>JAWMRA010000041.1:31108673-31196051 GCA_035584735.1 Pseudotriccus pelzelni | reverse complement strand
TCCCCTGTGGGTCATGTTACCTGACCAATCTTAGGTCCAGGTGTCCCCCTATCCCAGACTTCCCCTCTTCTGCCCTTATAAAGCCACCATGTTACCAATAAATCAGATCAGCCTTGACCTTCTACCTGAACATTGTGTCTGTGTCTCGTTCCTCTGGGACTAACACGTGGAAGCTACAACTCAGGAAAAGGACCCTCTGGTCTCGGATTCTACCTCTCTCCCATAACCAGGACAAAGAAACTTCGTTTTAAGTTAGAGAATTTTCAGCTAAACTAGGAGAAGGAGAGATAGAAGCTAGCTAAGAGATGAGGAAACTGAATCTTTATTCTTAAATAGGATCTTATTTTTTTTTTCCCGTTATTTTGCAATTTGGTTTCCTGCCTGTTTCTCAGCAAACATGCTAATTTGTCTTAGGCACTATGTAATGATAAATCTAGGTCTGAGTGAACTGGCATACAACAAAGCTTTCCACCAAGGAGTGTATAGCAGATTTAAGCTCCTGTATACTGAAACACCTTTACGTGCCTTCTGCTCCTGAAATGCCCTTTGAGAGGAACAGAATTTCAGTGGAGTATTAAAGTTACTCAGAACCACTCTGAGACAGCATGTCAGTGCAGCAGAGGACAAATTGTCACTGACTACTTCAGAAATCCAAAAATCATTACTGTATTTTTAAAATTTAATGCTATTCCTTTGTTCTAGACAGCTATCATAGTCTTTCTGTGGCTTTTTCTATGGTCAGTTAGGACCATTGGAAATATCCAGAGGGTAGTTCAGTGCATCCACTTTAGATGCTTTGAAACATCCTTCAGGTGATCTGTATTTTATCCTCATCAGTCTTCAGAAATAAATCTTTCCTTTAAAGAGTTCTGCCAAGAATGCCTTAAGTTTTGAAGAGAATTTTCTGTCAGCTTTGCGCCACTCAGCAATAATGATCACATCTGTCTCTAAGGGTATGTTGCTCGTTTCATTTGTCTTTTTCATCTGTAAGAGGAAATCTGAACCAAATAGTCAAATTTTGCAGAACAACACTAAACAATATAACTGTGGATTGAGTCTTTTTCTGTAATTCTATTTTAGAATCAACCTAAATAAAATTTCTATTTTTTTGAGCTTTGCGGTTAAGGTTTTAAAAATACATCCAATTGAAATATCTCACCTTGTAAAATGTACCGAGTTGCACACAGAAAATAGAAGTTATGGGGCAGCTTCATATTTCAGATCTTCCTTGTTGAACTTGTTGGGGTTTTTTGTTGTTGTTTTTTTTTTTTTTTTCTCCTTAGGTAAGAAAATGCAAAGATAAAAATTCTTGAAATTTTTATTTAATTCTCTAAAAAGAAAAGGTTTTTCACATGCAGTAATTTTTAAGTTTTATTTCAAGTATTCTGTGAATGTTTTGTGCAGGATAGAATACAGTAGCAGGTCATCTTCTTCTGATGGGACATGGAAATTCATATTTAGTGTTCTTAACAGAATGCCTGGTATTTCCATTTGATTTCTGCAGTCCATAAAAAGAAGCTGACCTCATTCCCTCTTCATCTTCACAGCATCGTGTTTCTTACACTCTGAATTGTTGAAATGACCCTTACAGGGATGCTTCAAGGGCACACAGTAGAACTGAGGAGAGAGTTTGGATCCTTTTTCACTAAGGACAAGGATTAGGTAAGAGTTTCAGCCAAGACAGAACTGAGGTAGTGAATCTCTTGGATCCTATAATTAGGTTAGTGGACCTTACTATCAAATTAAGAAGGACTTAGAGAAATATTGTGAATAATCAGTTTATCATAGGGGACCTCTCCATATGAGCATTAGAGCAGTCCTGTGTACTTGATCTGAAGCAATAACAGCTCAAATCTACATATGACCTGTCCAGGAATGTGAGAGGATCTCATGTTTAAGCAGTGTACCATGACAAGGGAAATGGAAAAAGATGAGTTTTGAACTGTATTTCCTGAATACATATGGTCCACATAAAAGCAATCCAAATTGGATTATATATGTACTTAAAGACTTTGTGTCCAGACATGGTTTTATTCCTTGCATTTGTCATGGCGATACATATTACACAGAGAAAAATGTCTTTGGTCTATTGGCTTAGATACAGGGATGCAGCCGTAACAGAGCAAGTATGATTATGATGATGGTTGTGGCCTAATAGTTTTAAGAAGTCAGAATGCTCCAGAGAGCGGGAATAAGATTTGCAGTTTCCAGAATGAGTGATTTTTTTTCCCCCCAGGAGTTAGTGAAGGTTGCCATAAAGCTTACTGCAGTTTATGTAAAAGTAGTTTCTTAACTGCTCACATGTAAGATGTGTAGTGGGGCACATAATGCTGACATGCCTTCCAAGAGTTCTTGAAATTTTTGGTTGCTAATTTCATGATAAGGAAAAACCAAAGTAGAATCTGCAGTGACTAATCTTTATGAATACAATAACATGAACAGCAAAATAATTAAAGAGTAGTTTTGGTCTGATCCTGGAACAGAACAGATATGCACCTTGGTAATGTGAATGTTCATGTGCATTCTTCCTCTTCTTTTAGTTGAGAAAATAACTAACATTAGCTGAAAAGGGCACCGGTTTCTATGTGGTCAATAAATCCTCAAACTCTGGAATATCCAGATGGTTTTGAGGGTTATCATTACTGTGCAGCTGAAAGGGGAGTAATCTGTTATGTGCATGACTGTTTTCAAAATAGCAGCAAAACTTCATTAGGAATATTTGGCAATGTGTAAAATGCCTAAATGGAAGTATATAGAAATATAAGTATTTACTGACAGTAAATACTTATTTGAATTTATTAATGCTAATTTTAACATGGATAGACATAACCGTGCTTTCAAACTAATGGAAGTTATTTGCTTCTAGTTATTTAACCACCATATATGCTGCATCCTATAGGAAAATAAGGAAGAGATAGGTTATGACTCAGTCTCAGGGCCATAGGATCACAGGGTAATTCAAGAGAAGGGGCCTCAAAGTCCACTCCTACTCAAAGAAGAATCAGGTCTGAAGTCCGACTGATTTGTACAGAGCTTTATCTAGTCTTGTCTTGAAAATATCGAGAGGGAATGCTTCACAGCCTCTTGAGCAACCTGCTTCCCTGCCTGACTGCCCTTAAGGGTGAATTTTTTTTCCTTAAATCCATTCTGAGCCTCTTGTTTCAGGTTATATCTGTTGTCTCTTGTCCTCTTGCCATGAAGACTTTGGTTCCATCTTCTTGTTAACCTCCCTGTAGGTTCTGGCAGGCTGCTGTTAAATAACCCCAAGGTTTTTTTAGGCTAAGCAAGCCCTGGTTCCCTCAGTCTCTCCTTGTAGAGCAAGTGCTTCAGCTCCAACCATCGTGGAGGCTCTCTGGTGACTTTCCTCCAGTTTGTCCATGTCTCTCTAGTATTGGACACAGATGAGGTCTGGTGAGTGCTGAGTGGAGGATTAAGGGAGGATGATCCCTTCTTTTGATCTGCTGGCTGTGCCCCTGCTAATGTAGCCCAAGAGGGGCTATCCCTCCTGCTAGGGTGCAGGGCTGGCCCATGCTCAGCTGCCCAGCAGGGCAATTTCTGCAGAACTGCTTCCCAGCCTGTCCCTCCCCATCCTGGGCTGCAGCAGGGGGGCTTCTTTCCATGGGGCAGCACTTGGCTTTTCTCCTTGCTGAATTTCTCACAGTTCTTTTCAGCCTATTTCTCTAGCCTGCCTTCATCTCTATGAAAGACAGTTCTGCCTTTCAGAATATCAGCTGGCCCCTCACTCTTAGGTGTTAATCTGCAAACTAGATGAGCATGGACCCCACTATCTCCTCCAGGGCACTGATAAAAACATTAAGCAGGACAGGTCCCAGGCTAGATCTCTGCAGTACTCCACTTCTTACCAGGATCTTGGACCCCACTATTGTGTGGTCAATACAGCCGTGGCTGCCACACACTATCCCATCGCAGGCAGCTTTACCCTGTCAGTGAACAGCAGATTCTGACACCCAGTACCTGTATCACAAAGCTCTCCCTGACACTTTCAGTAATCTTGACTGCTCGTGTTCTGCCATGATGCCCTTTTAGCAGACATCAGGGAATCTTGAAAGCTGTATAATGAACATTTTCAATCACTTCTCTTAATCTACTAAAACTGTTTAGGAAGTTAATTTGTCAGTTTTTAAGACAAGAAAATATTACGGAATTAAATGAAATTTTCTCTATAATTCTGTAATAAATCCTCACCAATATGGAGATATGAATGTTTCCCTGTTCAATATGCTTTTTTATACTGTGTCATGATTGAACCCTTGAAATTTTTATCTTAAGAATTATGAAGATGGGAATGATGGAAAGGTACTTTCCATGACTGAATGTTACTTCTATTGCTTCTACAATATGCAAGAAGTTTTGTTATTATATGATTATTACAATTATAACAGTCTGATGTTATGTACAGACAAGTTTTATGTCATAAGCTATTCATTTAAATGCAAGTAACAGCAAAGAATCAATGACAAATCATTTGTCTGTAAGGGTAACTTTCCTCTGAAAATGGAAAATGAATAGGAATTTCATCCAGTGGTATAGTTTAATTCTGAAGCACTGTCTTTAGATTTTGATTTCTGTGATTGAAATTATGTTAGTCAATAGTCGGTACTGAAGGTTGGAATTCTGTAAAGATCTGGGTATGGTTTGTTGGTATGTTTGATGGACTGAGCAGAACAGGTATGCTGCTTCAGGAATTTTGATGCAGCAAGTGTTCTGGCTTGAGCTTCTAATTCACTGCGTTTTTTAAACCTTGGGGAATAGAATACGTCAACTCCTGCCTCCAATTCAGCAGTGAAACTAATGTTTTCCCTATGTAAACAGACTTGAATAGATTACAGATACCAGCCAAATATTGGTTCTGTTAGGGCCGAGTTTCAAATTAATTTTAGTTGTCCCTGTAAAGAGCTTTATGAATAGAATTAAAAACCAAAATGTATTAGAGGTGATAACTAACAATTAAAATAATAAATTGAAGCTTGTGATTATGTAATTGTATATTTGAGGGTGGCAGTAATATACATTGGAGAGAAACTGTATGATCCCAGTGGCATTTCTGTTCAGAATCTCTTAAAACATAGTATTATCCATAGTTTTTTATTTCTAAGAGGCTGTCACTATATTCCTTTGTTAACGTATTAACGCTTAATAGCATTCTAAACAGTTGTTGGATTCACTGCTGTTGCTAATTTGCCATTTTTAATAGGAAGTTGTTACTGCTGACTAACGTTTCATGTTTGGAAATCTTCTTTTGCTGATCTTTTCATTAAGTGAAGTGGCTGCTTAAAGGAGGTTCTGAAGAGCATCAGTTTTTCATGGGATAATAGTTACATTATAAGTCTTGCTAAATTAGGTAATTAAGGGGTTTTGAGAGTGAGGGACACAGGCGTTTAAATAGTTTTCAGGATTCTTTGATGAATATGTATATTGCAGAAAAACAAAGGTGGCAATTAAAGTTTGTAGAAGGTTTCTAGACCATCATGTCTTGAGAAAGCAATTGACTTGAGTTTATAAGAACATATTTCAAACAATAAAGTGATTTTTGTAGAATCTTCTGTTTTGCTATAAGCAGAACTTTGTAGCTTGCTATGAATGGATCTCTATTTAAGTTGGTAGAGTGTAAGTTTAAATTTTTTTATTTTAGTTTTTTTTTTTTCCCTGTTTATCATGGTGTTTCAGCTTTTGGACAAAGCTAGTTTTTTTCTGAGAGAGAAAAATTCAAAACGCTGAGCTGATAACAAGCCAGACTTGTACATGACACTGCTTTATGTACTAAATTGTTTCTACAGCTTGAGTATTAACTTAATTTCCCCTTCATAAATATGCACTCTTTGTTAATGTGTTGTTTACAATGTGCTAGTGTTCCCACAAAACCTACTGAAGTAGAGCAAATTGTCCCATTGCATTAGTACAGGATTCTGTCTTTGAATAATTTCGTTTCATATCAAACAGCTTTTTTGTTGCTCTGCATCATCAGTGTAACTAGTATTTATTGTTATGTAAAACAAGTTGTTGCTGTTTCCCATTTGTCATTTTTCTGCCTTGCTGACTCAGTCCAGCCCTTATTCTACTGTCTCAAACCATTCACATTTACCTAAAGATTTTGCAGCTAAATGTGACAGTTTGCCTTCATGATCAGTTTTTATTCTTTTCAGATATCATGGACAAGTGAAGCCATACCAGGGACGTTGGTTGAGGCTACCACCTGAATACAACTTCTGTCTTTATGTAGAGAGGAGTAAGCACTCTTTCCCCCTGTTTGCTCTGTTCAGAACAGGAGAAATTCGTATTTCTTGCGTTGCTACATAGCATACAGGAGCCGTGGAGACACTGTGGAGAGCAGACTTGTGGCAGGTGCTTTGTAACTTGTACCTGTGCTTCGTGATGACTTCCGACTTGGTTCGGTGTCTTTACTCCTTAGGTGATGGTATGTGGCATCAATATATTAATATCATTTGGAGGGGTACAAGCTCATCTGCTCTACATGTAGAGTTTCATGTGCATAAAGCTAAGAATATGTTTAGATGCAATGAACAGTTATGAATTTGTTCAGGTGCTGGGCAGAGATACGTGTGTGAGGACACGTTTTCTGCTCTCGCTGTGTGTATCCGGTGGTGCTGCAAGAAAACACGAGGGAGATTCCCAGTGTAATGAATGTATTTTACCACTAGATGGTGTTGTTATATGAGATTAAGTATTTGCTTTGTGCGAGGGGATGCTGAAGGCAAGAGGACCTGCAATGGCTGTTAGTCATGGGGGAGGGTGCCAATGGCAGCTTCTGAGTGAAGGGCAGATGGCCCCAGGAATAAGGCTTAGCAGTTAATTAAACCATAAGGATTTAGGATTTTTTTCCACCCTTTAGCTTGGAGGTTTGAATAATGCAAGTCTTTGTAAGTAAGCTCAGTGTGTATGCTGACAATACAGTGGAAACTGGGGAATATCTTCAGTTGCTGTCACTGTTTTCTATGGTATTTTATATCTTGCCTCCACTAAGGATTTGATTTTCATTAGACAAGGTATTTTTTCAGGAAATACTGAAAAGAGCAGGGAAGATACCTGTATGATCATGAACACGAGAAGATACGACATTTAACCTGAAGCTGATACTCATGTGCTACTCATCTCTTTAAAAATCCTCGGGGAGGAAGGAATGTGTGATGTAACCACCGAGCCAAGTTGTTATAATGTATCCCATGTCTTAAGGAAAAAAGATAACAAGAATTAGCAGCTGTTAATTGTTTGCTTTCTGAGGATGCTTTGTTCTCTTGTTCTCTCAAGTACCAAGAAAGTCTGCATGAACTGTTTTACCAGGCTGTTGTGTGAAAGGCATCTCTTAGCTCGCGATAGGGCAGCAGTTCTGAATACAGCAAAATAGACTGCTGCTTTAATTTGAAAAACTGTACATAAAAAATGGAGAAACTTTTTTTTTTTAAATAATGATTTGACACTTCCTTTCAGCTTTATTTTCTTGAAATTGTTGAGAGGAAGCATTTTATGTTTCAACTGATTTGGAGTTTAAATTGCTTTTTCATGACAGGCTTTGTTTGAAAATCTGCTGATTTCCTGCTTGAGTCACAGGCAGATGCACTGCAGAGTCTCAGCTCTGTGACTGACGTTTACATTGTTCTCATATTGTTGCTGTGGCAGTGCTAAGCTGCTGCAGTCATAGACCAACCCGTTTTCTTGGGAATTTCCTGGGAATTTCCAGGTAATTCACGAATTACCTGAAAATAAGGTACCTCTCCCAGAGTTCATATTAGTTCATATATTTAGAAATAGCTTTCAGTTCAAAAAAACAACAGTGAACTGAATGTTTTTCAGTCATGCTGAGCCTTCACAGAGCCCTCCCCAGTCACCAGCAGTTCACACTAATCTTAGGGGAGACATAAGCAGAGAACTCACAGTGCTGTAGGGAGAAGGTGGAGTTGCTAATGCTTGTTTCTCAGTGATGCTCTTCGTTCTTATTAGACCTGAAGGTGTAGCACGTTTACAGTCTATGCTTTTCTGACTGCCTCCCTGGGTGGATGGCAGCAGATCGGGAGCAGCCATCCGCAGCACACAGTTGGTCTTTTTTCCCTTTTGGTGCGTGCTGCTGCCTTGAAGGTGCTCTCTGTCTGCAGTGAACATCTGCCATCGGGTCAGGCAGGCATGCCCCCGGTGCTGTCCGTGTCATGCCAGCTATGCTCGTGGGACACTGTACAGAGGAAGCTCGTGGCTTGCTCTGCACAGCAGCCAGGTCTGCTCTTGAGAAGGGCCTCCAGGATGCTCTGAGAGACGTACTCATCTCATGTGTTACAAGCGAAGTAAAACATGATTTAAAGGACTGGGTTCCCAGCAGGTATACGCCACTCCAGTTCTTATCCCAATGGAAGACCTGGCAGAGGAAATTTGATATCAAACTCAGAGTGATTTCCTAGGCTAAGATGGCCTGCAAATAGCAAAGTCTGAAACAGAAATGTTGTGTCATGTTATGTTGCCACTCAAACTGTACCAGACAAATATATTTAATGTAAAAATTCATCAACAGTATTTTAAAAGAACTTGAAAACTTCTGGGCTTATAAACTGTCATCATATTAATTTCCTATATCAGTTTCTTGCCTTTTTTTCCTTGTATAGTTTGTCGTTGGATGAATGGTGCTGCTTCTTTTTCCCTGGATTTCATTTTGCTTCTTGTTTCAGTTAGACTCATGATTCTATTTATAAACATTTGAGAGCACAAATGAAATCTGTCTTGTTTCTGTGTTTTGTCAACTTCTGAAATTAGGTGGTGTGAGTCTTCTGTAACAGTTTTCTGGTGTCAAGCCTTGTAAACTGGTGAAGTAGTTTCTTTTTCAGTGAGGGAATCCACTATTAGAGATTTTCTTCTACTGTTGATATCAGAGGTAGATTGTATTTGGGAAGGAGTGCATGATCAAAGCCTTTAGGAATATGTATTTGCTATTTAAATGAATGATTTTTGGATTTACATTTCTTTTATCTTTTAACTTTTTGACTCTGACAAGAAATAGGTACACAGGCAAATTTTAACCAAAATAACAAGTAACATAGTGATTGGCCTTGATTGTGATAAATATAATGATACAATTCAGTTCTACCAAAAGACTTTCAGGAACACAGTTATTTAAGGTGTATTGCAAAAAAAAACCAAACAAAACCCACTCAGAAAGATCTTTCACTCTTTTACCTTTCTAAGCTAAGTTAGGTGAGCATAACTGTACATGGTTAACATGAAACCTATAAAACCCATGACCTAAGAACATTCAACACAGGACTTCTTATTCTTCAGGAAAGGGAGGTTCTTTATTGGTCAACAATACTAAATTAGACAATGGTGTAACTCATGTCATCAATACTGTTTTTAAGAGGTGTATCCCAGGCATGTGCAGCCCTGGTAATAAATAATGAATTAGACCTTCAGTGACCTATAGGGATTTTAACAAAGGCATTAAGAAAAAATACAGCACTTTTAGTGACTTCCTGGCTGCCTTTATTAAATAAGGCTGGAGAGCACACTGAAACTGAGGGAAAGGAAAGCATGTCTCCCTTATTTTTCAATATTTGCTGGCAAATACTGGAGAAAATTATCAAGAAGGACAGCAGTTTTTACAAAAGATACCACTTTTGGAAAGGAAAACTCACTTATAGCCAGTCTATACCACAGAAGCAGTTACGATGGACTCACATGGAGTTCTTGGAGATGCTCAACATTAAATTTCTGCATTACCACTCTCTGATGATTGTGGTAAGCTGTGCACCTCCAAAATTTAATTTAAAACTATTAGTAATGATTGAAATAATCCTTCATCTAAACAATCAGATTGACTGATGAAAGGACCTCAGATATTGCCTCTTACTACTAATTTGATTGAGGCCTTGCATTTGATATTAGTATTTTATAGATCTTTTGCTCAACCTGTCAAAAGGGAAGTTGTATTTTCCTCTAGTGCATGTGCACTGAAAGTGTACCCTCTGCAAGTTTAGCTACTGTGTTATTATAGTTATACCAACAGCCTTGATTTATATTCCTTTAGCAATATTACTAACTTCTTCTTTACTTTCTTTACTACAACTGGATACTTGGCTAAGGGCTTTAAAGGATTTTTCTGTAATCGCTTCCCAACTCATTTTATGCTGCAGAATCTTTCTTTTATGTGATAGTCTGTCAGTTTGGTTCTTTGTTTCAGGGCTTGTCAGTCTGCATTCATCTACATTTGCTTTTGTCAAGATCAGGGTGTTAAATGATACAAATCTTTTCCTCTTCAGTTCCAGTTTCCTTATGATATGTTGTGGCTCTTCATCTAATAACACTTACGACTTTGAAATCTTCCCCTTTAACACTGTTGTTTGGGTCTTTTAACAGGAGAAAAAGACAGTAAAATGAAAGGGAGGAGAGAATAAGGCATTCAAGGACACATCTCTGACTTTTATAGCATCTTCTTGCTATATTCTTGTTAACCTGTTTATGTCCAAAATTTGACCAAAAACTTATAACTAATAGAACCTTCTGGATGAAAACATGCATTTTGTCCAGTACATTATCCATATCCTGGCTTGTGAAAAGCACATATCAGGTATAAGTCTTTGGTCCTAATTCAACATAATGCCTACGTCCCTTCTTAACTGACTAAAATGCTGAAAAATATTTAATATTTCTTGAATCCAAGGAGTGAGTGGACTTAGTTAAAAAGCTAAACATTTGCCTGGAGGCTCTTCTAGTGCCTCATTTGAAGCCTATTTAGTTTCCTGGCAGAGACAGGCTGTAAATTCTCCAAGTGCAGGACAGTGGACTCTCTGGTCTTTGCAAAATCCTCATAAGGACTGTGCTGATGACCCTGTGCTGTGCCCTGGATCACTCCCAGTTTTGCAGACACCATGCCCACCCTGTGGCAGAGGTCTCGGGCTCTGCCAGCCTTGGCTTCCTTCTTCATCAGAAAAAATATCTTCCAAACAGTGGAATTTTGAGGGTAATGTAGCAGGAGGCAAAAGCCAATAGGGTGGGGAGCTGAATCTCTGATTTTCTGAGGACATATCGATGCTTGCTATGGTTCTCTTAAGCTTGCGTTGTGGATAGAGTTCTTACTGCAGAAGTCATGCTAAATAAAAGTACAAAAAACCCAGGCTGTGTTTGAAAATGTTTCTTAACATAAGGTGTTAAAAAATTTATGGAGTGACATGTCTGACATTGAGGGTGAGACAATAATTATTCTTGGTTTCTGGGAAGGTATTTTAAACACTTGACAGCAAGAATGAGCATAAACTGTGTATAAACATCTCTTGCTAAAAGATATTTACATGTGAATCTCTTACAGCCCATCTGATTTCTTCCCTTTGACCTCCTTCCAGTTTGGTGGATGTCCTAGTCCGGCACCAGGGAAAGCTTCACACTGTTCCGTCAAACTTTTGTCATATGATTCTCCAGATAAAATGTAACTGACATTTTTTTTCTCGGCCTCTTTTTCACCCTGTCAGAACAGTCAGAGAAGTGATCAAACCATTGAGCCAGTGGTGTGGAAACACACCATGATGGTATTTTTGGTGTGGCCTAGAACATCCTTTTCTAGAGAGACACATGGAAGGGACATCTAGGGACAGAGAATCTTGCCCATGTGCTCCCAGGGAGATGGCAAGGACACTGAAGGGAGTTGCCTGAAAATGGGATCTCATGTTCCAGCATGACCATCACATGGAAGGCCTGGCACAGTTTGGGCCCTTCCCCATGTTTGTCTTCCCCACCATGCACCTCATTATTCACTTCAGATCATCTGCCAGATCACCTCTTGAGAGGGCTGTTTCATCAGTCCTCAGTGGGAGGGTTGAGCAGAGCATGGGCAGTGCCCAAGGCCATGTTACTGTATTTCAGTGTTACCAGTTCATGCTGGGCTTTAAATAGACGTTGTCCATTCTGTTTATTATTCCACTGCCCAGTTTAATCTCCTGTTTGTCACTCTCTGGTGTCATAGAACCACATGGACAGGACTCCAGGGATTGTGGAGGTGGACATGCCAACAAATCTGTAATGAATTCATTGTTTTGGCTCATGTCAACATTAGTTCAGCATGTGGTGTGTTTTCCATTGGAGGAGTTTTCGCTGTCATAAAAAGACACCTGCTCCAACTCTTTCTTGCACTTGCAGGGCTTAAACTTTATTTTTAAACTAGATTTGAATATACTGTGTTATATGGTGGAGAGAAAAGAGGGGAAGATGGTTGATAGCCTTTTAACAAACAACAGAATGAGAGAGGAAGGTCTCAAGGATTGTCATGTTATCCATCCTGGCCAAAGGTAGGATTAACTGAATCTAAAGCACCCTGGACCATGTTTGTACAGCCTGTTTGTTCACAAAATCTTGCAGTATTTGAGTTCATCTCTTCTAGGGTTTTACTAGCCTTTATCATAGAAAATGTTCCTCATGCCAACAAAAAGAGGAAAGCAAACAGCAGGATGGCACTGGGTAGCTTAGACTGGAATCTGAAACTTTCAGGCATGAGATGAGTGCTGAGTTACTTGCTTGACTGAAAAATTATCACATTAGTGATAAAAGGAGTCCAGACAAGCACTGGTTGTGGCTATAGTTGAATCAGCATGAGAGTATCTGGGTTGTGGAAGCTGGAAAACCAGGGAGATTCCCCTGGTGCCTACATGCCATGGCCCTGTAGGGCACACTGGGGTTTGAGTTCTTTTCCCCACTGCAGTCCCTGCTATGCACCATGGCACTGCTACCACTCTAATCCCTTCAGGTGGTGCTGTGGAGTGTGCTCTTCCTTGGTGGACTTGCCCCCCTTTCCCACCAGCTCCAATTTTGGAGAATCAAAATGGCATAGCTACATGATACCACTTTCCTCCTGTCCTTCTGTCTCCTCTGCTTTTCTAGGTGTGTTGTGGGGGCATCCTCTACCCCAGCAAATAAGGGATTGCCCACCTTTGCGAGAAGTGCAAATGGTTTCTGTCTCAAAAAATGTAAGCTTGATGGAGAAGTCTCAGGCAGTGTTACAGAGATTTATGCAGCACTAAACTGCCAAATTTTGCAGGAAGGCAGGAGTTGGAGGACAAGAGTAAACAACCTCTTCTCTTGCAGTCTGTGTTGTCAGTAAATTTTTATAGAGTTGAGATTTATTTTAGTGTCAGCCTTGTGTGGTTCTCTAGTGGGGGTAGGTCTCTATGGTCTGTTTAAATAAAAGCTTTTGGCAGCGTATAAAGCCACCCTTCTTTTTAATTCTTAATGAATGTTTTGTAACTTTATACTACTCTTTTGTTGTTAGCCCCTTTCATGCTGTTCTTCATCTGAGTGATCCTGTGCATGTTAATTTTTCATAGAGCGAGAGAGTGGGAGACGAATATTTAGTCAAAACTCCCTTTGTTTGGGCAATGTACAGAACTGATGTGTCAGTTAAGGGAGAAGAACATTCCAACTACCAGTTCCTGTTTTGTGTGTGTGTGTATGTGTTTTAATTTGGTGGTTTTTTTTTTTTTTTGTTTTGTTTTGTTTTTTAAGTATGGTCTTTGCTAGCAGATTGATCTTTTTTTTCCAGAAGGCAGCTATAGAAAAGCCCACCCAGCCGTTAGGGTGGTGTGCTAGGGTGCTTAGCATGTTGCTCGACATTCTTCCAGTCTACCTGTCAGTCTGGCCTGGAGGCAGCATCAGGGACTGCTGGGGAGGAAGGGAGGCAAAGCAATATATGTCATGTGAAGTCCCTGGCCACCAAGCAGCAGTGTGCAGTTCCCTCTCCCTCAAATCATGAGGCTCTGCAGGGAGCTCTCGAGCTGGCAATTGTAGAAGTGATTTCTTACAGTGTGCAGCCCCTCTGCTGGTGTACAAACACAGACTGAATGAAAAAAAAAGCTTAATAATTAAGGCAAGCCATAGTGCAATAGAGAGCTTTCCTTAGTACTTGCAATAATACAGAGGAAATGCATGAAGCAGCCAGAACTGTCTGGAGAATCTTCAAACAGGGCAGGACGTCTGTACTTAATTAAGTCAAATCTGCAATGTCAAATGCAAATCTGAAATTTCAAAATATTTTTGGTCTAAAGTAGGACTGTGTAGTGTAGACATACTGTGTTTCTCAAGAGACTTGGAAATTGTGGCATTTTTTCTGCAGAGAATTGCTGTAACAGAAGGTAATACATGGTCAAATGAAAGCAGAATTTAATAAGAAAAAATATATTGAAAGTAGAAGGGCTTGGTATTTTAGTAAAAAATCTAAGTATAATACTATCAAAGAAAAGTATGATTTGCGTAGAAGAGGAATTTTTTTTTTAAATGCAGAAGAGAAAATAATATTAAAATCAGCATTGTGCAAAGCAGAATTACAAATAGAAAACTAAGGGGAAAAATTCTAATCTGTTGAGGTCTAAAAGAAAAATCATTAGCAAAACTTGCAGTGCAGTAATCTTTTAAATTAGTCATAAGCTTCCATAAACTGAATTATCAGACATGATGTTAAGCAAAAAAAATATCAAGCTCTGATTAAATAGTATTGGTGCTTTCTCTCAGCCCCTCCTCCCAAAAATATCTATCAGTAGTATTAAAAGGCATCCTAAGCAAATGTAACTAATTCGTATCGTTGTTTGCATGATCAGAGGATAAGGGCTCGGACTGTGTATGTGCAGTGTTTGTGTGCATATATAAAATAAGCATTCCTTTTATATGACATTGATTTTGCTCACAGTTTTATAATGATCGCAGCTTTTATTCCTGGCCAAAAAACAGTCTGCATTGCAGAGTCAGACAGAGTAACTGTGTCAAATAAGATTTATTTCAAGGAGTATAAACATGGCTGCTTTTGCTCACACAAAAGTAAAGACTTAAAAAAAAAAAAAAATGCAGAAAAGAAGATTTTGCAAAGTCCTTTTGCTTTCTTCCTCGCCTGACCAGAGCTCCAAGTCAGCCAAAGACTTCCAGTGATTGAAGCATCTGCGGAGGCTGAATGAAGTTTTTAGGTGAACACTTTAAATTGAAGCTGGCTAGGAGGTTCATGAAGTAATTTGAACTCTCAGTGTGTGCATGTGTAGAACACAGGTAATAGTATTTTACCCATTATCAACCAGAGACTGTCTCTGAGCCTCTGAGGCAGAAGTGATTCTGGTATACCTGCTGTGTTATAGAATTATCCAGAGCCACAGCTGCTTTGAGGTGTAACTGTTCCAGCATGGCCTTATGCATGGGCTACAATCCCTTCATAAATAAACCTGCTCCGGCATGGCCTTATCAGTGGCTGCAGTCCCCACGCTTTCATGTGCTCCAGCATATCCTTATGCACAGCCACAGATGCTTAAAGGTGTATGTTCTCCATCATGACCTTACCCTTGGACCACAGTCCCTTCAGAGGTACACCTCCTGTGGCACAGACATAACCATGGGCACAGACACTTTGAGATCTGGCAAAGGCTTATCCAGAACCAGACAGTTCAAGGTGTCCTACTCCCACATGGACTTCTCCACAGGTCGCAGTCTCTTCGACTTGAATTCACATTGGAGTGTCAGCTGTCCAGGACAGCAGCACAGAGACAGAAGTGATGCCTTGGTCACCTGCCAGCCCAGGAGCATGCCTACTGCTGTTATGAAGATGTTCTCAGGCACTGTAAAGTGATAAGCAGTACAGCACTACCGCAAGCAGTGAAAGCAAAAAGCAGCCACTAACCAAGCACTAGACTCTTAATTTATAGTTAGGCAAGCAAACCCCATTGCAAGCACAGGAGCCTGCCAATTAATAGATAAACAGCAATAACAGCTATAAATCCAATCTAGCACATTCCAATCAAATCTATTCAAATCTTGAGCCTTTCAAATCCCATGTTGTATGCCAAAAAGGACTGCTACGGTTTAACCCCAGCTGGCAGCTCAGCACCACCCAGCCACTTGCTGATTCCACTCATGGGATGGAGGAAAGAATTGGAAGGGTAAAATTGAGAAAACTCGTGGGTTGAGATAAAGACAGTTTAATAGGTAAAGCAAAAGGCACATATGCAAGCAAGGCAAAACAAGGAATTCATCCACCACTTCCCATGGGCCCATAGGTGTTCAGCCATCTCCAGGAAAGCAGAGCTCTATCATGCATAACAGTTACTTGGGAAGACGAATGCCATCCAAATGTTCCCCCACTTTCTCCTTCTTTCCCCAGCTTTTATTGCTGAGGATGACACCATATGGTCTGGGATATTCCTTTGATCAGTTTGAGTCAGCTGTCCTGGCTGTGCGCCCTCCCAATTCCTTGTGCACCCCCAGCCAACTCACTGGCAGGGTAGCAAGAGGGGCCAAAAGCCTTGATGCTATGTAAGCATTACTCAGCAGTAATTAAAGCAACCCTGTGCTATGAACACTGTTTTCCACACAAATCCAAAGCACAGCCCCATGCTAGCTACTATTGAGAAAAGTAGCTCTATCCCAGCCAAATCCAGCACACATATATATGTCTGGATTTTCTCAGCTGTATTCTCTAGAAATCTTGACATATTTTGAATGCTTTATAAATGTGCCTGGGATTTAGGGACACCTGATAACTGTAGCCCAGGTGCCCCTGCTCCAGCTGCTCCACATCAGCATTTCACAGTGGTGTCATCTGGGACTCTGGACATAGAAATGATCTTATTTGAAGCCTCTGAACATGTGTGCTGTGTTGTAGAGCCATACATTATAAGTTTGGCACTTCTGAAAGGTCTTCTAGGCCTCTACTATCCATGCAGTTTATGCATATACAATGATTCTGATCACTCTCTGAAGCCGAAAGCATGTGCTTTACAGTGCACACATATTTCAGCCTGGCAAATTCTGTATGTGGAGTTGGATTCCACCCCCCTGGAGCCCTCAGACTTTGTTGACAAATTTGAGGTTCAAATTCAAGTGTTGTACTTTTCCTGGGTATAAATATGATTTTTCAGGTTAGTCTTTAATTTAGCTTGGCTTAGCAGTTCTGCTAGCTGGGCACTCTAATTAACAGTGTAGTTTTTTCATATAAACTGTATTCAATGTAGCTTGTATGTTTTTTTCTATAACTGAATCATTCTTTCTGGTCAGCACTTTTCAGATGCTTGATCCTCTTTTCTGAAATAAAATTGACCTTTCTTTTCTGGTATTTTCTCACGCGACTTAGGTGCTGTCAGTAATAAAAAGCATTATCTTTTTCCTTCTCAGCATGCCCTAAGTGACCTGCATTTTTCTTGACCTGGAAAGGAAATACTGCAATAAAGGCATAATTCTGTAATGAGTTAGATAGATTCATTACTATTTTTATAGAAATTATTCTCACTTGATTAGCTTGCTCTCGCCTTCCTCCATATAAGAATTATTATGAACCCAGAATTTGATTAGTGCTGCCTTTGTCAATTCAAGTTATTAATGATTAGTTAATTCTCTCAAGGAATCTATTTTTACTGTGTCAGTATTCATTTTAAGCCACTGAATCTCATGTTTAAACATTTTTAGTACTTACTTTTCAATTATGTAGTCACAGTAGAGTAAAAAAACATTAAATACTTCCTTAAAGGTGATTTGTGAAGCAGGAATGATTTATGTCTGATTTTCACGGTCTAAAAATGTTGCATAATTTTACACAGTGTATATGATGCAACTCACAAGCAAAACTATTCTTATATTCTAGTCTTAACTGTGAATATCATTGCACTAGAGGAACAGGAACAACTGACTTCTTATTTAAAGAGAAGCTCCTTATTCCCTCACTAGTAATGGATGTGCAAAACTATTAAGGGGTGATTTTGTTGTTGATAGTCTCATCAACATTTTCTCAGCTCTTCACAGTAATTGAAGAGACCCTTTTCTTCCAAAATTTGCAGATAAAAGTATCAATTGTATGCCTAGAATATCCTGACCTGGTACATAAAAATAAATGTACTGTTCTAAAAATGACTGGCAGTGTAAATATGAATCAGTGGGTACCAGATGTAAGGCAAAGTAAATAGGACAATGTCTGGTCATGTTGTCTTTTTCTTACACCTTTGTGGAATTGCACTAAGAATAAATAACTAAGGTGTGTTGTTTGAGAGGTTTCAGACTGCCCTATTTGCACTTCATATAGTGTGTGTGGATGTTGGGAAGGGAGAAAAATACAGCTCCCTGCAGATGTGCGTGAGAATTTGCGTCAGATCTCCAGGGAGTGTTTGCATGGCTGTAAGAACAAACTGTGTAGTCTAGGGAGGGACTAGGACTCACATTTGAGGGAAATATTTTCTTACTAAGCTTTAACATTGCAGCACAGTAATACCAGGAGTGTCTCATGAGGATACTCTACAGATGAGAGCAGTTGGAAGTGCCTTTGCTCACAGCATTAGGGTAGCCAGCTGCCAGCCCTTTAAGAGTTGCATATGAAGTGTAACACTGTCTGATTTAGTGTGGAGAAGACCCACTACTGCTTAGGAGCCTGACTAAGAGATGCAGAGACAGAGCTCACGATGCCTTAGAGGTGCCATCCTCTGCCCTTTCTTTGGTGATATGGAAGTCTCCTCAGAGCTGAAAGCTCCAACTAGGACCTTCTAGTTTTGTTTAAGAATGCGTAGATCTCCAGCTCCCTCATTTGGCTTTGTGTCCTTTATTTTATCTCACACAGACAAATTAAATAAGTAATTAAGTGCATGTTTTTAGTTGCTGACTTGCAGGATCAGATCATGAAAGTCTCTGTGTTGTTTTAGGAGACTGTCTGCTTTCTGGCATTTTAAAAAAGACTTGTTTTCCATAATGTTTTCAGGGCTTCTCACATCTGTTTTACAAGTTGCATGATCACAATTCCACCTCATTATTTGTCATGAATTAGTACTCAATGGTAAGATTATTTTGTTGGGAAGATTTGTTGATCTGGTAAGGAATGACTTTGTAAGTGTTCTCTAGACATGGAGAGTATCATTACTCAATGGGCAGAGATGCTACTTGTATTTAATTTCTGTCCATTGCTTGCTGACTGTTGAGGTCAGGTTTTTGGATATACCAGGCAAATTAACACAACTCCCTTATTGCAACAGTTGAAGTCCAAGTTCTTATGTAATCTTCTGCACCTACTTTTTGCATTTTTTTGTTGCTATTCACATGCATTGGATGTAGTATAAAATTTCTTTAATTTTGTCAAATTAAACACCAGTTTGTTAGCCTGCAAATACTACTTTTAGTGGAATAACTGTTATAGGACAGTGGGTGATATCCAATGTGTTTTTAAATTATTATTTTTTTTTTTGTAAATCCATTAACTTCGTCTAGGCAAACTTACATTGCATTGTCAATTTTGACAGCTGGATTGACTGTTTCTGAAGAATGGTTCCATTACTTAACTGGGCTCTGGAGATTAGATATACTGAACAGAAAATTCTTTTTCTTTTTCCTTCTTAATTTATTTCTGTTTCATGGTTAAGCAGACTATGTGCTATCTGAGTCAATTCAGATTTTCTAAGTATTCCCAATATGCTTTTTATCAATAGCTATGCTCTGTAAAGTTATCACTGGTTTTTAACTGCTTCATCACTTACTTCCTAGTTATTAAGTTAATAGGGGGATAAAGTTGTTCCCTGTTCAGGATTTTTCTTGATTCTGTTTCCCTTGTAACGGTCTTTGTTTTTTTTCCCTAATCATATTTAAAAAAAATAAAAAAATCTTCCCCTTTCTCAAGGATTATCTCATTTGGTTTTAATTCTATCTTTTTGTTTCTCTTGTGGCAATTTCACAACTGTGCATATTATTGTCTATGTAAATCACCAGTTCCCATTTTTAACACAGTTTCTTTTTGTCCACAAACCTCCAATCAATCTCTCTGAAACTGAATTGGCCTTCTTGTTGAGCACTTATCGAACAAAATCCTGCCCCGATTGAATTCAGTGGGAGTTCATGTCAATGACTTCAATGCTTCACTCACAGTTAACATGCTTTAGTTTTTAATTATAAAGCCTTTTAGGCACCTCCAGCCTTCTTCCTGCTTTATGGCTTTTAATTACCTCCCAGTGAGCAAACTATTTACTCCTCCTAATTCCACTCAGCTTGTTGTTTTTTTCAGAGCATTCTTTTTCTCATTGCTTGTCAGTGCACAGGAGGATGACACCTTAGGAAAATATAAAGAATTATGGTAAATATTAAGCGTTCCTTTTGCAAATGATTCTCTATAGGGAATATACTTGCTAATTTTGATGGACTTCATAGGATACATGGACTTCTACATGCTGTCCAGAGAAGGAATGGAGCCTTGTAGAACATGATTATCACATCTCAAGCACAAAGTGTTAACTTGATTAAGAATAAGAAAGGAAAAAAACAAATCTGTGACTCACCTTGTGGTCCTATGATAAGGAACTTAGAAGTTTTTTTTGCCGTGGGGATCTCACAATAACAAAAATGATTGACAGTGATTGTATATCCAAGTAAGACAAAATGAATTTGTGGTCATCTGCTGTTTATCAGTTTGTTGATGACAATATCATGTGTACCAAAGTACTGTGGCTTTCTAGTTTTTATTGGCTTGCTTCGTTTTAACATTTTGGATACTGTTTAGACAATTTTCCTCATTGCATTCATATAAAAATATTTGGTGTCCAAAGAGTTCATGATCACATAACCTCTATAAATGAAATAAACGTGAATCACTCCATTGTTTGTGAATTTTCTCATGGCTAGTCTACAGCTCTGAAGTTGCAGATTAATTTAGTAAAAGAAAGAAGATGGTTTTCTGTGTTTATCTGTGCCTCTCATGATCACATGTCTTATTTCTTACATGGGACAATTTCTGTTACTTGCTCTAGGTTTGTGTAACACCTTAGTGCATAAGACCTGGTCTTACTGATTTCTCTATGCTCTGACCTTCAAAGCTCCTCCTTCTTTACTGCTTGAGAGAGGCAGTACTCTGTTGGGTCATGAAAAGGACAGTAGTAATGGTGCTAAATTTCTTTGAGCAAGATGTTCTATAAAGAAACAGAACTATTGGGAATAGCAACTTGCTATCATGACTTACGGCTTTTTCATATGACTTGCAAAATGTAATTGGTCAATAGGATCTGGGAAGAAGCTCTACACACATCTGCAGGCTGCTGAGGAGATCATCTTTCTGCACTGTGTAAGTGCACGGGTTTCTTTCATTGTGGAAGCATGTGAAGTGAAATGCCACATCATCAATCAAAGGCTGAATGTGTGAGACTTAGAGTGCAAGTATGTTTCTTCAGGAGTAACATTAAATAAAAATCCCAAGATCAGAGGAAGAGAATATGTTGCCTGTAAATATCTAAGCAGAAGTAATGGTGTTGACTTGTAGTCAGATAATAAGTAGTCCAGTGTGGTGGTGTTCTTTTTAGAGAACTGATCAGTTTCTAAAGGTTTTGTCAGGATCAATCCCAAAGCATGGAAAGACTATCTGAAACCAGCATATATTTTTCAGACTTCTGAACACAGCAAAGTAATTCTTGATAAAAAGTTTCTTGCACAAAAGTAAAAACAACCATCCCTTTATAGAATTATTTTTTCTCTCAGAAGTTTTATTGGTGACTACAGTCACTCTGTATGCAACCATTCCATTGTCATGATGTATCCTGTCCCTGTCCTGGCCTCACACTGGAAGTAGAGAAGAAAGAACTTTGATGATTCAGTCTAAAAATAGTTTTGACAACAAAGAGGTGAAGATAGCTAGCTTGGTAGTGGCCAGGGCAAGAGTGCCTTCTCATTTGTTTCTTGCTGAGGCTGGTACTCAAGCTAATTCATTTTTTTAACAAAACTAATCCCCCCTTTGTCTTCTTGTACTTGCAGAATTTGGATTTTGACAATCTTGAGCCATCCATCAATCACTTTGCCTCTGAAGTGCTAAAACATCAACATCAATATTCTAAGCTTTTTGCTTTCTCTTTGTTGTCTTTTCTGATTGGTAACACTAGCTGAGTCCTCTCAGTTGAAGTCATTCTGCAGTAACAGCTAGAATTAGGTCATTGCAGAATTTGTAGATACTGTTACTTTTCTGACAAATTATTTATTTTTTTCCCTAGTATTGGTAAAGGTAACTTAGCCTCTTCATCCTTCCCTTTAAAACCTGGGAAAGACAATCCTAGTTTGCTTGAGGCCTGTTTCCTGGTACTGAGACTCTTGCAAAGAAGTTTGAACAAAGTATTGCAGCAAAGGCGTCAGGGTTAGCATCATGGGAATTGATGCTGCTCTTTGAAAGAGGTCCAAACCTTTTCAGATGACAGAATGGGCTACTACCAGCAGTAGCTCCTTCACAGGAGATGTAGTAAGTGACATTGGGGTGGACAGACACTGCTAGAGTAGATACTTCTTTTGGTAATGGTAAGAACATTGTTCTCACTCAACAGCTTATACTGAGCAGTTGCCTTATCCCTCCCTCTTACATTCTGTCTGGATTTTTGGCCATCAGCACTGGAAGAGTAGTCAAGAGAAGCTTGGACTCTGCTGCTGTGACAGGAACTTACTGCTGCTCCATTTTCTTTTGTGGAAAGGAGGCTCTTTTCCATCATGGAGAATGGGACCAAACTCCCAAAAATCTTGTTTGCTTCGAATGTTATGGTTGTTTCTCATCCAGCTTCTCTGTAACAGGTAAGACTGTTTTGTGAAATAAAAAAACAAAACACAAAAGTAAGCTCAAGCCACCAACTCAACAAAACTGCATCCTGTCAGAAAACAGTAATGTTCTTCCTCTGTATTCAGCTATAGCTTAATCTTTCCACTTTGGATAAGCAATTCTGAGGCTTTGAAATGCTTATGTTTGCCTTTTCTGAAGTCCTTCTGGTGTCTACTGTCTGTGTGTGGTAAGGCAAGCTGCAGATCCACTGTCCAGAACAGATGTGCTGGGACTGGAGGCAAATAGGAAGAGACTTAGAGCCTCTGGATGTTGTTCTTTGCTTTGAAGAAGTCATCTGGTCCTCCAGATGGGGGTTGTGTTCTGCATATGGGGGAGCAAGGGGGAGATTCTAGAGCAATGACTTGTTATTCAGAGGTTCTATATGCACTTTCTAGAGTTTAGACCAGTTCACTGCTTTGATAATTGCCTTCTGGGACCTGAGGATTTCAGAATGCTTTCCAACTAATGGATCGGCTAGAAAGAGTTTTTAAGAGTGGGGAAAATATTTATCAATTGCAAAGAAGCAATTTGTTACACAGATGTGAGATAGGGCAGTTATAGACGAACTCTGTCATTAAGTCTAATCCTCTACAATTAATGTGGATTATTACAATTATTTCAACATGTGTCTTGTTCAGAGTTCACAAAACAGCTGTCTCAAAGGACCTGATGTTTAGAGAACATCTGCCACACGGATAGTCCAATATCATCCATCGCAAAGTGATTCCTGCTGCTCTGTGACAAATACTAAGACAAGACAAAAGTAGTAAAAGGCCAAAAGGAGACAACTACAATGCCACAGCAAAGAAAATAAGAGAGATTGGAGCATTTGCCCATGTCCTATGTCTCTGTCGAGGATTTATCCAGCTACAATTCCCGGGTGAGCCCAAGAGGCAATCATATTGTCAAAAGTCCAGTAACCCCTGCTGATTCTTTGTGAGGAGAAGTTGAAATTCCTTGTGATGTTAAATCAGGGAGTAATTTGAAGTTCCAGTGAGGCAGTAGCATCCATGGCCCTGGACCCTCTCTGTCTTGCTTTTACTTGGGGGTAAACTCCAAGGTTTCAGAGAAAAAAAACCCCTAAATTAAGCTGTCCCTCAAAATGAGTCCAAAGTCTGAGTCTCACAAGGGACCCAGCTCCCTTGATGTGCACTTTTTTAACTTACCACCATCTTTCTGCTAATATAGCATCCATCTTCATTAGTGTGAGCTATCTGTGGTTGAAAGCTGTCAGAATTACCTAGCAGCACAATTTCATTTGAGAAATTACTAATATCAGCTCTTTTATACTGTTGTTCCAAGTTTACATCCTTGTTAATGAAATGGGAAAAACTTGTTGGTAAGGTCAGCACTTTTGTTTGTTTATTACTTGTTCGCATTTTTTCCTGAAATCCGTGAAGCTATATGCACTAAATTCTGCTCATAGGAATGTATTTTCAGAAAATGACCTAGAAGGATTTTTAGGGAAATACTATTATATACTATAGGGAAATTACTATTTGCCTGATGAGCTGGGACACCACTGCATAAATATAATTCCATATGCTGCATGTCATTTAACATATTTCTTGGTTCAGTATCCATTTTTTCTTTGCTTGGTGTCATGGTTTAGGAATGGTATTCTCCAGTCTGGTGTTCTCATTGAGACTCTCCAAACCATGTGCTGCTGACTTGCTCCCTCTTCTCCTTCCCCTGTGGCTGCCTGGAGAGGAGAATTGGAGACACAAAAAAGGAGGATCATGTCTTGAGATAAGAACAAGTTACCGGAAACAGAAATGAGATAAGAAAATGAATAGCAACAGCAACAATACTAATGACAGAGGGTACAAGAAAGGGCCAAAAGATTCACACAGAAACCCCCCCCAACAGTAGACAATACCCAACCCTTCTCTCTGCCAAGTTACGTTGATCTGGAAGAGAACCCTTCTCCCTGGAAGAGACTCCCTTTCCCCTGCCCCACAGCAATGATGTGAGGTGGTGTAGAATAAGCTCTGTGTCCTAGCCATTCCCCCTCCCAGCTACTACAAAAATTAACCCCATCCTGGCCAGAACCAGGACACATGGAAACAAAGTAGTATATTAAAAGAAGTCTGTCTTACTTTATTCATTAAGTTTCTGAAAGATTAAATACATTGAATAAGATTACTTGTAAGGTATACACTGGGGAAGATATTTAAAATTAAAACAGGCAGTTCTATGGCCAGATGTAGGCCTCTGTTAAATTCTATTCTTGTAGCAAAAACTGATAAATCCTAAACATGTATTCAGAATCTAGGGTTTATTTCTGTTTGTAAAATTAGCAAAGGAAAGTTCTTGTGTTGATGGCAAAGCAAATCACGGAATCATAGAATAGAATCATTAAGGTTGGAAAAGACCCCTAGGATCGTTAAGTCCAGTACTAAGCCTAAGTGCTACATCCAGTCATTTCTTGGACACTATCAGGAATAGTGACCCCACCATATTGCTGGGCAGTCCATTCCAATGCTTAACCCTTTTCATGAAGAAATTTTTCCTGATGTCCAACCTGAACCAACCATGGCACAGTCTGGGGCCATTTCGTCTTGTCCTGTCACTAGTTGCCTGGGAGAAGAGATCAGTCTCCACCTGGCAACAACCTCCTTTCAGGTAGTTGTAGAGAGTGATAAGGTCATCCCTGAGCCTCCTTTTCTCCAGGCTGAACAACCGCAGCTCCCTCAGCCACTCTGCATAAAACCCTTCACCAGCTTCATTGCCCTTCTCCGGTTATGCTCCAGCACCTCAATGTCATTCTTGAACTGAGTGGCCCAGAAATGGGCACGGTACTCGAGGTGTGGCCTCACCAGTGGTGATGAGATCATGTTGTAGTGAAGTGGAAACTTCTTCCTGTATTTGATTTAGAATTGGCAACTGAGATGATTAAAAATTAAAGGCAAGTGTTTGTTCAAGTCCTCAGATAATATTCTTGTATAGGAATAGGAGTTATACTGATGTAAGGTCTCTTATAAGATCTAGGATTAGCTATAATTAGTAAGACTAATTAATCTTATGTTAGGTTCCTTTTCAGTAATGGGAGCTAATCAGGTGTTTTGTGTATGTTTTTTAATGTTTGTGATCTTGTTTCTTGTCATATTAATGCCACTCTGTAGTAGGAAGCAAACATTAATTAGTGCATAATTTGCAGTAGGAAAAACAGAGGCTTGGGTAGTTAATCAATTTTAACAGAGGATTTTATCTAGAGCTGTTTGTGGGATTTCCCAGAAGTGCATATTTATGTGGTATACATCATCTCAGTTGATGCTATATTAAAAGTGTCCATAAAGAATTATTTTGATATATTTAGAAGTCTGAGCTAAGGTGCATGAGAGTGCGCAGAAGCTTTAAACAAAAGGACAGTTAATACCAAATGTAGAAGGGCCTTACCACTGTCCAGTTCCAGGTGGATAAGTCATACACCTCAGTGATTTCCTTGTCCCCAAAGAGATGGTGTTGCCTAGTGTATTAAAGAATTATTTAGGATAATATTTTGTTCCAGATTTTTAAGAAGGGGCTGGGATTTTCTCTGTCTTTGCCTCTTAAAGCATGATTCTGCACCTAAGCCATTAATCACATTGGCAATGCTTTTGCAGGAAAGAGGGCCCCAGGTGCCACTGTTGCATTTATTGACATGAGAGAGAAATGCTCCTGGTTTCTTGCCTTCGTGACAAGTCACACAACCTGATACAACCTGGGGCTTGGTGGGCAGGTGAGCATGGACCAGCCAAGTGCCCTGGCAGCAGGGGCAGCCAGGAGCCTCCTGGGCTTTACATGCAGGGATATTGTCAACAGATTAAGGGAAGGGATTATCTGCCTCTATTCAGGACTTCTTAGATACTACAAGATACTGTATCTACATCCAGTTTTGTGCCATGCAGTGCAAGATGATAAACTGCTATGAGTTCAGTGGAGCTCCATGAAGCTGGCTGGGAGCTGGAGTGTTTGTCCTATAAAAAGATGGGGAAGCTGGAGATGTTGAGTCCAGAGAAGAGATGACTTCAAGGGAACTTCACAGCAGCCCCATCCTACCTAGGGGGATGTTAACAAGGAGACAGGCTCAGGCACTTCACCGTGGTGCATGGTGGGAGGAGAAGGAAATAGTTTGACATAAGTTGCAGCATGAGGTGTTCAGACTGGATTTAAGGAAAGACTGTGAGAACAGTAAGGCAAGGGAGCAGGTTGCCTGGAGAGTCTATGCAGTCTTCATCCTTCTCCACTCTCAGTGAAGTCACTGAAAGGCAGTTATCTACTTTTTCAGCTGTCAGACACTGCCAATGGCTTCACCTCTTGAGAAATCCGTAGGACTGTTTTTTTTGCTGGGAGAACAGAATGTCATCATTTATTGAGAAGAATTGCAAGGTGGAAATAGTTTCATTAGATGGTGTTGAATTTTATAGTTCCTTCATCACATGTGTCACATTAGTAGGAAGAAAGTGTTTAAAATGGTTGATTTTAATTAGAAGAATGGAGAAGTCTGCCAAAAACAATAATCCGTTTTTGGTGACCAAGTGTTTAAGTAGTTTAGAAGTTATTCCATTTATTCTTAATAATGTTCTCATTTATAGAAGTGTAATCTATTTGGAAAAATACCAGTGTTAATGGTATGCTTCACAGACCATAAATTATGCTGCAGAATACTTAAAATAATTACTTTTTTTCTTTCTCTGGTCTTTCCATTTTTATATTACATTCTGTAATGCTTTTAGCATCATTTGATACATCTGGTCACAAAGTGTCATATTGCTCTTAGTTTTGCCATGTGGTAAGTATTTGCATCTGTTACAAAAGCTCCTTTCTGCAGTCTCTATATCTTTGCCAAGCTGAGACCTTGATCAGCAGTAAAGCTACAGAGATGCAACTAATGCTTTTGTCATCTCTCGGGCTGATTATTGTAATTCACTCTTTTAGGGACTTTCAGCCCATACTGTCAGGAAATTGCAGCTGATTCATTATGCTGCCATGAGGATTCTCTTGAAAATTAGATTATTTGAATGTATTATTACATTTTAAAAAAAGTCTTTATAGAAAAAATCATAATAACTATCATATTACGTTGTAACAGGCTGCTCAGGGAAGTGGTTCACTCGCCGTCCCTGGAGGCATATAAAAGATGTAGGTGTGTCACTTAGGGACATGGTTTAGTAGTGGACTTTACAGTGCTGGGTTGATGGTTAGACTTGATGATCTTAAAGTTCTTTTCTAACCTAAATGAGTCTATGATAGTATGATTCTGTATATTTGGGAGATCTTGGAACATTACTGTTATGAACCTGTCACGTGAGTGATCATTTTGCTGTTCTGATACTGAGCTTCTTGATGAAGCCTATTAAGATTTGTACATCATCAAGAGAATATATTATCTATGGATATTCTCCAAGCTGAATTTGTTTTGTTTTTCGATCAATGTGAAAATGCCTTGTATTTACCTGAACATCTGAATTGCAGGTTTTTCTACTCCTGTTTTCAGTTGGTAGGTTATAATTATAAGCTTGACTGCATCTTCTTGGAAGTTAATTAATCACAGATATTGAAATTGACCAAATGACAGTCCAGATTGGATGATAGTTTTGAATATTAACATTTCATGGAAGACATAAAAAGTGTTATTTTTACAAATTTTTTCAGCTATTTTAAATTTTCAAAGAAAAAGGAGAAATAATTATCTTTCTTCTGAGCAGATCTCTTTATCAGTATTACATAGGTGAGAAAATAATGTTTTTTAACTTTCCAAAGCTAATAATCAGAGTGATTTTATCAGTATGGGTAATAGTGCTACCCTATTTATGCATGCCGGTCAACCCTGTCTCATTAACAACCTTATGTTAGGAAAATCTTTTTCCCTGTAAGAGAAAGTCTGAACCTCTAAAAAGTAATTTTGAAAGGTTGGTTTCAAAGGAAAAGCAGCTTATGCTTTCTATTACAGTAAGTAAATGAAAGTTTTCATTCTAAGAGACTCTTGTGTACCTATTTTTTGTCACTTAAAAAAATAAAGGTCTGCAGCAACACACAGATTTTGGAAAAGCTTAAAAAAATCCACTCCAGTAGATCCAGTGGATTAAATATATTTATGAGAATTTTGATTTTAGCCTGGGCTGTGGCATTTCACTTGAGTCTACTGTGCCTACAGAAAGCATCTTTCCAATGTATTCTCTTGGCATTTGAAACATGGAATATTCTGGAACAAAGAGAATGTACAGGCTTGAGAATGTGGTAGCTGAGACCTGGTTTGTGTGGAATCACTATTATCTAGCCTTTTTTGTCCCAGTCCCAGAATGTGTGAGATGAGGAACCAACAGAAAATGTTATCTGTTTATCAAGTCTGTTTCCTACTGAAGAGAGGTGCATTATTTGCACTCAAATGGAGAAGGAAGAGAAATGTAGGAGCTGTGTTTGACTTGGAATGAGACCCAGAGAAAGGGCACAGGCTCAGAGCCACACTTAGAAGACGAGTGTGCTGTACAGGTTTCTCTCCAGGTTAGAGCTCTGAGACAAGTTACAGGATCTTCCACATGAGACGCTGAAGCAGCCAGAAGGACCCTAGAATATTTCCTCTTTGTAATTTGGTCTAGCCTTGTTAAAATAAACATGTTCTATTTTGTAAAGCACTGTAAGTCTCAGGCTGATATGTTCTTTCCAAGACTAATTAATATAAGAAAGCTGAATATATAGGCATTTTCATCTGGATATATGTATATAAGCACCTTGTGAGCTGCAGGGAGCTTGGAGCTGGGAAGTGCCCCCTTGCTGAGCACAGGGGGGTGTGAGGCTGGGTTAGCTGAGCCTGGCTGCAGGGCAGAGCAAGCTCTGCTGCTGCTTGTCCTGCAAGAAGCTGACAGCAAAGAGAAACCCTGAACCACAGCAGTGAGAAAGTCAAAATAACTTACTTCAAACCAGATAATCCTTTCTAACACAATAGAAGGATTTTCTTCTTCTTTTTTTTATATAAGATTTATTTAAAATCTACTGCAGAAAGTAAAAGGGCTCCCTTGGTGTGGGGGGGCCCTTTGTGTGGGAAGTTGGTACTTTGGCCCTTGCCTGCATTTATATTTCTGGGCTGTAAATTCTTTAGCATGGAGATCATATTATTTTACATTTAGTTGAATGCTGTGTGCTTTTCCTGGAGTTTAATTATGATATTTGCAAGAAATCCCTTCACTGGGGAAACATCCTATTTTTCAGCCAAGTTAACAGGGAGCATGGCCTATAGCTGTGGGATTTGAGCTGAGGACATCATATTTTGGTAAATGTCAAGATTTATTATAATGGATTTATAACATGAATTACCAGTTTTAGATCCACTGTGGTCATTACCTATTTTGGGATGTTAGTACCCTTTAATATGCTTGTTTTATTTGTTTTATTGTTTTGTAATTTAACAGCATTAGGAAGCATCAGAGTTGAAATAAGCAAGTTCCTATATTCCAACATCTTGGAAAAAAGTTTGTTTTTGTTTTTGTTTTTCATCTAAACAATTGTTTAAAAGGGCAGAGTTGAAATGAAAAGAGTTTCTGCATTATAAGGTTATTTTGGTTTACTTTATAAACTAGGAAAGCAACATCCTTAAGTCCTCAGTAAACCCAGAAAATTTCAAAGCAATTGTTTTGCTGAAATCTGTTAATACTCTATGAAAATTCTGGACAAAATCTTACACCAAAATATCTGACACAATTCTATTTATTACTAAATATTTCTTAATTTTCATCTTTTATTCTATACATTTAATATAAGAAAGGTAATTTTTTAGCTCAGGTACATGGTAATGCCTTGTGAGAAGCTTCTAGGATTTTTTTCCACATGAAAAGTTTTGATACTCTAGTATAATGAATTGCTCTGTAGATATATACAGAATAATCATTGTAGAACTAGTTGAAACTTGTCTCATTAGACAATTTGAAGGTCTGTTCAAATAAACTCTTCTTTCCACTCATATTTCTTGCTATTGGCTGACTTGCTAAGCTTCTTAAGCTCTATATTCATATATGAATGTATGACTAGGGCTGTGATTATGAGCTATTAAATGAAAATGAATATAAAATGTTCCTACTATTAAAAACTCAGTGCTACAGAGTAAGCCCTGAGTAACATGGCTCTATCCTAGGACCAGCACTTCAGAAATTTCTCACATACCTTTTCTAAGATGATCCCAGTACTGTCAGGTCTGTCTTTACATATCTATTTTTAAAGTTTATTTTGGAGGATGTAAGCAGGAGTGACTCTGGGAGTGTTCTTGGAGAAAACGATAAACTAATATACTGGATGTAGATCAGACATAATGTCAAAACCTCCTATTAGGTTTCTTTCTAGAAAAGACTTGCAGGAATATTTGTATCTGTTTGTTTATCTACAATCAAGCAGTTTGGAAAACATGAGAGTTTATTCTTCTATCAAGTTATCTTGGATTCAATAGCACTCTCTCTTGTAAAGTAAGTGCTAATAAAAAGTGACTTGTATATCAGCACTTCTAACTGTTCAGTAATCCATTGATTAGTCATATGATAGCTGTCAAAGCTGATGTGTGTAAAACATTGGGAGGTCGAAGAATTTCTGAGCTATTTGGTCCATTATTACCAAGTGTACAATAATTCATAATGATGTTCCTATAAATACCTTAAAAATGAACGTAGGCAATCAAAATACATGGGTTTTAAACAGAACGATACAGCATATTGATATTTGAATAGAGGGCAAATCCAAGACAAAGAAAACAGATAAACCTTACACTAACTTAGTAAAACTTTGGATCAAAGCCATTGGGACTCTTTGAAGCTGTTCCTGTAGAAATCACTCTGAAGCTCTTCAGTGACTCTCCTGGGACCAGCAGCAGCCACAGACTTAATTTTGTTTGATATAGTTTTGGGATCACAACTATAACTGGTGTGTAATTCTGAATCTTATGTCATTAAATATTTGCTGCCTCATAGAAGATTATAGATCTAATGATTGGAAAAGTTTTTCCATCAAGAATAAAAGCTGTTCAAAACATTTCATTATCTTATTAATGTTTACTACAGTTTGACTCTGTGAAACAAATAACTATAATCCAATTGATAAAATAAGATTTCAAAGCATATGCTGAAAGTATAAATGGATAAGGAATATGCATAATATAAGAAAATTTCAGGATTGCTTTATTTATTTGTGATTTTATTTTCTAAGGAACTCATGTACCGCTCCTTTGGAAATCTGAATATTATGGCTGGAATCTTAACTTTGCTTGTGTCCCTTGACATCCTTCATTTGCCTTATCTTTCTGTGGGAGTGTGGGGCTCACTTGAAGGAACTTCAGACTTGTTAATAGAGTTGACATCTGAGCAGAGGATATGAGAACAGTCACATCCTTTTTGAGATGCAATTTCTCATGCCCAGTGGTTAGCTTATACTTAGCTTCCTTGTGTAGAATAATAATCATGTTCCAAATACAGTTCTTACTGATCTTTAGCAATCTGCAGTTCCTTTACACTTCTCTTGGCACACTCAAATCTTTGGCCCAATATATCTTTGAAATTGAATCATCTTAAAGGGATTGCCTAATTTCCCTGTCCTCTGACTTCTGATCTGTAAAAGAGGATTAATATTTTCCTTCCTTATGAGAGGAAGGGACGTGGGAGGATACTGCTATTAATTACAGCATTGTGCTCAACAGAAGAATGATGAAATCAGACTAATAAACAAATATTAAGAGCTGTTAATTAAATCTAAGTTCAGACAATCCAGACATATATAATGTTGTGTCTGACTGTCACAGCTCTGCTCTCTATACTTTTTACTGAACTATTTGGGTGGTAATTTTAAATTCATCCATGAGTCTTACTTAATATAGAGAATATGAGAACAGCTGTACTGGGTCAGTCTGGCCTGGCTTCCTTGGTGGAAGGAGACCTATGGAAAATCAGAGGACAGGACAGACTTTCAGAGGTCCTGCCTGATGGTTATACCCTTGCAGTTGTCTGCATCTGGAGATGTTTGAATCATCTTTGTGTTTAATAGACAGTGATAGTTTTCTTACATGAGTTCATCTAACTGAACCTGTAAAAACTTTGGATGTCTAAATATCCTGTGACAGCAATTGCAGTAAGACATATCTAAATATCCAGAGACAGCAATGTCTCTGTACAAACATTGCTGCTTGTATTTGTTTTTAACTTTGTCTTCTTAATTGGCTTTATTTATTACGAAAACCAATGGAAGATAATTCCCTATTCACTTTTCCATCCCACTGCAAGCTGATCATTCTTACATTTTTATGGTTGTTTTTAATAAAATCATGCATTTAATTCCCACTTTCAGTTTCACTGGAGAGAACGGAACATTCAGGAACTATAGAATACAGTCCCATTAAGCTGCATTGCTTTTTGACAGAATAGAGGAAAATACAGTTTTAATATTTTAGTAGCTGAAAGGAGGTAGTTCAAAGAGTGTAGTCAAACGATAAAAATGTGTTGACAGTGCATGAAATCTCTGATGTGGATTCCTATATAAAATAAAATGATTTTTTGGGGATTCAAAGGTGGCTGTTAAAACCTTTAGTTATAAGCCCTCAGGAGAAAATAAAATCATCCTTTTGGTTTTAGCATTGCTCCCCAGCTGAAAGAGTGATGGATGATTTTGATGAACATCTTGTAGTGCAAAGGACCATAACAGAGGCTATCTTGATGCTGGTAATTGGTACTGTGTTTTTGTGATTTTTTTATTCTTTCTTTGTAGGACATTAAAATTAATAGAGGCTGGGATTTTTAGAAGGGAATAGGATTCAGGAAACAGGACTGTCAACATTGATATTTACATGGTTGTGTAATGTTTGTCAAAGAAGAGAGTATTATAGCCTTTTTCTGTGTCCCTTTAAAGAACGGCTATCTGTAGACTGAGAGCCCCAGTGGAAGCAATGGACTTCTTATTTATTATGCACACTGAGGCACAAAGAAGGAATGAAAGTGTTCAGTTTTATTCCATTATATAGACACAGGTTTTGTTGCTCTGTGTACTGTAGCCACACAAGAAAATACTCAACTCTTGGAGAAGTGGAGGTTAAGTCTTTTGCAATTCATGAGAGAGGAATGAAGGCACTGACTGAAATCTGCCTGCTGCTCACTGGGGCCCTGGATGAGGTCTTCTGCACTGCAAAGATCATGACCTATGCTGAACCTTCCTAGTAGACTTTGGGGGGACAGTTGCATTGCTTCTTGTCTTCTCAGCTTCTCAGAAAGCCAACAACATGCTTTATCATAATGAGCAGTTGTTTTCTGTAAATAATCTTGAAAGTCCTCCCCTCACTTAGCTGGGACTCATGATAAAGAGTGAATGAAGTAAACCCCCAGCCTAATCAGATTGTTTCTGGTTTCAGCTGTTGATGGATGTTTGTGCTTCCTGTCACAGGCAGTGAAATGCTCCAAAAAAGAGATTTTCTTTACTAAAATAAATTGGCCAGATACTTATGATTAAAATAGTTGGGAGATGATTTCAGTCTTTGACTTGAGCTTATATTTATGGCTGAGCTCCCTACACAGAGAACTGTGATTCTAACTTCTGGGAACACCTCTGTAGAAATAAAAGTAAGATGTGGGTATGGACTGATCTTTTTAGAGAATCTGATATTCTTCATGACACTTGTGAGAAGCCTTCTTGAAATATGATCGCACACAAGACTTCCCAATGTAACAGCCAACAAAATCGTGCCCCACCACCTCCAACTCCAAATAAGAAAAAAACTGTCTGAGAAATAATCATAAGTCTTAAGAAAGTGCTCTTGGAGAAATAGCGCAGGTTTTGTTGTGCTTATGGGTAGGTGCCCTTCAGGATTGTGTAACAAGCAAGTGTAAGTGTGGTACTGCAAGCTTAAGCATGATATTCAATATACCACTTCTCTTGGAAGTATTGGCAGTGCTTGGACCCCCAAAATTCACTGCAAATCTCCAAAATTTAATGCATGAAGATGCCATTTCTGCTACATGTTCATTATTGTGTTAGCACCTGCCTGGATTTGCACCTAAATGTTGCTTAAAAACTTTAGGATATGGCTGATGAAAACAGTGATAAATTTTTTTACAGTGTCATGTGTAGACAAGTTCTAAGGAAAGTATCTTGCTCAATATGATGTTTTTGTTTGCTTGAGTTCTTTAAACAATGCTAGCCCTTCAGTGACATCTCAGAACAAAAACTATATACTGTAGGGAACTCAGCTTCTGATATTTCTAATGTTAAAAACAAGCATATAAAACATATTTATCTCTTGGAAATATGTTTTGCAGCAGGCTCAATTCTCCACTACAAATGAGTTTGAGTTTCTTTTCTTGATTTCTCTGTATTTTCAAGCCTACTTTACAATGCATCACATTCATCACATATCAATGTAATTGGAAGATTATATGTTGATGGTAGATACATGATCCACTTTTGTTATAATGATATCTAAGTGTTTAAAAATTTACTTTATACTGTGAGATATTTACTTACCTTACTATGCTTTCCAGTTTTATGGATGTAGTCTCCATGTAAGAGGATCGACTGGGTCCCCTAAGGTCCTGCAGGACACCCATAGAAGTCTGGAGAACTGAGGCAAATTCTTCTAAATTTGGAGCTGTTGGCCCAACCACTGGACTCTCTTTTCTTACTGTCTGAAATCCTTATTGCTCAAGACAAAGGAAAGTGAAACAACACAGCTGTTCCAGACCACTGTACTGTACTGAAATTACCTTACAGGGAAGGAAAGATATGACTCAAATGATTTCTACGTCTGTATCTCTTGTTCACAAGGATGCAAATATTCTTGCTTTTGATAAAAGACTTCTGAGATACAAATACAGGACTGTTTACTTTCAAGCATGCAGGCAAACATTAGACATCCAGTGCTTCTGAAAGTACTTAATTAGTGAATGCTTAATTGTCTGAAGGAAAAGGACATTTCATAAGCTGAGAACCCAAGTGGCTAAAACTGCCAAAATCTCTTGCTGAAGAGGTACTGAGCAATGTTTGGATAAAGGAAAAGGAAATTCTTGGAAAGATCTGGATTTCTGTGAGAAATAGTGAAAATAGGGGGATAATGCCTTTCATATAATACTTTCACTGAAAAATTGGAGAGTCTGGGAAAAGTGTGTGTGCAAAAATGTGTGATAGAGAGAGAGAGATTGTCGGGTGCAGCAGTACACTTAAATAAAACCTCATAGCTGTTCTGTTACTATTTTAGATATGACTGCATTATATAATACCAATTTAAAAGAAAGTTTATGGCTCGTAGGATCGTAGAGCCACAGGTGATTCAAGTTGGAAGAGTCCTTAGGTGGTCAGCCTTCCCAGCTTGGGTGGCTTCAAAGGTTCTTCTTTCCGGGGGACAGTGCTTTGAATTTCAGTAAGTAACTTAGTGTCGTTTACAGACTTGAAGAGAGCGCATGCCAATACCTTCTCCAAGTCACTAATAAAGATGTTAAGCAGGACAGGCCCAGGGAGTCCCCCTACAGATTTACTTCTCGCTGGCCTGCAGGCAGAGTGTGACCTATCAACCAGTACTCATGGGGCCTTATCATCCCAGCAATTTTTGAAAAATCTTGTTGTCCCCACCTCCGGGGTCTAATGTCCTAACATTTGTAAAGGAATAGTGTGGGAAACAGTTTTGAAAAGCCTTCCTGACATTGAGGTGGTGCGATCTTTTAGTAGCGACTGATACCACATCGATTCTTTTGGCGTGTGCTTGAGAAGCCAACTTGCAATAACAACCCCAAACTTTTAAAAAAGTATAATAAACCTAAGAAAAATAATAGTTTGCCTGAATTATTGCACAACATACAGAACTTTTAACTAGAACATGCATTTCTCTTAAACAAAACAGTAGTCATTGTGTAGAATTGTCTGTGCCAGAGCATATTGGGATTTCGAAGATAGCTTTTATTCTGTACCAAAAATTTTCATATCAGAAGAGGTGAACCCTTGAATACTTCTGAAAATGTGAAATCCTCTCAAAGTAGTATCTATTCAAAGTACATGAATCTGACACTAAATGCTACCTTATGTAACCTATGCAGACTCTTAAAAATAACGTTAAAGAGAATCATATGGAGGAAGGGATTGTGCCCCATGATTTGTATGATGGCCTAGGTTGTGACTTAAAGAAGCAAGGAGTGATTTCTCCTTTTTCCCTTTTATCTAAGGAGTGAAAATGGGTGATACTTACAAGAACTGGAATGGGATAAGAAGGGAAAAGTGAGTTGTTGAAAGTGGTCTGGTATATACCATTGGAACCTGGAGATCTTTACTCAGTGAACAGCGACACCTTGGTGTCAGTCTACAGTCACTTTGTGAAATCCAGGGAAAATATTTGAGATTTTCTCATAGTTGAGTACAGCCTTCTGTTATTAAAATAGAATTTAATAGTATTAAAATAGAACTTTTACTTTTCCCTGTGCAGTTTTTGTCACGTGATACTAATTTCTGGGCTTAAGACAAGTTTTTTGTTCAGATTGTCGGTTTTGTTATGTATAAATGTGCTCCTAAGGTGGTGTGAGGTGGTTGTTAAGGAGCAGTGTGGTGGCTCTGCTTGGAGGATGTAGTCTTTGCCACATTTGGCTAAATACTTCACTCTTGTATTACTTTTCACAGCTGACTGTGCATTGCTATATGTAATGATAATTTTAGTACAAGTAATATGGTTTGAAAGGTAAAATGAAACAAAAGTTATGCTCCTGGTTAATCAGTCTGCTGTAACATTCTGGTTACTGGGACAGAGACATGTTAAGAATGTGATTAAAATGTATATACTCTGGGATATGTGTGATGTGGTGGCATTTGGGAACTCTTGTATGTTAGTGCTTATTATCTGGAAATGTTTTATATGTCCTGATGAAAGCAAAAACACTGAAGTAGTGAGTAGGTTACTTTTCACTGTGGCTGAAATGAAGATTAAGGACAAATTTGGGTTAGTGTATGTGTAGAGATTGCCATTTTGTTGGTAGTGTGCAGACAATACAATAATTCTAGTACCACTAGTAGAATATTAATGGAATACTTCTTTGACCTGCTATCAATCATTGTGGTTTGAATATCATTTGAATAATATTTTGCATACCAGTCACATACTTCTCACTAGATTTTATACTGTTAGGATGGTGGATTAACAAAATGATTGTAGTAGCACTACTCCAATGAAAGGGATCAACTTTTATGTTTCTCTTTTTTTCCTACTATTTTCCAAAATAATTCGCAATTATGTTTTTTGAATATTAATATTACTTTGATCAGGAATAGTAGTAAATCCTGGATGGCCCATGTCAATACTAAATACTCATTTGTTTTTATTCTACTTTATTTAAACTTACCATGACAGCTTTATTTGTGGTCCAAGCTGTGTACTTAAACATTTAGCATATTTAACAGTGACAACAGAGAGCTTAAATGCAATAGTTGAAAACCTGAAGCTAGGTATAAAAGCTATTGATTTGATATCAATAGTTAAAAGTATTTGAAAAATGTTGCGGTACAGATGTATTAAAAATGCTGTGAAAGCTTCTGACTGGATTGGTAGCTGTCATAGCTAGCGGAAGAGGTTTCCAAGATGAAAAGTGTGGCCAGTATGCATCTAAAGTGGATCAAAGTGTGTAAGACTTGGATCAGAGGCAAAGACAGACATGGAACATGTCAAATAAAGTGGGTTATTTTTGCTCAGGAAGAAAACTTGCTGCTTGTGTGCATTTCCCAGACAGCTGTGTTGCAGTACCAGCGCACTATTGAACCACGAGTTGATTATTTTGGAAGTTCATTTTTATTATTTAACGATGGCTTGCTCTGAAGTAACCTCTTGGGATAGATCCATGCTCAGAAACAAAGCATGAACTTCAGATTTTTTTAACTGTGTCTGGCCTCCCAAGTTATAGACACACTGCAGGTCTCTGAATTTTGACCCTTGTGCTTTGGGAGAGCTGAGATTGGGCATGCTGCTCATAGGCTGATCCATGGTATATTGGGACATGACTCTGCCTCATCTGCCCAGACACCATAAATAGGAATCTGGACCTGTTCTAGCTGTATTTAAAATTTTTTTCTCTCTCTCTGTTGCTCTGAGTAGGTATTTTTTTGCTTTACAGTAGTAGCTGTTCTTGAAAATGGGATCAAACCTAAATATAACAGAAAATGTCACCGTATTCCTAGAATCTTGATCTTGAAACGTCAAACTCAAGAACATCTTTTGCACTAAGCAGTGATAAGGTGAAAGCTCAGTTGTAGTACTTTGCTTTGACCTCATGCACTCTTTGACCTTAGATCTTTTGCAGAGATATGTTGAAGGTAGGTGCTCTGTAAAAATCCAAAAGGGCCATTAATTCCCTTCAGCTTCAGTATCAGGGAGAATTATCACTGTCACAGTGTCTTTCTTCCTAACTTCAAAAAAAATGTAATGTATTGAATTTGAATTCCATTGGCTCAGAGTAAAATTCCTGGCTGTGCAAGGTACCTACATCAAGTTCACAGAATGTATATGCTGAAGGTATCACCCGTGAAGTATTAGTTTCTTTTTAGTTGAAGGGTTACATACATTTGCATTGGTATGGCAGGGTTTAAAGTAGTGTAAGTGCTGTTATAATGTCAGTAGATTTTTCTTTATTTGTTTATGGATTTCAAAGGAGCTTTTACTATTCTGAGTAGAGCTGTCTCCTAGAGTTCCAGTGACATCCAAGCCATTTTGTTGTTAAACAGCCTTCCTCACAGCCAGGCTGTCACATCATGAGAATTCCCAAAGAGCCTTTTTGCTTCCAATGTAAGATGTACAATTATTTTTCTAACACTTACTTTTTAACACAATTTTTAAATCTTTGTTTAAAGAAATAATTTTTCACATATCCCAGAAGACTTCTCCTCAAACAATTTCTCTGCATCCTTCTTTGAGTTCTTGACAAAGATATGTAGTGCAGAACTTGCTTTGCACTAATAGTAGACATTTTATAGTGTAGGCAGCTATTTTTGATGCCTGGTAATGAAGGCACTGTTAGTAGGCAATATGTATACTACTGCTGCCCCTATTCTTAACTGCTCCTGGTTATTCAACAGCTCTCATCTGTTGGTTTCACACTTTCCATAACTGTAATTGATATAAAAAAAAGTCGGGTGGGGGGAGGAACAGTAGATCTAATCCCAGTCTATATGTATGAAATGAATTAGAATTATACATAGAATTATATGAATTCAAATAGCCACTGGCTAAACATAACTTGCAAGAATATTGGATAGTAAAATGTTTCCTAGATGGATTTAATTTAGACTGTGAGTCACCAATGATTTTGTGTTACATATTTATATAGAACTGCCTGCTCTTTGAATGAAGGTTCATCTCAGAAACTTTAGTGTAGTTAGGGACTGACGCATTGTAAGTCACAGATATTAAAGATTGAATTTTAGTCTTAATTCTAAAATTCTGAGACTTTCAAGGGAAAACCTGTCTTGGAAACTTGTTAATACACTTCCTCATATACATGTAACCCATGTATGAAAATTAGTTCAAGCAAATATATTTTCTCTCTTTCAAACCTCTGTAAAGGAAGTACTCTGGATTTTATAATTTTCTCGTAGTGTACACAATGGGTGGATGAAAAATACTCCTCATCCAATACATGGGCCTTCAAGATACCAATTTCTATTCCCAGGTGTTGCAGCTGTTACTGTTAGGGTGCGGCTGCTGTGGTGGGATTACCCCAAGGCCTGAGGCACCAGGCAATTCTCAGGACTTCAAACAAGTCTTTTCTTACACTCAACAGCTGGAAATCAAGCAATAGTAAAACAAATCAGACAAGCTTTGAGTATACAGTATTGCAAGTCTAATGCTGTGTTTGGCCTTCATGGCCAAGATATTTGGTGGTTCTCAGCTGTATCAGGTTAAGATGTCCTGATTCAAGAGGTCTTCAATGAGAGAAATTGAAGCTGAAATGAACGCGGGTTTTTGTTTGTTAGTTAGTTTGGGGTTTTTTCCCAACCATGTCCCCCCCTCCCCCCAAACTACACTAATCTGGTGTTATCTGGACATCACTGGCATCTGGATAAACATTTTTCATTGGTTAGGACAAGTCTGGTTCAAAGGGTTACCTCAACTTTCTTCAGGTGGGAATGAATTTGTTCTAATCTGTCCAGGTAGCTGTTATCCCCCATCCTGGAGTTGTCTCTCCTGGTCTTTTCAGATGCATATGCACAGTTGCAGACTTGTGCAGGTTATTTGGTACCTTCAAGTGGTTGCAGACTGGATGTTGTTACCCCAGTTTTCCTATTTGTATACAACTATATTTATATACAACTATCATGTTTTGCCTTAAATCAAGCAGGCTTGCAACACAGAGGTAGGGAAAGAAGGATATGTTATGTTTCACAGGAAAGTACTACACAGGGCTAGACTGTCATACTGTATTGATGGTACTATGTCCAATTTTCAATTGGACTTTGAGCAATCACTCTAGAAAGAAAAAATAAGAAAAAAGCCTTACACTAGCAGATTGGGCAGTGTTTTCTTTGTGTGACTACAATTTTGCCGGGGAAAGTTAGATTAAATGTGTTTTTTGTGAGACATCTAGAGATAAGAGTAGCAATGAGGAAAATGGGTGTGAGAACAGTTTGTTTAACTCCAGAACTCAAGCTGTTATTTCAAGATCTGAGGCACACAGTGGATGTGAAACTTGTGCATTCTGAGTATAGTAAAATAGTATTTCTTAATATTAGATAAGAATTCCATGTCTCAAAAGTCTCCAGTCTGGATTCGCTCTAAGGACTCACCCCTAAGCTTTAGCAATTTTTTGTCTTATTTTGAAATATTATAAATACTGCAAGATCTTCTTTGCTTTACAAATTCAAAAACAGAGATAAATAGAAGAAAAGAATGAATAGAGAGTATGTGATTTTAGAACATAAACATATTCTTTTAAATAAAAAAAGGAATGGGTCTATATTTGTATCAAAATGGATTTTGAATTCAAACACTGATAGTTTTTAATAGAATTCTGAATACTGTAATAGTAGAGATTAAAGGAGTATAAAATTACAATTTTTAATGTAGAATTTTACAGAATTCACACTATGCGTTTGCAGAGCTCTACTTTATTTACATAATTAGCTGTAATTCAGATCCAGTATTAACTGAACCAAACGTTATTAACAACACTTTAGAATATAAATGCTAATTTAATAAGACTGATGGATTCATTTAACTCAGCATGGTCATCCTCTTTACTGAATTTTCTCATTTGCTTTCAGTGTTTAGAGTCTCATGGCATATATTAGGAATAGGTCATGCGTGGTTGCTTAGTGGTTTCTTAATTAGTATAATAACCCATTTGCTTTGTTAATAGCTTTGCATTTGCAAATATTGTGTCCCGTTTTTGCTGAGGAATCATCACTGCAGCTGTCCTAGAACAGGCCTGTTAAAGAACCAAAAGAAATCAAATCCTGTATAATCGTGCAAAACATGTTTGCCATATTCTGCCATCCAAGTGGATGTTTTTTGTTGTAGTTTTTTTGTCTATTGTTCTATGAAACCTGGGCTGACATGTTAACCTGGCCACTAGACTGCATCTTTAGAGGCGGTGCTGTCATCATTCATTGTGACCTTAGCTAAACATATTAAATGCAAAAGTTCTTGATACATGTAGGCCAAATATGTAATCTCTGCTGTCTTTTCATTTCTGTGAGAAAGGATAACTATGTTACAGAAAGAAAACACCTGCAGAGTGGAGAGATCACTGCATTGCTTACTGTTTAAAAGCTTTGTTAAAACACCCTGCACTGCATTGCTGAGAAGTGCAGATGTTGATTTTGCTTGGTAACGAGAAACTAGAGGTTGTGATATAACCAGTCACACATCTTGTGAGTGAATGTTTGCCATGGCTTCATGATGTACAATGGTGCTGGATCGCTGGGGCGAGTGGTACTGCAGAACTGAGCCCTGTGCTTGGTGCCGAGTGAGAGAGCTCTGAGAGTTCCTTCAGCTGGCACTCATGGGCACTGATAAGTTTATAGCCCCACACTAGCTACTGTGAAGAAAACCAACTCTACTCCAGCCAAAACCAGCACAAATGCGATAGCTATCTGCTTCTGAAAATGACAGCCTAGCTAGAAAGAGGACAGAGTACCTATTTAAATGCTTTAATGTATTTAGGAAAAAATCTCATTTTTACCTTGAAAACTACCAGTACTTTTTAATTAGAAAAAAAAATTTAACTTCCTCTTTTCCTACTATAGAGACATGTTATATGATTTGAACTAATGTTGGTCTTGTTTAATGATTATTCAGCAGCTCATGGAAGAGGCTACAGAGTATAACAAAACCAGACTAAGATTGCTCAGTACTTGGTCAAAGGTTTATTTGCAGTTCATGCTGCACAGATGGGTAATAGCTTGAAAGCGCAGATGGAATTTAAGGAACAGCAAGTTCAGTGGGAAAACTGCTGCACTGAGGAGAGGGAGAAAACTGAAAGAACCAACTGCTTAAGAGAGAAATACTGAGATCCAGCTGGTTATTACACAAATTATTTCAGCCTCTCCTAGCATATAAACTGTGAGGACAAACAGCAAATGTTTTACAGGAATTGGCTGCTTCCTCACTATTCTCTTATACAAGAAGTGCCTCTCAAAGCTAGTTAAAATGTATTTTTCACTGATTGATATTTTATTGGGAGTTAGAGAGAGGTAATGATCTATCTAATAAGCAAGGCAAAGCTAAAGAATATGAGTAGAGCTAAATCAAGTGGCTGTAGATTTTAACCCCAGGGTTTGTTAATCCCAGCAGAGGGATTAAAAAGCCAGTTTCATTAAGAAGAGAGGGGCAACCTGCCATCCTCACCAGTCTGCAGGTTCTTCTTGTGTTGAGTGCCTGCCTCTTGGCAGGACTTGTTTCCGGCTTAATTCTTCAATGGCATTTTCCTTTTGCATCATCTTGAGAAAAGCAGGGCATAAAGAAAGTCTTGCTACTCTTTTTGGAATAGAATAAAAGGAAGGTTACTCTCAGCTAGGTTTCATCCGCCTGCTTCGTTACCTGAGCTCTGTCCACTTGTCAGGCCTTTTGCATTTACATGCTTCCCGCTAATGCCACAATAAAATTTTATCTGCAGTGATTAGATTTAATCTAATGCCAGTGCATTGTAGACTTTACATATTGACTAGTTTTGTTGTCTGGGGATCTGCTTACTCTAAACTTTCCAGTTTTAGTTGAATGCTACAGACTGTCATCATAATAAAGTAACTGAGGTACTCTTTGCTTTCTGATTTTCATGTCAGAATTTTTTTGAAAAATTTTATTCAATTAATAAGATCTGATTAGCAAAAAATGTAAAATTTGATGAAAATACATTTTTGTAAAACATTTACATATTTTATATTATTCTTTCTGTTGCCTGATTTTCTAATATTTCAGTAATAACTATGAGGCAGATACTTTTAGCTGAGTTATAAAACAAGGAAATTTTTGAAGTACTAAATTGCATATATATATAATTCCAATAATAATGTGGAATCTATCATTCAGAACAGGAAGAGAAGCCTCAGCAATAAATTCGTTCCTTCAAGCATTGATTTAAAAAGAGAGAGAAAGAGAAGAATAAAATTATATAATCAGATGAATTAAGACTATAATTTACTGCTGTGCTCTGATTTATCTCCTGCTGCTAGAGATTGTCTCATAAATGAAGCCAGTATGGTTGAGCATTTAAATTATTTTAGATTTGACTGTTTTTTCCCTCAAAGTTGTATGTTTTTGTATATTTAAGTTCTAGTTAAAAAAGCCCAACCCAAACCTCAGAACATTCAAGCTTATTTGCTAAGTATAACTAATTTTGTGTGCTATTTTAATAAAAAAGATATATAATAATTTTAAAAGCCCCACACAAATAATTCTGCATCACAGTGTGTTTATGCTCTATTGAAAATAAACCTGCCTCGTAACAATGTTTCTGTGAAGCCCTGTTGTAGGAGTTGAAAGTATTTCATTGTAAGTAAGAAGAAATAAGTAGGAAGTTATTAATGATTTTTGTTGTGTTTACTGGATCAAATACTCAGGAAGAAAAAACGTTTCTGTTGTCTTTCTTTCCATGAACTGGGCTATTACGTCCAGAAGCATATTGAAATTTACTCTTCTAGATTATCATTCTTTTGTTTATTTAATTTTATAAACAGAGTTGGTTGGTTTTTTTCAATATTGAAGTAATACCATTATTTGGGGTTTGGTCTACTGGTAGCATCAGTGTCCTTATTGATATTTGATTAAAAAAAATAGTTTTGAATGTCAGTTTTTAACACTCTTGAAAAGTAACCTTTCTTTATTTTTTCAGTCTGTTGAGGATTTTTTTTTTCATGGAGTTTATAGTTCCTGTCAGACAATGAAGAAGGTGAAGGTTTGTCTTCTTTTTGAAGGAAACATTGATGCTGACAGGACCAGAGAAGTTTCTTTTTGGAGGAATCAATCACAGCATGTGATCGTATCTTCCAGCTAAGAGTTTATGACTGAAAACAACTGGAGAGGACCTTGCAAGGTCACTTTAAAGGATTTAATATGAGAAGATCCAAGCATTTATATCAAGGATCTGTTGATTAATTTTCTGGACATCAGTGGTATTTTCAACCCTCAAGTATGAAGAGCCCTCTGAACCTCTAGCAGGAGTCTGCAAATGAGAAGTGCTAGTGCCAGTCAGGGAAAGAATGCTGGTTTTCTGAGTTAAGAGGGTTGTGTCTTGTAAAGTTGTATCTATAAAGCAGCGAGTCACCATGCAGATGTGCCCAAGAGATTCCAGCAGCCGTACAGTAGGTGCATTACACTGCCCATCTAGCCAGCTTTACTGAGAAATTGGGTGTAACTACTCGTGGATTGCTGTGCTATGGGAGTTATGTGCCTTCTAGTACCTAGGCTAGTTTTGTCCACACTAACCTGAGCACCTCTCTGTGGGGCTGCTCAGATCTGTGCAGACATACCTCTGGGTAGTAGAGACAGCTTCCTTGAATACACAGAGGCAGCAGAACTGTTTGGAGCTAAACATGAACAGTGTTAAATTCCACTGCCTCCGACTCCCTCTAAGTGTGTCTGTGGAAAAGTTCCATCCCGTACTGGTCTAAGCTGGACTCAGTAGACTTTCAGTTTTGGTTGTAGTTTGAAAGAAAACAGACACTGGATTATAATTTGGGGATTCTGATGATGCAAAAGAGAAGTGATTTTATGGTTAAACATTATGCCTTGCAGAGGATGTATGGAGGTCCCACAGTATGAATCTGTATCAGCCTGATGTTTAGAGAACAGACATTTACAAATAACTCTTTTCAGAAAAAGTTGTCTGAGATATTATCATTAGTATTAATAGACAGTATCATTATTTATCAATTCAAGTCATTGGCTCATAAGGAAATACAAAAGACTTTCTACCTATAAGAAGATGACTGAAACTGACTGTTCCCACTTTGATAATGACTTAAAACAGCAGCTTTATAAGCAGAGAAACTGGTCTCTGCTATATGTACCTGACTGTAAGGAGATCAGGTTGAATGAGGTTCAAAAATTCCACCAATGCCTTTATGTCACTGGGTTTTACGTGTGTCAGGTTCCTTGTATAGTAGATGAGCAGAGTTAAGCAGTTTATGAGGTGAGTGAAAAGCGCTGATGCCATCAGGCTTCGTCCCCTGGTGCCAGGGACTACAAAGAGCCAACCATTGCTTTTGGTCACAAACCTCTCTTAAGGAGCACAGGAGCCTGATAATAGATGGCATGGATGGACAGAGCTGTTCCTGGCCTGTCAGCTATGAACACAAAACTCATGACTGCAGCTGCCTCACACATTGAACAACCAATTATGATCAGTGGCTCTTTCTGTAAATCACACAGCCTCCCTGACTTCTGTGGTTATTTATGAATTTTGTCTCTTTTTTTATGAAGAAGAGAATAACACTAGGCAGCTTCTATTTCTGGCCTTTCACTTCATATTTTAAATATCCTCTTATGTTTTTCACAGTCTTTAGTAATAGTGGAAGCCTGACAAAAAAAAATTGATATGCATGAAATACAGAGGTACATTCTTTGACCATGTGCCCTCAGTGGTACTGTATATCCTAGTTTAATTTCTGAAGTCCTGTTTTCTCCTTGCTCTCTCAATCCACAAACAGAAAAGAAGTGTGCTTTCAACACAGGTTTAATGTGCTCTCAAGGCCTACTAGTGTAGAGAAACTCAATTTAAAAGTCATTACACTTATTAATTTTTTTAAGCATACAAAGAAATGGCTTTGACTTCCCAGCTTGAGTGAACTTACAGTGAACAGGGCATGTGAGAAGCCTAAATATTGATTTGTCCTTTCAGCCTAAGGAGCAATTTCTGTCCCCTTCTGTTCAGACTTGGGAGCTGTGGATAGGAGAGACCTCCAATGGAGGTTTTGAGGCCCTTTGCAAACAGTATTGAAATGCTGTCACTGCAGTGGTTTTGACTTTGTTCAGGTCCCCCTTGAGCAACGAGTCCTCTGGGAGAGAACATCTCTGTAGGTCATTAGGTTTTTGTTCATTCCTCCTGTGTTTTTCAAAGGGATGTCAGGAAAATACTGTGTGCCTTCTTCTGTCAAATCTTTTTTTATTATTTAGTCTGAATAGTTCAAGACTTCCACTATTCTAATCATTCTTTGATTTTCCTTTCTGACAAAGAAATAAGTGCATCGCACTTGAGCTGTGCAGTGTCAAGCTTCTGTCAAGGCATAGAGAAAAAGAATAAAAACAAAAGGCCCAACTTTTGGTCTTCATCTCTCTAATACAAGTGCCAACCTTTTCCTCAGTCAAATTTTTGTAATTAAGTGTTTCAAGAAGAAGAAAAGGTTATATATTGCTTTGAAGTTTTTTTATAAATCAAGGGGGATGGAGATTCAATGTGTTTTAAGCATAGGCTTTGGGTAAGTCATTAGGGATTTTATGAGCGTAGTTTTAGTGGAGTGCAAACAGCAGATGATGAATTTGAAAAGAGTTATACAAGGACAATGATATGATGGATATCCCTGGAAATAAGATTTTTTTAAACTATACTGGAAATAAAATGATAAAATGTGAAAATCACAGCAAAGAATGAAGTATTGTAAAAAGATAATCAATCCATAGATAATTATATGTAAAAAAAAGTAAAATGTGTTAAAAGGCAGGTAACTTGTTCTTTTAAGTCTAAACTCAAATCCACCGTTACCTTTAGGAATGGAAATTCATTCTTCTGTCTGAATTTACATACAGAAGTACTTAGAGTACTGCTGTTTTGTTGCTGAAATACTTGGAGGTTTTGTAATATTGTGTTCAACAGCTGAGATAAAGAATTTCAGAAAATAATTTTATTTCTGTTAGATTTTGTGAAGGAGCAATAGATTGATGGCTCTAGTGCATTGTGCTTTCCTGCTTTTTAAAAATTTTGACACATAAATGCTTTTACCATCAAAGCCACAACAGTTTTTAAATATTCTTTCTTATTTTGTTGATTTTTAAGATGTTTCTGAACTTCAAATCATTATAGTGCTTATCAACATCATATCATTTAAGTTCCTTTGTCTGCAGACAGTTTGATGAAACAGAGTAGTTTCCATTAACGTTAAATCCTTAATAAATTCCATCTTTCTATAATATTAGAGATTACTGGGAGATGAGTGTGAAGAAGCTCAGCTTTTTACTGTTTATGGCAGAAAAGTTTGGCTCCTTTGAGACAAACCTTGCTACTGATATGGTAGGCATGTCATAGCTGAAAGTATTGTACTGTCCAGCCTCACTGAAGAAAAATATGGGCTAAATTTGGTGGCTTTATGCCAGCATTCTGGTGTGACTTGCTGTTCTTTCATAATTCGGGAAGTTGTAAGAAAGTATCCAAAATGAAGTTTACAACTTAACTAATAAGCTTAATGCTATTGTTACATTTATTTATATGACAGCTCTGCCAGGTTCTGTTTTGCAGTAGCAAAGACCAGATTCAAGGGATTGTTAAAGCTCTGCACTGCCTTGCACTCTACAGTGCAAAGCACTGTATCTCTCTGCTGCGACCTGGACAACTCTGTTTGCTGAGACATACTTCCTCACTTACCAGATTAAACAGGCTTATACAACCAGTGTTTCATTAGCTAGAGGGATAGAGGAAACATGAAGTCATACTGTCTTGTGAACCTCCAAAAGATAAAGTGAATCCTCCACTGAGGAATATGCAATAGTTCTGCCCCCCCCTCCTCTGCAGTGGCGTGGCTGCTGCTTTGCCAAGCAAGCATCTTGCTGCTCTGCAGACCTGGGCTTGGGCGAGGTCAGCTTGTGGTTTTAAAGTTAGTCTAAGGAAGTAATCCCAGCCTGCCTTTAGTCAGTGGTGAAAAACAGGCAACTCCATAGAATGACTCATCTGGACTATTTTTAAAATATTTTTTCCCCTGACCTGGCTATTCTTCTCCACTGGCTGGATTTGTTAGCTGTATCTTGATTACATCTGCTGTCCATTACTGACCCTTCTCTCTTGCCAGTCATCTGGATATTTTACATGATCTAAGTCTTTTTTTCCAGGGACCAGGGTACAGCCAGTAGCCCAGCAATGAAGCTCTGAGTAAAGGCGAGGTACTGTAGGACCCAATCTACTTCTTATAAAGTTTCATCCTAAGATTATTGCCGAATAGCATTCTCTAGGAGCTGAGACTGGAACCCAGAATTTGTACTTGCTGATTGTTTGCTCTCTAAGGTATGGCAGGAAGTTGGATGCAGGAATTTTGTAGGTGGCCCTTTTTGTCTAACTTGATTAAATGGTGGCTAAGTCCTATTCAAGCAAGTATTTTCCTCTAAGCTGTCTGCATTTTTAGGTAATTAATCTTCTTAAAATCCTACATGCCTTGGTTTCAACTTAAAAGGAATTTAGTATGTGAAACAGCTTTTTCCAATGCAGTTGTGGATATGTATTCAAAAGACATCAACCAATGTTTAGCTACAAATACCTATTTTTCTGCAAATGGTGCAATAGAAGTTGTACCTCTACCATCTAATCATTGTCTTGCTCTTACAACAAGAGGACTATGCATCCAGACATGACATCTCAAGGTCAGCCAGTCTGCATTTCTGGAAATAAAGTGTATGGTGCCTACAAAAGGAGCCCAGCTGTCCTTTGAAGTACCCAGAGCACCTCTATACCTGTTGAGGTCATAATAGTAACTCCTAACAGCAAAACAAAATGTATTTATCTTCACTCACAACTGAAGTCTGCTACTCCATCTTTTAATTGTTCACTTTTATTTACCCAATTTGAATTACACAAATAAGATCCTTGTGAAATTTTCTGTGGTCATTGTTTATAAAGTACTGTAAATAAGATGAATTTTTTAAAATCACAACTCCTGAGTGAAATTTCTGTGAACAAGAGTATTTTGTAAGAATGAAGAAAATAATAACTTTTATATAGACTCATTTATTTGTAGTCAGTTTTGCCAAATCAAAGAGCAGCTTTATTTCTGAATGCAGTTTTAGTTTTGTTCTTGACACGCAAAATATGTGAAAGGAGGTAATGAAACTACCTGGTCTCTTAATCTTGTGTTACAAGAAAAATATTCAGAAAAGAACAGAATGTAATTTCCTGGTTGGAGACATGAGCAATCCAATAATTTGTATTCAGATTTCTCTCTGTGACTGAAAGAAAATGACGCAATTTCTCAAACCTTGTTTGAAATGGTGCAAAATCAAATGTTTTGTGAACTCTGTGAATGGACAGCAGCTTAGCTTTTACTAATAGATATAAATTATCTCTCACATTTCTGACTATTTATTCATTCCATGCCACCTAAAACTAATTATGGAAGAGCCTATTCTTAAAAATAATTTTACTGCAGTTGTAAGACTATATAGCACTTTTTTTTCAGCATCTTGAAGTTGCTTTGAACAGGACATCAGGCGTGACTTAAAAGGAAGAGATCTAAAGCGTGATACCTTGTGCTGTGCAAATGTAAAATTTATATGACCAGAATACTTCGAAGACTGTTAGTAATGTAGTTTATGTAGCTTTTCATCATTAAAATGGTAGTGCTTGTGTGTTAATAATGCCTTCCTACACATTTGAGAGCAGTTCTCAGAGCATTAATTGTTTCTCTCATTCTTTTGGAAGTGTAGTAGCGATAGCTGGCAACTTGGTATCATGTCTTCCCACTAAACTAAACTTTCAAAAAAATGTGCTTGGGAGTGGAGTGGGATTAATGCTTTGGTCTGCTGAAAAATAGTTGTTCAGAAGCTGTGATTATCCAGAGTGTATAATTATACAGTGCATAATTATACATTATACAGTACATGTCTTGAGTTATTTCTGTTGACTTTATTTTCATTACACAGAAGGACATTCAAGTTTGAATTCTTTCAAAATGTCAAATATCTAGCAAAGTAGGTTTTTAATCGTTGCTAAAGTACAACTAAGAGACAGATATATCATAATCCCTTTGGTGAGTATGCAACATAATTCAATTCTTTGGTGTTTCTTCGATTTAACTCCGTACTGTGACCTTTGTGTAAACCTGTAATGGCTGTGCTGTGATTGTGGAGATTGTACTGACTACCTTTGCAGCACCGTATATTGCTTTTGCACCCCCAATTGTTTAAAATACCTTTTCCAAAACAAAACTAGAAGAAAGAAGCATCTGAAAAATCGTTCCCCTGGAAAGGTTAGAAACCTATATTCATTCAATTTTCTTAGCATGCCTTATCCTGACTGGATTGTGCAATGGGTTCTTGCCGACTCCAGGGTGCCAGAGTGACAAAACAATATACCGAGACTTAATATTTTTTTTTCTTATTATGGAACAGTTATAGCTATTGCACAGTTAAGGTTGAAGCTTTCTTCCATTACAAGCGTGATCTACAACTCCCATCAAACACTTGTCCCCAAAACAAGCCATTCCCTGTGAAATTTCACATTGCATCTCATGCAGAGTTAAATGTTTCTATGAAGGCTAAAGAAAGAATACAGAAAAGGACTTTTAAAGTTACAAAGCTTGATTCTCTGCTGCCATAAACTAGTTTTAGTAATCATAAACAATGAATGTATCATACAATGTATATGTGTATATTTTATTAATGGGAGTACTAGCCCTGCCTATTGTCAGAATCCCTAATAAGTCCTGCCATACAGCCCCATTTTCAGTTTCTTGTAGCTCTGATAGATGTTTACTGTCTTGGGATTTTATTTCAGCCTGATGTTTTGTTTATGCATTAAGGTATGTGTAAAATATCAGCCAGCTTAATGCAGTTATTGAGAAGCAAGACGATTGTACAACAGATCACTCTGTAGTTGATGTAAACCGTATGGCTTAGCTTATGAAATGAAATGTAAATGAGCTAAAAAAATTGCAAAATGAGATCTCAAGTACTGTTTTAGAAGAGGAAGAAACATAGCAGTCCTTGGGTTTCCAGATAATATCCTATGTTGCCACTGGTAGAGAATAAACATTTTGGTCTACTTGTTGAAGCTGATGGCAGATTTTAAAAGGCCCAAATACATATCTGAAGTTAAAATACCATCAATAAATATCCATAATGTTCAAAACTTTTAAATAGTTTGCTCACAGTTTCGCATTATGACAATAAGTTATAGAAAAGTATATGTGTTACTCCCTCTCTTCCTATAGGATGCATTGGCATTTGCTAGACAGCATTTCTTTTCTATTGTTTGATCCAATTATTCTTTTCATTTGATTACTAACCAGTTATGATAATTTTAAAATGTAGTCAAATGTAAAAAAATGGTTCTTGAAATTTTTGCTCTTCCTTATCAAATAATTTGCTTTTGTAGAATAATCAAGAATTACATCTTGAATTCATAAATGTCAATATTCATGTTAATAAGCTTTACTTTTTTATAATGACAGAATGAAAATGTAAAAGGGGTAGAAACATTTAAATTTAGTCACATTTAAAAAAAATGTAAAAACTGTTAGACCTATTCACTTGATCTTAGATACCTTACAACATTTTTTACTTCCTTTTGTATCTCATTAGACAGACCCTATTGGCAATTGGGAAGTGTTTCTTTTGTGTAGGAGTTTCATCACGTAACTGACAGTTTTGCCCTAGGATAACCTTCTTTTATTTCACTAAGATATATCTATAGAGCAGACTATCAGTTATGACAAATTGATGTTTCCTTCTGAAGCTCACTCACTTCCTTTGGATTAGCTGCATGAGAACAGTGAAGCTCATTTTCAGTCCTGACTTAAACCCAGTGCTGAAGAGCTTTTGCACTTAACCCTCTGTATCACCTGTCTTCTCATGAGCAACTTTTCCATAATGAACGTATGAATAAAACTCTCCATTACATTTTAAAAAATCTATTTAATGTTGAATTAGCAGAGTTACCAACTTCCAGCTATTCAAGAAATGTCAAATATCTATAGTCTTCATTGTTTTAATAACACATGTAGTTATTTTGTTCTAAAGAATGAAATTAATTGAATGTTATGTTGTAGTACTAATGAAAACAAATAGCAGAAGCTATGTCTTCTGTTGCTTGGAATTGATATGTCATGAAAATTATCTAAAACAAATAACAATAAATACACCAAATAGGGTCTTGTATACAGCTCAATATAGGGTTATGCTGCGGAAGTCTAATTACTGTGATTGATAATAGCAGCCGTTTATTGCACGCCTTAGAGCAGCTGTACAATGTGTAGTGCTTGAATTTTGGTTGGCCACATTAATTATTAAGTAGAGCTCCCCACTGATTTCTTTGCACTGCTCTATTTTTAAAAGGAGGAAGGTGAAAGTCTTTTCAGGACTGAGATAAAATTGGGGCTCATAACTTTGTTTAAAACCATAAGGTGTAACAGATTGTATGGGCTTCTTGGGATGAAACCTCTCTCAAAACAATGTCAAACTGTAATTCCTTGCCTGGAAAATTACAAGACTTGGCTTTTTCTCCATTAGCTTTATTATTCATGTACATGAGAGTGGAATGGTATGCTTTTATTTTTTTATTTTTTAATTCTTTACATTTATTTAACTAAGTTATATATTAGGAAATGTTTTACTATGCAAATTTCATGTTCCACTATTAAGCCAAAGTGTGAGGATATAATGAAAGATGTGTGGGCGTATGAATCTTGATTTCTTTAGTGCAGAGATCAGTGGGTCATCCTCAAGTTTTAAAAAGATTGAATTAATTGAGTATTTTCTTATAAATTTTAATTTTGGATAATATACTGTCCTGCATTTTCATTGCTATTTGTAGCAGATAGTGAAGCTGGTTTGTGTCTGACAGTGAAATGCAAATATTCAAAAATAGCCTTAATTTAACCGACAGCATCTTTAGATAATCTAAACATTTCCTTTCACAACATGCATAACTGTAATGGTAGAGCCACAAAAGCCTCCTGGGCAAAGGATTAATTCACAACATTTTAATAAAAAAACCAATGTGTCTGTCAAGAGCATGCAGCTCTTTTGTTAACTGGCAAAATTTTACTGCAGTGTCTGTCTGCAGTAGTATATTTGCAAATCTCTTCTGCAGTGAAGGTGCAATCCTCTCCTCAGAGTATAGATTTGAAGGATTTTTTTTCAGGCTCACCGGGATGTGATGAAGAGGCATTTTAAAAATATCTTTCTAAAACAGAATTCAGGGTCTTTGTTTTTCACTAGCTGGAGAACTTCTTATGGTCTTCAGTAAGACATTTTATCCAAGGGAGGCTGAGGAAGAAGGGACTGATATAGAGCCATTGAAGAATGACAGCTGGTTCCCTCTTTGGACAGGAGAACTTCTAGTGACTTTCTAGTCTTGTCTTTTCAGTGAAAAATTGAACAGTGCCTAGTGGGATCTGCGTCAAGATTTGTGTTTCTAATGATTTCAGGTTTTGACTACTTCAGTGTTTAGACAAGATTATTTCAGTAGTGTTTTTGAAAGGAAAAATACAAGCAAGGATGTCATTGGTTTTGGTATACAGAAAGCTGTTTGAGAGGTATCCAGATGAATCATCTTGATGAGTCTAGACAGGAAAGTAATTTGAAGGGTAAAGCATAAATTAAAGGATATTCCTTTACATTTAGGTTTTTTTTCCCATATCTGTAAGCTGGAAACAACATATGAACTGACCTAATTTAAAGTGATTTGTAGGTCCCTATATGTGTAAAATAGAGAGAATATATACATTTATAAATATATAGAGGTATATATACATATATTTATATGTATATAGAAGATGTTTGAAAATTTGTGAATATGGATGAATGCTAGCATCTCCGTTCCTATTTAGGTATATAAACCACACCTTTATCTGTATTCTATTTTTCTGTGACTTAGAAGTTTTTCATACGTACTTTTAAATTCATTCATTCAGCAGAGTTCAGCTACTGAGTGCCAGAGGAGAGTGGCCCCAAAATGTGATCCCAAAGTAATGAGGACTAGGTCTAGCTGCCCTTTCGCTGTTTTCTCTCTTTTCCTCTATAAAAAAGGAAGAAATGTGAATGCTGACTGAGCATTTCCACATTTAGCGAATAAAAGACAACTTCTATTAGTCAGCTTCATCATAATGACATTTCATAAGAAAGCAACAGAGATTGCTGCTTGATCCATCTGTGGATCTGTCATGCTAAAGGAACATGCAAATGTTCTGATGAAGTGGAACATGGTGCCACAAATTCATTTAAGAGATACCCTCCAAAAGTCTCCTGATCTTTCTTTCAGTCCTCAGATATTTATGTTGGACATAAACAGTGATGACAAAGACAATGACAACAAGAAGGCAGCTCTACAGCTGGGACAAGTCAACTGACAGCAATATACAAAGCCATAGTAACAAATTATGAGGACTCTGACAAACGTAATTAGAATTTCCTAATATACTTAGTTAAATTACTTGATATAGCATTATGCTGGAAAGACTTTGTAAAATCAGTATGTATGAGGTAAAAAAGACATCAGGGATGAGATTATTTCAGAATTGTATTTATCTAATAATATTATTTTCCTGTAGATTTTCCTGAATCCATGACTTCTCTTCTGCTTAATATGGGATTTAAATGAATGGCTGTCAAAATGAAGTATTGGAAAAAAAAATCTAAGATACTTCAACTTTTTTTTTCTTTGAAAATACTTGGGTGATATTAATGTGAAAAACAAAAGTGTGAGAATTGCCTGGTTTCTGATAAATTCTAAGTAAAGTAAGAGATTTTAACATCTGAATTTCTTATCTGAAAACCTGGGCAGTTTTTTGTTTTCTTTAGTTGTGCCTGCATTCTGTTTTTAAGAATGTTTGTATCACACTTGAACATCATCAAGGAAAGGCCAGTTGTTAAAAATATATTTCTGTGTTCATAATTTAAAGGTAATGTGATAACAGTAGTCTCACATTCTCCAGCACACATAGGTACCACTGAAATTCACTTATTTTCTCTAGGGCTTCTTCATCCTCCCTTCCTTTCAAATTTTAGTAATTTATACTAATACTTATACTTTCCTATCTATCTTAATTTCTTCCAGGACATTATCCTAATAAATATCTTCTCAATATTCGAGGGAGTTATTTATATATAAAAGCCATTTATTTATAAGTAATTTTTTATTAACTGGTTTGGGAATGCTGATATCTCTCTAAGCACCATAAAAAGTTGTGCAGGTTCTGCAAACACCATCGCATGTGCAAAACAGCTGAGCTTGCTGGGGGATCCCAGAGTGAAAGGGAGAAAAGCTACCCTGCTGCAGGGCAGGGCATGAGGTGCCCTGGCTGCTCTTTCCATGAGTCTGCAGAGCAATTTGCTTTTGACATGACCTAAAGAACCAGAGAGGAGCAAGCTGGAAGCTGAAAAGGCTGTTAGCTAAATCTGAACTCTTAACATGACCACCCTTGTCAGCAGCACACAAAGTTGCTACAGCTGAGGTCTGAAAATTCAAATTATCTTAAATGCAAACTGTAATTATTATTTATATTGATAAATTAAATGCCTTACTATATACTAGAATAAGGCTAATTTCTGCCACACATTCAATTTGATATGAAATTCTAGTTTTGGAATTATTTTCCAGTATTTCAATTTTATTTTTATTTTGTGATTAATAAGTAATAATATTTTCAAATACTATACACAGAATATAAAAAGAAAGAATAACTTTAAGTTGTTTTACAAGGCATACAAACTAGTGAATGTTCCTTACCTTTGATTGAATGACTATGGTTCTTTGAGCTTGTCAAAACAGAAGCTCTTTAACACGTAAGTAATGAGGTGGTGGGTAATTTGCACTATGCAGAGAATGGGGAGTACTTGGCATGAGATTGGTTGTCCAAGGCTACTGAAAATATGAAATGTGTTGGAAGAATCACAAACCAAAATATTGTGTTTTTTAACTAAAAATTAGAAACCATTGTGTTTTGAATGGAAAAGAAATACTTTGAGTGTTTTAAAATTAAAAAAAAACTCTGATGATTTTTAGATGCATTTTTAAGTGAATTAATCTTAAAAAAATTACAAATTGAAGCAGATGTTTGTTTAAAACATTTTTATTTATTCAAGATGAATTAATGAATTCGTTGGGTTTCTGCTTACGGAGTGCTCTGCAAAAAAAACCCTCAAAAACAGTCTTCCTATGAAGTTTCACGGAGCTGCTACAGCGCAATTTTTATCCCCTGTACAGCACATATAACTGTCACATTCCAAAGCTCATGGTAAGAATAGAGTCAATCTAAATAAAGTGATGAGATTTTTATAGCTGCCATTAATTTTTGTGAACTCTTTTTGCAGTTGGATGGACAAATATTTATTTCTTTATTAATGCGTGCAGACAATCTTAATGAGCTGACCAGGACAGGGTACTAAAGGATGTGTGAAAATGTGTTCTTCAGCTTAGGTTGTGTTACTGCCTTGGTTTTTACAGCTCCCAAGGATCTTTAAGGTGTGAGAATGGATTGCGTAGTAGCACAGTAACAGGATTTGAAGTGTTTCACCTCTAGGGCATTGATTTATGCCCATTGATTTATGCTGGGTTGGCACTGTCTGAGTGGAGTTATTACCTGAGAGCTTTTGTTTGGCCTATGTGAAATGAAAGACTTAAATTTGTAGTGGACAGATGTCCAAATCGCAAAATTGCAATCTTGTTTTGCACTAATTATGGTCTTTCCAGTTTCAATAAAGAGACAAGGATTAAGTATACATTAAAACTTCACTCGTATCCCTGGTGAGCAATCTTCTTTGTTAAGGCACTTTGTCAGGATATCCTTGACAGTCAGATGCTTCTGTCACCATGCCAAATACCCATTTAATGAGTAATGAAAAAACATTCAAGAATAGACAAAGTCTGACACTAACTTAAAAAAGCCATAGAAAAGTTTCAGGATGAGAATTTCTACTATATAGAAAACTGATGCAAAATAGAAGGTTCACTGGATAGACTTCATGCTCAAATATGGGGAAAGTTCTGCACCAAATTGGCCAAACATGATACTAAATACAAGAATAGTACATGGCCCACTGATGAAGTGTTTGTGTGTGTCCTGTCCCAGCTAGTTCATAACTTAATGGGAGGAATATTAAACCTTTGTTCTGGATTTGCTATAGATAAACTAACTGTAGGGGAGGGAGAAATTGAATCTGACTGGAGCACTCTGTAAGAAAGGGTAACTGCTGCATAGCTACAGAAAAGACAGAGCTAGACTCTTCCTGGACATGCACAGTGGTGGGATGAGAGGCAATGGATACTACTCATGACACAGGAAATTTGAGGTTAGATAGGAGGTTTTATTTTGTCATATTTTTTCCCCCAAAGTATGGTCAAACAGTGAAACAGGTATCTGAGCAATGGCTGGTTTCAAATGTCAAGATGTTTTTCCCAAACAAAGGGATAATGATTACTAAAGCCCAGCTGCTACAAGAGTACGAAGCACCCAGATTCTCAGGATGTGCAGCTTGAGGATTTCCAAAAGGGAATGTCTCCATGGTAGAACGTATGTCAGATTTTGTATCTGAGGGCTGAGGATTGACAAAAATGTCTTCCAGTCAGAAACATTAATCAGGAAGATCCTTTGAAATGCATCAAGTAAGGGAGGAGACTCACTGACTTTGGGTTTCTAAAGCGTCTTCTAACAAAGCCAGAAGACTCTAGATAATTAAAGGCTAATAATTTTTTTTTTTTTCTTTTTAAGATCATGGCTGCTCTTGTCTCTTCTTAATCCTTGATAGTAAATTGCATGCTAACCTACGTACCTATAGCCATGTAGCTGCACAGTCCTCTTCACTGTTTCTAGATAATTAATAAGACTCAGTGTGAGATCCTGATCTTATTTGTGTGTGGAAGAAGTTGGCTTTATTTTAAGAAACACTGTTATAATTCCTAGAATCACAGAATGGTTTGGGTTAGAAGGGATCTTCAATGTATTCTTTCAGTTCAGGGCACATCAATTTTGTCGGTAAAGAAGGCAAAATAGAGGAAAGGATAGGAAAATACAGTTTTGAGAGGTGTAACTTGAAACTTTACATGTGCCTGTTGTATGTCGTAAGGAATTCTTACACTATAAGAAGAATAGTGAGCGTTTACTGAGTACAGATCTGGGTCAAAAACCTTAGTGCTCTGCATGCAAGGTGAATTGGTTTCATATTTGGGACAGACTTTCAGTGGACTTCAGTGATATTTTTTCAGTAGAATGGGAGCAGAATAGCAGTAATATTTCACATTAAACCAGTAAGGAGATCTCCCTAAACTTGCAAAATCCTGGATTTTTTACCCTAGCTGATTCATTCTACCAGTTAAATCACCATCTCTTTTATGTAAACTACTAAACTGATGATTGGTTCTTTGAAAGGAATTGTTTATTGGTTCATTTGTGTATTTTTTCTTCATCTTTTTGATTTGCCAAGTCAAAAAATTGCCTTATTTTTATGAAAGCCAGCTTTCAAACGTAGGCCAGTTTGTTGGTATTATTAAATAGAAGACATTAAATGATTACGGCAGTTGTAGGGAGTTATGCAGTATAGTTTCAACTTTTAGCAAGTAAAACGTACACATATGCAAAATTTTGCTACTGAAATCTGTTATTAGCTTTGTCAGCTGGCCCGGCAATATATAGAATGAAAGGAAACTAATTTTATTGGAGTAGTGCAGAGATAAATTACATGGCATTGTCTTTTGGAGAAAAAAGCTCAAAGGGAAATATGCTGTGGTTTATGTTGTCCTTGGTTCTTTTTTTCCTTTCTGGTTTCTTCCTGGTTCATTGTTGAAAGCTCAAGTGGTTGTTCATTTAAAAATGCCTTTAGGATCTTATTGGCTGTACAGTTTTTATAGATCTAAATAGATTTTTTTCTCTCACAGATTTCCTTTTCTATAGGAGCTTTTCTCCTCCCACCCTTCCCTACCAAGAAATCTCTTTCTAGACTCAATGGAGGAGGTGACAGGGCCAAGTAGAGTCAGAGAAGATGGTTACTGCAGCGACGAAATAAACTTGGCCAGGCATCTGGGCCTCCTGTAAATTGTATTTCAGAGGCAGCTGGGCTGGGTGAGTTTCCCAGGGCACTGGTTTGCTGAGGTGAGAGGCAGATCCTTGGTCTCAATGCTGCTGCGACCACCTTACGCTGCTGCAGTGAAGGAAGGGAAGGGGCAGGGCTGTGGTCCTATGGCCACAGAAAAGCAAGAGGGATCCACTGCCTATCTGCTGCTTGTTAAGCAGACACAAGTTTTTCTGTGTGTATATATGTGTGTGTGTGTGTGAAGGCTGCAACAGTAGGTCTGAACCAACATGTCCCATTTCTTCATAGGGCAAGTTGGGAGATTTATCAGTAGGGGGACTCCAACCAAAGCTTCTGGCTGCAGAGCTGGTGTAGTGTGTGAGCAAGGCCAGCCCTTGCCTGTGTGCAAAGCAGGTGTTTCCCGTACTGAGCTTATTGAAGGCAGACTTACCTATTTTGCAGGCAGAAAAAAACCCCTAATCTCCTCCTGGAATTGTTGTCAGAGCATTTCCTGATTACACAGAGGTACCTTAAAATAGCTGTTAATCATGTTCAGCTCTCAGGATGGGCTCTGTGCTGCTTTTGTCAGATTAAAGGCTAACAAGATGATTGCTTTTTCCCTGAGCTGCTCATTGGATTCTGCTTATTGAGACTGCCACTGCCACTTCATTTGATATCCTTAAGCAAGCCTTAGAGTTCTGTATGGACTCATCTTTGCTTTCCTGCGCCAGCAGGTGTAGGGATGGAGATAGGATCTGGTTCTGTGGCTGCTGCTGCTATGGCTGCAGCAGGGCCAGTGACTGTCTGATGGGCACAGCAGCTGCTCCTGCAGCCATGGCCCTGCTGAAAATGAATGATTTTATTGGGCAGACAGCTATTGTAAGAGGTGCAGTTCCTTCTCTTGCTGGTGGTCTCAGGACCCATTCAAGGAGGAGAAATGCCCAGCAGTACCTCTGGGAAAAGCCCCGCTGCAGGAGTCCTGGCTGGTGGGAGTGGTCCTGGCTGGGGAGCAGCTCTCTGTGGCTTTGGTGGGCAGCTGAGTGTGGGGCAGCTCTGTACCCTGGCAGCAAGAATGGCCAGCCACTTTCTGGCCTGCAAAAACAGAGGTACGAGTGGCAGACTGAAAGAAAGCATCATCGTCACTTATTCAACACTCCCTAGACCTTGTCTCACTGTGCTCAGTTTTGGTCCCCCAAAAGAAAGACATGAACTGGAGTGTGTTCAGCAGAGGACCCCCTACAGCATTCAAAATTTAAACATTTACCCTGCAAGGAAAGTCTGAGGGACTGGGACTTGATCACCGCCTAGTGAAAAGGAGGCTTGTGCAGGGAGCTAACAAGAGCTTGCTGATACCTACGTAGTGATTAATGAAGAGGTGGAGTCAGGCTCTTTGGGAGACTGAGAGATATTGAATATAAGCTGAAAGTGGAGACATACATGCTGGACATAAGGAAAACCTTTTTTTCACCATAAAACTGTCCAGGGCAGTTGTGCTCTCTGTCCTTGGGGGTTTACAAGACCCAACAGGATAAAGCCCCGAGCAAGATGGTCTGAGCTCAGAAGTGACCCTGCTTTGAGCAGGGGGCTGCGTTAGAGACCTCCTGACTCCTGATAAAGGGAGAAACTATCTTTGTATATTCAATTTTTTTGTGTAGACCACCTCTGGCTTGTCCTATTCTGCTAGTCTGCCAGACCAATGCATTCCTGAGGGATTAACGCCGTGGCTGGTTTTGTGAGTCTATTTCTCAGAGGATTATTGACAATCCAGAGGAAACCAGGCAATAGTGGACTAATATAAAACATGACATGAATTCTTTTTTACTTGTATCCTGTATCAGTGTTGCAACCCTTGGGCCTAACAGCATGTCTGCGAGAGGCTGGTTATTCTCATGCCTGGGACTGACTGTCTCTGTGGCTTTGCCACAAAGAAAGTGGTGGATTTTCTGTGCAAGAATGTGCCTCCAAGTCAGACTATGCTTTGTTCTTTTATTACCTGACTGTGCTGCATTCTCTTCGTTATATGAAACATTTTTGTTCTCCAGTGTGTTCTGTTTCATGCCTGTGGCTCAAATATATAGCTTTTACCTGATCAATTACTTCTTAGCAGTTCCTTTAATGCTTATGGGTCATGGAACATTAGGCATCAAATAAGGGCTGTCCCTAATAGTGCAGAATGAATGGTCCTTCTGCTGTAAGGCCTCACTTATCACTGTCATGAAAGAAGGAAAACAATATAGTGTGTTTTTTGCTGCTTAAAGAAATCAGCAAGGCAGTTGAAGAGATCTTTGCACCTGTGTTACAAGTGTTATGGATTCTGTGAAGAACTGCAGCTCTTTCTGCAGGGAAATGTAAGTACAAGGCTTTGGCACTTGTATCCTTGTGAAAACTCAGCTGCTATCGCTAAATGGCCAGGATGAAAAAGCAAGAGGCTAGGAAAGGAGGTGGCTTTATTTTTAATTACATAAAATTTATCTGCACAGAAGCCTTTTGGTTTTGATAAAAGAAGAGCTCATCACATGAAGATTGCAGTCCTGAAATTCAGAAAACAGAGTAATGGGTTAGATTTATTTTGGGGGCTTTTGATTTAGTAACGTTTTTCAACAATCCTAGGAAACAGGTTATGCCATCACACAGATTTGCACTAGGGGATACAGAGTTTATTTGCTCATGTTCCAGATGTCTAGCCTGTAGACAGCATTCTCTAATTTTAATAATCAACACACAGAGTGGAGGAAAAAATCAAAGTTGTAATTAACTCATAAACAACCAGCAATGTCTAGCTATGAACTGTAGCAGTGTTTCCTTCAGATTGCTTTCATACTGTTTGAAATTAACTTAATTTGAAAAAGGTTTTATCAATACACATAATGTCAAATGCAAGTGGAATTTTTGCTTTAAGTAAATTTTATTTTTATGAAATGTTGCATAGTTTTGTAGTTATCTATGTACATGAGTTTTTAATCTCTTCAATTAAAGAAAAACTGGCCTGTTTCTTTGAGAAAACCTAGGATTCATTGTATAAACCAGCAATGACATGCCCTCATCTCAGCAAAAATGTTATTTTTATCAAAATGAAATTTCAGCGATGAAATGTTTTGTTGGAATTGCTGCTTGCTAAGTCAGAAAGATTTTCTGCTGTTATTTATTGTGCTTTGGTAGGCATGTGTTCATACACACACAGTTTGCATATTCTGTCCAGACTCTATTTGCAAAATTTTACAGTCTAAAGAGCTGATATTGGATGGTTCTGTCTTTCTGAATTGTCTGTATTTACAGTTGATCCCTTGTTAGAATCTAATTTTCAGAAGAGCAGAAGTTATAGAGCTAAGCTTCAATTTAATCAAAACACTAGTGTTAACCACTTAAGCTTATACCAAACTTGGGGTGTGAACTGTGATAAAGAATGAATCTTTTCTTATTTCTCAAGATTTTTTAAGTATAGAGCTTGTTGTCTTTAGTGTTAGAGGTAAGGTTTGAAAATGCTGGACTATTTGAACATCACCTATCTTGGTGAAATGATGCAATTAGAAACCTAATATAAGATTCACATTGTGTTCTAATGTATTTTTAATATAAAGTTTTTAATATCAGGTTTTTGGAACAGCCAGACTGAAAAAATTACTTAAGAGGAACTACATATCAAAACATCATCAATAATGTACAAGATAGAGTAGATCAGAGTAATTTTTTATTAAACCTTTTTTAGTTGGAAAACAGTGACAGGACTGAACTTAAACTGCTTGTGGGAGATCCTTTTTGATTCATTTCCTGGCTTAAAATAGTTTTGAAAATATTTTAAAATGGTGGAAACAACACACTTTGCCATTTTCCAAATGAAGATTTTAGTTTTTCTTAATTATTGAAAAAAATGGTTTTGAAACGTGTTTATTTTATAGTAATATCAGCAATGAAATGAAAATTTAAAAATTGAAATATCCTAGTAAAGTATATCTTCTGTTGACATCTTGAAGTTGCAAAATATTTGAGAATTCGGCCTTTGTTTTCATTTCAACAGGGAAGGAAAGCTTTTGAAATCATGAATATTTTTGTGTGCTAGGAGGTTAGTTTCCCACTGAGATCTGTTACAGTACATGGAAAGGGATAGCAGAGGGGAAAACAAAATAGGAACCTGTGATAAATAGATGTAATTTGGGAGAAAGGACAAATAGAAAGACAGGAAGTTAGGAATCTCCAAGTGGAGTAAGCTGGAGGATATGCTGGGAGACAAATGTATCGCACGTAAAGGTAAGGAACAAAAAGAAGGTGAGGGCACTGTAGCAGTGAATAGAAATGAGGAATGATAAATATATTACAGCCAGGGTAGAATTCTCCAGATCCACTTAGTTAAGGACAGAATAATAGAGAATAGGAACCAAAATAAATCTACTAATCCAAATTCCAGCTCCGTACTACCTAACCATGCATGCTTAAATCATTTACGCTACTGTATTTCTGGTTGGATTTCATAAGAAGCATTCAGCATCATTTTAACAAGTATGTTATTGCCTCAGGGATCTTTCTTTTTGGAAAGGCTTGGAATAACTACCTTCAGACACTAGTTTTTGCTTGTCTTGCAGCAGCCTCCCAAATTACATCTCCAAGTGAAAGTGAAATTAAACCAAGCAGATATCAAATTCCTTCACTGAAAATCTTGAGAAAGAATATTTGTTCAATATAGTACCTAGGGAATTTAAACTGTGTAAGTGATCTGAGTGAATAACTGAGAGAGCAAAGAGGATTATAATATGACAACAGAAGTATAAGAGCATAAACTGTTTAGAATGAATTCTGTTTAGGCAGAATATTACTGTTTGTTGCAAGAGAAGAACTTTTTCCCCTTTCTGCTTTTTATTTTCTTTTGAGTGTTTCCACTTTCTAGATTTGATCTTCAGCAAATGAATTAATATAGCCTTTTAAAAGAAATAGGAAGCAGTACCAAATTGCATTGTTATATATGTTAGAGAGATGGATCAATGGTTATTACAATTTCCAGATTAATTTGCATTCTTTTAACTGACTTGGTCTTTGGAGGAACAGCAGATTAGCCTTTGATTACTAGGGGGTGAACAATTCACAGTGAATAATTTATTTGGCAAATGACTTATGACTTAGAATAATTTATTTCCCTAAATAAATTCACTGGATGTTGTACATGGCTTTTAAGTGAACAATTTTCATTCTATAGATTATTCATAATTGGTTGTGCAACTTCCATAATTGTGTGCGTTTGTATACTGAAAACAAGATAACAGATCTTGGCCTCTTTACCCTGCTACTGGATGCCCTGCTATGGCAGAGGTTTAGGAAAAGTGAAAATCTGCAGGAATCAACAAGAATTCTGCAATCTGAGGCCAAAATTACACAATTTTCATTGACTTCTTACTGTTCCAAGTATGTATTTTTGCTAGCAAATATTGCTTTCTTTCAACTTGTACCTAGTCAGCATGGACAAATGGCTGTTGCAACTATGGAACTATCTGTGTGATGTATTTGCTGTTTATCTGCAGATGGTTTGAGTATAATGTCTACTGACAGTATTAAACAGCTTTTCCAATAGTTTTGGCAGCTGCTTGTAGGGGGTGAAGCAGTAGAAGAGAATGGAGAGCATGGACAGCTTGTGGAAGAGGAACACATGGGATAACTGTAAGACTGTGTGTTAGATGAGTTTTATTCAAGGCGAAGTATGTGTTTGGAGGCAAGCACGAACTGGTGGTTGACAGTAACGGTCTAGATCTGGAACGATTAGCAGTGGCTTCCAAATCTGAGAGTAGCAAAGACTACTCTGAGATTTATGGAGCTCAGCATGAATCCACATACTGTTATGAGTGCTCTTAAACTTCTTAGTAGTATGCGCTAACGCTATCCAGAATTGACAACATCTAGACAACATTAAAGCATAGGTAGATGGACTATTTAAGCTCCTTGAATGGGTATATGTATGCTGATACAGAACCCAGTACTCAGGCACTAGCTCAGGAATTTGTAGATTTGAGAATGTGGGATTGCAGAATTGTAGTAGGTGCTGATAAAATTAATATTTATTGTTGTTTCTGCCCTAGCCATCTGAGTTTGTTAACAGAAAAAAAAAAAATTTCCATTGAGCTGCTAAGTCCAGCTGGTCACAGCAGAAGACTGAGTGGTTTGATGATTATCGCTGCCATACTGGGAGACTTAGCTGACATTTCACTATACTAGTAAGGGGCTTTCTTGTTACACAGTTGGATTGAGGAAGGGAGTTGTTTAGCTGTTACCTGCACCCTGAGCAACTGTGCATTTTGGAGACTGTAAGGGAAATGGTGCTGTCTCTTGACAAAGACAGAGTTTGCTGAACAATGTTTCTTGGAATTATGGCTGCCTGATGTTTGCTGCAAAATATCTGGCAGAACAGAGAAAACCTTACTGCACTTTGAGAAACAGTTTTTAGAGACTTTCCAAGATTTAAAAGTGGCCGGTGAGATACTGATGCAACATTGCAGTCTCCAGAGAAATCTCTTCAGGCATATTTTGTATCCCTATTTTGAAAAAAATAAGAAGATTTAAAGAAAAAAATTAAGTACAATTTATTTCATTTATAGTTCAAATTATTGAAAAATTCATGCATTAGTTCATGAATGCTTCATGGACTAAATCATGAACTTACAACACACATACGTAGATGCAGTTGTCTTACATAATCACCACATGCCATTCCTTGATGTCACCTAAACATGATTGCAATGTGCTACAAAGCCGAGTCTTGATTTTCTTTCCTTTTATGGCCTATCAGTCTTATTCCCAATATTAATACAGTCAAGACTAGGTCATAAATAAAATGGAGTCTGCAGGGTGACAACAAAATTAACTATGAAAATCATTACTGCTTTTAAAATTACATCTTGAAATCAACTGAAGAAAATATTCCATGAATTGATAGACATAAACCTGTGTCAAGTATTAGTGTGTACTTTCGGGCAGAATTAACCCACAAAATTCTTAAGGAATACACAAAATATTTTTTTTTGTTTTTTCACAAATGGGAATTTATAAAGTGTTTCTTCCACTGCTGTTATGCACAATGTGATAATTTAAGGGTTTTCTCCCTAAATCACCTATTCAAATCTGTATGATGAAAACGTATTTAAATATAAAATTTGAATCTTGTTTTTCATGTGAACTTTTAAAAGCTGTTCCAGGAAAGCAAGTGTCTCCTTAGTCCTTTTTGCCATTTGATATATTGATCTGCAAGTAAGTAAGAATTGTAACATTACCTTTCTTTTTTAAAAGGATTAATTATATCTGTGTAGTTTTTTAACCCAATATAAGTCTGGTCTAATTGAATCTTACCACTTTTTAAACATTATACAATAATTTACTCCTGAACAAGTGCATTGGGTTTTGTCCATTCTGCAGTTGGACTTGATGATCTTCTAACCTAAAGAATTCTATGATTCTGTGAAGTTGTTCAGTTTTCACTGAAATATTTAAGTTAGAACATGATGATATAATGGGAAGTGGCACAGTTGATACTTGGCTGTATTCATACTATTCTCTTTACCCTTTACAGGACTTGAGAAAGAACCAAAGATGATCATAACTGGTTGCACAGTTTGGGATAAGAGCTCATGTTCCAACTTAAAACTTTGTTTATTTTTAGAATGTTTGGTATAATTTCTCATACTTTACTTATGAATATTCAATGAAAAAAGGCAAGTAAGATTTCATGTACCTTTAAAAGTTTTAATGCATTAGAATAGGAAATAAAAAAAATGACAAGAGAACTAACACTTAAACAACAAATATCTACTAAAAAGTTTGAAACTAGCAGTTGGACACTCGGAGGCAGAATAGAGTTTACAGGGCTGAAGATTTTCTGCTAACAGTAAGGAGTTGCGATAGGCTCCGTGTTTGACTGCCCTGGAAAAAGTGAACATCCAAAATACATGTAAGTTGGATGGTTGCTGTTGCTGGGGGTGTCGCTTGGAGGTGTCTGCACAGGTTACTGATTACAGTTTGGGAAGTTCCCTCCATTCAGCTGTGCAGGACCCGAAAGCAGTGCTGGCACAAAGCAGAAGGCTTGACTGTAGTCACGCAGTCTCCTTCAATTCGTGACAAAACTTTTTGATTTTTCATTGCTACATTACCTCCTTTTGCTTCCTCATCTCTGAGACCTGTCTCCCCCATCTTCACCTCTGTGTGCTTCAGCACAGTCTAGTCTTGTTTCTTGGGTATTTGAGGAGTTCTCTTTTCATTCATTATTTGTTTTTCTGATCTTAAAACTGTCCAGATACTGGGAGTTCAGGTGTCATGTCTGGAGTTCTGACTTACTTTGTTACAGTTCTTTTGGAAAACAAGAGAAACATAATGTAAGCAAATCTCCTCTCTGTGGACTAGAATTTCTGGACTGAAAAAAGGGTATAGATCTGTCTGTCTGTCTGTCTATATGTCTGCACAAGTAAAACATGATAATAGCACATAAGAGGAACCAAAACCCAATGAAGTACATATTTAATTTTATATTTTACTCAACTTCTGGAAGACAGTTTGAAATCATAGAATTATGGAAAAGACCCCTAAGGTCATCAAGTCCAATGATTAACCGAGCGCTACCAAGTCCCCCAGTAAACCACACCCCTAAGGGCCACATCTACACTTCCATTTTATTTGCCCACCACTTCACTGTTGTATATGATCAATTTCAGTTTGGCCAGTTCACCGTTGCATTTGCAATTTGTATTTGAGATTTCCATTCAATTAGAAGATTCAATACAAATTAATATTGCAGAACTTGAACTAGGAAAAGATAAACATATTTATTATTTTTGCAAGTACGCAGCAGTCCATTTTAGTGTTAGTAAAGGGTTATATGAAATGATCAACACTGTGTTCAGTTTGTATAAATTCTTACAGAAAAGTAAAAACAGCTATCATTGAATAGTTATGACCTAAGAAAAATAAGAATGTAGCTGATGAAAAATTTCTGAAAAGTTGTTTGCAGTGCAGTCTTCTGATTAAGGTCACATATACATATATATATATGTGTATGTGTGTGTGTGCCTGTGTTCCACTCTTTTGGAAATAAACTGCTTTGTAATAAGTTCTTCTTGTTTTAGAATGAGAAGACATGCATAGATTAATATCATACAGTTAATATCTTGTAAATAAACATTTTCCATATTAAGGTTTGTTTCTAGCTTTTGGAGTAACCTTTAAATAATCCAGCACTTATCTTGAGTATCAGCAACACAGTGATATTTCATATGACTCCCTCTGTATGTCTTCTATGTACACCTCTATCTCAGCATTTGAAGTCTGAACCCCAAATTTAGAAATGAAAATGGCTAGCTTTAATTTTTATTTGTATAAGAGACATCTGTGGAGTAAAATGGAAGGTAGATAATGAAAGAGGCACTCACTGGTGGAGTAGAATGTAAATAAAAATGACACACTAAGACATGATGTGGATGGATGGGAACATTAAGCCATATAAGGTATCTCTGTTAAAATAAATCACAGATTTTCATGGAGGTTGCCATGGCATGCCTAAGTAGGGAAAGGTGTATTGAACACCTAGCCTAGATGCTAACAGTGAATTACATATTCTGAAGAAATACTGGATGAAAAGTGTCTTTCCCATTTCTTGTTGTCAAGTTTCTAGTTTACAATTTCACTTAGATGCCTGTAAGTCCTATACTGAAAGAGATAATGAATCTAGGATTCCCTAGATGAATAACCAGAGACTACAGCAGAAAACAATAATGTTTAGAGATTTCAGTTGCCTAAAAATATGTTGTACAAAAGAAATCTAAATAGTTCCCATGTACCTTTTAACACTAAAAAGGTGTATTGTGAGAAAGATAAAGTGTAAACAAACTAATTGGAGGAAGAGAAAACGAGGATAAAAATGCTTGCTCAACACATTTAAATAAACTATAAACTTAAGTGCTAATTGGAGAATACTTTCAAAATACAGAAAATGTTATATATCAGAAAGAAACTGTTAGAACTCACAGACATGCATGTGAAATGAGGAAATAAATATGAACTCTGCAGTTTAAATGTAAAATTGCAATGAATCAAAACAAAAACATGTTGAGGGACAACTTCCTGAAGGAAACCTACAAATAACACATACACGCACACACCCCTACACTGGAATTGGGAAATTTGCAAGAGAGTGTCAAAGACAGGTAGATAATCAAAGCCATTGAGTGTAATAAGGGCACTGTGCAGAAAATCTGATTTAATTGTATGCATTTATGTACTCTCCAGAAAAGGTTAGGAAAATACCTTCTTCAGAGTCATTGTTTATGGGTGATAAATCTGAGGAACTGTCTCAAATTAAAGTGTCAATAAAAGACATTTTTGAGCAATAAAATTAATAGTACCAGATCAACATGATCGAACAGCTCTCATTCAAATGTTCTAAGCAACTTAAATATAGAGTTGCAAGGCTGATAATTGTAATAAGCAACCTACGATTTTGAATGAGTAGGAGGTGGAAAATATGGTACCTGTGTTTAAAATGGGGTCTCAGGATGAGAGTTACATACCAAGAAATCTGATTACATATTTATATTAAATAGTTTGATAGACATTATTATAAAGATTAGAATTAGTGAACACATAGATAAATAGATGCAATAAACACCAATATGGTTCGGAAACGAGAGGAATGTAATGAGTCAAAAATCTAGAGTTCTATGAATGTGTCAGTAAACATAGGATAAAGATGATCCAGATGATACAATCTAGTTAGAACTGTGAAAGAGATTATAAAAATTATAACAAATTCCTTCAACAAAGACCCGTATTGCCACCTTCACTAAAAGATTGCTGGATAGAAATCAATGGTTTGTTCTTATAATGGAGTGTGGTTACAAATAAAGATCAGCATATGTCTGTGCTGAGCCTGGGCTGTTCAATATATTCATAAATTTGAATTTCACAGACTCATAAATTATTCAGAAAATGAGATGAGCTTTGTAGTGACAAAGTTAGCAGACAAAACAAAGTAATGCCTAGTATTTAAAACAATCTGTGATGAGATTCTTATGGTACAATACTGAGTTACTGGCTAATAAAATGGCTAATGAAATTCAGTGTTGATAAATACCAAGTGATGCATGCAGAGGAAATGGTCTGAACTACATATACAGAATAATGACCTCAAAATTACCACTGTTATTATCATTTAGCAATATTAGAATCATAGCAAATATTTCATGCAGAATGTCACCTCAATGCTTAACATTGAAAAGGAGAAGTAGGTGTTGAAAACTTAAAGGTAAAGCTTTGAGAACAAACACCAGAATTTCATTTCACTAATACAATTGCATGTTACACAGATTATTTGAATACTATATGCAAGATTAATTCACTTTGTCTCAGAAAGGTGTAGAAGAACCAGAACGAGTACCATGTATGAATCAGAGGCACAGAGCACTGGTGCTATTAAAAAAGACGGCATAAATTAGGACTCTTTCCTTTGGAAAACAGACAGGTGTGATGAATTGTGAAAATATGTAATGATCATTACATTTCTTCTTGCACTATAACTAAGGAGAACCATCTTAATTTAGGGGTTTAAGACAAAGAAATGGAAACACTTTTTCCTACAACGGATCAGTAAATTCTAAAATTCACCACAATAGGATATTTTAAAAGGCAAACACAGATAATTTCTGAATCTGATGAAACCAAATTATGGAAAATAAGGCATTTATAGTTATTTTAATGGCCTTGGTTCAGCATAACACCCTGTCCTATGTTGGTGATTTTTAAATATAGGACAAAGGCCAGACTAAAGTTCTAAAGTTGACTTGTCTCAGGGTTCACAAATGAACATCTAAGACCTCATTCTCAACAGCTTTTTGCACTCTTCCCCATGCAGTCATGAGCACTTATACAAAGAACATCTAATATAGTGCCACTATGCTTTGGAAGTATACTTGTTTTTGGCTGGAATAGTGTTAATTTTCTTTGTAGTAGCTAATATGGGATTATGTTTTAATTTGTGCTGAAAGCAATGTCGGTAACACAGGAATGTTTTGGTTACTACTGAGCAATGCTTACACATCATCAAAGCTTTGGGCTTCTCATGCTGCTCTGCCAGATTTGGATGGGAGCTCACAAGGAGCTGGGAGGGGATGCAGCCGGGACAGCTGACCCAAACTGACCAAAGGGATGTCCCATTCCACGTGGTGTGGTGCTCAGCAATAAAAGCAGGGGAAAAGATGGAACAAGGAGGGCCATTTGGAGTGGTAGCGTTTGTCTTCCCAAGTCACTATTCTATGTGATAGAGCTCTGCTTTCCTGGAGATGGATGAACACTTGCCTGCCCATGGGAAGTGGTGAATTAGTTCCTTGTTTTGATTTGCTTGAGTGCACAGCTTTTTCCTTACCTATTGAACTTCCTTTATCTCAACCCATGAGTTTTCTTCTTTTTAACGTTTGCTTTCTCTTATCCATCCTTCTGGAGGGAGTGAGTGGCTGAGTGGTGCTGACCTGCTGACTGGGGTTAAGATATCACAGGTAATTTTACAGTACAGACACACATGTAATCATGTTTCCAAACAGCAGACTTGAGTTCAGTATCTTCTTTTACTTGATGATTCATATTTTCAGTGTGTAGGAATTGCTTCAATAATGAATACTTTCAGCATTGTGCAAATTATTTTTTAATGGTTCATTGTACTGAAGAGCAAACAAATTCATTTTAATCAAAAATATCTGACAGTATAGTATTGCCTCAGATTCAGCATTCAATTTACAATTTTGTTCCTGCTAACAGCATGTGTATAAGGCAATGCTTTCTTGCCCATTGCAGAAATATCATGTATATATTGTTTACTTATAGGGTAATATTAGTACTTAATTATGTGTGAAGCAGTGACAAAGCTGGGTAATTATGTTGAAAGGACAATGTAATTATCCAGGCTCAGCCCTCTGCTCCCTTTGAGGAAAGGAATGGAATAGAAAACTGGAAAGTTTATAGGTTGACAGCTGTACTTTATCTGCAAGGAATTTCCTCTGTGTGTGGACTCGCTTTAAAGTTACCAAGGGACTTGGCCTTCAGTCTCCTTTTTGCAATGTTGAGGTACTTAATCTCCTGCTAAATGAAGTAACTGGAGTAACAGAAGCAATCCCTCTGCAGTGGCATGGAGCTGGATTTAGGCTGGCTGCTCTGTTACATACGATGTACAGGTCTGTCACAAGTAGTGGGATCGTAGTTCCAGAGATACAGTGAAACAGTAAGCAAGGTAATTATCTTTTCCTGAGTGCTCCTTCAGCAGAGCTAGGTTTTCACTACATTCCTTTTTAATTAGAGGAATCATCACCGAGATACGTATTTGGAAAGAAATGACATTTAAAAGGGAAATATTGTTTTTAGAACCAGTTGTATTTAAATAAAAATATCTCATTCTTTTATCCTTACATGTGTCTGAAGCATTGGCATTCTGGAGCTCTCCTGGAAGGATATCTAAACACGCAGGAGGAATGCTTCAGGTCACCACCACTGTGTGGGGCTTTGTCCATTAGAAATCAAATATGCTCTCTGTATCCATGTGGAGATAGTTAGAACAATCTGAATAGGAGTTTTATAAGGAAGATTACATGAAAGAGACTTTCATGAGTCTTATTTAGGATTTCCTTTTTGTTCTGTCACTACACGCACTATTTTTTTACAAAGGCATATAGTGATAGAACAAGGGGGAATGGCTTAAAATTCACAGAATGTAGGTTTAAATTGGATATTAGGAAGAAATTATTTACTGCAAGGGTGATGAGGCTCTGCAATAGATTGCTCAGACAAGTGGTGGATGCCCTAAATCTGGAAGTGTTCAAGGCCAGGCTGGACGGGGCTTGGAGAAAACTGCTCTAGTGGAAGATGTCCCTGCCCGTGGCAGGGTTTGGAAGTAGGTGATCTTGAAGGTCTGCATCAGTCAGTGTTTTGAATTATCATAAAATAACTATGAACCAGGACTCATTTCCATGGGGATTCTGCTTTGCATTGCCTCTGTCACTGAGTAAGAGGGAAGGTGAATTAATTGAATACTGCTCTTGAAAAAAACAGAATTATTTGTAGCAGCAAGTGAACCTCTGATGTATTTTTAAATCTGGCCTAAGAACTAGGAAGAATGTTTCAGTGCATTTTTCTTGGATTAGGTTCAGGTGTATATTCCTGGAAGGAGTGGCTCAGTCTGTAGAATTTGCTGGTGGTAGCAACTCAGCCCTCATAGATTTTGTCACAGTAGAATCAGTGATGTTTACTAGTTTAGTGAATAAGATCAACCTTATTCTCATGGAGTAAAATACATCCTTCTTCGTTATGCTGAATATATTTGCAAAAATAAAGAAGTCAACAATTAATAAAAGCAATGTAGAAGTGCGCAAAATCTCTCTCTAGAAGTGTCTGGTTTGTGTCGCAAATTATATTTTCAGCTCCTTTAGACAGATCTTGAGCTGCAAGCACTTGTATTGTGATCATTATTGTGGGAAATAGAAAGTGTTACATGCCAGATTGCCTCCACTGATAGTTGTGAGGAAGGGAGAAGAGTCATGGCTGGCCTGCATATTCTCTGGTTGTCCTTCAGATGGCAGGAGAGGAGGCTGACGTGTATAACTGCATTTCTGGAAATAATGGAATGTTTTCCTCAAGTTTTTTGGATGTTAGTGGTTTTGGACTTCCAGGAGAGAATGATCAAGACTAACCGAAATGTTCAGGTTTATTAGGCAGACATAGTAATCGTCCACATCTATTGTAGTTCCATTGCAGAGTTATATACCTAAAGAATAATACTGAAAATGAGAATGCAATTTGTCCTATGAGACCAAAATATTGTCATATGAAATCTCAGAACTGTGAACTGAAATCTGACACAATGAACAAATTTTCATATTGTGTCGCACTATGGACAGCTTTGACTTCTGTGTAACTGAAGTCTAGGCAGAAGATATGGTTTTGTTTCCTGTTCAGGCTGCAAAGGTAAGGATTTCACGCTTTGAACTGGAGATGGTGTATCTTTGCTTAGCATGAACCTGCTTGCATTTCCTCGCACTTAATTATTTAGGTAATATCTTTGATTATTTTTTCTCTAACTTTAATATTGGCATTTCACCTAGATTTTACTCTTTGATACTTGTTCTTACTTTTGAATGTTTCATTCCTAAAGCAGAAGCAGTAAATTCAATTACGTATTAAAATCAAGGATATTTGCTTTTTTTTTGACGTTGGCTTAGTTGCTTAGAGCGTGGTGATATTGACAAGATTGGGGGTTCAATCCCCATATGGCCAATTACTTAAGAGTTACACTTGATGATTCTTGTGGGTCCCTTTCAACTCAGAATAACCTGTGAATATCTGTGAAACTGTCAAATTGTTTTCCTGTGAAGCCTTTCATTTTTTATAATATCTTGGTGTTTACAATTTTTGAGCCAGCCAGAAGTCCAAAAAACCATTTCAGGCACTTAGGGAGGAATCAGTACAGTCCTTTCATTAATTTGTTTTACCTTTTTTTCATAATGGCCAGACTTCAGGCATCTGCTTAACTTTGTGCCCAGTGAATACCTTCAGTGAGGCTGCTAGGAACTGGTTATTTAAATCTATTCTGTAGGCTGGAAATTTTGTGACAGTTCTCTCAAACATAGAAGAAACCAACCTCTGGTATTGCTCCACTGACATACCGATGAAACTACCACCTCACAAATGCTGCTGCCCGAATTGGACAGGTACCACTTGTGTGAAAGCTTAATAATACCATTTAGATGTCAATGTAGTTTGAGTTTATAAATAATGGGCTTGTAGTCTTCTGCGGTTAATAGGTGGCTGAAAGCACATATCACTTCACTTGAAATCCATACCTGACAGTTTTGAAAATTGCAGGTCTTTTCAGGCAAATTATTTTGATATCCTATTGCCTCTGGATGGTCGTACGTAAAGGTGTGCCACAGCTGAGATGGGTTTGTTTTCTGGACGTACAGGTCATGGCTGTAATCTAGCATTCATCAGGTGTCCTGACAGGTTTATGCAAGGCTGTTTACGTTTATAGGACCTAATGCATTCTGGACATTTATTGGCCATGAGGATGTTCTGTCTTCTGCATTATTTTTGTATATAGCTTTCAGTTTGACAGAATATTGCTATTGTAACTGTTAGGGAAACTAACTGGTAATAACAGATGCTATTACCAGGCAGTTAAATTGCAAAAGGCCAAGAATTAACAGCTTTGCTATTTATGTGGCACACTAATTTTTCTGCAAAAGGAAATCCGCATTGATGAATAATTTAAATCTCCCTGCAAGTCTATAATCACGTGCCCTACAGAGACTGGAGTACATTTGACTGTGAGCACTGTGCAAAAGATTAGTAGCTCCGTGGTGGCAATGCTGCTATGTGTGAATTGCACTTTTAATTTGTCTTCCCATCTGACAGAGCATCTCATTATACTTCAAAAATCTATTCTAAATGATACTTTTAAATTCTCAGTTGAAGGATATTTACATAAGGAAGGTGAAGATTAGATAAATTGTTTTAAGTCATATCACCAAATCATTTTAATGAGAACATTCTTTCTTTTTACATTTGGAAAAGAATGTGCATTTTATTCCCACCATGTTTAGCTCCAGTCAGTCAAACCCAGCAATGACTGGATACAATTTTTCACAATACAATCTAGATAGGAAATATGTGATAAGCCCTACTTTGTGCCATGAAATTATGCAGGCTCTTTAATAGCTAACTTGTTAACTATCTTGAGGCTGAAAAGCATTTTATGCAAAATCTTATATAAGATAAAAACTAGCTTTTTTTTCATAAGTAGTGCTGAGCTGAAAATTATTACTTCTTGTTAATCAGATTAAATTGTGAAGGAGTTTACACATAAGGTCCTTAGGTACACATTTTCAATAGCAACATTACATTTCTTTCACTTCTTTTTGCCCTATTTGCTCTTTTTTAACTACAGTATTGAAATTAGGAAGCGTAATAGCTGGTCTATTTAATGGCACATCATTATCTTCCCATAGCTTAATACGTACTATTCATTCTCTCATATGATTCATTAATCCATTATATTTATTCCTTACTAATCTTTTTGCAACGATGTAAAGAATCAGACTTCCACTGTAAAAATGAATAATATTTTGCAGTATTTGGAGATCCCAATTATTATCAGTGACCTGTTAATTTGATGGTTCAGTTTTTGGTAGGATTTCATGTTATTTGGACACTATCTGTTATAGCTCTTGTTTATTTCTCTGTACGTCAGGTGTTGGAGTTAGTACTGTACAGAGCATGGTGCAAAAGCTGTGGGCTGACAGTCTCAAAAATGTCAAACTTATTGAAAATAAGAATGACTTTTTAACAACTAATGGACATTTATATATGGTTTCTGTGTGAATAAGGCTGTATTTATGTGAAACAATTGCATTTAATACTTTCTCTTGTAAAATAAATGGGCCAGGTCCTTTGAGGTAAGAGCAGGTTAAGGAGGCTGTTGGGAGTGTGCACTTTGCTTCTGGCAATTCTTTTCCAGCAGAGCACAGTTTGTGGGCTATAGCTGCTGCTTTAGCCTTGGCTAAACTTGTTACTGACTGTTGTTTTTCATGTTTCTTATTTGCCAAGGTGACTTTATGCAAACTCTTCAATTTTAAACCATTCTTTTAGGTCACTCTTCATTTTGCAGGACCTATAGATTTAGCTTGGTAGAATTCATTTAAAAATTAGGGGGTTTTGTATGCCTTTCTGACTTGTATATCTGTGTCCATATTTAAACCTAATAGAAGAATAGATATATAATGGAAGGGTAAATAATAAAGTCCAAAATGGGCACCAGTGTTTATGAAGGCCTTGTGTCTCCCAGGAGCTGAAGGCGTAGCCCCAGTCCCGCAGAAACTGAAATATGCTGAGTTTTAGATATAAGAAGTTGTCCCAGTGCAGGGTTCTAGGCTAGAGCACTCAACACCTTGCATACTTGGTATGCATACATAACTGCAAACATGCTCATGAACTTCAGTGTGCATACTGAACAGCAATTAGACTTCATAAAGCTATGCAGGCATTTTGGAAAAGAAGTCTCACTACAGTTTTAAAATCAACTTTCACCATCTGCTTGGGAAAAGCAGTGAGTCACTTTCTTGTGAACTTAGCAATTAAATATGCTAAAATATTGCAGTAGCAGGATACGATGTTTGCCATACCTATTAAGAAGAAAAAATAAAATCCAGCTAAACAACACGAAACCTCAGACAAAGAATTGCCATCTGGTTACCAGGTAAAACAAAACTCTTGATACTCATCAAACACCCTCATTAAGTGATGAATTTTAAAGCAACAGGAGTTAAATTCTGAGTAGAAAAGCAAATTTTCTATTTCAAGTCTTTAAAAAGCTGTAAAATACATAAGTCTGTATAATATAGACTCTTTTGTTTAGATTGCTTTTCTGGTTTTTGTTTTTAGATTTTTTTTTATTTTTTTTTTAGAGGACAGCAACGACTGCAGAAATTTTAGCAATCCTCTGATCTTACAGAGATTAAGGCCTGCACAAAGACATACTGGTGTTCTAGTTATTGGAAAATGACATCACAGCTTTTGCTGGATGAAATATCATTTCTGCTCTTTACAGTAATAAAGGAAAACTAGCAAATATGCAATACCTTTTAAGGATAGGTCAGGACTTCAAATATTCTGGAAATGGTGTTGAGGAATAAGCTCTCTTCTAAGTCTCATTTGGGTGTTCAATTTCCAGAGTCAGTTCCTTGGGGTATTCTATCAAGAATAATTTCAATGGAGAACTCTGTACAGCAGAAGAATACAGTGAACATAATGCTCTCAAACAGGTACACTTCAGTAGGTGGCCTAGGTGTACAGTTCATTGTTGCTGCTCCTACCAGGAGGAGGTAGTTGTCATAACCATGGCAAAAGAGAAAATCACAGCTGTTTAAAATACTCTTGCTGGATAAGTAAAGGACTCCAGCAGTGGGCTTCATTTTATCTAGCCTTAAAAAGGCAGATCTGTCTGTCTAGACTAACTTCTTTAATTCCTTTTATAATGAATGGAGGGAAACTTGCAGTTCCTGGGATGATTCAGCAGCCCTTAGGTACCTGTGTTAAGCTGCTGTAAACCACCTCTGGAATCTCTTTTCACTTCCATCAAGTCTAAGAGAAGTGTAGACATGTAGACATTTAATCTTTAAAATGTTTTAGTTAGAACAAGTGACTCCCAACTTATGTGGCTAAAACTGTTTTAGTTTTGTTGTCTACTAAAAGCAGACTAGAGAATGGTTGAGGTTGCAGCTACCTGTCCAGCATTGTGCTTGCAAACTGTTTCCAAATTCGCTTTACTACCTTTTCTTTCCTGGAAAGAAAAAGTTTGGTTGCTATGATTAATTACTTGTACACAGTTCAACTTGGTGACACGTCCTTAAGTGTTCTGAACTGATCTGCCTGAAAGTGTCCTTGCCAATTTTAAGCTACTGCTCTTTTCTGGTGGTGTGACACTCATAATCTTATGCCTCATGCAGAAGAACATGGGGGAATCTGTTGATAAACTCAGTTTTTCTTCTGGATGTTCAGCCCTTAAAACATGCTCCTACAGTCTGTGGAGTGCTAGGTGTGTCTGCATTTAGAGGTCTGCCTTTCCTCTTATGTAACAAATTCTAATGTGATGCTGAGATCCAATTTCTGACCTTGACTTGTATGGGAGAGAGTGGCAACCTTTGTGGCCAAAATGTTGTTGCAAATCATAGTCAAGTGTGTCAGCTACTGAACTGAATAAGTCGGCTGAAAATGTCCCTTTTTTTTAGAGGTTATCTGCATTTTCTTATTTGATTCAGAAATTACTTTGTTGCCCACAATCAGCAACAGTTCTTATACCTTAGAAGTATTTTCTTCAGTGTTTTAGGGATTACTCCACGCTTAACTCTTCAGTTTAGCTGAGCCAAATGTCCTAAAAATACAACTAATAGCATATTTACAAACATAGTATCAGCTTACTTTAGTGAAGACATGCTGAAAATATAGATATTCTAAACCACACTGCTTCCGTGTTGTTGATATACTGTGAATAGGAGGTCACAGACATGAAGCTCAACTAGATCTGTAATAACCTTTATTAAAAGAGCTACTTCAGGTGGAATAAACTTCCAGGTAATTTTGGGGTGCTTATTTTGACTTTTCAGTGTGTGTCTGCCATGTAGGTTCTATGTTGCCTTCTGGGCAATAGTTTATCTCTCATCTCATGAAGTGTTGCAAATTTCGTAACAAGGCAACAGGCTTGTAGTCACTGGGTATGTTTTCAATTTATACTAATAGTACTCTGACACTTGATGACACAATCAAAACCAAAGTTTCCTAAAACCAAACTGCTCTCTATAAAATACATATTTATAATTTCAGAGAAATTATAAACATACGCATCAACCATTATGGTCCATTCAAAGATTTGTCGTATCTTTGCTCAATTTAAGAATAAAATGAAGTCAAGGTGCTTGCATAAAAGTTGAAATGTCAGATTTCTTTAACACATATTGACAGTACTTAGTTATTATCCTACAGAAATAAAGCGTCATAGAATTGATTCTTCTCTTCTTCAAAGTGTGAAAATCCAGTGTTTTGTCTCGAAAGTAAATTTTTCCTGCCAAATAAAAGCTAGGTATGTAGCTGAAGTTTTAACAGGAGAGATACCAGAATTCTACATGGCATGGTCATCAGAGGTTTACATTACAAGATGTTGATTGATATGAATAAAATAACTGTTTAATGAGGATTCTTTAACTCTATAAAGAAAAGTCTTATTTGCTCCGTGTCCTCTACATCCTGACCGGATCAGTGTTTTACTTTTTTCTGGTTATGATGTTCATAAATTCTAAGTCATTCCACCTTGTACTGAAGTGGTGAGTACTTTAAGAGGATAGGTAGATATGCATGGCTCAGATTTCTTTTTATTAAGTCTAACCATTCATCTCACCTTACTTTGATTACTTCTGGAAAGCATAAATCTTCTCATACTGCTGAAAAAAATGATAGAGGGCTAAGAAATACAGTTTCTCTCACTTTTAGATGTAACGGCTATTATGAACTTAAACACTTTTTTGTAATCACGCTGAATATTTTTCAAGAATCAGTTTGAAGAGACATTTAGTGATTTTAAATCAGCATTTCACGGCACACCAGCAACATCATAAGCTTATAAATAGAGAGATTAATTATTTTCTTAGATTATAATGGCATTTTGTTGTGGTGTCTTTTTGATGAAATGCAGCTAGGTGATTCTTTTCTGGTGACTGTGAGGTTGGCAGTTACTTTCTACTGATTCTTCTATTATTAGAAAAATAGTACTTCTGGGAATGTCAATTTGAATAATTTCTAATCATTCTGATTCTTTGATTTTTTGGCATGCCTTATTGAACATGTAGTTAAGGGATGTTTTTCACACTTTTTTTTTTTTTAACCTGTGTAGCTTTAACACCTTTTTTTTTTTTTTAGTACATGAAATATGCTGTGCACTGACTTTTAAATTGTATCTCCAAAATTTGCTTTAGCTGTAGCCAACTAATTCATAATCCCACAGGTGCTCTAGAGTTCTGCAAAAATAGGAGAAACTGAATATGGCATTTTACAGGGACTAGATTTACAGGGACATGGTTGGAGTCCACTGTTTGGGGTACCTTGGTCAAAAGTTAGCTGCTGGGACTAACTATCATTATGGCTTGTAGGCATAGCCTATCTGCAGTTGCTAGAATATAAAGGATAATGTACTGGTGGAGGCAGTGACCACTGCAAACTCTGAGGAGGAGGTAGATGTAGATATGTACTGGGGAAAGGGAAGAAAATATAAAGTTCTGTGGTAACTCAAGATCTCAAGATATCATTTGATTTTTATCACAGTTTCATTTGATAAATCCTAAATGAAAATGTTTTTCTGTTTTGCTGTTGCTGACAGAATATTTTTGGTTTTCATGCATTTTGTGCTCGCATTTAACAAAATATTTGACCAAAAGAAGATATTGTATTTCTTTTACTGACAGTATAAAATAACAAACCAAAGTCTTAGTCTTCAAAAATTAGAAGAAACAGCTGCTTCTGTACAAAAGTCCTGTAAGACACAGGGCCCATGAGTTTAGATCTCTCTTTTTGTCTTGAGTAATTTGATATTGCAGTGATAGTGTGAATGGCTTGCTCCTATGATTATTCTTAATGCTTTTTTATGTTTTATATAAACCATAAAGATTCAGAGAAGTGACTGCAGTCTGGTGGGTGGGACAGTCACCAGGAAGTGAAATACATATTTTTGATGTTGCAATGAGTAATAAAGTTTTCTAGGGGTGGGATTAGCTAAAGAATCTGAGTACCACACACTACTGCGTGCTCAAGGGGATATTTTTCTGGAGATGAAGGTATACATTCCTTCAGCTACCTTCAGGGACCTGAATGTGGATTTTCCATATTCTGGGTGATTGACTTTTGTTTGTTTAGTTAGATTTATTTTTTTGCTTCACAGAGCTGCCTATGTGACCTCAGTTCAAATTTCTGTATAATTTTTAATCAATGAAACAGTATTTTCTCAGCAAGTGAGCTACAGAACTTCTGCTATAAGTAAACAAATTTCATCCCTCTTCTAATGCATTTTCCAAGTTGAAGAGTTAGCATATATTTTATTTTTAAGTTAGTTTGAACTAAAATTCTGTTCCGTAGAAGAAGCAATCTTAATTAATAAACTTTTATTTTTATTTATCTTAATGGCTTTTTGTTAAAGATACATATTTCTGTTGTAAGTTATTTTCAGTGTTTAAGTACCATTTCTTAATTCACTTGGGGGGCTAATACATATTGACCTTGATATTTCAATTTCATTTTTCTCTGTGAAATTTCAAAGCTTATATAAAGAAATTATGGGAAAATTCCCCTTTCAAGAATTTGAGACTTGTTTTATGCAAATTGTTTACATTCCCAGTTCAGCATTTATATTCATTAGGCATGAATAACAGTGATGTAAGTGAATTTGTCATCCTTAATATAGCTATTCAGAATGCATTTCCATACAGCATCGGTAGATAATTTGAAAAAAGAAGCATAAAATAAATATGTAAACTCCACTGATTATTTCAAAATCAAAAATTTAGCAATACTTGCCGAATCTGATTGTCCAGAAATTTACGTTCATCTTTTGCAAATTCTCAAGGCTTTAATACATGGAAATAAATCCTTTTTATTGCCTTTAGAAGTCACATTTTCTATGAAACTGTAAAGGATAATTAAAATTGAAGTTCTTATCTAATTATTGGACTTTGGGAGCTTTCAGAGAAATGCCAATTATCAAAGACTTAGAGAAACACTGGGGGAGCTGTACTTACTTCACTGTGCAACAGGGCACTGAATTGGAGGCCCATTGTTAGCAATAGCAACTGCAAATTATGCAAGGAGCAATATAAAACCAGAAAACATCCTTTCTTGCGTTGGTGTTGTAAGAAGCGTTTTCACCTTTTACCGGCATGGATTGTGGGAAGCGCAAGGCAGGTAGCTGTTAAAATGAAATAAAACTAACTGATGCAGAAGGAAGTACATGTCAGCTTAGACTTTTCCAATTACAAAAGCTGTGGTGATTTTGCAAAATTAAAGCAGCATATAATGAACAGCTGATCTCAGTATCATGCATATCGTTTCCTGCAAGTCTGGCAAACACATAATCATTTCCTTTGATGGTGATGGCAGTGCAATATCTATATTTACGACTTAAATGTTATGGAAATATTATTTTATATTTTTTTTCTTAGAAAGTAATGTAGGTCTGTATTATATCTGTGCTCTTGTAAAACGTAATGCTCCTTTATTAAAATTAAGTCATGATTTCACTGAAACATCATTCTAAACCCTTCTACCTCACCATTTATCTTTAGAAGTTTGGGTAATTTTCTGTTGTCTTTCATTTATGGCCCTTCCTATGTTGTGCTAGCTAATTCTGTTTCTTACCTATATAACCCTTTCAGGTCTTGCACATTTAGAGAGGTAAAATGCTCTCTTATTGTAAGAGACACATAAAAAGCCTTTCTAAGACAGCACTAAAATAATCATAGTGGACTGTACTGCTCTTTTATGTTACCAAATTTAGATTGTTACTGGCAGCAAAATAGGCATTACTTGGTCAAGTTCCAATTAATTATTATAAAATGAAGAATGGGGGTAAAAAGAAAAGGCCTCTCTTCAATCATAAATACTACAAACACTGGCTGTAACCCCTGAATTTAGAAACAAGATGCATAAAATTCTGAATACCTTTGTGTCTAATACTGGTGCTGTTAATGCAATTGTTATGAAAGTATAATGAACATAGCCCTCTTTAATAATAATACACAAATGAAAGTAAATACTTTTTTTCTTCCACTAAGCATGCATAAGAATACAAATGCAGAATTTTTTAGAAATAGTTAAACCTTTTGTAAATATGGTAACATCTGAGGATTTTCTGGGCCAAATATGTATTAGGGAACAAAACCATCTTGATTCAGATTTAGTTTAATAACTTCTAATTTAAGGATATTTTACATTGCTAGGCTGGAATAAAAGAATTTTGATCTAATAATGAATATGACCTTTATTTTTTTCAGGTAAAGTCGACTGAAGCATACTCAAGCTCAATTCTTAGCTCAAGTCCTGTCTGCCAGGGTGGCATGAAGGCACTGCCTTCCCTCTGGGCCAGGAAATGTAGTGGAGTGAGCAGGGCAGGTCTTTGCTGGCAAGTCTGTCCCACTGCCAGTCAGCAATTTCTTAGGCTTTCCCTTTTGGCCTGTAATTTTCTGTTATTCACCTAAAAGGGTCAACCTACTCATCTTAAAATTGTTGTTATTGGTAGCTTGGCTACCAGACTGAGGGAAAAACTGTCAATAATCCGATGGCTGAGAACGGCAGGTATGGAGCCAGTAGAGCATCCAGTTTGACAGCTTTACAATGAGTTGTACTTTCCTTCAACAGTAGAGTTGCTTGTAGATTAGGCAATACTCACTGTGGAAAAAAAAGATGGAAAAAAATTTTCTACTTTGAAAGACAAGGTTTTTACTGTTTCACAGAAAGGAACAATTCACTAGGTAATTTGAAGTAATTTATTCTGTACTCTATGCTCTAAATTAGGGGGATGTACTGCAGGTAGCTGTTCCCTGACTTTGGTACATAAGCTGTCTTTTCCCTTTGCTGTGGTGTCACAGTAGGAATAATGGCCCTAAAATGCAGATCCAAACTTGTTTGAGGGTCTCCTGAGTGACAGGTCCCTTTTAACATGCCACTGAGGTTTGCTGAGGATCTGAAAAGGCTTTTCAGATTAATCACAACCAAAAAGGCATCTTATCCAAGTATAAAATAATTATAATAATTATCTCCTTCCTCATGAGATTATAGGGCTGCATCTACATTACCAAACAGTTTATCCCTTCAGAAGTGATTTAGTAGACCCAAACTGCTGTTGCTCAGGGCCTGATGTCCACATCATTTTAATTTAGTGGAGAAGAAGGTTGTTTTTGACTAGCCCTTGTCCCTAGCACCCCTAAACTGTTGGAGTGCATTAGGTGCACTCTTGGACTTATCTTCTGCTTTATTTTCATCTAAAAGGGATTAATTTGCTGTGAAACATTCCAGAATCATTCCCTCATGTGATCCAGATCATAATAAATGGAGACAACATGAATATTTGTTTGAAAAGTGAAGACCAGCTCCAAACTGAAATGCCAGCATAAATGCACCTTGTAAGAGTCTCTGATCCAGGGCACTAGAGGATCAACACACCATTTATTGATTTGTTTTGCCAATTATTCTCCTATTGTACTCTACGTACAAGTTTCAAGCTACATACCATGCAGCAGGAAGCTGGGTATAGACTTTTAAGAAGTGCTGGTTATGACTGGCTATTTAATGAGCTCCTGGCCATATTAAAATACCATGACAAGGCTGGCATGGCACATGCCAAGGAGAGTGCGTTATTTCTTGAAGTGCATTATTTCTTGAATTATTTCTTGCATGAAAATCAGGATTATAGGTCTATATACTCTCAGATAGCTGCTGCTACCCTTCAAGAGAGGATATTTGAAAAGGGGGTTAGAAATTGATTTGATTTTTCAAGGAAGACTGGGTGCTATGTAGATACTTCAGCTATCACTAGGCAAATCCTGACCCGACTTGAATTCATTCCTAGCAAGCCATCACAGGAATACTATGATTTTTTTTTTTCAGTTTGAGCTGGTATTAATAATTTCTTACTGTTTCAGAACACTGTCAAGGGAGTAGAGACTGAAAGTCAAAATTGTGTGGCACATTGGATGATTCTCAAGATAGCATTGGTTATTATAGTCTGTGCAAAAGATTAGATAACATAACAGGGCCAAAACCCCCCTAATATTTGATATAACCCTGAGTATAGAGAGAAAAGCCATTTTACTTCTCTATGAAGATTCAGATTTTCTTCATGTGCCTGTGTGGGCATACCTCTGCTGAGTAGAAAATTCTTTATCTAAATCCAGACAAATTATATCTATTTCATTTCTTTGTCTGGAAAATCAGTTATCAAAACAGCTGTCAAGTTAGTCTGGCAGAAGCTACCCTTGGTAACACTGCTACATTTTATCTTATGTTCTATTTACTTCTCTGTCTATAATTTATCTTTTTTCTTCAAAGCCATCAAAGCTCTTGCAAACTGAAGAGGTCAGAATATTAGGCTTACACTTGTCCAGATAATTTTCATCCTTGCTATTAAATATGGGCACTTCAGTTGCCATTCTACACTAATATTTGATGCTTTCTGTACCTTGATGGATTTGGAGGCTTATTTCTGCCACCGCAGTGGCCTTTATGAAATCACAGTACACCTAGTGATTCAGGTCTCAGTGAGACTTTTTGTTCAAAGCCCGCTGCACAGTTATCCTTTTTTTCAGTTAAGCTTTTGATTGGTTAGTCAGATATGAATAAAGAAAATATTCATCTGCAGGAGGATCACATGTAAGATATAAGCAAATACTACTGCCGTGATGATTAAGTGAACAGCTAGTGCCCCCTGCAACTTAAAGATTCCTTAAGCATAGAAACTGGGAGAGAAATAGCTCAAAGTGGCATAATAATATCAGAGGGAATGATGAGGCTTGAAACCTAAGTACCCTCTAATACTGAACACTTAACAGTCAGAATTTATTTCACAAGGGTATAGGACATCACTGGGCATATTAAAGATATTAGAATATCTTGGATGTTTAAATATTCTGTAATGTTTTATATTAGCATTTAAGACCACAATGGATGGCATGTGTAGGTCTAATACTAGATTATTAATGTTAGTTTTATATTTTCTTAAATACATAGAAGTATAGAATCTAACCCCCCCAAAAATTCATGACATTTTCTTTCTCTGTACTGAGTCACCGCTGAGGCCTGGGTTCGATTCCAGCCAGGGACACTCCCCGGGCAGGTGGAGCTCGTTAGCCCTGTAAGGCAA
>JAWMRA010000041.1:31086943-31108573 GCA_035584735.1 Pseudotriccus pelzelni | reverse complement strand
AAAATCCAATGCGCAGGCTGGAAGGTGTAAAGACCTTCCCCGGTTCTTCGTTCGCGAAGACTGGCCATTACTTACTGAGTGTGTAAGCATCAGTGTTCTTCAGGTGAACACTCTTTTGCTGGTCTTAATGAAATGACCAAGAAAGAAATTTAATATATACACAGTAAAATACTTCTGTATTGTTTGAGTTGAAGCTGGCTAGGAGGGCTGTGCATTTCTTGTTTACTCTTTCTTTGCTTTCTTTATTGCTTTCAGTTAGGTATTGCATTGGAAAATTAATGAAGGCGAAAATTACAATCAACTGTGTCTACAAAGAATGGGGTTAATCTGGAAACAGGGGAGATTAACATTGATAGCAGTTTAGAGGAAAGACCATTTATCAATATCATCTAAGTTTTCAAGGTGATATCATCACAACCATACATACCCTTTTGGAAGAAATAAGTTTTCTCCATCATCTCTCAGTGTTTCTCACTGGGAGATGGAATGCAGCTAGGTGGCTAAAGTATTTTATACCTCTGATAATTTGAGCGTTCATGCTTATCAGATTCTGGAAACAATAATATATATGTAAATTTCACATCCAAGTGCTACGAGACTGTTGGCAAATGTAATTACCTGGTATGTGCATCTGTCTACAGTTTCCCTCTACTGGGAAACTAATTGACGTATGTAAATAAGAATGTTTTTTAGTTTATTGCATTGTTTTCATATATTCCATAACTTTTTATTTTCCAGATACTTGACACATTTTCTTTTCTTGAAACTATCTCTTCTTATAAAAGCTTACTCAATAGTCAGTTTTCAAGAACTCATGTTGTGTACATATATTTCTGGGAAAGTATGTGCTAAAATATAAGTATATGCTTAAGTTACACTGATTTAAATAGAAGACAAGCATGGGCATGCATATCAATCATATGCTTAAATACTTTTGGCAAGAAGATTTCATTTGCCTCAGTGTCTTCAGTCTTAGCACAGTAGCCTTTCAAAAGCCCTCTTTAAGCCTAAAATTTTTCAATCTGCTTCCACTGTTAAACTTCAGCTGAAAGGAACAGTGGCAATATTACTCTACTCGTCTGCCTACGTTGCTTTAACTGTTTCTGAATATTTCTCAATAGTGGGACTAAGCTCTCTATGGCTGCTTATTCTGGCTGTTGGAAGATCTACACTAGTAAACAATTTGTGGAAAAAAAAAATAGGACTGACCCCTTTTGCTTTGCATGCAGAGATTTCCTTTGTGTCTCCTACCTGAGGCTGGCATGCTTTGCTAGGCTAAGTGCCCGTTGTCTTTCTTTCCTTGCCAACCTTGATCAAAGAAAGCAGCTTGTGAGAACAGGTCCGTGTTTGTCCCTGAGCTTCATTTTGGAATCAGAGTGAACTTTTTTTTTGTGTCTGTTACAGGCTGTGATGTATGAAGCAGAAAGGAGATTGATTTTTCACAAGCTACCTTGCACCTGAAGTAATGAGAGTGGCAAATTACTTGTTCACTGAGCAAACATGACAGCAATATCACAGAGGGAATTTATATATATGCAAATGCACAGGGGTTGCCTCGGTGTTACTTTTACAAAGTGACCTTATCCACCAGAGGGGCATTTTTAAATCTGCACTAGCCTACACAGGAAAGGCTAAATAAAACTGCAAATACCTGCATTGCATGGGATGTAGAAACTAACACGACTAATAACTAATGTAAGATTCAACACAGTACAGAACATAATTTAACTGGCTGCATTATTTCTGTACAAGAGGCATGGGGTCTCAAGTGATTTCTACTACTCATTTAGGCTTTCTCTGAAATAGGAAATAAAATATTTGTCATAAAAAGAAAAGTAAGAGGATGTGGGACTAATTTTCTATCAGATTTTTGTCTCGAACATTTTGTCGTGATTCAGTAGAAAAATAGGCTTCTGTGTTTCTTTATGAACACTTGCATTCACAGGATCTATGTGTTTGCAAAAGGAAAATGGCTCTTACTGACAGTGAAAGTTTCCACATATGTAAAGCAGGAATGAATGAATTTTAAACAGCTTCACAGAAGCTCATGTTTGTAAAGAAAAGAAAGATAAGGAGCAACAGAGAAAGATGGAGTTACTCCTAGGAAACAGATGAGAATTTTATTTGTGTATTATCTTTTAAAGGAAGAATGAAAGCTATTATTTCCTTTCAGGTTTTTTTCTCCTCAACAATAAAGATTACATGTGTTTGCATTTCATCTAAAATCAGAAAGCAAGGCAATTTAGCACTGGCCATACAATGTAAAGTAGTTCCCATGTGATTCTCCTGTAATTCTGAACTGTTGGAAAGGTGGCTGATCTCAAGCCCAGAGGCAAAGAAGCAGGAAAGTAGAACTCAAAAAGCTTGTGGATGCTACATTGAAAATACACATCTGTGTATGGTATTTTCAGTATAGCCCAATGGTTGGACCACATCTGCTGTTGAGAGGGAGCTGACAGTGAGGTGGAGCAGGGACAAGGAAAACCTATGCAACCTAGGAGTATATTCACAGTTTGCTGCTCTTGAGACACAGAGGCCAGGGCAAAGGATTTCTGCTGACATGGCAGGTCGTGAACCCTCTCTGCAGGATTAGATGTGGTCTCCCCCTGAGAAAAAAAATCCCGCAGTTTTTTGTCGCTAATCACCAACACGGTCTATTCTTGAGTGCATGATACCAGATTGGTGATGGCCTCATGAAGTGTGCTTTGGGGAAAAGGAATCTTATGGAGGAAAAGCAACAAATCCTATGAATTTATTCCTTTTGTTATGGTGTTAGTGAAGAGCTGGGCACAGCAGAACCATCTCACACTCAGCCACTGCCTGTTTGAATTATGTGGGTGACATCTTTTTGTTATAGTTTGAATGTGTCCCTGAACCAGAAAAGGAGCTATCTTTCTTTTTTCCTTGCCTCAAAGCACATTGAAAATTGAACTCAAACATGGCAACCTTTCATGTCCTCTTCTGTGTGAAAGTGCTGAGAATCCCTTGGGTTTATTTCCAATATGCTGGGCTTTGAAACTGAAGGAAATTTTTGTTACTCATAAAGTTTGTATTTTTGTGTAAAATGGATTTTTAAATGTAGGCGTTTCGATAGCATGACTCTTCTCTGTTTTGATCAGCTTTGGCTTAGGTGGCATTATCGAAGGCTGTATGGATCAGAGTGAGGGAGAGGTTCTGCAGAAAGAAAGGTAAATAGAAGACAAAAATGTCTCAAAGAGAAAACCACTCAGGTTAATAGTTATAGTTTGTCCGTGGAGCTCTGCATCACCTCTAGCAAACGCAGACTTCATTTTAGAGCTCATTTATTCTAACACAGCCAGTTATGTTAGTGTAATAACAGTACTGTAATGGACTCAATTTTATTTCCTGGATGCACTTGCTTGACATGGATCAGGGTTGCAAGAGGCCAATAGTTATGTTTCAGAGCTGAGGTCAAATGATATCTAGTTCCAATGTCTTTTCAGTGCTGTACCATGGGCTGTTTTGCAAATGCACAAAAAAATAATCAGCATCAGAGTTTCTGCGCCCAGGTGAGAATGCATGCACTCAGATACTGAGCATATCTTATGGCCTCTCCTTCATTACTAGCTACTGGCTTGCTTTGCTGATGAAGTGCATGCATTCCAACCACTCAGCTTCTTGTGGTATAAACCCTTCATTTTTTATTTCTATGGCTGTATTGCTACAGTGTGGCCCCTGTATGTAGCAGGACTGCTGGGAACAGGGTGCTTCATACCTTGTTTGTGCTTATGCAGCCTCTCATCTATCCTTGGATTGACCACTGTGAGCAGACAATGCACACAACCATGGGTTTAGGTCTGGGGTCATGCAGCATAATTAGTTTGAAGCTTAACATAATCTTCCAACTTTTTCTATTTGAGCTGCTGTATGTTATGAATGCTTTATCTGCTAAGATTTTTTTTTTGTACTTCTGCTGATGACCTCTGAACCATTAGTCTCAAGCTAGAACTGCTACTTGCACTGACTTTTCTGTTAATTATGCTGTTATGGGACTACTGTTAGAAAAAGTTCAGATTTTTGTCCTTCTAAAGGTGAACACCACAAATAACTAGTGCAGAATAATGTAATAGGCTTGTGGTACAAAAATGGTGTATTGTTTTTCTCACGATTGGAAAACCTGGCAACTGAGTCCAGATTTTCTATATTAAAGCTGAAACCCTTCCCTTAACTTTGCAGAAAACAGTCTCTTCTCACTCAGCACTGGCTTACTCCTCTTCAGTGTACTGGGCTGCATGCAGATGTTTGTATCTTTCCTCTGCCATCCATCCTGAGGGGCTGCTGTTCACAGGCAGATGGATTGGTTTTCTCTCTTTCCCTTGCTGCTCCTGTTTTTCCTCATGCATTTGCATTTTCTGATGTGCATTTGCTGCCAGCCTTGCAGCACAGTGAGGGAATCTGGCATCAGCAGAATAGAGGAAGAAACTGTATTAGAGTCAACCTTGCTTTAATGGTGCAAATCCCACTGGCTTTTGAGCAGTGCTATGTAGGTGAGGAAGAAAGAATTGATTTTAATGAGAGAAGACTTGGAACCAGCAGCATAAACAGGTGCAGTGTGAGAATCCAGAGTGAAAGAGTTAATTCATATTCTTTTCACAGAGATAGCTGTGAAAGAGCATATGCTGAATATGCATTCCAATTTCATTTTTTTTGTTCTTATTTACAGTGGAAAATAGTGTATTTCCCTTTAGCTTTGAGTGTTTCATAAACCTGGAGCTGATGATGAATATGCAGTTTACACTCCAAAGTCACTTGAATGAGTGCAAGAAGGCAGAGCTTGGTGTGGTTCACAGCACACTATGACTTACTCTGTGATTCTTAATCAGTCAGGCTTTCAGGGGCACATGCACCATCCTACTACAGTACTTGCTTACTCCTCACTCCTTTTTCTATCTAAACCTCTGGGAAACACACTGTAGATGTGTTACTTCTGTCAAAGGATGCTGAGTTCTTTGTTGCTTTGAATCAGGTTTAAAAGGGTTTGGTGCACTTTTCAATAGGTTCTTAATTTGAGCAATTGTGTTTTCTTGCACTTTGTGGAAACTTAGAGGTGCTTAACAAGATCTCATCAACCTCCTGGAAAGCAAGATTGGCACATTTGGGTGAAGTGGTCTGGTTTCAAGTCTGAAAATCATGATTGGAGTTGTGGCGTGTATATTGCCTTACCAGCATATGGTGTTGTATTAGAAAGAAATTTGTTCAGAGGAAAGGAATTGTTTTAAAGTAATGGAAAATGATTTGGGACTTTGAACACACTACTGGTTAATTCTGCATTAGAGCAGTCTGCATTTCATGGAGTTGTGGTTGCCCAAGATAGCATTGTTCATGAACAGAGCAAAAGAGATGCGCTTGAATTCCTTTAGGTTTCTTATGAACGTAAGAGGAAACAAATGTGCAACCATACTGAAGCAATGCATTTTTTTTCTGCTCAGAGAGGCAACCTAGTTCCACAGCAACAATTTTGTTCAAGTGATCAAATTTGCAGCTTTTCTAGTATAAGTGGTTTGAAATAGGCATCCTTCTCCTGTTGACCTATCAGCAGAAACATGATCATTGTGCAGAGCTGTTTCTTAGTCAGCTCCCTAGGGTTCTTCTGCAGAGAATGAACAGAGAGGGATTCGTTATTATACCTCTTGCCACTCTCTGCTCAGCTGTAATCTTTAAGCACTGGAGCCTACATTCCTGAACTTGTCTTTTTGGCAGGTGGGGGGGAATTTTGACTTTGGAGGAAGTTACTGAAAGATAGTAAAGTTACGTATTATCTTGTGCTTGAACCACCATGGTGGCTTGCTGTCACAGTGAAAACATCATTGAGCAAGATGAGGGGAGTTGTGTGCAGTTTTTCTTGGTGCAGTAAATCTTTCATTACCCAAACGTAGACAGGAGAGAGACTAGTGAATCTGCCCTGCTTGAGTTCATGTTTCCGAACCACTCATGTCTTTCCTCCATGTCTTTTCTCCAGGGTGGAGGAATGCTGGCAGACCAGTGAGGGAGGTTATAGTGCTGCTCTATTTGGTGTACCTCATTTAGAGCTAAACAGAATTTAAGACTTGAGGGTTGTCAGCCAGACACTCATAAAAACTTAGTCAATTCTCCCTGAATTAAGCAAAAATTGTCTTTTTAAAAAGTCTAAAGGTAATATTTATTTTTGTGTATGTTTGTTTTCAGAATGAATAAGAGATACTTACAGAAAGCAACAAAAGGAAAACTGCTAATAATTATATTTGTTGTAACGCTGTGGGGGAAATTAGCATCTGGGGCAAATCATCATAAAGGTAAGAAATTCTGTTCTATTATACTCTTGTATCTGTGGACTCTGTCAACAAATTCAGAAGTGTCTGGTCTATGTGACCTTTTTCACTTACATATATTTGTGTCTTCTGGTATTGATTCACTAATCAATACCAATGGATGAGAGTTTTCAGTAGATAGACTTTTATTAATTTATTGAGAATTGAAGTACTTCAGTGCCATTTTCAGCATTCTCTGACTTTAGGTAATTTTGTAATGATGGTTCAGTTGAAAATATGCTAAAAAAGGATGGTAAAGCAAAAAAAACAGATAATGAATACTGCTTATCTCATAAAAATAGCTAGCAGATATGTGTGCTGCAAATGAATTCCTGGAATGAACCCTAGAAAGAAATAATTTTTAGTAACATTTATGATGCTACTGTGTGCAGTTATGTGTCAAGGCTAACTTCATGGATAGTGTGTGCTGAATGTGATGGTTTCATCACCAAAAAAAACCACTGCTTTGCAGTGTTGTCTGACTTCTACGCTTCACTCCTAACACTGGACCAGGAACTTTGGTAGCTTGTGACAGTGTGAGATTCTTTTCCTCTTGGTCATTCCAGCCTGTAATATGTATACACACCAGCATAAGCTGTGATGGTTGATAGAAGCTTGTGAAAAGGTCTGTTTTTTCGTGTGTGTGTTTCTGTAAATCCCATGCAAGGAGTGAGCTCTCCACCCCGGATTCACATGCTCATGTCTTCTTACAGGCTAATATAACTTGAAATGTGATCTTCAGTATAATATGATTTTGAACTCCATTTCTCATCATCATATAGTGTCTGTTTATCCGCTTATACAAGATCAGAATAAACTCTAACAACTTGGCTAAAGTAAGGATGGGACATGAACAGTAGCAAGACCTAAGGAGTTAAATCCAGGAAAGGGATTTCAAAAACACCAGTCAGTGAATTTCTCTGTGTTTGTGTACATTTTATAATGTTCACTCTGATTACAGGATTTCATGAGCAGGTATTTTTTATATATCAAGCTTCTGGATATTTTTCTGTTGTGTGAGGACATCTTTCTTCAAAATACCTCCGTGATTAAGAACTTCAGGTTGCAGAGACACTTTCTGCAAAGTCTTCTGCGAGTTGTAATTTGGCTGCAGACAAAACAGATTCTGATGTGGTCCCACGGGCCACCGAAGATGAACATCATGCTGGATAACAACTGTGCTGACACCCTTTGCTCAGCCTTTGTTTCCGTTCCAAACTGCAATACGGATTTGTGCTGTGGCTTTCCAGTTTAGTTGCTTATTAGAAAAGAGCCAAGATATCCTAGCCTGGATTTAGAAATTCTTTGTCTTTGATTTTCTTTCTTTAAAAATCAAAAAACCCATATACAGACCATTTTGGTTTCATACGCAAGGACTAGTCAAGCTGTGTTTGCTTCAATTGAATTCTAACTTTTCCAAAGTATCTTGTGACTTTTTTTGTAAAACTGTTGAGTAAAACCTATCCCCAGGTATTTCACAGAAACAAAGGACTATTTGAGGAATTCGTGCTTCATAATTGAGAATAAAATGGTCCACCACCAATTTTAGCTTTCCTGTGTGAGGGAAACCCCAGCAGAACTATACTATTAATTATCTGGACAGTAATTAGCATTTAAGCGTTGGCCTTAGAACAGAAATAACTTAAGAAATATTTAACCTTATCTTTTTGGATAAAAAAAATAGGTATGTGCCTGAGCCCCCCTGCAAAATTGGATTATTAGCTATAGGGACTTCTTAACATTCCTGTAAGTTAACAAAAAGCTTCTTTTTCTTTAATTTGTACTTTTTCGTGCTATTAACAAAATATATGAACAAATCTTGAAGGAAAAAATAATAGTAAGAAGCATGATTTGAGTGTTTAAGTTGGAAAAGCGGCTATTGAACATGTTCGGTTTCTTTTGGAAAGAAAAAATATTCAGATTTTTTGAGCCAAATATTTTGGCTTGTGGATTTAGTAAATCAGCTGCATTCACTGTATATGGGGAATTTTTAAACAAGCATAAATCAGAACTGTAAAGCTCAAATACCACTGATTTCCAACTTCCTATCTTGTCACAGAAAATCTTTCCGCTACTCTTATGGCAGAAACAGAGCTAAGGTACATTCAAGGAGAACTTGACTGTGTTCACCAATATTCTCCAAATACTGAGAAATGTGTGAGTTTCTTCAGCACTAATTATCCCTAGCATCATTAATCTTCATTTTTAGAAGTCCTTCCTAACGTATTGACATGCCAAACCCCAATGACTTTGAAGAACCCCTACAATTTCAAAAATCAATAATCTGCATTTTAAAAAAATCTTTACTTTCTGATTGACTTGCTCATATTATACACTAGTTACACTAACTCTCAAACCCATCTCTTTTTCAGAAGGCAATTGTAAAAGAAAAGAAAAGAAAGAAAAATATAATCAGTGCGTGAAAAATTGTTTAATGAGCGTTCTGCTCTCCAGGCAGACTTCAGGAAGAATATAAACAGATGACTCTGACAGGCTATCCTAGTCTTGTTGCACTTATTTCAGGGATATGACACAAATGAGAACTCCCAAGTCAGCAGCAAGAAAACCAGAGGCTGAGGCACGGCATGGGGAGCCAGGCTCTGAGGTCCAGTTGAGCAACCCATCAGGGCTACAAACTAGGATTTCAGATTACAGCTTTTCAGTGTGATGTAGCCATCATGCACATGACATCATGTGCCAAATCCGTCCTTCTTTTTCTTGAGAAGTCTGATTTGAAGACATTTCTGCTTCCATTATCTAGGCTGATTGCTGAAGTTTCATCATTCTGAACAGAAAGTCCAAGAGCTAAAGAAGGTGAACACTCAGTGTTTGAAACAACACAAACCTCCCTTTTTTCTGCATAGAGGATTATGGGTTCTCTTGCATAATTCCTGGCTGTACACATGCTCACATTCCGTTTATCCTGTCTTCTGCAAAAAAACCCCCAGTAACTTTGTGTTAGTGCTTTTGCTTTTTCATTTTGCTGGGGACCCTGACACGAGGTGATGGGTGCCTCACTCAAGCACACGCACACATGAGCCAGCTCGCAGTACCAGACCCATTTGTGCTGCAGTAGCTACGTATGAAAAGAGAGGTATATGAATCTCCAAAAGCATGTTGTCAAGATTATGATTCTAAAAACTGGTTAAGACTGATCCTGATCCTCCTACTCATTGCTAGCCCTTGGAAAACAAACCTGTGCAAACATACAGTGTGTGCTAGCACATATGGCAGGCAGGCATCAGTTCAGCATCACTTCCTGTTTGCTATTTCTGTCTTCGGGAGCATAAATTGATTTGGTGACCATTATATCACAGCCCTTGTTTAAGGCTTCAGGTGTTGGACTGGTCCTTTTGAGAAAGAAATATACTGATAGCCCATTATAAGCACTACTTGTAGATAAGAGCCTATTGTGACACACAATTTCTACCCTAAAACTAAAAACTTTTTCAAAATTAATGTTTCTGTGAGCTTTTTTTGTGAGTACTGAATTTTTTTACATGGATAATGAAATAAAATATTCTAATTAAATTAAGAGTTCTTTTGAATCTAAGCATAGTTTAATATTTCTCTAAATACAAACCAATACATTTTCTATTACTTTGAAATCCTTGGGGAAACAGAAGTTATTTAAAAATATATATAATGAATTCCCACATGGCAGAAGGAACTTGTTATGAAACCAGAAAACACTTCAGGTAGATAAATAAAGTAATTGAGTATTTTTGTCTTAATAGATAAAAAGTGATAATAATTTATTTTCATTTTAAAAAATGTCACTCAGAAGCTGAACTTATTCATCTGATGCCTATCATATAGTTAAAATAGTCTAAACCATCGTTTGCTGCTCCTACTTGTCCGTGAATTTGCACTAAATCAGAAGTCTGAGGGAATGCCTTTTTATTTGCAAGGAGTCAGTGAATCTTGGTTTCTCCTTGCAGAGGAGTAGCTGTTCTGAAACCCAGCTGAGCTGCAACCAAAGCCACTTAGCAGCGGGCGGCTCCAGTGATCCGACTGCTGCCTTGCTGGACTCCCCACGCACACCACACTCACACAGATAGACAAGGTTTCCTTACCGCCTCAAACCTAGGGTTCCCATGGTAGAGTCTCAGACATCTCGATCCTTAAAATAATTTAATCTTGGTATGATACCTAAATAACAAAATAACAGCTCGAGCTGCGAGCCTCCGGTGACAGACCCTGAAAAAAGGAAAGCCTGGATTTTTACACTCTCACAGTCTGACGCGTGATAGTCTGGGGTCTTTGGCTCCTTCTTCGTCTTGGAGTGTCCGGTCCCCTGGCTGGGCACCGTGCCCTCTTATGCAAAGGGCCAGCAGTGCACAGCCTCTTGCTCGGGCTCCCAGCCAGAGCTCAGCCTCCAGCAGGCACTGCAGCTGCACACCCAGCGACCTGCACTGAGCGTATTCCTCAACACCTGGGTATCTTAATTCTCTTTGGATAACTTACAGTTTTAGATTGCTCTGGAAGAGCTTTTAAGTCTTATGCCAGATTTGTCATGTTTCCAGAAAAATGAACCAAAACGTGGCAAGCCTTGGACAGGTCTCCATACAGTCTAACATATGTCCCCCTGCTGTATCTCTGAGAATGTAACTTTTGAAGGGAAGTAATCTCATAGTAGTGAACAAATTTAATCAAACGTGATGCCATAGTTCAGGGTAGGCCGTAGTACACCTGGTTCTGGAGGGCGACTGGAAACCCTCACAAACAGATGGGGTGGTGCAAGTTTGTTCCTTTGGCTTCTAGCATTCAACGGGGCTCTCTCAGCAAGTGCAGTAATGCTAACACTGCACTGAATCAGCATGTGACAGGCTCTGCCTGACCCCTGGGCTTTTTTATTTTTTTAACTGATTTGTACAGTGGAGAGATGATATAGCACTTTCTTAAGAGCTGTATGTATGCATTGCCTCAGTGCTTTCATACCTGTTTCATGCACAAGGGGTGAAATTCACTGGTGATAAGAATAGCTATTTAGATTATTTAATAGGTCATTTATGTCATATTTGCACTAACCTCGTATTTGTGGTTCTTTTGTACCACTAGAACAGTGCAAGGGACTTGAGGCATGCTGGTGAATCCTAATGCAATGCTTTCCAAACTCTTAGTCTTGTGACTCACGCCTTAAAGATACCATTGTTTCTCTGACCATTGGAATAGATTTTCTCCTAGCCAAACTTTCTTCTTACAGTGATTGACCGACTGATATTCATGGAGTCATTTATTTGTAACTATTTCCTATACATGTAGCTCCATGTTCAGATGTCAGTGAATTTTATATATATACAGTACTGGCCTGCAGTCCCAGGACTCCCAGAACAAAACTTTATTATCAAAACTACTGTATATTATGGATGTGGGTAAACATACCTTGAAGTTTACTAAAGACTTCCACTTTTCTGAGTGGAAATGCTTCTGAGCATTGATGGTTAATTCTGCTTATTTCTTCTCCTCATTTGCTGTTTGCTGTAGGTTTAAATCTGAAGCAGCAGCGCAGAAGGTATTATTCTTCTCGTGGAGACTGCCTACTGTAGACCCCATGAAACTATCTTAAGTGGGTTGGGATAAAGCCTCCAGAGTTGACATGACTGTTAAAGAGACAAAGAATAGCCTTTTGAGGTGAAAGAAAGGGGCTTAAGGAATCAGATGTGCCTGCGTTGAGGGGTTCTGGTCTGAGGGCAGACTAGGAAGGAGGAATCAATCCCACCAAGGGAAGATTTCTTTATAAGCTCTTTTATTTCTATTTGTCTTTATTCAGCACCACTGATTTTTCTCTGTTTTAGAATATCTTTGTGTCTAGTTATTAATAATGACTTTTAATTATTAGTCCTGCTGAAGTTTTAGGATACTCTGTAAGAAAAGGTCCCCCACAGATCTCTCACTGACTTTGGTCTTATTGCATTTTGTATGAAAAATCATACCAAAAGCTCTAGAGCGTTATATTAACTGGAACATTGCAGAATATGTGCAGCTGCTTTTCCTCCTAGGAGTTGCACTGGAGGTTGCAGTTATTCAGAAGGGCTGTATCAACCCCTTATTATGGTGTGTTGTTGGATTAAGACTGTGCAGGTTCCTGACAAAACTGCTCTGAAGCTTGGGTAAATACTTACAATGTACTGCAGTGAAATATTGCTGTCTAGTTTACTTTATTCAGGAATATTAGAGAATTGCTGTTAACTGTCCGAGATCTATATTCCCAGCATTTTGACACTCAGTGTCTGGATAAGATTAGCCCTAACTGTTACATGGGAGACCTCTGAAGTATTCAAACCACTGTTTTTCTGTAGAAGTGCCTTCATCATAAAGTTATAGGGGTTTAGGATGAATGTACATTTTTTTCTTTCTGTTGAGGATTTGACATTGTGTAGAAGAAAACATTCATAATGCAGAAATACAGGGTGTTTGTATTAAATTTTAAAAGCAATAAGTAACTTTAGTTCATAGGACAGAAATCAGATATATCCAACTAAGTAGGCCCTAGATAGCCACATGTTGTTCCCTCTTGTTCTTTCTTCCTGAATGAGCCTGACTGGAGGTAATGCCATTCTTTGGGGACATAAGACAATTGGTTTGAACTCCCTTGAGCTAAAAAGGGCACCAAATGCAGATCTCCTGCTTCCATGATATGGGCCCTAATATAAAGGGTAAGCAGATACAGTACTGTTTTTCCCTCAGTTCACACTTTTTTGAAGTACCTCAAATGCTGTAGCATTTGGTGAGGGATCTGACCTTGTGGGTAAACTGTGTGTGTTTAACATGCACCTCCTGGTTGTGTGGACCTGTCAAAGGATATAGGAGTTATTCTGCATATTTCAGGTTCTTTATTGGAATTAGAAGAAAAATACAGAAGATTTCAATGAGGGAATTTGAAAGCATGCAGAGGTGTGTGTGGATGCCTTAGGAGCTACCAGCTGAAGTTGGAAGATGTCAACAGGGTCTGTAAAAATATTAGATGGAGACATCCAGCCATCTAGTGTTAATCTGTCAGTCCTGCTTCATCAAACTCTTTTGTCATATTTGCTGTCTCAAACATGGACAATCTTATCTCTTGTGGAAGTTTTGCCCAGAGATAGATTCTTTTAAATGAGAATGCTTTGTGTGCAATTTTCGCTAACTTAATTCTAAATGTAATTAATGTTTAAATATAGAAACAAAGGAAGATAATAGTTATTTTAGCAGACATGGGGAAGAAAGATATTAGATGTTCTTATCTAGCTTGGGCATTATTTGAAAGTTTCAGTCATATCAGGATCCGAACCCAGTCCCAGTATTGCCATTTGCTTGAGGATAAAATTGAACAGTCAAACACTTTCATATCAGTATCTGCCACTGCAATCTAAAATGTTAATACCATATCTGTTAGAATTCAGCCGATAATATTCCTTGGCCTTCTGCCAGGGTAAAGAGGAAAAAAGTTTTCTCTGATTGCCAAGATGCCAGTGGTTCTGATGGTTCACTGGAACACGGGTGCAGAAATCATCATAACAGCTGAGTTATGCCTATTTCTTCTCTATGCTGCCACCTTTTAGTGGGTTTCTGTAGTTGGGTTTTGGTACTGGGGCGAGGGGGAGGCTGCAGGGGTGGCTTCTGTTAGAAGCTGCTAGAATCTTCCCCTGTCCAGAGGAGCCAGTGTCAGCTGGCTCCAGGATGGGCTTTCTGCTGCTGGCCAAGGCTGAGCCAATTAGGAGTGATAGTAACACCTCTGTGATAACATATTTAAGGACAGAAGGTTGTTGTGCAGATGAAAGCTCCAACAGGGAAGAGCAGAGTGAGAACATGTGAATGACACTGTAGACACAGCGGCCAGTGCAGAAGGAGGGGCAGGAGGTGCTCCAGGAGCCAGAGCTGAGGTTCCCCTGCAGCCCATGGTGCAGACCATGGTGGGCCAGCTCTGCCCTTGCAGCCCTGGGAGGAATATCGGGGTGCAGAGACCCACCTGCAGCCCATGGAGGAGCCCATGCTGGAGCAGATGGATATCCAAAGGAGGCTGTGACCCCGAGGGAGGCCTGAGATGGAGCAGGGTCCTGCTGGGGACCTGCAGCCTGTGGAGAGAGGAGCCCATGCTGGAGCAGGTTTTTCCTGAGCAGGACTTGTGGCCCCTGTGGGGGACCCACGCCGGTACAGCTCATTGGTGAAGGACTGCGCCCCATGGAGAAATGACCCACAGGACGGCAGTTTCGGGAAGAACTGCTGGCTGTGGGATGAACTCATGCCAGAGAGGTCCATCAAGGACTGTCTCCCGTGGGAGGGACCCTACTTTCCAGGGGAAGGACTCCTCTCCCTGAGCAGCGGCAGAAACAACAACTGATTGTAACCCCCATTCCTCGTTTCCCTGCACCGCTGGGGGGAGGAGGGAGAACATGGAAGGAAGGAGGAGTGGCAGGAAGGTGTTTTAAGGATTATTTTAGTTCTCCCTCTTTTGCTTTGACCCTGTTAGTAATAAATTCAATTAATATCCCCACTTTGATTGTGTTTCGCCCATGATAGTGATCAGTAAGTGACCTCTCCTGGCTCTTAACTCATGAATCCTTAGTTGTTTTTTTTCTCTCTCCTCTATGCAGTTGCAGAGGGGAATGAAAGCAACTTTAGTGGGTACCTGGCATCCAGCCAGATGGATCTCTCCATCTTTGCAAATGGCTGCCTTCGTTTTTGCCCCCATTCCCACCATCACCTTGGCTGTGAAACTTGTTGGTCCTTGAAGTAGCAATGGAGGGAGAAGCTGGAGAGTTGCAATGAAATATCATACATTTTCTTTTATACTGATAATTTAAAAGTATTTCTGTTTATATTTGGCAAGTAGTGTGGTTTCTGGATGTTTTTCTAAGAAAAGGAAAGGGACAGTTCTGTATTTTGGGCCTGGTATTGTGATCCCAATGTCAAATTTTTATTAACTTTCCCTGAGTGAATAGCCAGGATCTTTTTCTTAAATATATTCAGACTTTGTGTTGCAGTGGAAAGAAAATGACTGCACAGAAGATTATGTTCTTGTAGAAATTACATAGTTGATTTTACAGTTTGAAATGCCAAACATCTTAATATTTTTCATCCTTTCATTTATAGTAAAGTTATCTTCCTTTGGATAACTGTCCCACCAATCAACTGTTTCTTCAGCTCATTTCTGTTCTAGAAGATTAAGCTTTCGTTTTCTTTTGTGTTAAGAAAATATTGTAAAATGATCTGATAGTATGCTTATCCTTCTGTTACTTGTTCCTGTCATGAGTAAATGTTGACATTTCCCTAATACTAGAATCAGATCTACTTTTCCATTTTTATATTCTTGGTTTCAAATTAGTCCTGTAGCTTTGTTATGTGTACTAAGTCATGCATTCTTAAGTCATTCTTTAATATACCTAGGAAAAGAGAGTGCTTACATTTGCATGCCTTTGATTTGACTATAACCATTAAACCAGAATGAAATAAATTGTTAAATGCTCCCTCCCTCATCCTATAGTCATCTTTATTCAGTTAGTCTTGGTTTAATAATACCCCCTCTTGGATCTGCTGATCAGAATTTTCCTTGTTTCATTGACTTTTTAAGTGCTCAATTAATGTAGCACATAGTAATACATATTTTTGTTAGCATTTCTAGATTTAAAGATTACTTTCTGGGTCTGTGGTTATATTCTAAATTTTTCATTTGCCTAAATAGATATCATGTCACCGAGCATGTCTTAAATAAATTTTTCCTCAGAGTAGGAAAGGAATGCATGTTAGGTACAGCTGTGATCAGAAAGGAAGAGAATGACTGTTTAGTGACTTGGAGACTGCTGTCATACACCATGGAGCAGGATGCTGTGCCACAGCAAGCAACTGCAGCTGCCTGTGCCCACTTCCCAAAACTTTCCCCTTTGCTGGAAACATTTTTACTCATTGACTATATTGGTTACACTGTCTTTAAAGAGCATCCTTCCAGTACAGACAGGTAATGCAGGAGTTGTAAATGGGAAAATGATTAAAGGTAAATATCAGATGAGTTTATAGAAATAAACCTTTTGATGAAATTTCATTCTCTGTCTCTTTATATAAATAATGCTGATAACAAGAATCTGCTGAGTTACTCTGAAAATGTGAATCCTGTGCAGGAAAGCTCTGATGTAGCTTATGGTTGAAGGTTCCAGCCTTGGAATTTGACATGAATTGTAGGAGAGCTGTGTCTGGGTATTCTTATGGCTTTGGAGCCGATGGTAGGATTATCTTGAGGTATGTGTCATGACTAGTACAAAGTTTATGTTCAAGACCCTGAAATCAGCTTTCTGTGGCAGAGAAACCAAGCAGATTTTTCTCCACTATTATAGCAACTTCATTTTTTCCTGTCTTTTTCCTTGGAGAAATGCTCATAAAATTTTAATAATGTCTGGGGCTATCAAACAAGAATATAATTGAAAATCTGAATAGTTTACAGTTTCCTTTACATTATGTTTTCTCCAGATTCAACATTTTAAGATCATGTCATTTTTATAGGTCAAATATAAGGGGTCAATATCACATTATAGTTACAGTCTGATCCTTAACAGTATCTGTGTGGAACTAGATGATCTTTAAGGTCCCTTACAACCCAAACCATTCTATCCAGATGTGTAAAATTACTATAACGGCATGATTAGGACCAATTTCATCTTCAGAGTCTAGATCTGGTTTCGTGTATGGATGACATACATCCTAATGTCAGTCTTAAAGTTTTTTGCACTGTCTCTCAGGCTTTCCAACATACATCCCATACATCCAGCATACGTTCCATATGTGCACCAATAAGTGTCCCGTATGTCTGCTGGTATCTAATGCACACCTTCGTAATCTGACTCAGGGGTATTTCACATATTAAGATTGTGTGGTTTGTGCCTGAAAAAGCACATCCCACGTGGAGGTTATTTCTATAACATTCAGGGCATATGTTAATCTAACTTTCATCTGCATTAATTTTCTGCTGATGATGTCTAAAGACTGTGCCCTTCTCTCTTGACACTCTTCACTGAATTTACTCTACAGCAGTGTTAAGTATTTGCTAGTACAGTGTCATATTCTAGAACAGTTGTTCTTTAGTCATACAGGTGCCAAGAAAATGTTCAGAATCAGTCAACTTATTCTGGGGAAGAGCCGTAGGAAAATACTTTTTTTGTTTTCTTTCTGAACACAAAAATTTAATTCTGTTCTTTTGGGGGGGCTGAGGGAATTTACTGTTTTAAGGCTCACTGGGGCAGACTTTCACTGCAGGAGAGATTTAGAATCATAAAATCAGAGAATTATTTAGGTTGGAAAAGACCTTTAAGATTGTCAAGTCCAACCTAAAAGACTCAATGTAAACTTGTAAATGGTTCTCATAGTTTTAGAAGATAAGAGAGTTGATCTAAGCTGCACAAACCAGCAGCTGCAAAGCAACAGTCTCTGTGCATGCATATGTGCACAGAGGTATGAGAGACCTGAACGAAAGAAAAAAATGCAAGGTCTTCACTGTTGAAATCACTTACATGGACCATTTTCATGTTTTTTAAGTGCTTATCATTTATTTATGGGAGTTGCCGAAAATACTAGGTGCTTTTCAAACGTAACTGTGAAAGCTCAGGGAATTTTCCACAATATCCAGTTTTAGGCATCTCTCCTAAGTGCTCTGAAAAACCTTTCAGAGCTCATTCCTTTCAAAAGGTGGGAACTCAAGCTTTCAGGGTAGGTTTGAATACTTCCCTGAATTCATATAACAAATTATTTACAACGTATTGGAAAAATTCTGGAACTTTTGGAAAGTCTCTTAGCACGAAGACTTGGATATTATTGACTTTGGATGTTGTTCTGTCTGCCTAAGAACTCTTCTCCTGTATCAGAATCATAACGTCTGAATAAAACTGTAAAGGTTTTATTTTATTTCTAGTGTTCAAATGGAGTCTCATATTGCAGTTTAGAAGCCAGTGAAATTTAGTCTGTGACAGATTCATTTATATCTGCATATCATTCTGCAAATGTCATTCTGTTGTGCTGTAAAACCTGGATTTTGCATCTGTTCCATTTCTTCTTGTTGAGCTAAAATACACAGAAATCAGAGAATGGCTGGGGTTGGAAGACACCTCTGGAGATCATCTAGTCCAACCACCCTGCTAAAGCAGGTTCACCTATAGTACGTTGCACAGAATCGTGTCCAGGCAGGTTTTGAATATCTGCAGAGAAGGACGCTCACTCCACAACCCTGCTGGGCAGCCTGTTCCAGGTACTGTCACCCTGACAGTAAAGCATATTCATTCACCTGTCATATTCAGATGGAATTTCCTGTGTTTCACGTTCTGCTTGTTGTCCCTTGTCCTGTCTCTGGGCACTGCTGGGCAGAGTCTGGCCCCATTCTCTTGACACGTGCCCTGTATGCCATGTGTGCATGCAGAGAAAGTCTGAAAGAATTCTTAAATTTGCAGAGGAATAATACTGAAATTTTGACCGTCCCTTTGGGAACGTAAAAGTACTATTTAAGTGTGGCCAAGAAAAACCCACTTCTCCACTTAGATGGGAGCAAAGCTGTGGCATATGTACTGGAATGTGGAGGCTGTCTTGGGGGTTCAGATGATAGGAAGCAGGAGTATCATAAAAGAGCAGTCTGCTTTGTGCAGCTCTCTTTTACCAGACTGAGCAAGAATTCTGTCTGTAATGATGAGGAGGCTGAGGCAGGAGCTGCCAAGTCTGTCTTGTTCTTTTTTCCCCATAGGTTTGTATAACTCTTGTACTAAAATTGTTCTCAAGCAAATGCAGTAGACTTGGAATTCTTTTTGCGAAATACTTCTGGCTTCAATATCAAGTGCCCTTGAATGACTGAAGTATAAAGCTGAATGTGTAGGTTATTTTGGGTGAATGTAGAGCTGCAGAAAGGATATGCATAAGAGAAGTGTTCTGTTAAGACCAGCACAAATCTTGGGTGCATTATGCCATTGTATTTTTAGGTGCAGGTTATTAGAGTTGCTTCAGCTGAGTCTCCGCTCCAGAACCATGTATGAGGGGAGAGCTCTGAGTGGCTGGGAAGGTCAGAGTTGTTCTGGATCCAGAATTTGAACCCAAGACTATGTATGTGTCAGATGAGAGGGGAGCAAGGATGAAGCGGTTAAGCCTGTAATTCAATCTCAGTGACTAGAACTAATCATAGAAAAGGCTGAAATGATCATTAGATTCCTTCAGTGAGCTGGAAGACTAAGGAAAACCAAAGTTAAGTTTTAAAAGTAAGACAGCAGAAAGTATTGTACCAAGGAAAAACAAAATGAAAATATTTCTGAGGTAAAATACTTATTTAAAACTTTGCTCAGTTTTGTTCTGTTATGTAAATATAGTACCAATAGAAAAAAAATATTACTGGTACTAAACTTTCATCTCAGATGCGTTGGCATGTGTCAGATTAACTGTGGAAATTTTTTGAAATGAAACCCGGAAGGTGTGCTAACTGTTACACATCACAGAGTGGAAAGTAAATATATTTCGAGTGAGTGAATACTGAGAAAATAAGCATCTGGAAGAAATGGGAATTTTGGCTTCTTAATTGCCTCATTCACCCCAGAACATCTGCCAGAGATATTAAGAGCAAATATAACTATATCTGAGAGAAGATATAAGTTTAAATAAGGAAAGAGGAAAAGTAATTTTGTGCCATCTTGTTACACTGATGCACACTGTATGTATGAAGGCTATGCAAATATTTCTTTTCCTTCTAGTTTTGGTTAAAAATCATCTTAGGAGAATTAAAATACTGTTTTCATGACTGTGTTTATGTTTTAAGAATCTGTGGAAATCCAGAAAATCTCAGTTATGGTAAGGAAATAATCCATATTTTTTCCCTCATCGTAACAATACATAGTATACTAGAAAACTGGGCTGCAGTAGACAAAGGGAATCCTGCAGAAGTTATGCCCTGGAAACATCTGAGAAAAGAATTAACCTTTCATCCTACTTAGGCCACTCCTGTTTATAGTATAGTTTAGATGACCATCAGTCCTGGAAAATTCTCTTGAGGGATTGAAGGAATGAAAGGCACTCGGGCTCTCTACCTAACGTTAGGGAAGAAGATGGGATTGGATAAAGACAGAAAGTGGGGAATTAGGAGGAACCCCATGTCGTGGATGGAGTGGGAGTTCCAGACAAAGTTTATTAAAGAAGCTCTGCCATTGAATCACAAGGTGCAGAAAAGACCCCTTTGGTTTCTAAACTGCTCAGAGAGGAGTCCAGGTGCAACTGGATTAAATTTTAGCCCCAGATCGTCAATAGTTTAAGGAATTATAGAGCTGTGATTGTGCAGCTTTGTCCCACAGGGTTAAGAATGGCAAATCAGATATATTTATATAAAAATGGATATTTATTATGATAAATCAATAGACAAAAAGATCTCAATCAGAATTATTTACTACACCATATAGAAGTTAAAATTACTAGTATAATATAGTGCACTATATCAAAGCAGTTTTATTAAAGCAATTATATTAAAGCTAGCCAAAAAGAAAGAAAATTATTAAGTAGAGGGTGACCTAACTCACCCATGCCTAAGACCACGGGCAGATCTTTCAGTCAGCCTGGAGGAGTAGCCTTGAGGGCTACCCCTCTCAAGGGAGGAATCTCCACACACACTCCAAGAAAGGGGTCTGTTAGAAGAACCTACCACATGAAAATGGACTGGGCTTTTATAGTATAAAGTAACTGACTGTCAGTCATTTGTCTATGGTACAGCTTTGTCAGTTTGGCATTTTTAGATAGGGATACTTTAGCATATCTACCCAATCTTTACTTCACTATCAGGGTGTTAACTTTAGGGTAATTTGAGTCAAACTTGTTTTAGCATAATTCAACACCAAAACCAGCATGACACACCCTCTCTCAGTCCACCTCTAGTAGCCTTGCAAATAGGGCATTGTTCCAGTTGCTTGACTACATTCCAAGGGCAGACCATCCTGCTACACCCCACTGCACAGTGCTCACTGGTCTTATGCCTTTCTTGACTTTTTAGTTTTTGCCCTGCATCATTAGATGCGTTTTCTGCAAAGCAATTTAAAAACAGAACACATTTCCCACCCTTCTGTCACGTTAGGTTTTCCTTGGGTTTACTCTGAAAACAACTTATATACAGGAAGATGACTGAAGAAAAGACCATATCTGCCAGAGAGGAGTTAGGTGTATTATACTTCACAAACCTGAAGTAAAATCTATGTGTTAGAGATGTTGCCGTGGAGTTTTATTTTTTAATTTTTTAATTTTGTAGCTGTTAGAAGTAGTTATATAGAAAATGTAGATGTAATATAGTAAAATCCTTTACCCTTTGACACAGCTTTCACATAGCAAGCCCTGTTAGCCATCCCCA
>JAWMRA010000041.1:30971119-31086525 GCA_035584735.1 Pseudotriccus pelzelni | reverse complement strand
TGGAAGCCTGGGGACCTCATTAAAGCCTTTCTTATCCTTATCTTACCTCCCCTCTAATTTGGCCTGGAGTATTTTTTCTCCAACAGCTTTTAGGCAACAGAGAAAAAGAAAGAATTTTTGAAATGATGTAAGTTTAAATTTTCTTTCAACCCCTCCCCCCCCAAAAAACCCCCATAAGGAACACTGCATATTGCTGCCTGTAAAAATGCCATATTCTAGAAACAGCTGTTCTTTAGTTATAAAAATACCCCAAAATTTTCAGAATCAGTCAGCTATTTTTGGAAATAGCAAAGTACAAAAATATTTTAATTAGTTTGGACTGAGATCTCCATTAATAGATTATGAACATTTTCTATTCACGTTAAAGGCATTTAGAACTTAAAGTTTGGTTATTGTTTCTGAAAGTGAGAACAAAACTAAATTAAAATAGTCTGACTGACATATGGAAATCATACTTTTATTTTTGCAGTTCATTTCATCACAGGCGACATTTAACCCTCATTATTTTTTCATCTTTCTGAAATAAACAAGCTAGCCTGTTGGGCAGTACTGACAGTAAGTACTGAAAGAGCTTTTAAAAATAATGAATTCTACCTAGAGACACTTTCTTGTATGTCCTTTACTGTGTATATATGTATGTAGATGTGCATATATACGGTACTTGAAAAAAGTAAGCAGGGACAAAACTCCAGCAAGTGTCTCCAGTTTTCAGGTTCAGACACTGCTGTGCACTACTTTTGGGGTTCAGAACCACGCATGAACTGCTGAAATTTGGTTTCTTTTCATTCAGCTGACAATGTATTCGTGTAATATGCGTGTTGTTGGACTCTAGAAACAACAGTATGAGAAAGGAAATGTGGATGAACATGTGACTCCCTTGGAGATTTGGGACAGAAGATCAGAAATAATCAGATAGCATCTGTGTTATACAGCATATTTTTTAAAGTAAAAATCCAAGTGAAGAGTAGTCATAAACCACAGATATCAGGGTGGTTGTGTGTAAAATAAAAGGAAATTCACAGTACACATATTTATTTTTCTATTGTGTGTCTAGTTCCTTAGAAATGACAGATGCCCAGTCAGTATATAACTCCTAGACTATGCAACACTTTCATGTAGAGAACTGAGTATTAAAGCAAGGCTGTCTCACTGAAGTTGGGAAAGGGTGGCTCACTGTGCTGCATCTTCAGTTTCTGATTTTCTCATCCTTTTATTTTGTTTTACAATAATCCAGTAACTAGAGTTGCACCTGAAGGATATGCACTAGGAGTATTCTGAAGATTTTCCTGACTTGTGAGCCCTAAAAAGATAAAACATACTTCTAGATTTGTGTATGCGATCAGACAAGGTATTTCATGAATGGCATTTTGTCAAATCCTGTGGCTTATCCACTTGCTGTTCAGCTTTTAAGGTTGTGAATTGAAGGGGAAGGCAATTTTTTTTCTGTTTTTGTGACAGTCTTCCACACACTAAAGAAGATTATGCTTGGCTCCCTTCACAGCATATCAGTGCTGTGGACCTGGACAGTTATTTAATGTTCATCTATTTTTTCTGGTGTGCATTTTAAAACTAAAGTGGTCAAAATATTTGTCACAAGGCAGTGTAGGTATTCCTAAGGAATTGTGGTTAGTTGGTTATTTCCCCATAACAGTTTTGTCTAACCTTGGAAAGAGGCATAGTCCTATGGATATTTATAAATGATCTGCTGTCATTTTTGACGTGTTGTTAGACACTGGCAGACAAATACAGCACGCTACTATATACTGTATGTAGCATTCAGCTTTGCACTGGGGACTTCAAAAGAGTCCAAATAGCCCACAGATAACTGCTACCCAATCTGCTGATCTTTCAGTTATTTAACTAAAAACCACCTCAGTGCAATCTGAGGGCTGAGGTTTTGAGGTTCTAGTATTGACCTCTGTGAAGAGGTTAAATTAGCAAAAAGATCAAAGAATATGCAGTCATAAAATGTATACAGCCAGTATGTGGATGCTATGATTTTATGTGCAGGTGGTCATTTGTCTCTATATTTAGTCTTCCTTGTAAGTTCCTTTTAGCAATAGTTGCATTAAAATTCAACTATTAAATTTACTTATTGTTTTGTACATTTTCATTTCTCCCTGATGGCCTACCACTCTCCTTCCCTCCTGCTCCATCTTTTCACAATGGTGAGAAAGATGTGCGAACTGTGGATGCCTCTTCAGAATTTCCCTTTGACGTGACCAGTCTCTGGCGCTGACACAACACCTTGGATGATGCCTCATTCCTGGTGTCTGCAGAAGCACTGTTCTGGCCCTGGTGGGAGAATGATGGATCTGGGTGCTGGGTAGCATGGCAGAGGAGAAGCTGTGGGAGCTGGACCTGTTTGGTAGCTTGCCTTGAGCAGTGACTCCTTCACCAGCCCTTTCAGCAGCAACAGCACAGCACCATAGCCTTCCCTCTGCTCCATGGCAGGAGGCACAGTTACTTGTCTGATCTGTGAGTCTTATGTTCAGTGCAGGAGGCTTGACCTCTCTGGGATAACACAAAATTAGTTTACTAATAATTTGCTTCTTTTTTGCTCCAGATGTTCTTTTTTATGATCCCAGAACACTCATACCCAAGGGCTGCCCAGCAAGCTCTGCTGTGCTCTGTACTTGTGCCTCAGCAGTGGTGTAGGTACACAAGGTGCCTGGCATATTGCATGCATAGGCAGTAAGAGAAAGGGATCCTGAGCTGACCTGGCATGGCTTCTTACTTCCCTGTGTGCAGTGTATGAGCTTCCACAGAGATACAGGATTAAGATACCAAGCATTAAGCCACGTCTCCATTCTCTGAAGAAGTTCCTGAATAATTATGAATTCTTTCCCCCCCCCCCCCTATCTTTGTTGTGAATAGATTTTTCTTGAAGACATGAATTGCTTCAGATGCTTTTGTTACCTGACAGTTTTTACAAAGCATGCTTCTGGAGTTCTGGGAACTGTGACATTTTTGCAGCTTCTGACTTTGGATAGCAATGAGGGTGGGTATATATGTTTCCTATCAACAGCTTCTATTAACCAGAGTTCCTTCAGAAACAAATGCCAGGGAGTCTGCTAGGAGCATCTTAAAAGATACTATTTCAGGAAGAAGAGATATCTGAAAGTACTATCTACTGGGAATCCTTGAGCAAAAATATTCTTGATTGCACTGCTCTGAATGGTTCTCCTGGCAGTTTCTTCTCTTTTACTTGGCCTGTTGAAATGTGCTTTCTTTTACTCTGTCTTGAAGAATAGCCAGCCTCTTTACAGGCCATCCATAGACTCTGTCTAGATCCTTATTGATTCATCATGCCCATGGCTTAGAGACTTGCTATTTATTTGGAATCGATAATGTAGAGGGAAGGTTGTAGCAGGGGAGATCAGTCCGAAAGAGGGCATTTCACAGTACTAGACATGTGCCTTGTTAGCAGTTTTTTCTAAAGGCCTGAGTTAAGTTCCCCTCCTGACGCTGCATTTCAGAGAGCTTGCCTGGGGCTCTACAGAAGCAAGCTAAAACTTAAAATTAAGATCTTTCTTTCAGACGGTGAACTGTGTGCTGGGATATGCTGTGGATTTCTCTTAATATGTGGGGCAGTCTGACAGACTGTGGGGAAATCCTAGAAGGCAGAGGTGTAAAAAGGAACAAGAAAAAGCCCAGTTACATAGTTTTCAGAAAGGTGAGCTTGCATATATGTGCCTGTGGTTTGTGGGAGAAATATTTCAAGGTGTGTTTGATAATTTGGTTTACCTGACAGGTTAAGTAAAAGTGCATTACAGAGCTGCAAATTGGAATGTGATGAACTGTAAAACTACGCTACAGAATTAAAGAAACTTAATTAGTACATTCTATCCAGTCCCAACAATAGATAAGGTGAGAAAAAACAAAGTGAAAACAAACCTGAAATCAAAAAAAAAATTGACACGCCAACTGAAACTGTATGTGTAAATAGCAACAAGCCAACCAGCCAATGATCAAAGCAAGCAAGCAAGCAAGCAAAAATCTTGCAGAGCTTTTAAAAGGTGGAATTTCAAAAATTAAATGCTTTTTATAGATGTAATGTTAAATTTCATCACATATTTATGTGATGACTGTATACACGCATAAGCTTGTTAAAAGTATTTTCAGTATCTTATATTTCCATTTAAATATACTTCCTAGGTGAATGGGTGCACAAGTGTACATAAAAGACAATTCTGGACAGAATAGGGATAGAGAGTGACTCAGTATTCTTAACATTATCTTTGGAGAAACTTTGCCCAATGGGAATCTTGACATTGGCAGGATTTTCAGAACTCTAGTGGTGACCTGACTGAAACCAGTCAGTGAGATCAAGTTAAAGTTCCACAGTGCTTCTAGAGCACATATTCTAGGTTTGATCCAACTTCAATAGATATTAAACAAGTGATGTTCATATTCATCCTTAGAAAACTATCTTTGTGCTGTGTACTTTGGAAGTCATGGCTTTCCCTTAACTTCATTTGGTAGAATTTATTAAAAATTTTCAAAATAAATTTGGGCTACTGTTGCTTTTCAAAGCTTGAAAAATCTTAGCCTGGGGTGAGTAAGGAGCACTAAGAATAATTTTTTAAAAAGTGAAATAAAACATAGATACTTTGATAATGGAATTCATGGTGACATTTGGGTACTTAAATTTGAATTTAGCATCTTATTAGTGAAATCAGTGATCTACAAGAAAGATGGAGAGGGACTTTTTACAGGAGAATGTAGTGACAGGACAAGGGTGAGTGGTTTCAAACTGAAGAGAGTAGGTTTAGATTAGATTAAAAATTCTTTACAGTGAGGATGATAAGGAACCGGAACAGGTTGCCCAGACAAGCTGTGGATGCCTCATTCTTGGAAGTGTTTAAGGCCACATTGGATGGAGGTCTGAGCAACTTGGTCTAGTAAAAGGTATATGTAATTTTGGAAGCAAGATCACACATAAGCAGCTAGATGTGCGTTGCAATGGAAGTGTGGCACAGGGACACAGCTGGAGCCTTCTTTGGGAAAATTATGGTGACCCTTCCCTGGGCTTCAGCTGCTAAAGTCCACTGAGGTGCTTGAGATATTTTCTAATAAGCATGAGAAACCTGAAAGCAGGCAATTCAAAAGCACTACTGAATTTACCTCTCTGCCTTGTTATACTAATCATATTTCATAGACACTTCCACACAGTACTTTTCTTAAGCTGCTACATAGGGTGAGGGTGTTTTGCCAGAGGGTCATGCAAATATGAGGAGGTAGAAAAACATTTTCTTTTTTTCCCCTGATGCATCTCTGAGAACATGTTAATTTGTCATCTAGTACGATGCACCCTGGGACCATTTGGGTCAGCTGTAAAGAAAAGAAAATCAATAATGAGTCATCTAAGGAAACAAGGGAAATATATTCCCCATAACTGTGTAAACTACAGGCTTCTGAAGCCCTGAGACCGAGGGAAAATTGTGGGGGTATTGTATTCTGTCAAATGCTGAAGGCTGCTCTGAGACATGTGCTACTGCTTCTTGCTGAGTCGAGGTATTTGGCAGAAGGCCCACAGAGAGCATATGAGAGAATAAAAAGTCTTTGTGCCAAATGTTCTTTTGAGTGCCTGAGAGCTGGATTGGTCTTTTTTCTCTGTGAAATCATATAATTAGTAATCTCAAGTCTCAGCCTGGTAATTTAAAAAATGTCTGCACACTTTAATATATCATTTGCTTTACATGTTTGATAACAACCTCAGAGATACTGGGGCTTTTGACTTCTTGTGGTATTTATAAACTGCGCCTCGCCCAGGGTGTTTCTCTACCAGCTCTACACAAGCTCCTCTCGTGAATGGTGTCAGCCTGCAGCTGCTAGAGAAGAAACGTGGGAAATGTGTTGCTTGCAAAAAACAAAGTGGCTTCATTTCTGTTCCGTAAGGAAACATGCAGCTTTGCTGCTGTCATCATCATCTCACCCGCTCCGCTGCCCAGCGAACAGGGTGGCTGTAGTGGAGTGGCTTTACCCTGGGCACTTGGAGTGGGAGGTGGGGAAAGACCTGGCAGGCTGCCTGCAGCCAGGGGGCCCTGCTTGTGGTGAGGACTGGGCTAATGTGAAGAAGCCTCTTCTCTTCCAATGAGTGGACATATAAAGAGCTGCAAAATCCCAAATGATCGCTGCTTGTGATCTTGTCTCTGGACCCTCTGTGGTTTTGTGAACCTAGAAATCATCTAATTTAAAAATTGAAAGCTGGACCTAGGGAGGGCAACACTATAGGCTGAGTGGGGTCATACAGAGAAGAGGAAATTATCCTTCAAAAAAGGAGTTGTGTTTTGAGTTCCTGTGTCTTTGGCTGAAAGTTTGGCATGAAGTAGTCATTTGTAACCTTTGCCATAAAAAGGTTCTGACTTTGTGAGAGAGAGGAGATAAGCTTATTTGAGTAAGACTGGCCAGAGGACTGATTGAATAAAATTAGCCTTGGTAAGGCTAGGAGAATTAAATCAGATGACTGCAAGCTCTCCAGGTCCAAGAGATCCTACATGAAGTGCTTCATCTGTGGTTTTATGTTTGTTAAGATTGCATGACCAGCTGGGACTGTGCCAGCTTGCTGCATTATTCCATCAAGTCGTTTTCTCTCTTAATGGAGATGGCTCAATCCTTCAGTCCATTTCAGTTTTGCTGTGGGAATATCTGAGGCTGGATCTCACAGGTTCATTAGTGAGCTTTTCTCAGGAGAATACTTACATTGTAGTTTCCCTTGATTTTGTTCCAAAAGGGAAAATGTCTTCACTCACAGATGGCTATAGCTGATGTCTGGCAGACAAGCTGATGGATGAGATTTTTCTTTGGCACTGTGCAGAAGATTATGCTTGGCAATGTGACTATGGCAATCCATTCATTATCTCAGGTTTTAAAGGCTACCAGACATGCTGTCTGCATAGTGTTGTCGTATGAACTCTGTTCATCATCCTTCACCCAAGCGGACTAACTGGGATAATTGCATGCTAGAGAAGCTGGGCTAACATCTGCAGAATAAACACTTATCAACAATTACTCTTGTGATTTTAAAATGGTCCTCTCAGGAGAGAAAACACCATACTGAATCCAAGAGGTCTGTGAGGAGCTACAGGCAGCATTTTCTGGGTATGTGTTGCCCACAGGTGGCACTGCAAAAACTCCAAGCAGTCAGCTCTGGTTTTTTTAACAATTCATCTAAGAGCCTGTCCCAAGATGCAAGAGATATCAGAGTAAAAAAGAAATGAAAAGCAATGCTGTACTTCTAACCTGAATTTATTCTCTACTGCTTAAGTATAGTCTAGTCTATCTGGACTTTTCAGTGCCCAAGGTGACCAAGTGACTTTTAATGACTATAGCTGAGGCATGGAAACATGAATGCTGTAAATAAGACCTCAAAGTCCTGTCAATAAGGTGTGTTTGTAGGGGTTTCAGAAATATTTATATGGAATATGATATGAAATATGATGAGGTTCCCTCTTAGTCATCTCCTTTCAAGGCTGAACAGCCCCAACTCTCTTAGCATGTCTTCCTAAGAAAGATGCTCCAATCCCTTAATCATTTTTGTAGTCCTCCGCTGGACCCACTCCAGGAGCTCCATGTCTCTCTTGCACTGAGGAGCCCAGCACTGGGCACAGCATTCCAACATGTGGCCTCACTAGGGCTGAGTAGAGGGTCAGGATCACCTCCCTCAAACTGCTAGCAGTGGTCTTCCTAATGCACCCCGGGATACCACTGGCCTTCCTGCCCGCAAAGGCACACTGCTGGCTCATGGACAGCTTGTGTATATACGATGTGTATAAGTATCTGAGGGGAGGTTATCTAAAGGGTGGAGCCCCACTGGGGTCCCTTCCAGCCTTACCCATTCTGTGATTTTGTGATTCTGTGATAGTGTAGAATAAGAGAGCACAAAACTGGCATTCTTTTCCTGCTGATTCTATACTACAGCCCCGTGTGTCATCTGAGTATAAAGCAACGTGAGTGCTTTTCCTGACATGCACCACAACTGTGTCATGCCTCGTTCTCACCACCGAGGACATAGGAATTACTGCTGTGTCTGTAATTGATTTTTTGGTTCACTGGCCAAACAGGGGAAAAACCAACCAAGCAGAAACAAAAATATCAAGTAAGTTTTTAAAAGATAGAACATGTTTGTTTTTCATAATTTTCAAAATTTTAAAAATCTCTTATTTTTTTCAAAGCAATTAAAAATATTTAACAAAATAAAATTAAAAAAAAATGTGGAAACAATTCTTTATCTGCCCTCTGCGTGAGAATACTTACTTTTAAGTTCAATGTGTAATCAAATTTGACTACATTTAAAAAATAGCTATATTGCTTGGATACTGTCATTTTAGTAAAAGAACTGTTCAATGAAAAGCACATGACAATTCCAATGATGGTTTAAAACATTTATTAATCTTAATTGATCATACTTTTCAGTCACATGTCTAGACTATATATCATCATTTGCTCAATCATTGTAATAGATACTGCATATGCAATCATCAGAATAAATAACAATTGCAAATCCAGATGTCACCTTTATTGGAAAAAAAAGAATTTGTCGTTTATATTATGATCCAAAAACAACCTATCGAACTAAAACCATCAGTTTCAAAGGGTTTTTAATTTGATCTTTAAAGGTAATGTTCATGTTACTGTTGTGGTGTATCTACCAGTGCTTCTTTGGGAGACCACTTCTACTCATGTCTGCGCTGCCAGTACTCCCTATGGCCCATGGAGTTGAAATAGAGGTGCGCTTTGGTTTGTGTTCACACAAGCAAACTAAAGCTTGTGTTGCCAAAATCTTGGCTGCTTTCTTTCCTAATTGCACTAATGACTGGTCAAATCAAAGATTTTAACTTTAACAAAAAGCTTCACATTGCTCGTGTCCTTAGATCACACAACTGCAGCAATATCGGCATCATTATAATAGAGTAGAAATAAACTAAATTCAAGTTTTTCCCTACCAGCTGTTATGAGATATTATAGGAAATATTGAAAAATGTTAAAATTAATTGAATGAAGGAACTGGATAGTGTATTTTGTTTTCATATGTCTTTATCTGACCTTTAAACATAAAAAGTTTAGATGGAAGTCCTGGCTTGGTTGTGGTTGCATAAGCTTTTCATTGCTTAGATGTGGCAGCTACTATCACTTACTAAACTATTGAAAAAAATGCAACAATACTCTGTGTATGTGCATGTTTTGTGTGTGAGAGAGATTTTTAAAGTTCATTTGTATCCTTCCTTTCTACAGTGACACACTGAGACTGATGTGACATTGAAATTGTTGAAGTGTAGCAGACAAATAACCTACGTTTGTTTTCCTTGCCAATCAGTATGAAAAAAGCAAAAAGACTATGTGAACAAGAAAACCCACTTTTTTTCTGGTCACTTAAGAGTAGGACAGTGATCTAGAGCCCAGCCTGAAAAAATGTTAGACTATAACTGCTAATTTCATTTATCAATAGCATCAAATCACACATTTGTTTGAATATTGTGGTATAGGATAGTGACTAATCCCTTTGCGAAATGGATAAAGTAAGTTGATAATCTGATAAAATATTGTTTATTTGTCCTTACAGATCGTTATTTTAAAAAGTCATTCCACTATAGTTCTTAATGTGGATATCACGGAGTCACACTGAGTCACAGAATATTCTGTGTTGGAAGGAAGCCACAAGAATCATCAAGTCCAACTCTTAGCCCTGCACAGGACCATCTCCAAGAGTCACACCATGTGCCCGAGAGTAGTGTCCAAATGCTTCTTGAACTCTGTCAGGCTTGGTGCTGTGACCATTTCCCTTGGTAGCATGTTCCAGTGCCCAACCAACCTCTGGGTTGAAGAACCTCTTTCTAATATCCAACCTAAGCCTCCCCTGACACAACTTCAGGCCATTCTCTCAGGTCCTGTCCCTGGTCACCACAGAGAAGAGATCAGTGCCTGCCCCTCCTCTTCTCCTCACAAGGAAGTTGTAACTGCAGTGAGGTTTTGCCTCAGTCTCCTCTTCCTCAGGCTGAACAGAGCAAGTGACCTCAGCCACTCCCCATGCGACTTCCCCTCAAGGCCTTTACCATCTTCATTGCCCTCCTTTGGACACTCTCTAAAAGCTTAATGTCTTATGTTGCAGTGCCCAAAACTGAAATCTGAAAAGATTACATCAACTGGCTTCCCTTGATCACCTAGGTGGGTTACCTTGTCATAGAAGGAAATCAAGTTGAATAAGGAGGACTTTCATCTCATGAAGTTGTGCTGGCTGTGACCAATGACTGCACTGTCTTTCAGCTGTTTTTCAATACTTCCCAGAATAATCTTCTCCATAAATTTTCCAGACACTGAAGTGAGACTGACAGGTCTGTAGTTTCTGGTATCATCCTTCTTGCCCATTTTGAAAACTGGGAGAACGTTTGCCAGCATTCCATCAGTTGGGACCTCTCTGGATTCCCAAGACCACTCAAAATCATCAAGTGGACTTTGCAGTGATATCAGCTAGCTCCTTGTGGATTCTTGGATGAATTCCATCTGGCCCCATGGATTTATAGGATCCAGGTGGAGCAGCAGATCCCGTACAACTTCTGGGTCAACTGGGAGTTGATCATTCTTGCAGTCATGGTCCTCCAGCTCAGGGCACTGAGACCCACTGAGTCCATCATCTGTGTTGAAGACAGAGGCAAAGAAAGCATTAAACACCTCTGCCTTGTCTCTGTCCTTGTTTGTGAAATGACCATCCTCATCCTGTAATGGGACAATGCTATTTCTATACTGCCTGTTGCCATTAATATGTTTGAAAAAACTGATTTTATTGACCCCTACATTTCTGGCAGCTTCAACTCCACTTGAGCTTTGGCTGCACGAATTTTCTCACTGTGGCAAGCAGCATCTCTGAATTATTCCCATGTCACTTGACCTTGCTTCCATTGGGCATACACCTTCCTTTTTTGCCTTATCTCCAAGAGAAGATCCCTGCTCAGCCAAGCTGGCCTTCTGCCTCACCTGTTTGGCCTGACTTGGGAATTGTCTGCTCCTATGCCCTTAGGAGGTGATGTTGAAAAAATGATGAGCACTGACGGACCCCAATACTTGGAAAAGTATTTTCCCAGGGTGCTTACGCAGTCTGAAGTCTGCTCTCTTCATGTCCAGCACTGAGGTTTTGCGGGCACTTTTTCTCCTGTCAACAGAGATTTTAAACTTGATCCTTTTGTGGTCACTGTGACCAAGACAGCCACCAATCTCCACTTTGCTCGGGAGATCTGCTCTGTTGACAACCAGCAGATCAAGGAGGGCATCCTTCTGAGTTGGCTCCCTTAGGACCTGTTCCATAAAGTTGTCATCCAGATTTTTAAGGAATCTTCTTGCTGGGTTGTACCAGCTGTGCGATGCTGCCAGTTAATTTCTGTCAAGTGGAAGTTCCCCATAAGGACAAGGGCAGTTGACTTGGAAGTGTCCCTCAGTTCCTCAAAGAATTATTCGTTGGTGTCCTGGCTGGGAGGTCTGTAGCAGACTCCCACAATGACATCCACATGATTTGTTTGCCCCTTGATTCTTACCCAGAGGCTCTCAATGGTGCCAGTGCCAGCTGTGAGCTCCATACATTCTAACCCTTCTGTTACACACATTGCCACCCCTCTGCCTCTTCTGCCCTACCTATCCTTCCTGGAGAGCCTGTAACCATCCAACGATCACAGGTCTCATCCCACCAGATTTCACTTATGCCAGTGATGTCAAATCTCTGGGACTGAGCCAAAGCTTTGAGTTTCTACTGTTTGTTCCTCATGCTGGTGTACACACATTTCAGGAGTGGTATATTGTAACCAGCCTTCCAAGCTAGTTTAAAGCTCTACCAATGGGCCCTGCTAGCTCCCGTGCTAGGACTCTTTTTCTCTCTGAGATAGGTGCATCCTGTCAGGTGTCAGTGCACAGGTGTTTAGTAGATCATCACATAGTAAAAAAACCAAAGATTTTTCTGAGTACACCAACTTCAGAGCCACTCATTGACCTGACTGATATGCCTATTCTTATCAGTATTATTTCTTGTTACCGGAAGGATTGAGAAAATCACTACCTATGCTCCTGATCCCTCAACCAATTGTCCCAGGGCCCTGAAGTCTCTTTTGATTGCCCTCAAATTTCTGTTTGTTATTTCATCACTGCTGGTTTGAACAACCAAAAGCAGATAGTAGTCAGAGGTTTACATGAATAAAGACTACTTATGTACCTATTTGAAAGACTATGGGGCACTATAGTGTTTCAAATGGGACATATTCCTGATCATAGCCCAGATGACAAAAAGTTCATAAACTATTAGATATAATATGGATTGAAAGCCATGGCTAAGTGTAATTTCCATTCTTCTTTATTGATTATTTGTTGCTTCTTTTTTCTACTGTAGCTTAATTTTTGTAAAAAGCTTTAAAAACCACAGACACAAGCAAAGAAAGCTTTGCACATTTTACATAGTCTTTGTGACCTCAAAGGAACTACCTGAAATAGAATAAAGTAAGATGCATTTATTTCATGTAAGAGTGCAGAGCTGTATTGCTTGTGAGCTGATATAGGAACTGGTTTCTGCAGGAGTTAGTCATGTATCTGTGGCTGCTCACTCCTGCTGCTTCCCTGTGGTTGAAGCTGCTTCTGACTGGTCTCTGCATCCAGTTGTAGGAGCTAAACTGGTAGAGAACTAACTGTACAAAAAAGGGGATGTTTTCCTGCCAGTCTAAATCCCTGACTGGTAAGTCAAAGACAATGCTCATGCAAGCAAGGGATGAAAGAGTTCAGAACAAGAGACAAGGGATATTCTTTTTCTTCCGGCAGCTGTTAGTCATTAGATGGGTTTAGATATATCACCAGCTGTGCCAGCGTCTTTGATAATAGAGCCTTTTCGATATTTTTTTTCACTGTCTGCATGTGGCTACTTAGTGATGGGGAACCTGAGGACAGAAACAGCCTGTAACTTTATTTCATCAAGTCCATGGCAATATGATTGCTTCCTCCTTGTTAATGACCAGTGTATGTGTTAATGCATGACTGTGCAACTTTCAGGAAAGAAAAGATTCAGAAGACCAAGCAGATAGAATCATAGAATGATAGAATCAACTGGGTTGGAAAAGACCTCTGAGATAATCAAGTCCAACCCTTGATCCAACGCTGCCATGGTTACTAGACCATGGCACTAAGTGCCACATCCAGTCTCATCTTAAAACCCTCCAGGGACAGTGAATCCAACACCTCCCTGGGCAGCCCATTCCAATGTCTGATTACTCTCTCTGTAAAATATTTCTTCATAATATCCAATCTAAACTTCCCCTGGCAGAGCTTAAGATTGTGCCCTCCTGTCCTACTGCTGGTTACCTGGGAGAAGAGACTGATGCCCACCTGGCTACAACCTCCTCTCAGGTAGTTGTAAAGGGTGATGAGGTCACCCCTGAGCCTTCTCTTCTCCAGGCTAAACAACCCCAGGTCCCTCAGCCTCTCCTCACAGAACTTATGCTTGAGTCCCTTCACCAGCCTCGTTGCTCTTCTCTGGACCTGTTCCAGCCCCTCAATATCTTTCCTGAACTGAGGGGCCCAGAACTGGACACAGCACTCCAGGTGTGGCCTCACCAGCACTGAGTACAGGGGAAGAATCACTTCCCTGGTCCTGCTGGACATACTATTCCTGATCCAGGCCAGGATGCCATTGGCTACAGTACTGGCTCGTGTTCGGATTCCTGTCAATCCAAACTCCCAAATCCCTTTCTGCCTGGCTGCTCTCCAGCCACTCTGTGCCCAGCCTGGAGCGCTGCAGCAGGTTATTGTGGACAAAGTGCAGGACCTGGCGCTTGAACATCATCCCGTTGGAATCAGATCATCTCTCTAGCTTGTCCAGGTTCCTCTGAAGAGCCTGATGGGTGTCAGAATTCAACATCAAGGATTAAGTGTTGAGCCTATGAAATGGTGATCATAATAAGCAATGGTATTCTAAAGACTTTTCTTGATTTATTGCTAAGTCTGTATATAACACTGCAGCTACACTAAATACCTTATATTTGTATTTGTGAGTTGCAAAATAATAATCTTGAAAACAAACTTCCCTTTTTGCCTGGAGCAATCTTTCCAAAGAAGTAGAGGGGTAAGGGCCATAACTTAGTGCCAGATGCGCTGTGCAAACATGACTGATATTTTATTTACCCGATGGAAAGAAATTTAAAGTTACAGTGAAGAAACAAGAACAGTTTTATATAAAGTGAGGAATAATAATTGCTTAGCTTTACTTTTTCCAGAAACATGATAATGACCACTTAAGTTTTTGGTGTACCAATGTTGTACTGATTTATGAGATAGCTATTGATGATTTTGCAACATGAAAAAAAGCTTTAAAAGTGGCAGGTTAATTATAGAATATATAATTAATGGGTGAGAAATGGTTGTGCCTGTTTTCCAAGTCCCACTTTCATAATACAATGTTACGTCCTCTGGAATATGATCTATACATATATTATGTTATGTACAATCATCAGGAAAATTTTGCATATAATGATCTCTGAGTCTCTTTCTTCAGTCCTTCACAATGATTGCAGGAAGGACAATTTGCATTAACTAAATGTTTGCACTGGTTTTTAATAATTAATTTCTTTAGGATTCCAGAAATGGCATTTGGTTCCTCAAACAATTTCTGCAAAACAAGCAGCATGCTTTGAAGTCTATGCTAGGAGAAAAAGAAACAAAACCAAAATGTGAATCTCCCAAAGTACTATCTTCCTTTTGTGGAATGGTTCAGTGGCTTAATAAGGTTAATTTGTATTAAGTTGTGGAAAATACTTTTTCTGTTGTATAGAAGCTTTAATTTCACATGAATATGACAGATACTGTACTTACTGCACTGAAACTCAATGATTTAATAAGCATAAGGAGCTGAAATCCCTACACTTCCTCTCAAGAAATATTCATTGCATACTCTAGATGGTATAGAAAGTAGAGAATGGTTGGCCTAGATTTTTCAGTGTTTGAAGTATCTTTGTATACTTTTCTAGGATGTTTTGGTTTTATACTCAGAAAATTTCAAAGTAGCTTTATTAAAGATTCCCCAAATACTATCAATATTATATGATTATTTTTTGTTCTGTTCCATTTTTCATATAACTTTTCACCCTTTGAAATGCCTTTCTGTATTGTACATGAACGTAAGTGACTGTTTCATTTAATTACACTCTTTTTCTGTAGAAGTATTACAATACCTGATTTTCTTCTCCTAATTACTACAAAGGAGGCTTTCAAAACTTTTGTTCCAGTATTAACATTTCTCTCACAGAATTTTACAACAGCTCTTTCAACTGGCTTCCATTCCCAGTGGCTATTGGCATACATTGTACTTAATTTTCTCGTAGCGTTTTTATTATGGCATTTCTGTAGACCTAGTAGAGCAGTGTAAAGCTAGACAATAAGAGAGTGAGGAGACAAAATTTCAGGATCAGTGATACGAAGAGTACAAATAAAAACTAATATAGTGAAAAATTAAGTGATACGAAGTTCTCATCCTGCCACTAAATTTGCTTCCTTTTGTAGATTCAGTGTCTGGGGTTTTTTATGTACCTTTCATAAAATACAAAGTAGTGAATTTGTGTTAGAATGAGTGGGTATAAGTTGTGTAATTGCCTATCAAAATAAAAATTAGTGTGAACTTACAAAAGCAGCATGTGTTTGTTCTACTATATATTATATATTCCCAATATATTCTAGAATAATTTTTTCCATATTCACAGATAAGAAACCTTCCAAGTGTGTTACTGAGAAAAAAATAATTTATTTAAATTGCTTTATTGGCATATATGCCAGTAGAGTTGTTTGGAAAATAATTAAAAGTAAATTTTGCAGCAGCCTGTACTAGTAGCTGTAAAAATATTTGCTCATCATCAATGGTATGAAAATATCAGAGATTGAAAGTTTCAGGCAGACAGAATGAATTGTTTTCCTTATCCTCTGTTGGATTAAAAATTATAGTTAGAAAGTGAAGAAAAGCAGTTTTTGTGCATAAAAATATTTTCTTTCCTCCTAGATTCCTGATGTAAATGTAACATTTTAGCATATCAAAATATGATGGATCATGGGTTAATTGTTTGCACTGTGTTATATCTTTTCAGATGTAGCACAGCATGATGTGGTGGAGTATAATCAAACCTGACACAGTACAATGCACTGAGCGACAACAAAGACCGCAGACGGCTCATTGGAATTTGTTATACTGAAAAATGCATAATTCCCTGAATGAGATGTTTAGTAGTTTATGTTTTGTTGATGAAGACACGGAGTCTAATTGCTGTCTGTGGCTTTTGCCTCTAGGACCATTCTTGGGGTCTATAGCTTACATCAAGTTTGTTTTCCTTTCTCAGGCCTTTTAAAAGCTGATACTGTGCAATAACAATTGAGTGAATCCAGGGATCAATGTTGGGCTCCTGAAAGGCTGTTAGTAGGATTTTCTCCTCATGGAAGCTCTCACTTATTGTTTGACACTAGGGATATAAAAGGTAGCTGGAGCATTCAGTACAAATGCTTTGCATAGAGCATGCAAAAAGTTAAACAGAAGTAGAAAGAGAGGATTTAGAGGTACTGTTAAAACACATATTGCTTTAAATAGTTTGTATTCCTCCCCATACGAAGTTGTAGGTCATTACCAGCTAAAAGTTCAGATTTCTTTCTCTCTTCCTTATGATGGGAATGAACTATCCCCACAAATATCTGGTCTTGTATCAGTAACCACAGAAAGTCCAGATAAAATTGCTTTTTCTGAAAACCAAATCCTTTGGTAACTGGCTGCTGAATCAGAAAGAGTAGTTTGGCAGCTCTCCTCTTACCAAATTGGTCCTCTCATAGGACTCCAGTAGCATGATTCTGGTGATCAGTTAGAGCAGCTTGAATGGGAGTGATAGGTACATATATCGAAGACAGAAAATTGTCATGTTGACTCCCTTGTTTGAAAAATTTGGTTCCTCATGTTCCCAGACTTACTTTGCAGTGCCAAGTAGAAAGATTTAAAATGTGATTCCTTAGCAGATATTATTTCTAGGTTTTGTTTTAGGACTGTCCCTCTATCCTGCCAGTTGTTCTCTGTGCACTTGTAGGAAGGTTTTGGAATACCATATCAAAGACTGTATCTGTTCTGGATATAAAGCCCGGAGACATAGATTCTGAAAACATATGCACGTATTTTAGCATTGATACACTTTCATGTCAAAGTTTCGCCCTTAGGAAAAAAGAAAAAAATATTGATGGAGATACACAGCTGCTTAGAGGAGTCCAGAAATTAATATAGTTTCTAGGTTAGTTTTGTGTTTCTGGTTCCCAATTCTCTGGAGCAGTCCCATATGCAGCCTTGTCCAACTGTTCTTCTTTAGCTAGTGTTTTCTGCCTGAGATAGTTATACTACTTTTACAAAAGAAATCAACTTTACATTCTACTGTTAGTATAATTGTAATTCTTGTTTCATGCATGGCAGATTGCCTTACAGAACCAAATTTTTTGCATTTCTTATTAAAAAAACCCAAACCAAACAGTACGATGCTACCTTGCAAAGTTACCAAATTGCTCATCTTCTTATTTTCACAGCTCACCATGTTAAAACTGGGACCTGTGAAGTGGTGGCACTTCACAGATGTTGCAATAAGAACAAGATAGAAGAAAGATCACAGACGGTGAAGTGCTCCTGCTTCCCCGGGCAGGTAGCAGGTACCACCCGGGCAGCTCCTTCTTGTGTTGATGGTGCGATTACTTCTATTGCTTCCTTTCTTTGTGTTCCTAGAAGTTTTAGCTGGTTTAACATCATCAATGAGACCCACCCCATTCCAGTTACCTGTTTAAAATAAGAGTAGGACAGCTTCTGCATTGTGAAGGTGATCTCCAAAGTGAACAGGAGGAAGATGGGAAGAATTAATTATTTGCTATTGCCCTGTGGAATTGCTAAACAAAATTATTAGATGACAGTGAAAGAGACCACTTGAGGGGCTAAATTTGATCTAACTAAGAGAGAACCCTTGAAGCTGTATGAAATTTACTCAGTTGAAAGTATTTATGCAAAATTGACATGAGCATATAATTTTCATATGGTACAGTCTTACATCTGATTTATGTATTTACCATATAGGAAAAAAAAAGACAAAGCAGCAGAACACAGTTCTGTCCAGTTTTTAGTCTTTTTAGACCAACAGTGTTATTCCTATTCACAGTGCAATATTAGTGTCTTACTTAACAATTGTGGTATAAGTTCCTATGTTTTATTTGGGAAAATACTAGCTGATTTTTCACTTTGCTTTCTCTGAAAGAGTATCAAGAATCACCTTTGACGTGATCTCTTTACTGTTGATATGTTGTTGTCTGTCAGAGAAGCTGTAAATATGTCATCATTGGGGAATAAAGTTAATCAGATTATGCTAGACTGTATAGTAGACGAGGCAAAAGAAGAGATTCTACTTATCACTTTGAAATCTGGCTAAGCAAAAATAAATGAGGTTGGAATGAAATGGTGTGAAGAGGTTCACTTTGAAGCTCACAGCACCTTTCGCAAATTTCTTATTAAGGTTTGGAGATGGCTGAAAATCACAGACTAACTGTCAGTGAACACATTCCTAATATTTTCCTGGAAAATAAATGTTGCAACATAATGACATGATAAAGTGCCCATTTCAACAACATGCAAATATGTTTGTTTTCCTTTCTTGTAGCTTCAATCGTGGAGCAGAAATGGTGGTGCCACATGCAACCATGTCTTGAAGGGGAGGAATGTAAAGTTCTTCCAGACCGTAAGGGGTGGAGCTGTTCCTCTGGGAATAAAGTGAAAACAACTAGGGTAGGTATGATACCAACCTGACATGTTACCAACAAGTATTAAAAAAAAAAAAAGTGCACAGAAAATTGGGTGCACATTGAAGACCTGAGCTGAGAAGACTGAAGAAGCATGAGAAGAGAGTCATACTGGGATTGGACTTCCTGGTCCTGCACACTATTCTCAGCATACTTTTCAATTACCTGAACATAGTAAGCAGTGTGCCAGACCTTCTCAGGTAAGCACTGGGGATAGTGGAGTTGATCCCTTGAACTAAAAGTAGTCATCAAATGTATTATAGTCTAATATGTATTTCTTTCTGAAACTTGCTCAAAGTCTGTACAGCTTGGCAAGCTTTTCATTTACAGGATAGCAAACAAGTGCATTTTTATCAATAACAGGGGATTACCATGTTTCTACATAAAAACCGCTGAGTATGGTAAGCGTTTGATGTGTCATTACAGTATGATCTTTTGGTTCTTTCCATCTTGTATGACTGGAATTTGCCAAAAAATTTTAACAGAGTTTCTTTTCCTCCATTTGACACTGCTTATATTATTGGTTCAAAATTACACTGACAGAAATGCATCTAACATTCATCATATACAATGCCTGACAACAATGTACAGATGCTTTTTTAGTGGCTAAGAGAAACAGAAGAAAAAAAATATTTTTCATATAAGCGGAAAACACACAAATTTCCTAAATCTACAGCATTGTATCTCAGTAGGGTCAACACAGTTCTTCATCAACATATAAAAGATTGAATTGCTCTCTGAAGACACACATGCATGTGTTTAAGTATAAACACCTTCACCTCTACATGCCACCACACACACTCATGACTGGTTTTTCTTTTAAGTATTTAGTAATTCTTTGTAGTGTCAGACCATAATTTGCTAGCATGGTGTTTACTGTGTGCAAGCGTTTGAGTGTTTGTGTCATTTCATTGAAATCTTCCTTTCATAAACACTAAATTTCTGGTTTACATTGGCTGCAGTGATATGTAGTGTGCACTGACTGAATTATATTCCTTCTGTTCCACAGAGAACTCCATATGTCTCAGGTTTTGTATGTATGTCTCTAAAACATTTTGACATTCTTTGAAGGAAGGATGCTTTCTAAATGTTTATTATACAGTCCCATTTCTGAATCCACTTACAAATGTGTTTCTTCTGAAGATAACCTTGCTGGAATGCTGCCCCCCCTTAACTTTGTACATGCCAATGCAAAACTGGTTATATACATGTAAAATGTGTCTACATGTATAATATAACCAAAAGGAACTAGATAGAATTTAATAATAGTAATAGAAATAGAAAAAGAATTGTATGTGTTTTGAAATTTGTCCAAACACTAACCACTATTAGTGTTACAGAATGCATGCCATTTTATATTTATTGAGAGTGTTTAACAAGAGGTAAGTAAACATGTGGGTCTGGATTACATTTCTGCAGGAAAAAAAGAGGTTACAAAAGGAGGAAAGATCAATTAGAATTGCTTTGATGAGATTTCTTCCCAACAGTTTGTTTTCTGCATTTGTTGAGGTTGTGAAGTTTTGTCTACTGTAGATTGTAGGTTGTGAAGTTTTGTCTACTGTAGAAGAAGTCTATATTCACCTCCAAACATTTTCTAAGCTAGCCTCCTTCATGTGCAAAAAAACTAACCAAACTGACTGCTGAAGAACTAGCTACTCTTTTATGGGATAACTTCAAAAGCAGCCCTTGTATTTCCACATCTTGAGTTGTTAATAGTTAACTTCATGTTAGAGATAAAACTAGTAGAGGAAGAAAGTATTTTACTTGTCCACCTTTCTTAGCATATTTAATCATACTATTGTAAAAAATGATGATACCAACTTCCTAATACTTATGGTATGGGGCAAAAAGGACAAATGAATAATGGGAGAAAACTAAGTGATTTTTAAAAACGTGGTCAACTTGAGGTTTTGCATTTTGTTCAGCTATAGTGATCTAATAGGGTCATACATGAATAATGAATTAGAAATACCAGATTTTCATTTGGAAATTTTCTTCAGAATGCAAAACTAGATATTATTTTCCTAATTTGTTTGCATATTAGTGGGAAAAGGCTGATGTTAAGAGTTAACCATAGAAAAGGACTGAATACAGGGAGAATGTCTATGAATAAGCTGTTACTGAGTTAACTTATGCCGGTTTAGAGTTGACTACTTTGGTCTATGTAGCCTGCAGGAAGGGAAGGGAAAAAAGCCAATGACAACTTAGCTAAACCAGTAATTTTTTTGAGTTTGTATTAAAATACATGTGTTTATTTTGCTGAGCATTATACCACAACAAAACAGAATATTCAGAAGCACATTAGAGCTAGAGTCACGAAATAATTATGAGCATGGCTGAGATTTTACCAGGCACATTTAGGCATTCTCCTCCAGACTGAGAAATTGTTGTTAGAGGAAGCAATTGAATTTTTTTGTATGGCTAGCCTCAGTTTTTGATAAATAAACACAAAATTTTTGTCACATTGCCCTCTTTAAATGATGAGAAAAGTGTTTAAAAAAAGGGGAAAATCCTTTTTTTTTTTTTTTTTTTTTACATTTGTAATACTCTTTCTTCTTACAGTATCTTTCTAATATAATTATTTTAATTCAAAAAGCTCTCCTGGTTGTGTTTCCTTTCTTTTCTTGCAATAAAGGAAAATGTCTGGTTAAAACAAAGGAATTTTCCCATCAGCTGAGAACTAAAAAATATAGCAGTCTTATGTATAAAACTGACAATGACATTTAAAAAATGCTATGAGTTTATGTTAAACAAAGGAGCCCCTTACAAAGACTGGATACTTTGCAGTCAGGTAAGAGCTGAGGAGAAAGAATTTAGTATTTCTCTTAGTTATGGGGCATACTCCGCACCAGAGGTGTCTCTATGGATAGGAGTTTTCCAAGGGCTAATCCAGATGCCAGGCTTTACTTGTATTTTTAAGAACAGTATATTGCCATTATCTTTATAATAGAAGCAGACTTTACATAAGAGCAGTAGAAGCTGCATGTAAACTGTATGAAAGTGCATGTTGCAATGCCGCCTGTGGTCCCAGTTCCCCAGGCATCCACCCTGGGACTATCTTGGACCATGTCATGGCTCCTAGGCAGCCCATAAAGTTGTGTGTCTTTCCTGCTGAAACTAGACCACAAAAACAAGGTAAAGTGCTGCATCCCAGGTCTCATCTTGAGATCCTGGAGATGCAGCGTGACTAAAGAAGTGTGTGCTTGCTCCCAGCAGTGGGAAAGTATCTCTGGGCTGATATTTTATGAAGATGTAGAGAAATACATGTTTGTATTTTTCATGAGAAAAAGTATAGTGTAGAATAGACTCAGTTGAAAGGAACCTACAGTGATCATCTAATCCAACTACCTGACCAATTAAAGGCTAACAAAATTAAAGCACATCAATAGGGGCATTATCCCAATGCCTCTTAAACAACTGACAAGCTTGGGGTATTGACCACCTCTCTAGAAAGCCTGTTCCAGTGTTTGATCATCCTTTCAGTGAAAAAAAGCTTCCTCATGTTCAGTCTAAACCTTCCCTGTGGCAGCTTTGAACTACTGTGCAGTAATAAAATAGTATCTTATCCTCAAGCTTTTCGCTTGATTTGGTAGAACTACTTGTGGAACGAGGCATAGTTTTAACACTAAGCACTAAGTTCTGGTTAAAATATCTGGAGTAGAGTTTACTGGGCTTTGCTTGGATTAGGACTCTAGAGTGAGGTAACTAGCCCAAGGTCTAGACTATCTTTTTAGTACTGAGAATTGTTCAATTCCAGAAAACAATTAATTTTGTTCTGAGTGAGATGAATTACCTTTTGGAGGTGCTTATGTCTCTCAAGTAGCCTAGAAGGAAGCTACGATGTATTCATTAGCCTCTAAGATTTAGATACTTAATGCTGCGTAGGAAGCATCTGGCTTAAAGAAGTTACTCTCTTTGATGGTCCTCAGTAGGGAGATGATCATAAAAATCCTGTGATTCTTTGTCAATTTGGGAAGCTTTGGACTTTGACCACTATAAAATGCAATATAATATTTCAAATTTTCAAAAATGTTCATATTCCAGTAAAAGCTGGCAACAGTCCACGTTCTTTTAGCATTGACTTGTTGATATAATACAAACACTAATACTAATACAATAAATTAACAACCAAAAAAATTCAGATACATAGCAGGTATTGACTATTAACCTCTGAAAATCTCTAGACAGTGAAACCGAGCAGTGTTTTCCCGTAGACAAGTGAAAGAAGTATTTTCAGTTGGATCACAAAGGGCCAGCTTTTGGAAATGAGCATCTAGCTACTGGACTAGCTGAGCACCCACATTTTTAAGGTGTGCTGAAGGAACTGCAACTGTCACTCTGAAAATGGGCTAATATTTTTAACATGTGGAGAAAAGCACACTGCAGAACAGAAAGAAATCAATATCTAATATATTAGTATGTAACTATATGCTAGACCAATATTAGAAATAGAGTACTGCACTAAAATAAAATGGATATTACAAGGGCAGAGAGAAATAAAAGAGAAATATTATGGGCCAAAAATAAATCCATATTGAATATATTTATCCACATGCCAAATCCAAATCTGCTTTCCAAATCAATCCTGGAGATAGATGACTAGTGTGAAATGAACAGAAATATTGCCAGCGTGGTGAGAAATCCATACTGAGAGTGTTCATCTACATTCAAAAACAATATTGGAGAGATCCTGAAGTCAGTTATTTGTAATATTCTAATTTATTTAATTTTACATTATGGCTTCCAGAGTTTAAAAGAAAGTCAAAATTGAATAGCATCCTTGGAAGAAGACGAAGTGTACCATCCAAGCACACCAACTGGCTGCACATGAAGCCAAATTGTATTCAGTATGTTCATCCCACTGCTCTCAATCAATGTAATTTCATTGCTATCTATAAATACTGCTTACATTTTTACCCTATCTCCTTTTTCTCACTTGCAGATGCTGGGTTGTTTCTAAATTAATTACAGCTGGTGAAAGGAGAGGAAGTAATTTTATTTATGTTTCAATTTACAAAATATGCTGTCCATAACCCTTTCAGCAGAAGGAAGGAAAGGACCTCTGTGAGGTACTTTTACATAATAATGCTTTTCATTGGGCTTCTCAAATTCCTGGTATCAAAAGGCAGCATTAAATGGTGACTGAACTACCACCAGTGCTGTCATAACCGCTGCTTGAGAAAGACAACATGACACAAGAGAGCTAAAGTATGTCCCTACATACAAGAATAAACTGGCATTTTTCTTGCAACTGAGCCTGACCTAATGCTGGCAATGCAGTGATGTTAGTTGTTGATCTGTACTTCTCCAGATGAGGAACAGATGCATAGGCTCTTTAAGTAGCAGCAGCTTAAAGAGGGGAAGAAAATGGAACAAGTATTAATTTTTTTTCTGCCAAAGATGAGAAGAAATATCACCATTGCGGTAGCTTTTTCCCTCATGTCTGTTCTTCTTCCTCTTCCAGGCTTTTCAGAAACAGCAGTAGTAATGATACATAGTTGGAAAAAACAGAAATTCTTCATATAAATGTCATGTATAGGTTATTCCAGGGTGTTTCCAATGGGCTGGATGTAGGTAGTTGTGGTCAGTTAATGCTAATAAGGCAGCATCTTTCCACATGACATGCTTTACAGTGTAAAACCGCTACTAACTTACATCACATGAAACAATTTGCCTTTTGTTTTGACTGCTGTGAAATGTGAAACACTTATAGGATGAACGGATGATCTGCTGCGTGTTAGATACAGGAAGTGCTTTCCCTGATATTTTATGAGGGGATGTATGTATCAATGAAGAAACCACCGCACTGTAAAACTGCTCTGTTTCTCTGTCTCGCTTCAGAGCCTCTGTCTATAGACTCCTCACCTCCTGCCTTAATTTCAGATAAAGATTTATAGGAATAATGTGCTTATATACGGTGACCAGCAATACCTTGTGGTTCCTGAAAATTATGTGATTACAATATAAGTGAGTGCACAGACTGTAGCAAAATATTAGCCATGGAAAAGAGTGATTGCTTTTGTGACAGCCTCTTTATGTATCTCTTTCCATGGTATGGTATCTCTTTCCGTGCCTTTGGCTAATCTGTCACTAGGAGAAATTTGCAGCTGTTGCAGCATGTTTCTCATTGCTAACTCAGGGACCCAGTGTATCTATTCTGTCATTAAAATAGCAGTAAGTTGTATGTACACCTTTTCTAAAAATATGTACAAGGTTTAGGGGGCAAATGAGCTGTTAGTGGAAATATGAGGACATTTTCTAGGGTCGAGCTAGATTTTGTGTTAATCATTAATTATTGTTTTGATCTAGCATCACAGTTCTTTCATTTTGAAGCTTCATATTTTTTTTAGGGCACCTAAACACTAATCTTTTGATGAAAATAGTTAGCATGCCAGTCAACACATGTTATGAGGAATCTTCAGTATTCAGGGCTATGCAATTCACTGATTTTCCTAAAAATAGCCTTTATATACCAAATTTGGTATGCCTGGTTTTATCCTATGAAAAGTTGCAAGTCTGTATTTGACGGTAGTCTAGGCCTACAGCTTGATGATGCTCATTTTTTCCGTCACAGAAATCTAGGCAAGTCATGGTCCTATCCCCAAAAGCAAATATACTCTAAAATACCTACAAAAGACTAGTTATGGTATAAAGAATTATAGGAACGAGTGTTGTGATGTGAAATGTTATAAGCAAAGTCAGAGACTGAAAGGCCAGTAAAAGTTATTGGACAGGTGAGGATAATCCAAACATTCAACTCCCAAGACATTTTCAATCTCAAATTTTGTTTGGTCTTATTCTGACTTTGAGTCCTATGGATACTGAAATTAAGATTAAAAGTGAGGAACATCAGAAGAGAGAATGGGTTAAAGGCACTATTCGTAGGTAAAGCTCTTTTGAAAAGAGGGAGCATGATAATACGTTGCCTTGCTAATCGACCTGTGAATACATTCTTGTCTCCAACTACTCAGAAGGGGTAATCTCAATTGTTTTTGTGAGTAGACACACTGTACAAATCATGAGAAATGAAATCTTTTGCAATCCCTTCATCATTATTACTAACACTCCATTACTAACACTCACAGTGTTAGTAATATATGCTCTAGTTTGTACATTTTTATCTCGGAATAGTTTATCCTAAGGTAAGACTGCAGCTAGGATCCATTGTAAAGCCTTATTTTATCATCTGCGGAATCTGCACATTGACAGAATTACTCTGAAATCATGGGAAAATGTTTCTGCGATTTTAAAAGAAAAATGCAGATAGATTTCAGTTGCATGTAATTAATTAATAATCAGTGATTTTTGCAAGTATTACTTCCATGTGTGAACTGTACAATTCATTAGTCCAGCCAGGAGGTTTTCTGCCTTTGTCCCAAAAGATTCAATTTGTGATGTATTTTTCTTATTCTTTTTTTCCCCCTTGTCCTTTGCTGGCATGTGTGAAACACTGACTTCATGTCTGAAGAATGATTTTGTGCCTCTGATGGAAAATAAAAATGAGTTCTTAAGGCTGTTTGTTAATGACTGGTTTTATGCACTTCTCCCTGAAGTTCTACTTTCCCAGCATCCTGACACCAAAATCAAAGATGTTTCCACTCATTTGCAGCTTCACTCTGCCAGTCTCTTTGACATTCACAGCTGTGCAAGAAGGGCTCTGAGTATCTAGTAGTCCTTTTAAATTTTCTTGGAATATTGTCAGTTTTTACTACCTCAGGAATTACCATACAGAAAGATGATATTCCTATGCCAGTATCGTGTAAGTCATGCTGGCATGCTTCTCCCTTGTCTAACCCTCCTTTGTAGTCTGTAGGGGCTTCTTTGTATCATTTCTGCAAGTCAGAAATGATACATTTCACCTTAGGGGGAAAAGAGTGTTCTGAAACCTCCCCTTATCTGCTACCTAAATAGCTGCAGGCAGAACTCTTGCCATTTTCCCAGGGTGTTTGGCACAGGCTTCAGAAACTCTGCATCGCTGCTTAGTTGTAGAACTGAAATGAGGGAGTGGCCCCCAATAGTCCAAAATGTAATCCCTTCAGTTCTCCAAAATAACATCGTTTTCTTGAGGTATTTCCTTACTCATTAGGCCTGATTACAGGAAATATCAACACACCTCCACACCCCCACACCCCCCCGCCCTGTTGCAGCTCTGCTTTTCTGCCTTCTAGCAGGGAAGGAAATGGGTAATAATCAATATGAAGTGGAGGGGTCAGCCATACAGAGCATTCTGAGCATACACAGTGGGAGGAGTGAACAACTTTCAAACAAGCTGAAATCAGATTATTTAGATATTATTCCCTTGCAGAGCAAAGTGAGCATAGTTGTAAATCTTCCATATTTCTAAATAAGAATAATGCAGATAGTCCTGTCCTATTTGAAAGCTCTTTAAAATTAAGGAAAATTTCAGGCAGTAATAAGTGGAAGGTTGATGTCTACAACTAAATTACAACAACCAATTTAAATAAGAATTTCAAAATTGGTAATTTTTTTTTTATGGCTTGGAGTTTACTAGTCCTTCCACCTCAGTGAACACCAGGTCAAATTTCAGGAAAGACACTGTTGCTGTGGAGAACAGACTCCAAAGGACTTTCTGTGTTCTATAAAATGGACTCTGAGTTTTCTTCTACTGCATTATTAATATACACCAATGATTCCTTCTCAGATCTTACAGTTCTGACTCTCATTCATTCCCTTCCATATCTGCAGTGAAAAATGCCATAGAGCTCTGAATTTCTGATTCTGGATAAAGCTACAAAATATTCATTTTATCGTGGCTTATTCTTTTGATGCAACCTGTAGAATTATATTGGCAAGACTGAACAGAAGTGTGTCTCCAGTTTATGAGGAATGATATGATCTCAAGGAAACAGTGGATTGTGTCTAGCCAACACGTATCTACAAACTCAGTAGCAATAGAAAATCTGAGAATTTTAATGGTGTTGTATATTTTAAGAGGTCCAGAACATTTTGTCTCTTCAGGTTCAAGAACACCAGAAGATATATTACTGATGGCAGCCAGAAGAACTTGTTTCTTCATCCTGAATTCCATCTTTGTGGCTTAGGAACATGTTCCTGCCAAAGGAAGACCAAATGATTTTATCTCTGCTCCTGCTGTCTCTAATTCAGGCAAATACATTGCAAAATCAGATTAGTTCTTCTTCTAGAATCTGGAGATCCCTCTATCCTGCCTCCTTGTCATCTTTTCAGAGTGACCTTGGAAAATGCAAATTTATCATCTAAGGCATCATTCCAATTCCACTTGCTAATAATTATTTTTCATCATCCTCAAAGTACAAAAAAAGGAACAGGAGACTTTGTTCTAGAATGCACCTTGGCAAATTTGAAGCTTATTACTTGGGAAGCCAATTTCTTTTTGGATGGTCATTCACGAAATTACCAGAATCCTTTTTCTTTCTCTTGACCTTATAGCATATAATTGGTACTGAACATTCCTGATATTTGAAGGCAATGACCTCTTCAGAGCCTTTTGGTCTTTCCTTCATTACTTGAGATTTTAGAATACCAGCATCTAATTGCAGTTAGCTACTTCAGGTCATTCATACTTATCTTGTCTTGGGTCACAAGATAATGAGAAGATAATGAGAAGATGCAGATATGAAGAAACTGGACAGGTTCTTTAAGAAAGACAAGCTAAACTGAATGCCTTATCAGATTCTTACTTAAATTTCTAGCATTAATTTTCTCCTTTGACAGGATACTTCTTTTCTGTGTGCTGTGGAATTCAAAAACTGATCCCCAGCACAGAGGAGTTGTAAGACCTTGTAACTTTCACCTGGACATCTCCATAATGCTCAAGCAAGAAAACCTTTACTTATTAAAGTGACCGTAGTGGTTGTTCTTTTCGTCTTTGACCAAGATGACTATAACTATTAGTTGAGAAGCAACCATAATCTTGACTAGTCAGTGAAACAAACTTTATGTGTTATTTTCCTGGGCAATGAGAGATCCTTCTCTTTGTTTATCTATTACAAGCTCTAAGGGAAAAGCCCTTGGGTCTTGCTTTTTCACAGTTCTGTTAAGATTTGAGAAAAGATGAGAGTGATATTTCTGAAGTCCTCTAAATCTGCCACCTTTCTTCTCTTTCTTATTTGTATTGAAGTGATGGCATGATGGGTACTCATACCGGAGAAAGTTAAAATTAGATTTCCTTAAAATAATTTTATATTCTCTGAATGAGTACCCACTACTCTGTCAGCTCCCATTACTTTGGCTAAAATTTCTACAAGCACAGGAAAGTCTTTTCTTCATAAGGAGATTCTAAATGGATGAAAAAAGAAAGGAAAATGATCAAAGGTTTCAAGCTGATGACTGATTCATTGGTTTTAAAAATTTTTTCCTGCCTGAATATTGCTCTGCTGTTTTCTAACTTGTTTTTTAGTTGTCTTATATTCCCTCAGCTGTGGCAGTATTCGTGGAGCCAAATGTGAGTCCACTACCTCAAAATGCCAGCAGTGGAAACTGGTAAGCAAGTGGGGGAAAAATCACCAGAGGAATCTCTGAAGCTTGGGACAAAGGCAGAAAACACATCAGTACTGCACTAACAGAGCAGCAGGTACCCTTATGTAGAAGATAAAATCACAGGTAAGGAAATAATTTACATTTCTATTTTGATCTTGTCCACATAGCTTGTTACTCTCCAATCAAAATCCTAGGAAAAAATACCCACAGCATAGACAATTGAAGAAGTAAAAGATATCAGACATGATTAATTTAGGCTGCCTGATTTGTTTTTAGTAGGGATAATGTGAAGTTCAATCTTACCCGATTTCTGGAAAAATACATTGAAAGATGAAAATCCTTTATACCTGCAAGGCAATTTAAAACCTCAATCTAATTTTAAAATAAGGCTGGTTTTCTTTTTCTTTTGAATTTGTTTTGCTTTTTCATATTTAGAATATAAACACAGCTTGTTGTAGGTTTTCCTCTCCAAACAAAAACAAGAAAACAAGTCTAGGCTTTTTTGTAGATAAGTGGAGTCAGATAAAGCCAAAACTAGATAGACTCTGTTCCCATCCCTCCATCTCCTTTTACTTTCTTACAGTTGAAAGAGTAGCATGACTCTTTATTATGCTTCAGTTTCCTCATATGGAGAAAAGAAGGAGGTTGTTTTATCTCCCACTTGGGATGATTAGGTAGAATAAGTGGTATAGAAGAGAAGTAAATTTCATTTATTTAATTAATTGTCTTGCAGCCTTTTATGCCGCCATGCTGCAGTCCCTCTATGGAGTTGCGATCACTGCAAAAACCTCAAGAAGATATATCCTTGTCTGAATTGCTACAGTTATTATCTGTTACAGAAAGTAAAATAAGGTTTATGTTTATGTCTTCTTTCAATATAAAACTCTTGTCTGCAAAGAAAATATTTTGCTAAATTAAAACAATTCTACCATAAACTTAATTTCTATGCTGAGTTACAGAAACATTGAGAAAGTTAAGGTATGTGCATTGTAGTGACATAACCTTTTGGAAGACAATAATAATGAAGTACATTGGAAAGACTAATGAATTGGATTTAGCCTTGACATAACTCATATGTCTTCATCAGCTATTCACTATTACAATTGTCCCAGTGAGCTATACCAATTAATTTTATTTTGTAAACTATCCAGTTCAAGGAAATGTGAATACAGAACCATATTCATTTGTTTCATAGCATTTAGATGTGTAGAGATTTCATTTAAGCAAGAAGTTATTGAAGTTATGAGTTTAAACTTGTAATGTATACTTCTAATGATCCTGCAGCATGTTATTTAAGTTAAAAACCCTAAAGAAAAAAAAAGAAGAAACTTAAAGAAATTTTGGTGATCTTTTGAGGTGCCGTGCAACCCTTTTCAGAAGCAATCATTATCAGCAGGTCCAAAATCTACCTCAACTATCTAGATAAGGAAGTATCTGTCTGAGTTGAATATTGTCTTTTGCAATGTGTCATCTGTTATTTTATGGTGTTCCCTGTAACCTTCTAGCCATAGAAATGTCTGTAGTAAAGTTCAGACTTTAAACTTTTGGAGTTTTTTTGTTTTGGTTTTTTTTCACATTTGTTTTGGTTCTGTTTGGTTTTACTTTAAACATTTATGATAAGAACACACTCATATCTTTCATTTTAAAGGAATTGTATTCTGAGTTCATGACTCTTTTCTGTATCACAGGTCTATCCATGGACTTACTCTCAAAGCACTTTTCAATTACTGTTTTGTCATACTTAAATATTGCTGATATATGTTCAAACACGAGTCTAACATATCAGTTTCTATTGCTTTTTGGTGACAAATAAGAGTTTGAATTTGAATATGTTTGGGTATTTTTAAGACCATGCACTTTTCATAAAAGAATTTGCTCTAATTCTGAAATTTGTTTTTTCCTTTTATTTTGTACTTTTCCTTGTAATTTAAAAATATTTCTATTTATCCCAGTGTTGTTTTCTGCAACTAATTTCATAACAGTGTAGTAGTTGACATGTGTTTGTTTCTTAGGCAAACGTGTAAAACTGCTCAAGTCCGAATGGAGAAGTAGAGAAAGGAGGTTTCTGCTGTGCCTGATGACAATATTTGTTTTTTCCACACAAAAATTATTCTGGCTCCACGTTGGAGCACTAGTTGTGATGAATCCTAGTCCTGGTCGGATTCTAAGGAAGGGCCAGAACGTTCGTTGAGGAATAAAGAGTCAAACCACTCCAGAAAATGTGTTCCAGCCCTCGTTTATTACTCACAGAGCAGCAGGTGTGTACAAATATAGGTTTACACAGTATTAACAGGAATTGTTGTACCTTACTCCTCACTGTAGTTGTGCAGTGTGCTGCAGACACCAAGGAATTGTGGCTTATTCAGGCAGAGCTTCAGGAGGGTGGTTGGAGAGACTCTGCATGGTGCACTTAGGCAGCCTCAGTGTGTCAGATGCTTCTGGGAGCCTTAAAATATCTTTCTTCCCTCAGTGCTTTCAAAGGTAGACCCAGTCACTCAAGTTAGTCACTCTCATGGGAAAACAACAGATGCTCTGCAGAACGATGCTTAGAGAGGAAGTCAGTCTGGTCTTGCCTTTGTAGTTGAAAGCTCAGTATCCCGTACTGGATTACTTCATTTCAGAAAAAGCAAAGAAAGGGCTATTTTCACTGTATTCCTAAAATATGCTAGATGTTGTCTGTTAGTCTTAAAACCATACTAATGATGAAGAACTTTGTCATTTACAGGAATATATGCCATGATCTAAAGTATATTTCCTTTACCTATTTTCTAGTCCTACCTTTTTATTTGAAGCAAGTGGAAAGCTCAATTTACATGTGAAAGGTTTCCAAAGCCTTTTAGTTTCAGTTACAAATTTTAACACTGATTGTCTAGATCTTCACTTTACCACTAAAAATCTGCTGAAATCATTAAGGGCAGTGAGAAAACCAGGAGTACAAAGTTATATTTCAAATGACATTGTATGAAATGAACTTTCAAAATGTTTCTCTCTTTATGATGGAAGGCCCTAAGCATAAAAATTTTCAGGAGTACAGTTCTGATTAATCAAAATGCAGTAAAAGAATGAAAAAATTATAAAGTTTTGGAGTCTATGGTTATCAAAAGACATGCAAAACTTTTGAACCATTGAAGAGTACTGGGTGATGTTCTGTTTAGTTAATGAAATGAGGCTAATCTTGTTTGCTGAAGGACAGGCCTGAGAAATTGGAATTCTAAATTGCTCCATTACAGACTTGGGAACATGTTTAGACTAATACTTTACATACTGCAGTGCCTAAAATAAAACTAAGGGAACAATTTAAAGCTCTTGAGTCTTGGTATAAAATGTTAGGTAGGGCCGAAGTTTTATAAGCAGGAATGAAACATTTCATCACTTGAAAAATTGTCTTCCAATATGTAACCTTCACTAAAGGTAATTGAATCCATATAGCTATCATTAAATATCTGCTTTCCAGACTGCTCACTAAATGCTTAAATTTTGCCTTTTGTCCTGAGCCCAAGTCAAATAGTCATCTGTAGTACTGAAACAAGGGCCTGTTTCCTAAGTCATACTTCTCTACTGCAGATTCCTTGGAATGGCCTTGAGTCACTTTAATATTTCTCAGACTTTTGAAATGGTTCCTCATGCCTCCAGAAGCTTAGTTATCTAGCACCTAAAATCTACACCTACCCACTGTTGAGTGCATATGCATATATATATATATGCATATATATAACCCTGTTGCAGAAAGGTCCTTAACACCTTTTTGTCCAGTTTCCCCAGTTCATTAGAAAGTAGATCACACAATTCCCCAGCTGTCAGAAAGTTGTGAACCTGTCTTTGTTAACATTGGCAACGTACTTTCAAATATCACTGGTACAAGATGGTAGTGTTAGAGCAGAAGCATTTTCCAAGATTACAAGTTATGCAGTTTCATTGAATATAAATGAACAAGTGGCAGTGCACTCTGTCATTTGTTTTCATAAGCCACGTGTGAATGATAGTGCATGGCAGAAACTGTATGAATTTTGAAATTCCAGGCAATAGTGTGCTTCCATCTGTTCAGAAGATTCATTTCCAACCTCAACCTCATTCTCAGAGGGCATAAGGGGAAAAAATGCATTGGCAGATGTTTGTTTCTCGTTATATGGGCCCTTCTGTTTCTGCATTGTAATATTTGTATTAAGCTTTCACTACCAAAACAAAGTTACTGATGCTATGAAAAATATGATTGATATAGCCCTCTCAAGTTTATTGCATTTCCTAAAGAATCACATAGTTGACCAATTAATTAATTTTTAACATACATTATAAGAAAGAATACAGCAATAAGGACACAAAATGGATGGAAATGTATTGCATACAAATAAGGCTGTTTTGGTATGGGATCCTTGTCTTATCTCTATGGCTTGGAGGACAATCCACAGCTAGTCTTCAAGCCATTCCTTAGGTCTCTTTCCATAAGCACTTATTTAAGGGATTCTTGTGGTATTCCCTGTACTTAGCTTATCTCATGTTGTTCATTAAATAAATTTGTGAGAACCTTTTTAATTTTGATTGAAAACTCCATACCATTTTTGTTTCCCACAGGTCTTTAATATTTTAGAGAAGAATGCTAGGGGTGCCAAGAGGGCTTTTCTTTGTCTCATGAAATTCCACTTAGCTCAGGGTGAGCTACTAATTGCTTTTACGAAAAATAATTTCCTTCCTCTGTTTTATGTGCCTCAGGAAAGAAAAAAGGAGAAAAAGATAGCTTGAGTATGCTCAGATGACACAGACTGTGACTAGACACAATCCTATATGGTTGATGGAACAGTAGTAGTTAAAAAGAAAACCTCCAAGTCTTAAGTTCTTTCTGTTTCTTTGGAAAAACCTTGAGCAGAGGGTCCGTCATTCTTCCCATCTATGGAGTGATGAAACATTGGCTTAAAAATTTGCCCCTTTCTGCATTTTCATTGATACATAGTCCTGACAACATTGTTATAGACTTCCCTCCAACTCTTCTCACCCACTAAATTGTCTTTACTGTGCAAGATGGAAAGAGAATTGCAGTTGCAAGGGCACATATAAAAAGGCAATTTGCAAACTTTCAAGTGCTTGACTTTGTAAAGTCAAGAGCCAGTTTTCAATATGGATTTTATGTATGGCTTACAATAAACATAGAAAAAAATTCAAAGAACTGCCAGTCAAAAAGTTGTAATACACAAAGTTGTGTTACGAAATGTTATAGCACACACTTAATTTCAATATAGCATATATTGATATCTATTTTCTCCTAACACTATTAGATAATAATTAATTATATTCCTCATTTGCATGTATAAACTCTTCTGTAGTTAGCAAATTGTTAGTGATATATTTGTGTCTCTGAAGAAGCAGAAGATTTGTACTATAGCTAATTGTGGTTCTTTAATTTTGATGCTTTGGTGCATGACAGTAGAGAAAAGTGTTTTTACTATTCAGGGAATATACACTCAGCCATTCTTTACATCCTATAGTCTTGATTTTATCTCCCTTCCTCTTCTAAGGGAGAGGGAAGTCTTGAGTAAAAGTACCTGTCTGGATGTTTATTGGGAATCTATTTTAATGAAATAGACAGTATTGTCTGATGTATTCATTCACTGTGCGGATTTCACAAGTGAGGACATTTTTCACCCATTGTGAGCAGCATTGGAATGGAAGCTGTCCAAAAAAATTTCTTGAGCTGGTAGCTTTTCTAAGATGATGCCTTGAGGTCTTTTCATCTCCACTTCATTCTGGGTTACCCTGGCAAAAATGTCCTACCCAAAGACTAAGTTTGTTATGAACATTTAGTGAGCAGAAGAATGTGGAACGCTTCAGTTGCATTTATATGCATATATATTGTCGTATTATAATAAAAAAGTGAGTTCACATACAATTACAGCCAATTTACAGCAGCCACTCACTAATTTAAATTTGAAAGTCTGGAACTGCAGAGTAATTATACTGTAATTATACATTTAGGATAAGAAAGTGAAGAGAGTAATGCAGTGTATTTATTATATAACAACTATGTAAAAAATTTTATTAGCAATGTATTTATTATATAACAACTATGTAAAAAAATTTATTAGCATAAAGGGAGTAATTATGTTCCAAAAATGAGCAAATTAATTCAGATCAACACCTAGGATGCTAAAGGTTTCATGTACTTCTTTTATTTGTATTGTTAATTCTTCATATGTAATAATTATTACCTGAAAACTTGATTAGACTTGATTTGCACCTATTTGAGGTGTTACTGTTTTCTTAGGGTTTTAAAGATCAGACACATACTGTTATTGGTCCCCCTGTTCTATAAAGGCCTTTGGCACAATACCTTACTACTTTACTTACCAGACACTTAAACTGAATAGCTCTTACTATATCCAAAATTAAGCATTTCTGGGAATACTATCACTAGGTATTAGCTAAAATTTTATTGCTTCTTTATGAAACTGCCTTTACCAACGAAGAGGTTTATTCACTCCCTAATGTGTATGCTGTATGGATATATAACTTCCATTAATGTTAATGTGTAATCTGTGCTTGCACATAACAAGCATTACCATCTCACTTAGAGGCAAATGTGGACCACTATATGTGTTACTCAGAGTAGCATTGTGCGACCTGGTGGTTAACAGAACAACAAAAAAAAAAAAAAAAAAAAAAGAGGCCATGTGGAATAATAAAAATTCTGGCCAGGGAAAGCAGTTAAAAACTCCAGTCATGTAATGTAAAAACTAAGAACATGCAGCCCGACTTCTTGTACAGTCTGTATAAGCAAAATGATGTTTGTATATGATTAGTCACCTCTTATAATGCAGAGATTTGAATGGCTGATTTTTTCTTCTTTATATCACCTATTTAATCTACGGGACAGTGTATGTTGCTTTTGTAGCGATATTTTCACCACAGGGTTGTAGAGCTAGATGGGGGAGCAGATAGGCCTGGAGATTATGATTTTACTGAGTTTCTTTGTGACTGAAAAGAACACATTTGCGCTTCCAAGCAGCTGTGTAACTGAGCAGTCACATATGTGTAAAAATACTCTTTTTGGTAACTCCAGTTTATCACCTCAGCCAATGCATCGGCAGAGCTGGATCTAATAGAAATAATACATCACAGGATAGTTTGGAAGGGAACTCTGGAAATCCAACTCCCTTGCTCAAGCAGAGCTGCCTTGAGCCAATTGCCCAGGACCAGACAGCTTTTGAATATCTTCAAGGATGGAGAACCTCCCTGGGCAACCTGTGCTAGTGCTCAGTCATGCTCACAGTAAAAAAGTTTTTCCTGAGAGTGAACCTTCTGTGTTTTGGTTTGTTCTCATTGCGGCTTCTGCCGCCACCAGGCACCACTTGAAAACAATGTGGCTCCATTTTCTTAGGACCCTCCCTTCTTGTATTTGAGCCCTGAGCCTCCTCTTCTCCAGACTAACAGTGGCAATGCTCTCAGCCTTTCCTCGTACGAAGAAGCTCCTGTCCCTTATTCACCTTAGTGGCTCTTTATTGGATAAATAGGTAGATAGATAGATAGATAGATAGATAGATAGATAGATAGATAGATAGATATAGAGATATAGAGATAGAGATAGACATGTATTGCAAGTGAAGATAATAAAAATCCGTCTACAGATAAGATCAGAAGATGTGTATTTTGCATTATGTAGCTCAGTGGCACCTGGTTCCATGAATAAAATTCCAGCTGGTTACAATCAAGCAAAACATAAATAACAATAAGATGCTGCATCAACCTTTTGAGCTTTGTTGCAGGGCACTGAAATATTTTGCTTGACTTTTAAATTAATTTTTTATTATTTTTTTGTTCAATCTTCCATTGTAGAAGAGGACACATGGGGCTATTTCCAACAACAAGAGTAAAATAAAGGCAGTATAATAAATAAGCCCATGTATCATAAAAATCACAAAGCACAATTTTATTATTGCCTTAAGTGCAATTCCTAGGAACAACTTGATGGAGAAAGCAAACTGAAGCAATGAACTCCTCGAACAGTCTTTTTAGTATTCTGTTCTACATTTATGATCTGCAGAGCTGACAAGAGCTGTATGCAAACAGTTTTGCTGAGGGCAAAAGAATGTTTCATCATTAAGGAGCATGACCCTTCTCTCTATGATCAAAATGAGAAGCATATGCCCCTCGATGTCATAAAGCGTTGTTGTGACCATTCCAATGAGTTGTTCCTCAAGAGTTGGGAAGTTGACACCTGACACAATTTGATATTAAAATGTTACATGGTGATTAATTGTATCCACTGACACAGCAGAAATATTCCTCAAAGTTATACTTGTTTGGTATGACAGATTTTTTTTTTTCTTTTAATATTTAAAATCCAAGTCAGAGAGAGGGAAAATCCGATTACTGTGAAATGCTTTGTCTCCCACTTTTTCTCTGTGGTCCTTCTGTTTCACTCTTGTTTCATGTTGGGCTGGGTGAAACCACTATAAATTAAATCCTTGGTAATTTTGTACCTTGTGAATAACAGGATCTCTATCTCTCTCATTAATGTATGAATTATTTTTGTCCTGTTTCTCCACTAAGTAATTATTATTTGCTGAGATGCATTGAGCCTTTAACAGGACATTGCCTTTTAGAACCTAAATGATTCTATGACTGTGCTGTAAAGATGCACGCAAAAAATGGATGAATATATCTCCAGTATCAGCCACTGTTATATGCAATGGCTAACATTTTTAAAAGCATAGTTGTTACTAAACAGAAGTTTTAACAATTAAAAAAAAAAGAATAACAGAAAACAAAAATTTGTGGGTTGGTAATTTGTGAACTTATTATATTTTTAGGCATGGTCACATTTTGATTTCTCCTTGTCAGATCCAATTCTGACAAAATACTTAAACACATGATTTAATTTGGGGAGCAATGCCATCTAATACCCTTTGTGATTATTCACCTATTTTAAAAACAATTGAGAGCTCTTTGCTAGACAGAGATCTTACATTTCAGTCTCAATTTCCAGTACTTTGGAAGTAGATTCACTATGTCCAGTTTTGATTTTCTGATTTTCTTTTCCTTTACAGGTAACCCGATAGCTAAAGACAAATCAAGTCAGTCTCAAGGCTGATAACGTTAAATAAAACACATGGGAATTTCATTCCTCCAGGCAATCCTTGAAGTGAAATTTTATACTGCTGGGGTGTATCCTTCAGAATCAATTGTTTCAATGAGAACCTGGCTTGTAATCAGCAACAGCCTTGAGATCAAAATTACTGGAAAGTCGTTTTGAACTTCTGTGTCACAAAGATTTCAACTGATGGAACTGTGTACACTTGTAAAATTGCACTTGCTGAGGAATTTGCGGCTGTAATCATGCGCTGATACTCTAAAGGTGCAGAAAAGCAGCAAACTGTTGGGTTCTCCATTGCAGACCAGTGGCTTTTCATCTTGATGAAGTCAACCTCCAAAATGTATTGGATCCTTCCCTCTAAAATGATCCCTGGTCCATTTTCAGATTGCTGGTGGGACTGCACACTGCTTTAATTAAATTTCTGTTGCAGAAATGGTCCTCTGGCATGGCACAGTTTTAGACATTTTTATTTGTGTTCTAATCTTGCAGCTCTGAAAGGTACATATTTCAACATCTTGAAGTTGCTTTTGTTATAGGAATGGAATTATATACCCATTGTTAATAATTATTGTTGACAAGTAATAGTTATCTGAATACACCAGTCATATTAGATTGTATAGTCAGGTTGACATGTTTCCCTAAGGCTAACCAACTACTGCAGCTTAACAGTTAAAAGAAGTAGTGGTCAGAACTCAATTACCACCTCCATTATAAAGCATTTTATACCTCTAAGATATACATTTGCATTTAGTTTGAAGGAGATGGGTGTTCCTGATATGTACTTTACTTTCCTAACCTTTAATTCATTTAAGTTCACGGTAAGCAGTCAATGACAGGTATTTCATCTCTTTTTTGTAAAGGTAGGCAGGGATGTAAATGAGTTTTGCAATTATGAAATTGGATGGTAATCATTCAGAATTTTTGTCTTTTTATTAAAAAATAAAATCTCTTGCTTGAACCTAAGTACTGATGGTTGCTTATGTAGATGTCTGTTCAGTCTGTTTGCTATAAAGGAAAAAAGTCCTAGTGCCCTTCCAGATTTACACTTCATGAGTATTTTGCTTGCTTACCAGTCATCCAATTCAGATCTGATCCTTTAAAAATTTTCTTTTTTTCTTTTTTTTTTTTTTTTTAATTTGGTAGCAGTTTTTGAACATTGTGATGTGCTGTTACATGAAAAAAATCCTTGATATTTAAAGGCCTTAAGCATCTCTGAGCTTTTTTGTGAGTTATCGCAGAATGTATAATTTTATACTCCATTTAATATATATTGTACCATCTGCAATGTTGATACAACAGAAATTTGGCAGTTACTTTTAGGAACACTGCATAAACAAGCTGACCAGAGAGGGTAAGGGAATTCTGACTTTATGCTTTGGTGAATTGAAATGAAAGCCATGCTCACAGTGATAGTAAAAAATACATAGGGGTAAGCTTATGTGTGGTTACCAGACTCACAAAAACAAACAAAAAAACAACAACACAAAACAGAAGAGGGAAAATATTTTATCATTATAAGCCATTGACATGGCTAGTTTAGTTATATATTAGGTTCTAAGATAGCTGAACACCCTGGAGTGCTCTGCCTGTCACAGTAGCCCCTGCTGTTCCAAAACCATTTCATTACCTCTGCTGTATTATTGCACAGGAGAGCTTAAATAAAATAAATGACTGTTGGGAATAAAATTGAGAAGTATATTCTATCATTCTGCTGAGAATTAATAAAAAATTGTTGGCAGGAAAAAAATCTTATTTTCTGATTAAAATTTAATTAGAATAAACTGTAGCAGCAACTAGGTATCTCAGTATTTTAGGATGGGTTAGTATTGTATGGATTTGTGCTAACAAGTTCAGGACAGAAGGTAGCATCTTAAAGAGATTGTCTGGGACAGTGCAAAATATAAATGTGCTGTTTTGTAGACTTTGAATACGGCCTTTCTTTGGCCAAAAATCTATATCATGCTTCTAAATATATGTTTTCTTTGTTTCCTTGTTCTTAAACCAACGCTGAAAGTACTGTATTATATACAAGTGTAACACATGCATATCAATAAATAAAAATAAATGGATTTTCAAATATATTGAATAGATTATCTGCAGTAGTTAATGTTGTGACTATTCATAGTAAGTGAATAAAATTGTAATATAAAATAGAGTTCCCTGTATGAATGTGCACTTTGGAGGTCTATTCTGTTTATCCATGGAACAAAATAATTTTTTCATGAATAAGAATCTCAAGGGTTATATTTCTTTAGTAGAGCTGGGAATATCTCCTACCAATTTGAAAGGTCCTTTTTGAAAGAGAAGCAAGCTGGGAACCACAGTTCAGCTATCCACAGTGCTGGTTTAGTGCTGCCTTTGAAAATGGAGTATAGGTGACTAGATCAGCTTACGGGCATTCATACGGCAGGTGCGTGAGGATGAATCTTGCTTCAATTACTCATTTATTCCTTATGTACTACCTCCTAGATTATTTCATCTGGTTACAAAAATGATCAGTCATGATGAGTAGAGGGAAATCCATGTTACCCTTTGAATTCAGTAATCATCAGGAACTCTGAACTGCAGAATATGCATTCCTTTTCTGCAGTTCTAAGTGGAAGTTCATCGAGAGGGAAAGAAAAATCACTGCTTTCTCATACCTTCCAACATTAAATGTCTTGGATCAGTTCAACAAAACATAAAGGAAATCCTGATATGAATTTTAATGAAAAAAACTCCAATTCAGATCTAATAAATCTAAAATAAAGCTTAAAAAATATTCAAGTCTAGATCTTGGTGGTATCTGTTTTATTGATCATAAATGAATGCTAACCTTTAAAACAACACTGCTGCAGATACCACTGTTACTACCTACAAATTCACCTATTGTGTAATATCCTTTAAATTTTCCTATTTATCCTATATCTTCTACATCTTGGGTCCTCCAGCTCTACTCAAGAATGTTACAGGTATAGGCATTTCAGTATTTCACGAAACAAGTGCAATTGTTTTGACAGAGTGCATCAGAGATATTTGTTTTGAAACTAAAAGTCTCCCATGAAGGATTTTATTTTGTTATGTTTCATAAAAATATGTGCAGGGAATTTTTGCTCATTATAATTGTACAGCTGGCTTTTATACTTTCCAGGTAATGCATGAAAGTCTATAAAAACAAACAGAAATATGTGATTGGCATCCTTATCTGTTGATTTACTGTCTCCTTCTACATGCCTCGAATTTTAGACATCTGTGGTTAACCAAGATATTGGCAAAGATATTGGAAAGAGAGCACAGTTTTGGTTTGTACAAGAAGTATTGCCTTAATCTCTAGTTTCTTTTTGCCAATAGTTGGATAGGTCTGTATCAAAAAATGTCACACCGGAACAATCACATGGCATTAAATGATTTTTCAAGGGTTTAGTGGTATTAAATTGAATAATAAGAACTACGTAATCACTTTGTTTGTCTTTATAGTGCAGTTTGTAACCAAATAAACTTTTCTGTTTATTCTTTCGTAGAATGAGAAAATATTTCCAGATTACATTTTTGATCTTGTTTGTGGAAGAGGTTATATAACTTTCTGATACCACTTTACAGAGAGTAATTGCACGTATTTCAGTGTTTGTTTTTGTATCTTCTGTATTCCTCTGTACTGCTTATGTGGTGATTAGAAGAGGTAGTATATGAACAGGCTGAATTTCCCACAACTTTTTTTGACACGTTTACAGAATTACAAATGTTGCCAATGTCTCTTAATCCAGAAGTAACTTAGGACTGTCTGGCAGAAGGGCCAGTAATGGTGACATGGGAAAGTCTTGTATAAGAGAATGACAGTTCTTTCTCAGAGTGCTGTGAGTGGGATGCCAGACTAGTGAAAACCATTGTAGTATGGTTTCACAGCCAGAGATGTAGGTTCTAGGGAAGTGAATCCAGCATGTTAGCACCGGGGTACAGTCAGCATCCTGAAGCTGAGCTCTGTTTTCACTTGCTCCTTGCTGATATACAGGTAATTAATTCAGTGTGGCAATGGGAAGTGATATCCAGTTATTCCTTGGTAGTAGATTCTCTTAATCAAATATCACTAATTCCATCAATATTATTTTTCAATCAAAAATGATTGAAAGACTTGAAAAGTATTTGGCTTTCAGTTCTGAAAACCAGTTTATTATCCAACTGAATTAAATAAATATTAGAAATATTATTGCTTGTATGTAACCCTAACTGTAAAAGTTTTGTATTAGCTCTTTAAATTATATTTACATTAATATCTGTAAAATTCAGTTTAGATCATCTATAACAGCAGGGACATTCTTGTTTCCCTCCCTAAAACACTGAAGTAACCTAAGACACTGTGGTTTGGGATTTATGGCTTTGCTTTCACTGCTTCAACTGCACAGTTGGGAAAAAACCCTATAAAATTACTTATCTTACTTACATTGCTAAGGAATTTTTCTTGACTATGAGGAAGACATGGAGTTGAAAATTTACCCTGTATCAGCATATGGGTTGAATCTCTTGATGTCTTTTCTCCTTACTATCATAACAAACGTGACAGAAACTGAATTCTCCAGCCTTATGTCTTAGTATTTAAATCTGACATCCAGAACTTACAAAATATACACTACTTATTTTAGTTGCTATATCCCCACATAAAGGAGTATTTTTAAGCCTGTTTCTCCCTTTATTATTAATTATGGATGCCTTGCCCTATTTGGGCGTGGGGAATATAACCCTTCCTATTACTGATTTAGAGTTTATGTCTCTTTGTTGTTGTTGTTCTTTCTATTTTTCTTTGGTCATTTTCTCTTCTCCTGGGATCCAGACAGTTCTCACAAAACTTTAGTAGTGATGAGAAAAGATTTTTAATACATAGTGGCTTAGAACTGAACACAGGCTCTTAGCAGTTCTTGGAGAAAAGAAAGGGAGATGATGTGTTTCTATGATTTTATCTTAAAACAGTTTCCAGTTTAAACTATTCTTTCTAAAGAGAAGCATTTTTTCCTAACTATAAATGGACTGTGTTTCAATATGCTCTCTGATCATAAAGCTGATGAAATGGTCCTCTCTGTATGGCAGATTACCTCAGCAGAATTTACAAATGGGAGATGATGATTTTGCTAATGTCCATAGGCAGGTAGACAGAATTTGGTCCCAGATGCTCTGTCTAATGTTCATGGCAAAAGTGACTCAAAAACAATGCCTCCATATGCCATAATTGCTGGAATTATTTCTCAGGCATATTCCCTTGTCATCCCTCATATGTAGAACTCATTAGATTCCTAGTGGGAGAACATATGGAGAAGAGAGATGATGGAAAACATTATAAAACAGATAGTGTATTTAAATTTATATTATAGAAGACCTCCGTGCACAGGCAAACTTAGCAGAGAAAGTTCAGACTCTTTCTTTCCACTTCATAAGGAAATCAATATGTTATTTTGCACCAGTCTGAACAATGCACTTGAATGATACATTTTGCAGCTTCTTATTTGTTTATCCTCTTACAATTCACTCATTTGTGCTGTAAATGTATTAGCCTCTCCGTCAGCTACTGTTGGCACCTTTTAAAATAGTGTCATCAGTTAGTGGTTTTTCAGTCACTGCAGGGAAATGCTCTTTGGGTGTAAGTCTTTCATCAGCATCTTGTGGTTTGTCCATTCTGTCAGTATCTGCATTAGAAACTAGATGATGAAGTAGTAAAAGAGCCTTGAAGATGTACTGATTTAATTATTCTCAGGCAAATAACTAGACCTTGCTTAGTGAAGGAAGTTATAGCTCCTATGTGTAAGATTGTGTTCTGTCGTTCAGAATATCTAGCCCTCTGCTTTGATTCAAATTTGATTATACAGAAATTTGTGCAGTAGTAATAGCAATATAAAAGATTAACAGCTACTTGAAAGATGGAACCTTAAGTATTGATGTATGCAATCAAGTATCCAGCACATTTCAAATTGATGGCTCTACCTAATATTCCTAATGGATAAGGAAAGTAGCAAGTATTTTCCACCTTTTTATGTCTTTGGAAGGAAATAGAGACATACCAGAAGATTGGAAGCTAAAGTGCTGACTGTACTTGCGTTAATGATGTGTTTATTGCCCAAGTCCATATAACTTGGATCCTACTTCACCTTTTGTTAAAGTATGTAACATAAGGACCTTAATCAGATCTATTTCTGCAATTAGCAGTTCTGAAAGAAAATACAAAAGGCAGTTCAAGGCTGATTGTGCCTGGGTTAGCTCTACTGTCTTTAGTTAAGTTATTCTCCAGGTAAATCTAGTCTTAATATTCTAGCAAAATAATTCGGAAAATTAAGCTGCAGTTAATTTGAAGACCTAGATGAAAGAGTACATGAAACATCAAGGGCTTGGATAAGAACAAAATAGAAATCAAGAAAATTTAGATTTCCTCTAATGTTTCACCAGATATCACATTGCTGTATAATTGTGATAATTATGGTCCTAGTCCCATCTCCAACAGAGAAATATGGGAAATTCAGTCCTACTCTTATTCCTGCCATAAATCACATACCAAAATCAGTTTATAAAAGTAATTTGGCATAAAACTTTTCCTCTCAAAGCCCCTGTGTAAGGTCTTTGTTCCATGCCTGTGCTCCTTAGATCCTGAAAATAGAACTTTCTGGGAACTTTGCTGATAAATAAAGCTTCTTGTGGACTTATACTGACGTTTACATTTCATACTGACTACTTGTGCTGGCTGTTCCAAAAACTATAGCATTGGTTCAAACTCCTATCTCTCATTACTTTGTTGTTGGTCAATATAGTCAAAAACATGCTTTGAAAAGATTGTCTTTAAATTTGATATATTTGTTCATCTGCAGCAGTTCCAAAATGGTATTTCTTACTTTGTGTCAAACTTGTAAATGATTAAAATGTCCTGAATAGTCATAAACTCATTCAATTCATTCACAATAAAGAGCTGTGGTGCCTTAAGCAACTTTTTACCAGTCAGAGTACTGTCAAGGTGACCTTTCATGCTGTTTCAACTGCCATTATTTAACTATTAGAATGATGGAAAGCTTGCACTTTGCTATCTGAGTGGCAACAGTTCTAGACACGGGGATCTGAAAGAATGAAACCTATGAGAGACTATAATTAATGTGCCACATTAAGGAGTTAAGGATAAGCAGCCAAAGAAAGACTAAACCTGGTGGAGCTAAGCAGCTGCAGCCTAGTCTTGAAAACTAAAAATCCGTTTGCAGTGCTTTCTATATTCCTGATATCTGCTGGTGGTGTCAAGTTGTTAATGATAACTCATTTTTCCTGCAGTGTTTTGACCATCCATTGTTAAAAAATCTACATGATAATGCAACCTGGATTGGTATTAAAACTCCTCTCAAGTTTAAATATTAATGAGATAAATGCCATATTATAGTTTTACCTTTTATTTTAAAAAGAGAAAATTAATTTCTATTTGTTTTGAAATTTTTATGTACATATTTATACAAATATAAACAAGTAGAAAAACCAGTAAATATCTGAAAGCTTTGTGTGTGTGTAGAATTAATGAGTTTTAAAAACAATCTCAAGCTACACAAAAGCCCATTAGGGACTCGTATACTAGACCAGAATTAGTGATTCACTGGATACACTAATTCTTGCCCACCCAGGACATGCCCACTGAATAGAGAGGAAAGGAACACTTAAGCAAATAGGAACTTGTTGTACTCCACTGCATAAAATCTGCATATATTGCACTGTAGGGCAAGGGATTTTGTATGCTGTAAAGGCAACATGAAGCAATCATAGAAGGCAGTGGAAAATCCATCTTTTGGGTCACAGAGGGGTAAAAGAGGGAAACAGTTATCTTTTTAGTTAAAATGCAGATTTTGAAAAAATATTTTTTTGTTTCAACTGAATTGAAAAAAAATGGGTTGTTTGTGTAAGTTGTACTTACACAACAATAATTGAGAAATAATAATTTACCCTCTATAAAATAATTTTGCAGTAATTTTAAGTCTGTTGATTACCACGTTAAAATGTAATTTTTCCATGACTGTATGATTAAATGCATTCTGTCTACATGAGGCTTGACTCATGTTGGTAGAAAGCAAAATCACTAGAGAGACGTGGCTGTTGAAAAAGCTTTTGTCTTCACAATGCTTTTAGAGGAGCATGAACATCACAGACTGTGGGAGCTGTGTAAAAAGCAGAACAGAAGAAGGTTTCTTTTTCCATCAGGGGTTAGGTGATTTATATACCTGACTCTCATTAACATTAATGGGAGTTATCTGCCTCATTTTTTATGAGCCTGATGTGAAGTTAACGGCAGTCTTCCCATTGTCTCTAGTGGGCTGTGTATCAACCACTAAGTGCACAAATGGGTTTGGTTGAAATATTGGTGCTTGTAGAATGGTGCTTGCTTAGAATTTCAACACGCTTCATTTACAGTTACAAAAAAAAATGCTGTGTGACTGCCTAAGTGTCTGAGCCGAGGAGTTTAATATTGCACAGTGTGCTGATCTGTGTGCACTTTGGGGCATCCACACGGCAGACTGAAGAGATGCCTGAGCCAGCTCACAGTGACCTCATGTGTGCGGGAACAATAATCTGCCCAGCAGCATGAGCTGATTTACTTTTCAGTGATCTGGAGTAGGTGTAATGGAGTCTGTTGTCTGGGCCACAGGATGGGCAATCCCACTTTTTTGAAATCTACCCTGGGATCTGTCTCCGTGCTGAGTTCTTCTCTGGTTTTGACTGGGTTGTTGCGTGACTTTTGGTTGTTGCTGTTGATTGGTGTGTTGTGGGGGGTTTCTTTGTTTGTTTGTTTTTTGGTTTGTTTGTGGGTTTTTTGTTTTTTTTTTTTTTAATAGAGGAATCATACTTGCAATAAACCTTTCATTGACTTATATATGCTTTGCAATTTTAACAAAACTAGACTGATGCTTTTTTCTTTTTCTTCTGGAAGAGGAGACCTGATATCACCAGTAGAACTTGAAGGATATCAGTTCACATTTGTCCTGGGATAGAGTTAATTTTCTTCCTAGTAGCTGGTACAGTGCTGTGTTTTGGATTTAATATGAGAATAATGTAGTAATACACTGGTGTTTTGTTTCTAGATAAATAGTGTGTAAGTCAAAGACTTTTCAGTGTCCCATGTTCTGCCAGTGAGGTGGTGCACAAGAAGCCGTGAGGGAGCATGACCAGGAAAACTTACCCAAACTGACCAAAAGGATATTCCATACCAGAGAATATCAAGCTTAGTATATAAACTGGGGGGAATTGGGTGGGAGGGGTGATCACTGCTCAGGAATGGGCTGGGCATTGGCCAGTGGGTGAGCAATTGCATCACTTGTTTCTCTTGGATTTTCTTTTTCTCCCCTTTTTCTTTTTTTCACCTCTTTTTAATTTTTTTAAAATTACTATTATTAGTAGTAGTATTACTATTATTATTATTATCACTTTACTTCATTCCAATTATTAAACTGCTCTTTTCTCAACCCATGAGGGCTATTTTACTTCTTCTCTGACTCTCATACTCATCCTACTGGAGAGGTAAGTGAGCAGTTGCATGGTACTTAGTTGCTGGCTGGGGTTAAACCACAACAGCATGCATGTTCCTTACTAGGAGCCAACCACTCCAGCCATCACCACCATCAGTGAAAATCGTTTCTCAGCACACACAGACAAGCCTGTACAAGATGGCTTTCCTGTGGATTGTGAACTTCTCTTATAGTTACTCATGTTCATGCTAAAATATTCAAGCAGTAGCAGGTTTCTCCTTATCACAATGTCACATAGGTGTATACATAGAAACCTGGCCCCTGGAAGAACTGTTGAGAGGAAAAATTTTATATTGAAGCTGAGCTTCAAATAACGTTAGGGGAAGCTGCATCCTGAGGGTTTTCAGACACAAAAGGTTCCTCCTCCCAGTCTGCCAGACATGACCTCTGATGGTCTCAATGCCACGTCCAGGTTGTAGCAAGGCTGGGCATGTACTTTGAAAGCATATATGTACAAACATATAACACAGCACAGACCAACACAGGCAGGAGACTGGCACCTTTATCAGCACTCACGTAAAGATGAACAAGGCATGCATGGGGCCACATGCAACACAGACCACCCACTCACTTCCTTCTCTCTGCCTGATCAGGATTGAAACCTATGCACCAAAATAGGTTGCTGCACCTGAAATGTGCAACAAAAATGCAGTAAATATCCTCCTCAGACTGGAATTTTGCTATGGTTTTTCTATCTGCATGGCATCATGAAATGTCAGCTATTGCAGATGGACTGGATTTTCCCCAGCTCTGGGTTACTTACAGTTTCAAAATAGATGAGAGAAGCAGGGGAGGTACTGTATGACACTGGTAATCCATCAGGTAGGGAACAAACAAGCACCCAAATGCAGGATTTTCTGGCTATATTCACATATTTCAGTGGATGCACAGACGGAGTAACTGTAGGAGGAACAGAACAAATACTCCCTACTTGTTCAGCTCTGGTACAGCTCCACATCATGCATAACAGAAAAGGGAGGTGTAGGGAAGAAAATAGAGATTAATACCATTCTCTTTGCCTGTAGGAACTCTTACAATGTTATTTACAAGCTGTGGTTTGGTGCTTTGGTTTTAATTAACTTTTTTTCTTTTTTTTCCTTATTTATTTTTAGATCAAGCATTGTTAGATAACTTTAAAAAGTACTTTCATACCTTGTTAGCTGTCACAAGTTGCACTGCACTGCTCTGGAATTTTTTTATTGCATATATTTCAAAGTTTAATAAAGTTCTGCATTTTTATTAAGGACTTGTTTTCTGCTTAATTGTACGGAAATGAGAAACCACAGCAATGCCAAAGGGTTTTATTAAAGTATCAAAAACCAGCAAGCAATCTACACAAGCCAATTAAATAGCACTCTATGTCCCTGAAGTAGAAAGCATAGAGGTTGGGACTTAAATTGACACTTTCTTTGACAAAGAAACCAACCCTTATACAGTCAAAGCCATACAATTTATCAGATGCAATATACTAAGTGCAAATTAGCAGTCCTCTCACCATCGCAATAAAAAAACCCTAAACACACAATTCTTTAAAAACTGTATAACATATCAATACTGCAGGTTTAAGCTATTTCCATTAAAATGTATGCATTTGCAAACAATGAGTGATCTAGATCACCACATGTGCCACAAATATTAGCATTCACAGGGTTGTCAGAGTTTTCTTGCCTTCGTTCCTGCTGTGACTGTATTGCTTTTAGGGTGCTTTCTAGGGTCTGTGAATGTGCTGTGGAGTATGCTGAAGTACATGAAGCCCACTCCACAAGAAAAATTGCTGTCCGTAGTGAAGCAGAAGTTTCTTTGGTGTCTGAGAAGTGGTGCAGACCCTTTGAAAGATGGGTCAATATGATTAACATTGTAGCATTCTTACAGAGAGCTCTTCCAAGGGATCCTGCTTTCAATTTCATGGCAGAGACACACAACTGATGAGTGTGGTTAGCCAACAAAAATCCCCATCACACTAACAGGAGTCCTTCCCACTACTTATCATATAGCTATTCTTTGTTCAGTTATTTACATTGCTAGTAAACCTGGGATGGCTCTGAAGAGATTCTTGTGAGAATCAGTTGGGGTATTTGAATGCGGGTACTCAGTGCTGTGTGTTTTTTTAGACAAATTTATGAGGAGGGGATAGAAGTATTTTGTTCATTGTCTATGTGCTGGATGTAGTTCCAGTAAGCCTTTCCTGGGCTAGAGAAAATCCTACTACGGTGCTAATAACTGTTACAAATCAGACTAATTCCTTGCAGTCTGGCTCTGAATCAAAAAGTGGTTTCCATTTCACAGGGATTTTTTTCCCCCAGTGGATCTTGCAAATCTGTTCATTTTTTCACTCATTTCTATTGGATGAATGTTTGCATTTCAAAGGTGTTATCATTAAATATCTTTTGCTGGCACCTGTATCACAAAGGATAAGGGTAGAATGATCACAAAATATTCAGATTTCACTTTCAAATGACCTCTTACTGTAGTACAGAAGAACACAGTTTGATCTGTGGACATATTTTTCTAGTACTAAATTTCACTTAGCTCTTTAGTGGATTGGGAGACCTTTTTAGATTCCAGAACTGTTAATGATCAGCTGTATAACCACAAGAATTAAGGCAGATTTGCTCATCAGTCACTGACGATACCCTTCATGCTGCTTGAACAGTAGAAAGTATGTTTAGCTGACAGAAAAGTCCATCCCAGAAAGTCATAATGAATTTTAAAATCATAATGCAAACATCATCTTGCAGCAACTCTGTTATGACAACCTAGAAAACCAAGTACTTCAGGAGTCTGCTCAGAGACAATTGTGAAGAAAGGAGCTATTGCTACAGGTCCAAGATCTGTTGTCTCATCCCTGCAGGCTAATGAGGCCGACAGCTCCTCTGAGTGGATGACTCCTCCCTGAAATTCACCCTCTTCTTGTGTCATAGTTTGATGGTATTTATACTAACAGATGTAATAAAATGACATTTTAAGACAACCCGAGTTCAGGCTCAATGGAATGTTTGGCTTGAACTCAAAAGCTCTTGAGGTAAAAACACCCTAAACTTCTAGACCGTATATCTATTCACAGTTGAAACTGATAGCCTGCAGAAAGAGACATTTGTAGATATGACATCTTTACAAACCTTTCAGAACATGCCTGCTGCCTTGGCTGCTTTCAGATATGCAAATGAACTTTCTGGCGTACAAAGTTTCTTAGGATCACAGAATTACAGGACAATTCAGGCTGAAAGAAACCTCAGGAGGTCTCTAGCGCAACCTCCTACACAGACCAGGGTTATCTCTGGGATCATACCAGGTTATTCAGAGCTTCATCCAGACTAGTTTTTAACATCTCCAAGGATGGAGACCACATAGCTTCTTAAATAATACTTTCACTGGTGCTTTTATAAGGAGTCTAATTAGAAAAAAGAGGGGTATCTTAATGCAGAGAAGATTAGTATTGAGAAACTGTCCGACAAAATGGACTTGACATGTTTTCCCTATTCTATTGCTCAAAACGTCCATTTCTATTACTCCTTCCTTTTGTTTGCCTTCCTCTTGTGCTGGCTTCTCTTCCATTACATCCTAAATTCTGTGAAGGGCCATGGCATGAGGCATGCATAAATTGGCAAACATATGGCAGGCTTTCTTTGTTGTGAACTGTAGGGCACCTCCCCTGTTGTAGAGATATTACAGTGCCATAGTTTCTTTTCAAGTAAAGGTTGAAAATTTTATTTCACCTAGACTTGTTTTTCCAATCCAAATCAAATATTTGGGTAAGTAACTGTGATGAGTAACACTCCCAAACCGTAGTTGGATCCACTGTGTGTTTTGGTAACCTTTTATTAAAAAAAATTAGGTGCCTGTGATATCACATGTAGTTGTAATTGCAGTTATAACAACTTTGTGATGCAGCAGTAACAAACAAGCATGTACTCAGTCCATAAATCATTATTAAATTGTTTGTGCCTGCACTGAATCAAGTTGATAATTTTTTGTTATCTCTTTCATTATTCAAAACATCTGTGTCTGATGGAACATGATTAAGAGAGTTCTATTGAGGACACGCAGCAAAAAGATGTAGTAAGGGAACATTCGTTTTGTCCTGGATTACATAGACTTTTCACAAGGCCATGTAGTGATAGGACAAGGGGGAATGGCTTTATACTGAGACAGTAGGTTTAGATTAGATATTAAGAAGAAAGTCTTTACTGTGAGGTTGGTGAGACATGGGAACAGGTTGCTCAGAGAAGTTGTGGATGCCCCATCCCTTTAAATGTTCTAGGCCAAGTCGGATGCGGCTTTGAGCAGCCTGTTCTAATGGATGCCGTCTCTGCCCGTGGCAGCAGAGTTGGAATTAGGTAACCTTTTAGGTCCCTTCCAAACCAAAACATTCCTTTTGTTTATTGTTCTCTGTTCTCAGCAAGATACATTTTCCAAAACTGAACCAAGTCCATAAATCCTCATCTGTATTCTTATGTTTTTATCAAAGAACCCTCTACCATAATTTCAGAATTTGTCTTAATTTTCTGCAGATTTCCCTCCTTATGATCCTGAGTGGGTTTCTATCCTGCCTAATTGACTACCTCCTTCTCATCTCTGAATGTGATTCCCAGTCACTGACTTCCCCTTGCTAAGCTACGTGGTAAAAGCTGCACCCAAAACAGAGTGCAGAGGGTAAAACCACAGCACTGGGTGCTGCTATGGACCTCTTCCTCTCTCTTTCTCTCTATATATATATGTATATATATATACACACATATAGAGACATATGCACATTCTCACTATCAGTATTCCATTCTGCTCAGCCAGAGAGGGGAGTAGGGTGAGGCCACTGTGCTGTGTGTTTGTGTAAGTGATGTGCATGTTATCTGGATGACCAGTTGCATTAATTTCATAATATGTGCAGTGCATACATGTGCTCTGTATCTGCCTGCTGGGAGCCTACGCTCAGCCTTGTTACTGGCTGAACCCAAGCTGTGGAGCTGCAGCAGACCCACTTCCCTCGAGTTGCTGGATCTGGCCTGGTTTCTTCTGACATTCTCCTCTTTAGTCTGAGCTTAATTTGGGAGCTGATAATAGCCCATTTTTTTTTAAGAGCCTTTTCATCTCTTTACCAGGATGATCAGTTTCAAATTCTTAATAGTGTGGAACTTTCTGACGTGGTAGCTATAAGCAGAACAAGCTCTGATATAAGAAACGAAATGGTTTGATTTAGGAGCATTTATAATCTCTGCCTTCTTTAGCACCACTCTTGCCCCCTCCATTAGAAGCAATTACCTTACTGCTTTTCTCTCTCTATTTATCTATCCATCTATCTGTGAATCCTTAGCATATAATTAAGACCTAGTGCTGCCATGTTGGATTGCAGCCCAAAGTAGAAACAAAAAACTCTAGAAAAATTAAATTCACTGCTAAAATTCCTAGGTAACTTTTCAGTTGTTATTCGTGGGTTTTAATGGGTATGTCCTAATCAGATGCCAGGAAGGTGGAAAGAATACTTGTCTGAAAGGGAAATATGCTGTGAAATCTGGAAATGCTCTTTCCAGCAGTGGAAAACCAAAATGGAAGAGGAAATAAAAGCTTACCCTGAAGTCCCTGAAAACAAACGCTGTTGTCTGATTGAACAGTCGGTTTTGTAGGTAGTCTGTGTCTGCTGGGGGTTCGTCTGCAATTTTTACTACATTTATTTGATTCTTACCTGAACAAGATAGTGAAGATTCATTTTGACATTCTCTGTACTCAAATAAAGGTTCAATACTGCATCTAGGTCATGGCACTCAGGGTGGTGTAATGTGGTACTATTCCTCCAGCCTCATCTTCCAATGTAAACATTGGAAGGGGGTATGATCTGGCTGAAATTCTTTACTTGCTAAGCCAGTTGATAAAATCTCAGGCTTACTACCCTCTACTCCAAATCTTGTGAGGAACTTCACTGTGCTCAAGTGCCACAAAAGCGCTGAGATTCTTCTGCGAAAAAGCATTATTTTTTTATGGTAGTGTGGGAGTGAAGTAGCATTAAAGAAGCAGAAATCAGCTGAGAAGTGTGATTTCAAGTGATATGATACTGGAGATGATGATGATTTAGAATGGCTGTTAACAGACTGCATTTTTATCTGCATCTTGCATATTTTAAGGATTATGCATATTATCAAGTATCTAATTCTAAAAATGACAGATCAATTTATGCTCATAAATGTAACAGTTAATAAATCATGCACTGAACTAAATCTAGTTGGTAATGTCTAGTTGTGCTTTTTCAAAGGCAGATTAATTTACATCTTACAGTCACAGGATTATGAAGAAAAGCTGTAAGAAATCAGGATTTAGGTGGAGAAGTGTAAAAATGGGACAATTTGCTTGTCACAATAAATAGGCTACTTCAGTTCTAATTCACCCAGCTATTAGCTTGCTGCTAATATGGAAGATTTTAGTCTAGATTTTTTTTTTTTTTAATCAACTGTAAAGGAAAAAACCTACTCAGGACAAGTCAGCTGAGCCATTAAAATTGTGACAGACCATGAAGTTGCAATGATGGAATGGATCTTGACTTCCCTTTTGACTTTTTCAGCCTAAAAGTACTCTGTTCTTTCAACTTCTTTTTACAGTTTGTGTTTTCTAAACCATTTCCTGTCTTCCACATTTTCTTTGGAGTATTTATATCTTTCTGACAGTGTGCTGCTGAAAACTGAACTCCAGTGGATGCCACTCTAGTGGTGTGCCCCAGTCAGCAGGCTGGTTGCCTTCTGTTTCTTATGTGGTATAATCCTACTAATACACCCTTTCTTTGCACGAGCAGCACACTGTTGACTTTTATCCAGTTTTACACTCTTTATATACCCCAGATCCTTTTTTGCCGTGCAGCTACCTAGTCCCTTGTCATATGTGGGCACTTGAGTTTCCTGTAGTACTTCATAGGTGCTGTTATTGAATTTTGCCATATTGATCTGAGCCCATTTCACCAATTTATCAAAATTATTTTGAATTCTAAACCTACTCTCCAAAGTGCTTGCAGCCGATCCCAGCTCCATTATCCACAAATGTTATAAGGAGCTTTTTCACTATTCATATTGTTCATGAAAGCACTGACTGGACTTATATGCAGTGCAGCCTCATCTCATCCCCACCGAATATGATCCTCCAGTGTGATGCAACCTAGTGATAATTATGTTAAAAGGGGATCTTTTACCTGCTAGGCATCTGTATTCAGTCAGAACCAAAATACCAGACACTGATAATTCTCACTGACTTTTTCATTGGCTGGGGGATCCCATGGCAGACCATTTCCTCCTGCTTTTTCTCCCGAGAATCACTGTGCCAAAAGCATTCCCCAGTTGCATACATAGCTTGGCCTCTGCTTCTGCTCTCTTTACTGAAGGAGGAATGGCCCGTTAATGCAAACAGTTTAGTCATTGAACAGGTTTTGTCTCAAGAAGTGGATAGTGGATGCTTAATGCTGCTTCATTGGTTTTAGGAACTTATAAATGGATTATTTAATCATTTGCTTCAGTATCATTCTGCAAAAAAAAGTTATGTTTACGAATTTTCGATAGGTCCGTGCTTATGTTTCCTTTTCTTAAAGGCAAGATAAATATTTATCCTTCTCCATCGCTTTCAGATTTTTTCTATACTCCATGAAGTCTAGAAGATAATCATTACCAATTCAAAGATTGCTTTGCTCTACAATAAATTTTCTCAAGACTTGTGACTTGAATATATATAGCTTTCCTGAATACCTAAAAATTCTCTGAGGTATTCTTTTTCTAGTCTGGCCTATGTTCACAACCCTCTGTTGTTAACAGCAGTCTTGTGAAGCATCTGATCATTATTAACTTTTTCACGAAAAAGGAAGTGAAAAAACGTGCTTTTACTATGTTATGTGTTAATGCTTTTATATATTGTTTCTCTCTCCCTTTTTTTTTACTATTATTTACAAACTTAATATCCATTGCTGGATTTTACACATCTAAGCTTATCCACTCCTTGTTTTGTCTGTGCTTCTGTTCTTCTTCCTTAGTCAACCCAAGGAATTTTTTCCTGCTTATACTTTTCGGACAATCCTTGTTTGATTACAAAATACTCAGAAAGCTCCAAATTAGCACAAATTAGTCCTGCCACATTTCCTAGGAATTGTTTAACTTTGATATAGTTTTATTTTGCACTGGTTACAGTCCTAAAATAATTTTCCCTATTATTGCCTTGCCTAGGACCTTATTTACCAAATACTGAGTTTACTTAAGCCTGCTTTTGTTTTATGTTCATCATCAATTATTTTGTACTCTTACTCTTGCTCTCTTGATTCAGAGAAATCATGAATTCTAAAGAAACAAAACCTAAATTTCCTGATGCAGGAACTATGATTTTGAAAAAGCTGTGTGTCTTTTTTTAAAATGTTCCTGCTGGGGCATCATGCTACTGAACAGGATTAATCTGCCATGGCATTTTGTGATACCAAACATAAGAGAGAAAGAGGATGTTTTATAATGTGATAGTCTGCTGAAAAGTGCTAATTCTGCATTATGCAGAATGAAGAAAATGGCATTCTATTTACATGGTGAAGGGGAAGGGGGGTTGGCATATGTATTAGGAAGAATGTTTTTTCAAGTCCTACTGAAATACAACCATTCCTGTGCAGGTAGAATGCAACAATACCATGTATTATAAGACTGAAAGCAGTAGAGCCACTAACAGAAGGGATGAAATCCCTTTTTTGGAAAAGTGTTACTTGCAGTTCACAGATTATTGTATTTGAAATTGATCAGGAGTTCAGTGCCTCCTTCTGAAAATGGATTTATTTCTTGATAATTCATATTAGAAAATGAGTTTTTGCATTCAAATGTACCATAATTATTATGTGTTGAAAGAGGTGTCATTTCCTCTAAATGTAGAGGAAGAATTCATAGCTGAGTCTGTATATAGGGTATTATTTCTGGCAGGGAATGTATGAACTCCTGGAGAATTTACAGTGCTTCGTTCTGGGAATGAGAGGACTGTGTACCTTATAGCAGTCTGCCTGCCTTAGGTTCTGACCAGGCTTACTGTCTCACTATGCCTAAAATTCAGTTATGAGCAAAAGGCATTCATATCATCTATATGGAACTAAGAATTTATTTCTATCCTAGTTAATGTTTTAACAGTCTAATAATGCACAGAACTAACACAGAGGATCTTCATTGGTTCATTAGTGTTGTCCTCACCCTTTCAGTGTCCCATGGGCCCAAGGCTGACCCTTCAATTCTTCTAAAGAAGAATGGAGAAAGAAACTATAAGAAGTCATCAGACTCCTGAAGTCTTTCTCAGATGGAACATGATGTTCATGGCATGTTTTTCTTTCTCAGTCTTGCGTCTGCTTATATTTACTTTTATATGTTTTCTTCACACAGACTTCTTATATATTGCCTATTTTAATAGTTTCTAGATTATTGGTTTTTTTCTGTTCACTTTTTTCTTTACAATTAGTGTCACATTACCCATTACCCAAGGCTACACTTGCATAGTGACTGCTTGGTGATTGTCATTGGCATTTACAGTCTGGGACCACAGATTAACATTTTAATTTTTTCTCTAGAGTCCTAGGTTGTTCAACCCACATACTTGTTTGCATGAACTAAAAAAAGCTGAAGAAACTTTTGACAATAACTGCCTCACTCCTAGACAATTGATATAATGTCTAAGCCATGCCAAGACAAGCCCTGGCAAGTTCTTTGACCCTGCATTGTAAGAGCAATACAAAGCCTGTTGTTAATAAGGGCAAAATTGTATTTACTGGGATGATTTCTATCTCAACAAAGGGAATGTAGTGTGACTAGACTCCTAGCTTGATCCAGTTAAATGGTGCTAAAATAATCTGCGTCATTATTTCTGTCCTTTAAGGACTTTATGTGTAACACTTCTGTTTTTTCTAACAGTATTTCTGTTCCTCAATTTCCTCAGTTTAAAATGCAAATAATGCTATTTCCTGGACTGTCATTTGTAAAGTAATTTAATGGCCCTTGAGGATGTGTGTCTCATTAACTACTAATATTATCAAATTGCTAGTATAGGGAAGGTTCTAAAATAAGTTTGTTACTTCTGTTTTTGACAACTTAATTATTTGGTACAATATTTAGAGACATTAATATAACCTTTCCCTTTCCAGCAGCTATTTGTGTTTAAGGTACTAAAAGAACTAATGAAGCACTGGGAAACACAGCATACATTGCAGCTGACTGATTTTATTTGGGAGTTCTGAAACAGGTAATAATAAAAGAACAAGTCTGTTGAATCACTTTGTCATACTGTATTAATTTATCTTGGGTAATGGAACTGCAAGTGGTGGAATGCACTATAATTTTCTGGCAGTCATAAAATGCATTTTATCTAAATACTCAGCAAAGAACCGATGAGAAACCTTAAATCCTCATCTACTGTAGAATTAGTCATTACTTCTCATCTTGCCTTTGGCCATGAAAATCAGCCAAGAGTCAGATGGGCACTGTTATATTGCTACAGTATATATAAATATCTGCTGAAGTGTTCTTTATACCTTTCAATGGTGCCATGTGAACAGTTATGCAGACATGCTACTGGCAAACAAGGGGTTGATGAGCTGGGATGAGATCAAACAGATCTACCCCAACATACCAGTAGAAAAATCATATTTAAGGGGTGGAAATGGAAAACAAAAATATCATCAGCAAGTGTAAAATGGGAGGTCATAGGCTCATGGAGAGTCCGCTGTGCCTAAGAAGGCCTGTGTACAACAGCTGTCTCTGTGGTGACTGTTCTCTCTTGAGCTTCTGCAGGTAGAGGAGGAGCCCTGTGAACTGATCTCTGTTTTGGGTAGAAAATTCCACCACATAATGTGACAGAATCATAGAATAGTTTGGGTTGAAGGGACTTTAAAGATTATCTGGTTCCAAACCCCTTGCCATGGGCAGTGGCACTTTCTGCTAGATGGGGCTCAAAGCCCTGTCCAACCTGCCCTTGAACACATCCAGGGGTGAGGCATCCAGAACTTCTCTGGCAACCTATTCCAGTGTCTCACCATCCTCACAATAAAGAATTTCTTCTTAATATCTAACCTAAACCTGCCCTTAAACTTCAAGCCATTCCCCCTTGTCCTTGTAATATCTAAGGGACAAGCATTTCTAAGGGAAGAGTGTTTCGTTTTGTGTTTAGTTCTGCATCTGTTTTTATTTCTGATCACTGATGAATAAACCCAAAAACGAAGCACTTCCATGTCAATAGCTGAAGGGCTAAGTTTCCCATGGTAAGTGTAGAGTTCCTTCCGGAGGCTACAGGCTTAATTCTGTGTGAAGATGAAGGCTTTTTCTACCTCTAAAACTTCAGGAGAGGAAACCCATTAGAGCCATGAAACAATTTACAGTTAGGATGCAATTGGACTGGGAGCAAAAAATAACTGATCTTATTCATTAAGGCAACCACAAGAAATGTTGTCATATTCTCTGTAGAGACAGATGGGGTTTTGTTGGGGACATCTAATGGTTCTCAATTAGAGTCTAACTTATAAGATATATAATTGTACATACTTGTACATTTTTTTATGTACATGTTTACCAGTTGTACTAGTTTTTCATTGTAGCTGTAGTAATACGGTTTCTAATATAGTTTCTAATTCTCTTCAATGTGGCACATACACAAGTACAACAACCTTTCTGAGAGTGAATGTCAACATTTTTAATAAAAGAAGCAACCTGAAAAGAGCATATGAAGACTTTTAAAAAAACCCTTGAAATCAGACATGATCGAACACTACCTCTGTAGCTACAAATGCTGGCTGAAACACAGTGTACTCTCCTTACCTCTTTTCCTAGCCTCCCTTTATTAGGAAGAGAGTGCTACTGATTCATTAAAAGAGAAGGGCTTAGCTTCTATTTTAACACTGGTAGTTCGTTAAAAGGAAGGACTCAGCTAGTGTTCTTATACTCATGGTTAATGAGCTGGTATATCTATAATCAGAGGAGAAAAAGGTACCAAATGTACCCGTAATGTTACCTGGGTGAGTTATTAGCCATTTTTAACTACTGCATTCAGTAGTTTGGAGTAGAATCAATGAGATGACATACACTTAGCAGTAGGGCAATTATATGAAAAGTAATCTTGAAATATAATAGGAAATAAAAAAATTTTCTAATGTCTTATAATATGCTAACAGGGTCTTAACAATGAGTTGCGGAATGATGCAAGTAGAAGGTAATAACAAGGAAGTCAGAGCTTAGAATGTTATCGGTAGCCGTATGCATGGATATGAAAGCACACCGAAAAATTTTACTGCCTGCAGCAGACCTACATATGCTGACTTAGGGTGAAATGTAAACATTGTGTCATGCCTTGGACAATTTTAAAGGATATTTTCTATTTTATTCTCTACTTGATGCAGCAATACAGATGAAAATTTTATCACATGCTGCAGTTTTTGGCAGCAGCAAAACGCATTTCTAAAATACTCACTCAGGAGAGGACCATGAGAAACCCTGAATCCTAATTTACTGAGGAGTTTGTTATGACTTCTCATTTTATCTTTGACCATGAAAATCATCCAAGAATAAGATGGCTACTCCTCTGTCTGCTATTTCATATATTTCTACTATAATTCTTATACAAATAAATTATATCCTGAGCTGGGTTATACAAAGCTCATATCAATGAATGCAGAGCTAATAAGAAGCACTAACTCACTGTGCAGTGAGTTAACTCTCATCAGGCTGTGATACCTCCATGGTATCCATTGGTGCCAGGGTGGTGCCTAACAAACCTCAGTGTTATCACTGCCTTTATCCATAATACCCTGAAGACTTAAGCAGATGGCCACAGGTGGTACATTCACCCCTTAACAGAAACCAGTTAAACCCCAGACTACCCCTGAAACCAGGATCACTGACAGCCCTTGATTAAAACCAGAGTGCAGAGGAAGGGTTACTGCTGCCTTTTGAAACCACCAGGCAGATTTTAAATGAGGAAAAATTACATTTCTCTGTTTTCTGGGTTTCTCTTGACCTTCCTAAGTCCTTTTAGGACAACATTTAGGACAGAACTAAATGAAGCTTCACAGATGTCAGGCTGAGTTTCCCCTCTTGCCAAAAGGGGAATCCTTCTGGTTTAACAGGTCACAAATTAATGCCCTATACTGGAAACAATTGTCACAATTGCAGCCAAGAAAAAACCCAAGTTCTTTGCCCACATTGCTGTCTAGTGAAGATGGTTAGTAAAAGCAAGCACAGCAGCATTAACGACTTCTCCAAACTATTGTTTAGAGTTCTTCTGAGTAGTCTTTGTTCTTGTCAGGCTGGGACATAAGGCTTAAGAGTGGGGAACATACTGCAAAAATAATCCACTTGACTTTCACTAAGCCACTAAAGCAGCCAGCCATAAGTGACCATTTTTTGAAATGTTATATTTATAGTAACAAGTAATAATACATGTAAGTAGCAGAGGGGCCACAAAGGAAGCTCAATATTAAGGGTTTTGGATCAGTAACTAAATCAGGCTTAACTAAATTATTTCCTTCCCTGATTTTTATATTCCTTCCCATGACTGCTTCTTTTGTCCAAGGAATGCATCTAAATCTCGGGATTGTATGAACTCACCAACATAAGCAAAACCTTCCAAAGACAATTCAGGAATGACTGCCTCACAAACAAGTATCTTGAATGTATTTAGTAGCCTTGTGAACATAACTACGTAAGACCAAAAAAGCCTTTCCTCTACATAATCCAGTTGGTAAAGATTTTGAAATTTAAGAGTTCCTTTCAAGTGCCTGGTGGATATCACCTTTAGGAAAAAAAAAGAGGAGGAATTGTCTCTGGATGCAGGTAAATTAATTCAGAAGGTCCTGCTATTGCAGTCTATCATGTGATGGATTTAACGAACTTTACAGTTTTCTGCCATAGCCCTGTACTTTGTGACTGCCTTTTTCTTCTTTCCACCCTAAATTTAGTCACGGTCACTTTATACTCATTTGTTATCCCTCTGTTCTGCTAAAGCATATCATTATAATCTCTGTTGGGCTAGGTTAAACAAATCTCCTTTTCCCTCATCATCATAGTGACCATACTTTGAAACAGTTCTAGTCTGAATGTATTTTTCTTAAGCATGACTGATTACAATTATACTGAGAACCCAGATTTCTCATTTTAATTTAGTTTCCCTAATTAAAATTTAACTGGCTCAATAGATTTAATCTTCTACATGGTAATAATTTGGAGTCCTCCAAAATTTGGATAATCCAACCTGAGAAATAGATCTTAAAGATATTTTCTTCAGAAAGCTCCAGGGATTTGCCCTCTGATCTCTCAAAATGTGGAATACTTAATGGCTCTCAGTTCCTGATACTCTAAATTGCTATACCTAGGTAAATAATGGAATTCTTTTCTTGTTAATAACACCACATATCTTGACTTGGAAATGGCAGACATAAAAAAAAGAGGACCCCTATGTTTTGGAATGGTATTAACTTACAGCTTAATGGTTTAAAATCAAAGCAGTGCATTCTAGCACATCACATGGACACTGTGAAATAAAAATATTTGACTTTTTCTGACCTAAACTAAGATGGTGTCTTTTGGTCCAAATTGCTTTAATTTTATTGAACCATGGTGACAGAGCAGATTGGTAAACTGAAGATTTAACTCTTGTTCTGAAGAGATTTGTATATGTAAAACGTTGTCTGGGATGGACAAAGACTATCAAAATGAGAAAAAAGGGAGCTGGACCACTGTGTTACAGAGATGATGGGGTTTGGCCCTGGAAAACATTTGCTCTCTAAGCACTGAACCACTATTTGCAAACACTTAACAGCTGAGTCAGATCTCTCTTTCTGGGTATAGCAGTTAATATGTTATTCTTTAATTGTTATTTATGATATTGTATGTTTTGTTAATTTACTTTTCTGTGTTTCCTCATTTAGAATGCATACTCCTAGCTATTAGACCACATGCTGGATTATAGCATAAAATTCATCCTTACATCCTATGCTACATACACTTTTCCTTATGAATTCTACCTTAGTATCTAGAATAGATTAGAGGAGATTTTTTTCTTAGTATCCACATCCAGAAAGTTATGACAACATCTAGATGTGGACATTTTAGTAAAATGAACCCAACAGAATAAGAAGCAATCCAGACTGCTTTATTAATTTAGGGAGTGAAGGGCAAACAGAGAAGAAATATATTGCCTCCTCTTCATGTGAAATTAGTCTAATACTACCTCTATCGCCTTTCTGATCAGGTGAATTCCCAGAACATACAACTGCAGTGGTAATGACAACTCAGTCATTTAAATCAAATAAACCAATTGCTGTCTTCCATTATTTCAAATTGAATATCACAGGAGAAGGTTTTTCTGACAAGTGGGTGCAAAAAACCAGTTGACAAATTCTTGGAAGTTAAGTTGTACACTGGCAGACTTATTGACCAATTATACCATCTCAGAGGCAAGAAAACCATTCCATGAGATATATTTTCTTTGTAATAAACTGTAAAGATTCTGGATTCAATGATTTTGATACAAGAGAGTTTTATTTATCCTTTTTAAACAATTTTCTTTGAAAGTTGTCTCCTCAGATGTAGGAGGAACACAGTATCTGCTTTGAAGAATGGACGAATCAATAATAAAAAAGAAAAAGTACCTTTGTTACATGATTTCAAAATCATCAAGATTGATATTGTAGGAAAAAATGACACACAGCAGTAGGATGTGATTTTAAATAGCAAAAAGTTCCCGGCTGAGAGGGGATTAGCAGAAGTTGTTATTAGAGTGAGACAGTGAAGAGTAATCTTCATTGTTTTGGTCAAATTAACTGGGTTAAATAGAGTTGAGGAAGGCATGCTGCTTCGCTGAACTCTCCTTTTCTACTAAACTCCTAGGGGGGCATATTTTACAGGAAAGGAAAAAAAGTGGTAAAAAATTCCTTTTCTTTTCCTTCTTTTACATGGCCTTAGAATTTTCAAACTGGGAGTCAATGATGCTCCCCCTTGGAACTGTGGGTTTTGCTGGAGTATTATAAATTTGTAAAATTGAAATTAATTGGATATTTTCCTTTGAGATATGTTTGTTGTGGCGTGTGATCTGCGTTGAACTAAGTTGTGTGCTCAGTAAATGCCTGATGGTGAGCAAAGCTACTGGGAGACGATAAACACAGCACTTGAGCTGATATTAACAAAGTCAGTCTGAGTCAGTCACTGTCAGTGTCTTGTCTGGTCTCAGCACAGTAGTGCCAGTACATATATCTCTGGAAGAGAATGTGAACCAGCCTGTTGTCTTCCTCCCTGTGCTAAATGATTGAGTACTTCATGTTTCATCATTCAGCAGCACTCATGTCTTGTCACTTCCTAGTGTAGAGGCCTGATATCAGTGACAGCGGAGGAAAGAAGATATCTTCCTACTTCAGAGGTCCAAGAAAGAGCCTCAAACATTGCAAAGTTGAGACTCATGTTTTTGAAAACTGATAATCATTGGATAACAACTGGGTAAAGAAGACACCTTATTAAGTTGCTTGATAAATTGTGCATGTGTTAACCACTTTCTTTCATGTTTCATTAATGTCACCAACTTTTGTACCCAAATAGATAACACTTTTCATCATGGTTCAGGATAAGTAATTTCTGCTGGTTTCTTCTCCGGGATTCACTTTGCAGAAGGAGTACTTTTTCCCAAGAAATTTTCTTTCCTTTCCCTTCTTTTAGAAGCTGTAGTTTATGAGGACCATTATTTTGTGTTTCCTTAAATTAGTTTTAGGAACAGCAAGGCAAACTGTCCAACCTGACTGGATGGTCCATATTCTCTCTTTTGAGTTTGAAAGAAATTCCATTTCACTCTCCTTTTCCCCTCAATTTTGTAAAACTAAAGAAGAAAAATGGAAAAGGGCTATTTAGATTATGCAGGTGTGCTGGTTTTGACTGGGGTAAAATTAATGGTCTTTATAGTGGCTAGTATGGGTCTATGTTTTGGATTTGTGTTGACCACAGGGTTTATAATATAGGGATGTTTTTGTTACTGCTGAGCAGTACTTACACAAAGCCAAGGCCTTTTCTGCTTTCTGTACTGCCACAGTGGCAAGGAAGTTGAGGGTGCACGGGCAGCTGGGAGGAGTCACAACAAGGACAGGTGTCTCAAAGTGGCCAAAGGGGTATTCCAAACCTTATGACATCATGCTCAGCGTATAAAGTGGAGGGAAGAAAGAGGAAGATGGAGGATGTTTGGAGTGATGGTGTTTGTCTTACCAAGTAACTGTTACATGTGATGGGGCTCTGCACTCCAGGAGACGGTTGAACACCTGCCTGCCCATGGGAAGAAGTGAATGAATTCCTTTGGTTTATTTCGCTTATGTGCAGGGCTTTCGCTTTCTCTATTAAACTGTCTTTACCTCAACCCACAAGTTCTCTGGCTTCCAATTCTCTCCCTGATCCTGCTGGTGGTGGATTGAGCGAGCGGCAGTGGGGTGATTGGTTGCTGACAGGGGTGAAATCATAACAGTAGGTTGTTGCTGCTGTTTCCTACAAGACGAAGAAAGGGGAAACTTCATAGTTTTCTGAAATCCTGGTCAAATTATGCCTATAACCTCCTCTTCCCTTGTTTCTTTTACTGAAGATGCTACCAAAATGACGCAGAGGTAAGGACCAACTTAGCTGCACACAAACTTAAATGACTTATTTGAAGTGTGCAGTATGGCTTGAAGTGCTTACCCTGAGCTGGTCGAAACTGAAACCAAGCTTACCTGAGCAGAGAATGAATAGGGTGATGTGGAACTGAAAATAACTATTCTATTCTCTGGTGGAAACAAAGCCTCACAACTGGTAAAAAAGGTAGAATGGTAATAAATCAGCAGAGATTTTTTTTTCAAGTTGCCACACAACAGTCTCATCAAAAAAGTCATCAGACTCAAAATGGCTGGGGGAATGTCTCAGTGTTCCAGAGATCCACGTTTGGTGAAAAAATGCGCTTAACAGGGTAGAAGTTAACTTGTTCTGACTTTACTATTAGTACTGTTCTTTTTAAAATTACTAAACATGTATTGTAATAAGCCAGAATCAAAGACAGAAATATATTAGAGACTGGGAATCGGTTTTTGTCCAAAGTGGTTCTCTGAAAGATATGATGGATTATCAAGAATTGGGGCTCATCTTGAATGACACTGAACTGGGGCACTGAAACAATCACCACCATGGGAAGGGGACTGACACAGGGAAGGTGGGGTGGGCCAGCAGAGGAGGACTTGTGCTATGGAAACTTGTTAGCTACATGTCTACCACATGGTCCCTGGGATGAGTAAAACATGGCAGCATTAAGCTTCAGCATTACAGTCATGTAGGAGATCTTTCTGCATAGGGACTAAGATTCTGCAAGACTGTAAGCGTAAATCCTGAAAGTCAGGATTAAAAGTGCAACTGATTTGGACTCTGCCTTTTCATGCTCCCCCTTCCTTGTGAAACTCCCAAGTACTGCATTTCTTTTGAGAAGCAGCAGTAAACCTCAACTCCCTCTGCTGTCTGTCTGTGTCAGTCTGTTGTTTTCCGATGACTGACATATTAACAAACTATTTAAAGTAGTGTCCTCCAAAGGACAGTAACGGACTGATTGTTTGGTATATGCCTATCATTTGTTTGAGTATATTCCTCTGCCCATGTCTGCATTTTATTTTATCACTTCAATAATTACAAAATCAAGTAGCAGGTTTTTGTTACTTTAATCCGCATTAGAAAAAATTATGCTTTTTGCTGCATTTATGTGTAAAAAAAAATTCATATTTGAATGAAGTTTAAACTTTGTCAGTCTGTGTAATTTAATAGTCCATATTGCATGCTGCTGTTTTCAAAAATGTCAAGGGAGGGTATTGTGCTGTCACTCTCCTGCACTGTTCTGAAAGTAAAAATAGAGTAACCTGACTAAATTTCAAGAACGAATAAAATTCTATTACTATTAGTGCTAACAGTACAAATTACAATTCTATTTGAAATGGAAAACACTAATTATTAACAACAAACAATTTTCTCTTGTAATACATTACTAGATAATTTTTCATTCTTGCTCTTTTCTTTGAATTTACTAAAATGAAAACAAATATTACAGCTTTATAAGTGCACCTGTGTAAGTATTGATATCAGGAAAGTGGACTGTAAATAAGACCCTCTTCAAGAAGGAAACAAAACCTAATTTAACAGCCAATCCTAACACCAGTTTTTCCAGATTGTTGATTTTTTAGTTACATTCACAATGGCCCACTAATTTTATGTTACCTAACACAGAATTATGTTATGGGATAAATCTTCCTGCAGGCTATCACAAGTCAAACGAAGCACGTGATTGGGAAAAGGCAACATTAATTCACCAAGGGTAATCACACTCTACAAATATAATCACTTCCTAGGACAAAGTAACCTCCTTGGCTGATGTGGGGTGAGGGTGAACATTGCCTTACTGGATTTCCTCAAGGCTTTTGATACAGTTTCCCACAGCCTTTTTCCTAGAGATACTGATGTATTATGGTCTAGACAAGAGGCCTGTGCAGTGGGTGGGGAACTGGCTGACAGGTGCATCCAGAGAGTGGTGGTAAATCGCTTCCTTTCAAACTGACAACCTATCACAAGTGGAGTCCCCCAGGGATCACTACTGTGCCAAACACTGTTAAATGTTTTCATAGCTGATCTGGAAGATACGATCAAATGTACCCTGATGAAGTTTGCTGATGATACCAAACGGAGTGGGGAAGTGAATACTTCAGAAGGCAGAGCCACCCTGCAGGAAGTCTTGGATTGGCTGAAAGAGTGAGCTAACAAGAATCTTATGAAGTTGAACAAGGACTTTCACCTTGGAAAATATAATCTAGGACTGCAGCACAGATTGGGATCTACCTACGTGGGAGCAGCTCTGTGGAAGGGGACCTGGGGGTCCCGGTGGACAACAAGTTCAGTCTAAGTGAACAGTGTGCTCTGTGGCAGACAGATCCAACAGGATGCTGCATTGCATCAACAAGGGCATCAGCAAGGGAAAAAGAAGTCATTGTCCTACTCAGCACCTCTCAGCCCACATAAGTGACCAAAGTGTTCAGCTTTGGTCTCTGCTATGCTAAAAAGATGTGAGCTGGCTGGAGAGGGTTCAGTCAAGGGCCACAAACATGATCAATGGACTCAAAACCCCATATGAGGCTGGGATCCAGTGGTCAAACAAGAATAGTCCTGGTTCACAGCCACTGGGGAGAGCATTTGCTCCTAACACTCCTTAATAAGAACACACAAAAACCTTCTAAATAAGGGGAAAATATAGGACAACTCCAACTTGGAAAAGGTTCGTTGTGGAGAATTATGAACCTATGAATGGTTTAGAGAAGGTGAATAGGGGATGATAACTTTGTCATTTAAGAAGCAAGGAGCAAACAGTTGGGCTTGGTGAAGACAGACTCTTCTTTCACATAATTCATGATGAAATTATTGCATTTGTTGCCACAAGAATCTGTGGAGGCCAGGAGTAAAACTGGATTCAAAGACAGATTAGACAAGCTCATGGAAGGCAGTTCCCTTGTTAGCTATTAAATGTGATGGACAGATGCAATGTCCAGCTCATGAAATCCCTAAACACTCATTGCTGGAAGCTGTGAGGCTACGCTTGGATCATGCTATTCCTACTCTTCCTGATATAATTTTTCCCAAAGCATCTATTAGCAAACTACTATTGTAAGCATGACTGACCTAGTTTGGCAATTTTTATGCCCTTATGTTACTGAGGTCAGAACATTAATCTTGACTTGCCCTGAGTACTGCTATAAAAGCTTCAAATACAGTCCTCCGGTACTGATAACAGATGCATCCGCCAGGTCTTTTGCCAGGGGATAATGTTTACCTGATTTGTGACAGCCTGAAGTTGTTCCTTCACTATGTGATGTATCTGACTGTTGAATACATTCCTTTAAAAGACTGTGATTTAGGGGAAAAAAAGGAAGGCTGCCTTTTTCCTTTTTCAGGTGGAGTCCTCTCAGGGCAAAAGAGGAGATATCTGGGCATCTGCATATGGAGGTGAGCAAAGGGAGCTGGCAGAGGGAAATGCACACTCTGCAGGATGCTCTAGTGACAGCCAGTCTAGGAGGTTACTGAAAAATGAGGTAGAATGAAGTACAGCCAAAGCTGTGATGGGGAGTAGGTTTTTTCCCCATGGATCAGAGAAGAATCCCAGAATCTTAGAATCATACAATGGTTTGGGTTGGAAGAGACCTTTAAGAATCATCTAGTCTAAACCTCTGCAATGAACAGCGACATCTTCAGCTAGATTGGGTTGATCAGAGTCCTGTCCAGCCTGGTCTTGAATATTTCCAGGGATGTGGCAATGTATTGTAGAATGGGGAATGCATTGTAGAAAGCCGTTGTAAATTACTGGGCTGAGAATAAAACTAATCTATGAAGTACACAGGACTAGGGAGATTTAGTTTGCTATTTTGTTTTTGTTTTTCCCCTCACTCAGCATATCAGAGTTTTTCTGTTTTAAATGTTAGATTTTCTAATTTGAGTTCAAGTAAAATGCACCTTTTAAGATTCAGATTTGGGGGACCTAGGTGTGCTTACTATAGAAATAATACATATTACATATAACTCATCTCAAAACTTTGGCTCCATTGGAGTTCTGTCACATGGTTCAATTTGATTTGGATATTACAAAAAAAAAAAAAGATTAGCTGAAGAAAACAAACCTAGACCGTAGTGAATATGAGATTTATTAAAACTGCTGTTGTCTGAGCTAATTTTCCTTTCCACTGGCTTGAGCTTCATTCATAGCACTACTTTTTTATAGAAACTGACTGTTCAAGCTGCATTAAACTATATTAAACTATGAATGACAGGCTATTGGTGTTGGTATAATATCATTTAGCAAATACTGAACCACAGAATATGGTGAGTTAAAAGTGACCCACAAGAATTATCAAGTCCATTTCCTGTCTCTGCACAGGACAATCCCGAAAAGTCATACCATGCATTTAAGAGTATCATCCAAATACTTTTTGAACTCTGGCAGACTTGGTACTGTGACCACTGTCCTGGAGAGCCTGTTCCAGTGCCCAACCACCCTCTGGGTGAACATCCTTTTACTAATATCCAGCCTAAACCTCCTCTGACACAGTTTCAGGCCATTCCCTCAGGTCCTGTCACTGGTCACCACAGAAAAAATATCAGTGCCTGCCCCTCCTCTTTCCCCCACGAGGAAGCTGTAAACTGCAATGAGGTCTCCCCTCAGTCTCCCCTTCTCCGGGCTGCACAGACCATGCGACCTCAGCTTGGTAGATAAATTCCAACACAACGTGTCTTTGGAAACAAAACCCAACTTGTTTTCCCCTTTGTATCTTAATTTGTAGCAAAGATGAAACTAGAAATGCTCTTTTGAACTTAGCAGTGACTTAAACTGAGAAAAATATCTCTAGAAGATAGATTTTTGGAAAAGGAAGAGAAAGCTAATATATTTGTGCATGCTTTGAATACTGCCTGCAACTACAGTAAATAATTCTCATACTAGGGAGTTTAGCAGACCTTTTCTTTGATTAGTCTGCATGCATATGAAATGTAGCAACAGTTCGTCAAATGAGACTGGCAGGGAGGAGAGTGGTATGAGAGAAAACAGCAGCTACAAAAAAAAATAAGCCAGCATCAATAGAGGAATGATATTTAGGAAAAGACAGATTTCTGGATAGAAAGTCAGAAAGTCTCACATATATTTTTAAAACAATGGAACCAAAAACTGCATCAGTTTGCAGAACTGATCATTGAAAATAAAGTAAAGGGGAAGAAAAAATAGCGAATTATTGTTGCCAGGGACAAGGCTACTGCTGTGGGAAAGGCTGATAACTGTGTGTGTGTATTGGAATGAGACTGGAGAGAGAGAGAGGTTGCTTTGATTTTCATTTACTTTAATCTGAAACCAGGAAGTAGAATAATGAATTAGAGCATTAGAGAACTAAGCATTCTGGCATATCTAACTGCTGCTCTGAAAGCTGCTATTCCTTAATTAGAAAGAGGCTCAGTTGTGCAAACTTGATTCCAGGGTATGGAAGAAACTACACAGAGGTATAGAGTTAAACCTGGGAAACTGAATCCAAGTAGGTTTCTGAACAGCTGAATTAAAGGATTAGGGCAATGATAGCCAGGAGTGGAGGTCTCTGGGTCTGCCAAAAGAAACCTTAGATTCAGAGGAGGGACAGATTGTAATGATATTATTACTGCAGTTTGTCAAGAAAAGAACAAAGAGGAGTAATATTTCTGGGATTATGGGATACAAACCCTCTTTATTTTTAATCTCCCAGTATTGCAGCAGCTACATGAAAAATGGAGGAAATTGATGTAATAACTAAGACAATGGCTTTTTTTCACTGGAAGTCTGTAGCTGCAGAGTGACTTGACAGTACCAAAGACTCATGACATGAACATAAGGGAGGAGAATGCTTATGCCCTTTATGGTGTGTTTACATGGCTCTTGGTCTGAATTTTATAAGCCCTCCTGAGAAGATGAACTATATGAATTTGTTGACCATCCATTGACTTGTGAATATTTGCACTGAGCTCTGCTGTGTGGTGCACACATACATCCAGTGGTTTCCTGGATGGTGAAAAAGACTTTCTAGAGGAAGTAATTTAAAACAGGCAGAAAAAAAGCTAGTAATTAAAGGATAAAGGCATGCAAATTCATGGAAACACAAGTGGACTTATTTTTAATAGTGGTAAAAATATCTTATTCTGGAATATGATGGCTTGTTCATAATGGAAAATTTTCATATCAAAATTCAACATCTTTCTAAAGGTACAGGCACCAACTGTAAAGCTACAAGCACCAGATTACATTAGTCCATTAATGCTTGCTGTGCAATAGAATAGGTAACAATGCAGATATTTTAAGTGGTCATCTTCAGATTTCAAAAAATGGGGCAGTTCATCCATGTGTTTGCTGTTTTCTTAGCAAGCATGAAGGTCAGAAATTTTCTTCTGAAACATAAATTCTTTCATGATATAGAAAAAGGGCCTTGTTCTAGAAAGGAGGAGGAATTCTTACCCAGGTATTATTAAGTGTGATATAACGTGAAAATGAATTTTATTTTGGGGGGAAAGATGTTATAAGAATACCATGGCTTGTCAGGTGTACAAAAGTCAAAATACATTAAGTCAATTAACCCTGTAGTGACTATTAGGGTTTTGTAGCAGGCTAACTCCATCTTGGAATGGTATGAACAGTTGAATGCAGCTCTGAACTGGTAAAGAGACTGTGTGAACATGGGGGTCCTACAAAACATACATGTGGCCATAGACCCTGCTGACTCCCTGACCTTTGATGAATCATGAGAAGGATATGGAGACATGAACTGGAGATAAAATAATTCCAGTCAACCTACTTGTGAACGTATCTTACAAGGGGTTGGTAGCTAAAAGCAGACAGGAGCACTCTAACATACCAGCCTGTAGTGTGTTGATGGCAACAAAAGCCAGCATGTCTTAGCCAGGCTAGCAGGATGTTTCTCAAATATGGCACTAAAGCAATATAAAGCAGTACGGGCGTCCACTGTTGTTTGTCATAGCTATGGTGTGGCATACCTTTATTACCTGCAGCATATGAGAAGCAGGTCTGTTCTTTTGCATTCTCCAACTTCATTTGCTCTTGGAGAAAAGAAATGTTGTGTTCAATCATCACAAACTTCTATCTTTTGACAATAAAGAAAAGATGTGTTCCTTGTTTCTTCATAATATTAAAAATTATTATATTAATTCAAGTGTAATTTAATCCTTTAAGCTGTGGTGTAAATTGTTAATGTCAGAAGTATATGCACTTATTTTGCTTGATATTTAGCACAGCTGAGTTGACTGTAAAGCTATTTTTATAACAAACTGGTCACATTGCCATACCTAACAAATATAGCACTGGCAGTTGTATACCAGAAGATTGTGTCTATGTGTGTCTGCAGACATATGCATCATTATTTTTGGAGAAGTAAACTGTTCAGTGTCCTTGGAACATAGGTGTATGTGGGACTAAGATATGCTAATAAACTTTAAGATGTATTATCAGGAAGCCACAGCCTGAAGACCATTGAAGAGAAATGGGATTGTAACATAGGCCTACAGAATTACAAGAGCAGGATGATACAAAAACTTTAGAATAAAAACATAGGCAGATAACAGAGCTCCCCAGGCTATAAACACAAATTACAGCCAATTACAGGTCACTAAAGGAATACAATCTTGGGAGCTGGGTAAAACTGATTCTAAGGATAAAAAAGAGAGCAAAAAATCACTACATGCCATAAAAAATGAAACTTGTGAAATCCAGGTATGACATGGAATTTGAGCAAGTGGTCTGTGCAAACATAAATATACCCCCAAGTAAACCCAAGAGTGACAAAGAGCAACATGATCTCTTACCTGCTCCTCTTCCACCTTCAAATCTTCCCATCAGTTTCATACTGTGGTGCTGGCATCTCATTGGACCGTTTCACCTTCTTGAGACAGACTGGGCCTAACACCAGAGCAAGGGGGAGATATCAGAAAGTTTGGTTACATGATTTAGACTTTATCATTATATATGATATTTTACAGAATGAAAAATCTGAGTTGTTTTAGTATTACTGTAAGCTGACAGATCTTTGATTAGGTTGCCAGTACTTTATTCAGGTTGCTTAATGAGAAGGTCTTGGTTCTGCATATTAAATGTGTTTCTTTAGCTTCCTGAAATACATGGGGTGTTTGATCTTGTACTCACTAATGAGACTTCGTTTTAATTTGTATGCAATAAATATTGTGGGGTGCTAAACTTAGATACTAGTTCTTTTAAGTTTTCATTCTGAATAAGAAAGTCTATCATAAATAGAGGGAAGGAAGAAAACAAATGCAAAGGAAGCAAAGAATTACATTTTAAAAAAGAAACACAAACTTCAATTGATTTTCCATTGAAAAACCCCCTCATGCACTTTGGTGTAAATCAGGGAACTAAAAAACTTTTCAAAATTATTGAGACTTTACATTGCCCTAAGAGTACTATACAATATACCTTCTCAAACCGTGCTTTCTTGTGCCTCTTGATACACATTTGAAAAACATCGTGGTTGTTTTAGAGCCCTTGCTCCATCCAAACATAGTCAACCACGATTGAAAGTGATTGAATCAGTGTGGCTTAATGGATCAGCTGAGCCTTAGCAGCTGATGGTGAGCCTGTTATTACAGGCACCTGCTGTGCTCATAAAATAAAACCTGCTAAGTTTAGCTACTCTTTTGGTGGGTGTGAGTAGGAATAGAGGAGAAGAGGAAGAATTGAGATATGATTGCATTTTCCGAAACTAGTTTGACTTTTACATTTCCGTTCATGTATTTTTTTGGAATATTTACTTATTTCACTTAGAGTATGAATGTTTAGTTATAGTAGTATAATGAAGTCCTGCTAACTTTGTTTGTATCTTAAACTGCAATGAAAATTTTAAAGGACTCAACCATACAATGTATTTTGGAAATGTCTCAAGTTTATCTTGAAAGTTTTCAGCAAAACGTGAGTTAGCTAGTTTCTGAACATAATACATCTTAATTTACATTGAAATACAAATGCAATGATTGCACAATATTAATAATTCTCTTGGAACACATAATAAAATATGCACTTTATAATTTTAGTATACCCAAACAACATCTTCTTATCTGAAGCTGTTTCTTATTGCAGTAGACATGCAATAGTTCTATTATTCAACCTACTATTTCTGATATTGTTTCCATTTCTCATGGAAACTATGTAACTAAAACATAATCTGTAAGTTTGTAACTTGCAAGATTTTATGAGAAAAGGAAAAAAAAAGAGAATTTCTGGAATTGGTCCATAGACTACCTTATGGATAATTAAAAAAACCACAAAATAGTACTTTTTGAGCTGACAGACCAGTCTTGCTGAGTACTGTGCGTCTGTGACCTTTTAGGCAAGTCCCCCTATATAGGTGTTTGCACTAAGATGTGAAATAGTGGTGGGAAAAAGTGATGAAAGAGGTGAAGCTTCATGTTCAAGGAAAACCAAACCAATGCAACTTTTTAGGGTGATAATTTTCAAGATGCACATGGGGAGCTAAAGAGTCAGATAGGCTACTTAACTTACTTTTTTAGAGCAAGTAAGCTTTAAATCTTTGAATTCAGTGGGGGTTACTATATACTTGCAAATCTAGTACTTTTGCTACACGTTCAGTTACTTTCACTTCTTTCCCTGAGGGTTTTCTACCTGGCTGCCTTTCCTTGGTTTGTCATTGAAGGATATGGGGAAATTGCTCAGTGTGGGTGGATTTAGATATGAGGTAACAAGCAATTAACATCTTGGCAAAGATAAGACGGTCTCCAACAATGTATTTTCTAAACATCAAAAAGGGTTTCCAACAAAACATAACCTGACAGATTTAATTTCTTTTAAAAATTCTTTTAAACACTTGAAACCCAACCTACTTTTTTTGCCTAATTTGACCTTAATATGAATACACTACTCAATTAACTTATTTAGCTCTTTTCTCTTAATGAATCTATGGATATTTCATGCTTTAAGTCTTTTCCTGTTAAATTATTCTCCCCATACCCTCATAATCCTTTCATGCTTTTCATTCCCTAAGTTTTCTAATGTCTATTGGGCTGTGCTTCTTAGAATTTAATATATTAGCCTAAATTCTATTAGTTTTGTAGAAAGAAATATTTTTGCTTTCCCGTTAAGTCAAGATAGTTCTGTACATGCTGCTCAAAGTCACATTGTCCTAGCTGTGCAATATGCTATTGTGCAATTCACATTTTATTGTCCTGAAATAATATTGCTGTTTCTTTTTTCATGTTTTGAAAAACAACTCAATCTAGTTTCTTCATCTTCTATGTATTCAGTTGAACCTAAGGAAATTCTATGCTGCATTTTTGTGCCTTTGTTTTAGAAAGGTCATTTACTACACTTTCCAATTTATTATCATCTGCTAATTTAATTATTGTGCTGTTTAACCTCTTCCTAATTGCTAATGAAGATGAATGTCTTATATTTTTTCCATGTTTAATGCTGGTGATAAATGGTGTGTTAAAACAGTACAATCCAACACAGATCTTGCAAAGAAACCCTGAAGTTCATTTCATTGATATTTATTATTATATTATTATTCCTCTACTTGTGTTTTCTGTTTATTTCCAGGACAAACTGACTGAACATCAACAGATAGTCCAAAAATACTAGCAAAACTTTTGTAAAATTCAAAATTGCCTCCATGTGTTTGTATCCCATAATGTACTAATTTCATTCCACATAATAGACTTTTAATAAAGCAAGAGTTTATTAAGCCCAGTTGATGTCTGTAAGACAAGTAAATTTTAGGTTGCCTAATTAATTTTCTAGACCTGAAGTGAAGTTTGCTAGGCAATAACTGTCAGGTAAAAACTGTATTTTTTTTTCTTTTTTTGAACGCTGGTTCTGTGTTAGTTGTACCTCAGATTACTCAGAACCTGCACTTTTCTGCATGTGTCCTCCAATACCTGCTAGTAGGATAGGCTATTCATTTGCTGGTTGTGTAGCTCATGGATTTACTAATTTACTGCCTCCTTGTTTTCTTGTATTGCTGTTCCTGCCCCTTGTTCGTCAATATGCTTATTTTGCAGTTGTCAGTTTTCTCTTAATAAGCAAATCAAGGATACTTAGAAGGTATTTCAGCCTTTCTATTGCAATGCATAGTTTTTGATTCCCTCACCATGTCAGTTCATGGCTCTGTGACTTCCCTTGCAGTAATCAACCACTGCTCTAGGATGTTTCCTTCTCAGCTTTATTCTTTCTCTTGTAAAGCTTTCTTTCCCCTTGCAGGTTTCTTCCATGAGTAAGCTACAATGCACTAGTTACATGTGTCAGGTAAGCTGAGAAACAGCTAGCCTAAATTCTCTGTTGGACCTAAGATATGAGAAGTGAGAAGACCCTTGCTAATCAGCATGCTGCCCACAATCAACCCAGAGAGGGAAGGGCAGATATAAGTAGGTTGCTGTCTTTCGTGAGAAACAGGAAAAACAGAAGCTGATAAGGAATACATTGAAGGAATTCTTTTCTGAATTTATCTGGCCTGTGTTGAGATTTGTGATGATGTCTACTGTGTAGACACGTAGCAGTCAAGGTTCCTGAGCTGGATGTCTTTCGTTGTTGTTATTGTGAAGGGGTGCAGATCATTATAACTAGGATATATAGGTTGTCTTGTCTAGTTTAGGCATTTTAATAGTCTTTGGATAGAAAGAAAAAAGCAGCTTTTTCACAGTACTAGTCAAAACAGGACGCTATCTGAGATGCTCCCTCTAAAAAGCCTATTCTGTTTTATGATGGATGTAAAGCCTAGCAGCTACAGTACATGCTGTGGGCGTCCTGCTATAGAGATATATCTCTAGCAAACAGCGTATTTTGTAATATTCCTAGACTCCCAGTGAATTAATGGGGTTTAAGAAACACGATATAAGATTAGCTCTTAGATTTACTCTCATGAGTGGATTCAGCTTATGAAAAAGTGTGAGCATGCACTAGGTGTGGGAAGGCCTTGAGTTAAAGTAATCCAGAAAGTAAAAATTGTTAGTTGCATCTACAAATGGCATCATATCAGAAACAAAGTGATTATGTTCTTAACTCTGAAAAATCCAGTAACTTTAAAGATAAACCCAGAAGCATTGGTTTAATCAAATGTCACGTTGATGCTGGTAATAAAGTTTGTTATCAAAATGCCTTACAGAGCTTCATTTATGAGGAAAAAAGTTATAGAAGATCAATGAAATCAAATGTTAAAAGAGGGCATAGTGTCTGCTGCTGGCTTTTCATGGGCATCCCTACTCTTATTAGTACATTTGTTCTGGTGCAGTTTTATGTGGACTATGGAAAATTAAACAGTGCAACTCAATGAGAACAGTATCTGCTCTGTGAGATTAATGACTCATTAGGTTACTGAAATGAAGCCGGGTCCATTAAGACCTAAGACATATGTATGGATAACAGTTCTGCAAGTGTTTGTGAACCTAAGTTGAAAAACACCATTGTATAGAAGGAAGATGTTGTATCATTTTCAAGTCTTGTCCCTGAATTCACCTGCAATGTTACAGAGATTAGGAAGTCATGTTATGGCAGCTTTAGTTTTCAAAATGTATGTTTCTATTTAGACGATTTAACAGAAACATTGTCTATTTTCCAAAAGCATCCATAACAGCAGCTTTTGCAAAAGATTTAGAAGCATTTAATGGAATAATGAATATGAAAAGCAGAGAAATGTCAATTATACTTCTGTTTGGAATAGTAGGTAAGGATTAATAGCAGATTTTTGCAAATGCTGAAGTGGGATTGAAAACACAATCTGATAGTCAATTAAAAGAAATTAGGTCATTTTGAGGAACCATCAAGTACCTCTAAAACTATATGCCTGTTCTGTTAAAGCCTCTCCTTCAATCAGCTCACAAGATGTGCCTTTTGAACAGACTCAGATATGCTAATAAGCATTTCAGCTTAAATGTGTTAGTCAGCAGTTTTAAAATGTTCAAAATTCAACTCACTGAAATTGCTTCCCTAAGATTTAATGGCATGCTGGGGAGCATCCATCACAAAGCTTTTTCACAAAGGATCATACAGTGTGGTAGCTTATTCCTTATTTCAGGTGATAAAGCAATACAATAAGTAATCTGAGGTGAGGTGATTTCACATTAGTTTCTGCTGTTGAACACTTCCTCCTATAGAAGCAGTTGCTCTGCTCTTCAGCAACAGAAAGTGTCCTCGAAGTAATGGTCCAGTTCCCCAGCTGCTGTAAATTTGCAGAGATTCACAGACTGCAAATTCATTCCAAGTCCAATGTAGTTCATAGAATCCTGAAGGTGTGATACAGGGAGAGAGTCCAGACAGTTACACATATTTAGAATTGTATTTTTAAGGTTTCCTGGTAGTATTGTCTGTCACAACATCTAACCTCACATTTATTACTTTCAGTAGAGGACCAAAGCAATACCTCAGTTTTCAAAAAGTTTTGGAATTACCTGAAGATGAAAACTACAATTTACCCTTCTCTGCACACAGGTTCAGATTAAAACCTGGAATTATAATTTGCTTGTTGAAGTTTATGTTTAGTCATTTCAAATTGCAAGGAAAGAATATAAGTCCTGTAAGTATAGTAAAACTACTTATAAAAAAAAAATTGGGAGAAAAATATTTTTCTACCCATTCCTTGCACTTCATCAGGACGGTTTAGAGTGACTTTTAGCTACTTCACATTTATTTGTGAGTGGGGTGATGATGTTAAGAGCTGTAAAGTAATTTATTTTATATTTCTAGAACCCTGCCAACTAACTGATACTGCAAGGTGAACTGAATGAATGACAACTGAATGTGGGAGCAGAAGTAATGTGTACTTTATTAATCAAACATAGTGGAGTAAGTAGAGACTAGATGTCCTCTGCTACACTGAAACCTTGGAAAGCTAGTGCCAGTTATATTGTTAATGACATCCTGGTCCAAGGCAGTGTAAAATACAGTGCAGCTGTTGAACTGAGAGTGAAAAGCAAATCACTCCTGTTCCAGTGTGGGAACCCCCGCTCCAGACAGCAGAGGTGGAACAGGCATTTCTGTCCTTTGTCCCTAATCCCCACAAACAATTCACTAGGTCTGTCTGGGATGGAGTCAATTTTCTTTATGTGGTGTTGGTTTGAATTTGAAATTAAAATCACCTAGTCTTTGACTATTGCTGAATAGTACTTGCAGAGCTTTGGAGGCTTTCTCTTTTATTCTCTCTCTGGGGGTGAGCAAGAAACTGGGAGGGAACACAGCTGGAACAGCTGACTCTAACTGCTGGAAAGGATACTCCTTATAATAAGATGTCATGGTTCTCAGTAAAATGGGTAGGAAGAATAATTGCAAGATTTGTCTTCTAGTTGTCGCTCAGAGACTAGCTGGATGTTGTTTGGCTTGTGGATTGTGGAGGGTTGCACTTACATAACTTGTTTTTTCCCTTGTTTCTTCACTTATTAAACTATTTTTATCTCAATTACTGATTTTTTTTTGCTCTTGGTCTTCCTATTCTCTCCTAATCCTGCTCTGGGCAGGCAGTGCTTGAACAGCTGAGTGGGTGTTTAGCTACAATCTGGGGTCAAACCACAACAGAGAACAAGCTGCAATAATATTGAAAATGTCACTCTGACCCAATTCCTAATCAGGCTGCTAGTGAAATGTGAAATGGCTAAAGAAACATGCTAGAGTCCCTCCTGCCCCACCACCAAGTCTCAAACTATTCCAACTTCTCATCATGCTCTTTGTCTCTACTGTTTTTTTTGCACAGTTCTGAAAACTGCAATTGATTCCTTTCAGTTGTCTGAGCTCTGTTAAAATTGATCAGTGTAAAAACACTGTTCTAAAGTTTAGATGATTTCATGCGGCTCATTTGTCCTTGCTGAGAGCTGATAAAATCAGGCTGGTGAATGGTCCCTACTGCTCTCAGCAAAGGAAAATTTGGCTTTCACTCTCATGGTGTCACTAGTCTGCACTGAGCAAGTGTAACACATTTTTAGCCCAGATATCAACCATGGTGGCAGACGCAGGACTGAAGAGCATGTTACTTTACATGGTCTAAGAAAGCTTTATCCTGAAATATAAGCTGGTGCCTCTGTATTGTAGGTTGGGTTTTTGTTTAGTTTTTTGTTTGTTTGGTTGGTTTGGTTTTCCATTTTTGTGGTTTTTGTTTGTTGGTTTGGTTTTTTGTTTGTTTAATGTCTGCGGTTTTTTGTTGGTTTGAGGGTTTTTTTTAAGGGGAAGAACAGACATGGAGGAAATGGTGGTAACAGAGAGAATTGAGAAGATCTAATAAACATGTTTAGGTAAGAATAATATGGGGATCTCTCGTTTCACATGCTCTAAGTCTGAGGATATGTAAGAACTAAAATATTCAACTAATTTTTTTCTTACAGTGTCTAGGCAATACCTTTATGAACTCAGTTGTCTAGAGAAGGCAGAGGTCACTTTTGTTGCACTGTCAATGGCCAAAACAAGAGTACAAAAGTACAGAAGAAAACACAAATTCTCAGCTGTCTTTTATAATAGAACCTGCTATGTTTCAGAAGTAATCTGTTCTCTACCAGAGCAACAGTAGCTAAGTATCTAGTATCATGAGTATCTAACACCAAGTCTCCTGTGTCTTCTTAAAAAGCCCCTTTTATTCCAGCCAATACTACTTTTTTCTGCTACAGTAATCCCTAGGGAAGCTGTACAGTGCAAGATTGTATTCAGTCTACAAAACCAACAGGGGAAAGAAACCCCAAAACGAATTATTGTGCAGGCTTCTTGTGACCAGAGAAGAGAGGAGTGAGAATTTAGGAGAGAAGCAACTCTGCAGACACCAAGGTCTATGAATAAGGAGAGGAAGGAGGTGCTCGAGTTATCAGAGCAGCCTGCAGTGAAGACCATGGTGAGTCAGGCTGTCCCCCTGTAACTTATGGAGGTCTGTGGGGGAGCAGATATCCACCTGCAGCCTGTGGAAGATCCCCACTCTGGAGCAGTCTGTGATACTGTGGGAAGCCCAGGCTGGAATAGGCTCCTGTCAGAGACCTGCAGAGCCATGGAGAGAGAACTCCTCACTGGGGCAGGTTTGTTGGTAGGACTTGTGACTCTGTGGGGGAGCATATGCTGAAGTAACCTACTGAAGGACTGCAGCCTGTGGAAATGAACCTACAGTGGAGCAGTTCATGAAGAGCTGCAGCCCATGGGAAGGATTTAGACTGGAGAAGTTCATGGAGGATTGTCTCCTGTGGAAGGGACACCACCCTGGAGCAGAGGAAGGGCTCCTCTCTCTGAGGAGAAGCAGCAGCAGCAACAACATGTGATGAACTGACCATAACACCCATTCCCCACCTCCCTGCACTGGTGGGGTAGAGGTAGAGAATCAGGAATAAGTTAAGCTTGGGAAGGAGGGAGCGGTGTGGGGAAGGTGTTTTTAGGATTTTATTTGCTTTTCGTCTTGCTCTGATTTTAATAGTTAATAAATTCAGCTAATTTCTCTAAGTCAAGACTGTTTTTCCCATTGTGCTAATTGGTCAGTGATCTCTTCCTGCCCTTATTTCAACTCATGAAGCTTTCATGATATTTTCCCCACCCTGTTCAGTTGAGGAGGGGAGTGATAGAGTGGTTTTGGTGGGTACCTGGCTTCCAGCCAGAGTCAAACTGTAACATGTTGTCACTTGGTGTTAAAGGGACTGCAGAAGAAGAAAAGATAAACCAGATGTAGATTATTCTTGGGGAAAACTTTTTTAAAAATCAAATTATAAAGCACATGGCCAAGTGTGATCTTATTCTGTCCAAAAACTGTCTGAAGAATTAATTATAGATGTGTTACATGAGAGCTATGCTTGTTTATTTTGCTCTCTTTTGGGGATTTGTATTCAGACTTCTGAAGATGAGTTTTTCATGTCAAGTGGTGCATACCAGAAAATAAATTTTATTTTTCAAATTTGGCACTAGTTTTCATTAGCAGAGTCACTCATATGTCCCATTAAAATGTGGATTTATTATTATTTATGCTTCTTGTGAGAAGATTTATTTCAGTATTTCCAGGGAGCTCAGAGTAGCTTTGCAGGTGCATTAAAATCTAATGCAAAAGCAGGTAAAGTGTTTTCAAATATGTGATTTCTGCTTCTGCCCTTTCCTGTCTCTTTCTGCTCTTTTCCACCAATTCTGAGATGCTGCCTGAACCTTAACCTACTTATTTCTGCAGTATGCAAACTGTTTACTAATCGATCCTGATTATTTTTTGTTTCCTGTAACTTTCTCCATCCTCATAAACTGAGGATATCCAATCAACATGTTCTTAACTGGACAAAGAAATAAATCAGGTTCTCCTCAATCTTCAGTATAGATGATGTGGATCCGTAACTTTGAAAGTTGTAGGAGAGACCTGCAAGTGTGTGAAGAGGTGCTTCCAACTGGAAGACTTAGAGGAGAAACTGAGTTGTTTCCCTGAAGGGAGAAGGTGTTAATCACTGATGTGGGATTAAAATTAGAGATTAAGACACTTAAAATTACAGATATACATGTCAGTGTGGTCCAAAGTTCTATTATGGCAAACAAGTACTCAGGAAGACCAACCAGTGGAGAGCAGAGAGATAATTAGATAATGCTCAATAGGAACTTCATGATGAGCTGAATTGTTTCACTGGCTGTATCGATTATAGTTGGAGTTTAGACATTAAATTTGTGTGTAGACATTGATGCCTCAGAGTAGATTTTAGAAGTAGTTGTGTAGTAAATGTAGATTTTAATGTAGCTGTATTATGTCCCTTACCATGTAGCATAATGTTTACACATACCCAACTCTATTATCCCATTCCATGTCAGTCCTTCTAAATTCTGTTAGCGTGCTTAGCCTTCTTTTCAAGGTAGAATTGTAGAAAAGCCTGGACCAGAAGATATCCCACAGACACCGTGACCTTCAAGAACTTCAAGGGCTATATGTGCTGCGAAGAAGATGAGGAAGAAAGGGTCCCAAAGACCCCAGACCTAATTTCTGAAGGGGCATATTGGTGGACAGATCTGGGACTGGATTATTACAAAATCACAGGAGGGCACATGTGTGGTATGTATTCCTCTGGCCTCAGGCTTAATTAAAGGACCTACTCTATCTTATGTTATACACTAAATTGGCCTGGAGTCTTTTTCTCTGTGGTCTCTCTTAAGGCAACAACATTAAAATTTATATTTTTTAATTTGGAATTATTTCAGTGTGTAGAGGTGTTCCAATTGCCTAAATATAGAGTCTTAGTTCTGTTAGACATGGCCCAAGGTAACTGAGGCATCCACACAGCTCTACATGTAGCTTGTCCCCATGTCCCCTGCCTGCTACACTACACTGTGTGTCTCTTTCTCTACAGGCTTGGCCAGCAAATAATATTTAATTTTCAATGTGATTTTCTTCTGTTCTGTTTGTTTTGTATTCTCTCTGAATTAGAACAAAAAAAAAAAAAAAAAAAAGAAGAAATTGTCAAAATCCTTCAAATCTTTGAAGTTCTCTTCTGGGATACTGAAGATTATCCCAGATTATTCAGTATCAGGGGCAATGTCATGCCATTTTCCCAGGGAAGTTCTATGATCTAGGGAGCTTCTGGTGCAATCTGCAAAGTTTAGAAATGTTAGTTTTTTTGGACAAAGTCATATAGGAGGTATTAGAGCCCTCTGGCTTGGGACATATTGGACAGAGCATGTCTTCACTAAGCTAAAGTTTTGAGGCTCTTTCTATATTATTAGTTTTTTTATGACAGACAGGGTCAGAAAGCCACCACTTGCACGTTACTTGGCTTTGTAGAACACAGATGGTAAATACAGACAATGTTGCCTAGAAACCTTGCCTTCAGTGCAATGAAAATTATCACCAAGACATTTTAAAAAAAGAAATTTTGGGCTTGGTAGACACAATATTTTTACGAAAGTTATTATCCTTTGAAGTTTCTAGGCACCTCTATTTCCCCAGCAAGACAATTTTTCTCCATTCTAATTCTGCATTGACCATGATTTTAGAAAGAATCTGACTTTTAGTTGTTACAGTTGAAAACAGTCATTACAGTGGATGAAAATTTTAACAGAAATGTAACATCACATTTGTTTTAAATTATTTCATGTGCCTAGGCAGGCTTTGCAGATGAGTGCTGCTTCTTCCTATCTTCTACAAAAAATAGCTTTAAATAAATTTTAGCGGTTTATTTTTTTTTCTCTGTTGTAAGCCTGATATAGTCCAAGGGAAAGATGAGATGAGTGGAAGAAAGTGTAAGGATTTATGCATCTCAAAGATTGCCATGCCAGAATAAACATTTTTCTGTGTGCTGTTAACTTTCAAAAGCTTAGTAGACTGAGTATTTGAAACATTAGTAATAGCACAGCCTTACTCTTGTCATAAGTAAATGCCATCAGATATTTGAATTCCAGATGTTTTCTTCATTCCAGCAAAGTGCTGCAGTGGCAGTTCACTGTGTCAGTTGACTCAGCTTCTGGAATCATCAGTGCCATTGGTATCAAATATGCTAAGCACTACAACAGATCCCCTTGTGAATAGCAACTGCAAATGGAAATGGTATTAAGAAGATAAAACCCTTGTGCCATTTATAGATTAAAATGAATTTTTTTGTTATTCTTTTTGCTACTTCTATAAGCTTTGACTGCTCCCAGAAGAGTGAATTAAAAGCAGTGGCCTAAATTTCAGAAGTGATTAGAAACTTGGTGGTTTACTTTCAGGGGGTCCAAGTGCTGTTATCCAGAACAGAATGTGAAAGTACCTGCCTTCCCTGCAAAGTGTGACACTGGTTTTCACTAATATGGAATTTCTTTTAAACTAAACTCTTCTGTGACTAGGAGTTTTAGATGCCCTTTTTTGAGTGCGTTTTCTACCTCAGAATCCCTATACAACAAAATCAGACAACTGAGCACACAAAATCTCTGCTGGACTCAAATGACACAATGCACAAGAAATCTCCTTAAGTTTATAACCCTTGAACCATCCCATTCACCCACTTAGAAACACAGGCTGTGCCACTGAGAGCTTCTTTTCCATGTTAGTCCATTACTGTATCAGTGGGAATGTTGTCTATGCCACTTCTGTCCTTGTTCACCCTCAAGAACTGGCGTGTCCCAACATCTGAAAAACCCCAAAATATGTCGTGTCAACCAGTAATGCACTCTCTGTGAAGATGCCTGGCCAGGAGCATGACATTAATAATAGACAGTATTTATCCCAGCTATTCCTTAGGCCCAAGAACTGTAACTGGTGCTGTCCAGATAAAGGTCCACACTGGCAGACTCAGTTCAGCAACATACTTCTACATGGCCCATGCTCGAGGCCTTTCTGCTGAGACAAGACTCATGGGCTGTGGGAGCACGTGCCTGCAGGTGGGAGGAATGAACAAGCGATAGTGAGAAAGGTCACTTCAGTTTTTCTGTGGAGAGTTCTCAGCATAGTGAGGAAAAGGAAAAGATATGGAGGTGAAAGAGGCATATTAGAGAAGTGCAATTAGGTAACAGAGGACTAAAGCAATAGAAGTGGTTGAATACTTGAGATTTCCTTGGTCAGCCTAGAACGAATGCATAGTTTTCCTCAAGAGCATGAAATTGTAAATGCTTCTTCTGCAGCTAAGCACAATGCTGGTGGCAACACTTGTAGGGCTGGTGTAGGATGCACCACAAGATGCTCTGTGGCACTGGCTTCTGGAAAGGTCTGCCAAAGTGTGGTACGTCAGTCAGCATACACCTTGGAGTGCCAAGAGCACTCATCCAAAATAGACTCACTGTGACACAAGGTAGTTGCTCTGTCAGAGAAATTATGGAGAATGCAGACACAGGCTGTAAAAAAAAAAAAAATCTTGTATTTACCAAGAGCCAAGGATAGAATGTATGTAAACAGTGCAGTCCATAGTGAATATTTCTGCTGCCTCTGACAATTTAGACAAGAGGATGCTTTGCTGTAGCTTTCAAGGCTCTAAAGCCACTTCAGAAGGGAGCCAGAGGACAGACAGGGTATGCTTAGCTGGTTGTAAATTAACTTCTCATTTCTTTGGCAAATGTGTTGATATGTAAGTCTCCACAGGAAAAAAATGCAAGAGCTGCCTAAGCTATTCTAAGATAGTAAGCCTTTTATGCATAGTCTAATCTGTTTTCAACTTTGTAGTGTCGACTTTACCCCTTCCTGGTCACACATATAGTTCTTATCTGAACAAGCTTCCTGAGCAACACATATGATGGATATGCAAACGGAAATTCTGACAGCTTCTCTTTACCCTCTTCCCTGCCTATTCATGCTTTTGTCTCCTCTTTAGGAAGTATCTGGTATTTGGTTTTCAAATAATACATTTCACTTTCAAAGCACTTGAAAAAGAAAAGGAGTACTGCAGATTCTCAGAACTGTAGTGAGAAAAAGAGAGAAGATGACTGTTTCCAGCTGACATCTGTCCCTTTATTAAGTTTAGAAATATTTGCTCCTCTGTGCCGTTTAACTGACACAACCAAGGAAGCATCATTTTCTAATTGCTATCTGCCTATCCTAATTTTGTGCTGATGTAAACCACTGCCACTAATTATCTTATTACAAGAATTTTTTTTCTCTCTCTCCAAATCCCTCCCTAATTAATACCCTGTTTTTGTTAAAATCCACCCTACATCATTTATTTCCCATGTTAATAGCTTGCTATGCCCTCTTTTCTTCTGCAGTGCTCTTAAATCTTTCGTGTTGATGTTGAAAGTGCCTTCAGTTATAAATTGTTTGGGGGCAGAGAGGGTAGTTTCTGTCTTTTTTTTTGTTGTTGTTTTCGTTGCATGCTGAAAAGGCGGCTCTCAGGCCTGCAAGGACTTTCAAATATAGAAAGTTTTCACAAACATCATTTTATGAATGACAACTGTAATAAAATTAATCAAATGCAAAAAAGTCTAGATCTATATGAACTGATTTTATATTTATTTTTACTTCTCAAAATCTAAAATCTGAAAAGACTAATTTCAGGAAGATTGCAGAAAAAAATTATCGTGTGTCTTTTAGGAGTTTTAAACAAAGACAAAGCATTGGAAATGGAAGAATGATAAGTAAAGAGACAATTGTGCTACCCCTATACACAAGAAAAGACTAGCTAAGGCAATAGAGACTTTCTTAGTATTGAGCAAATACTGGTTAGTACCTGGTGGTACTTCCATCATGTGAATGTGCAATACCTGAAACACAGCTTTAGGAGGTTCCTTTAGGATGACACAACCTAGAGCAAGACTACAACATTATTCGGAAAAGTTAGTACGAACTTAAAGTTTCTATAATTTGGTAGAGAAAACACTGTTAAGGCTGTCCCACTCCATAGAGATGGGAAATTAACAGAACTCTTTGCTGGTCACTGAAAAATATATAATCTTGAATGTAGAAAGACAATGCATTATGCCTACTTTTGTTATTCACTCTAAAGGTCATACAGAAGTCCATGCTACTAATTTCAAGTGCTGTCCCAATCACAGAATGGTTTGGGTTGGAAGGGACCTTAAAGATTACCTGGTTCCAATCCTGCTCCATGGACAGGGACACTTTCCACTAGTGTAGGTTGCTCAAAGTCCCATCCAATCTGGCCTTGAACAATTGAAGGGATGGAGTATCTTCAAATTCTCTGGGTAACCTGTTTCATTGTCTGACCACCCTTACAGGAAAGAATTTCTGCCTAATATCTAAACCCTCTTTCAGTTTAAGGACACTTTTGTGCTATCACTACATGTCCTTGTCAAAAGGCATGTTTATTCCCTTTGGGGTTATAGGGGACAGATCACTATCTGATTCAAATGATTTTCAAATTTAGTCACTATTAATCTGAGTGTGTTTGTTTATGTGACAAAGGTTGAGTAGTAGATGGTCTTTAGGGGTGGTTTCTGTCAGGAGACACCAGGAGATGCCCCAAGTTAGGGTACCTACCAGTTTAAGTGGTTCCAAAACGGACTCACTACTGGCCAAGGCTGAGCCCATCAGTGATGCATCTGGCATCTCTGTGATAATATTTAAGAAAGGAAAGGGTAAAAAATACTGTGCAGCAGCTTTTAGAGGTGAGTGAGAAAGAAACAACCCTGCAGGCACCAGGGTCAGAGAAAAAGGAGGCGGAGGAGGTGTTCCAGGAATCAGAGCAGAGATTTCTCTGTAACCCGCAGAGGGCCATGGTGGAGCAGATACCCCTCCTGCAGCCCATGGAGGACCCCATGCCACTGCAGCCATGGTACAAGCTTTGCCCAGAGTGCATCGACTGTAATCAGGATTTTCAAAACACAGGTAAGTTTACTTGATGAAGCATGGTATTTTGAAACACAATATTTATGTTCTTTTAATTTTAACAATCCATATTATTGTTATGATCACTTATTTGGAGCTGTAACTATAACTTTCTCTCCATGGAAAACTTGAGCATTGAGAAAATTATGGCGGTAGCTTTGCGAGAAACTGTTTGTAACACCACTAGGAAAAGATGAAGACTTGTGTTGGAGAGTTAATGCATCTTCCTGGAAAAGCAAACAAACAATCAAACAAATTATTTAAGTAGAAGAAGCCTAATAAAAGCATAATGCAGGATTTTTTATTATTTTCCAGATAAGTACCTTTTACATAGAAATGATTCATCAGCCATAAAATTGATGTGCTTACACTCAAAGTAGCTAAAGGCTCCAGAGATGCAAGATTTGGAAAGAGCAGGATATGCTCAGTTACAAGGGACCCACAAGAATCACTGAGTCCAACTCCTGGCCCTGCACAGGACCATCCTCAAGAGTCATTCTGCTCTGCTCTGCAACTTGAATATTGTGTGCAGTTTTGGGCACTGCAACATAAGAAAAACAGTAAGCTGTTAGAGAGTGTCCAAAGGAGAGCAATGAAGAGGGTGAAGGGCCCTGAGAGGAAGCTGTATGAGGAGTGGCTGAGGTCACTTGGTCTGTTCAGACCGGAGGAGACTGATGGGAGACCTCACTGAAGTTACAACTTCCTTGTGAGAGGAAGAGGAGGGGCAGACACTGATCTTTTCTCTGTGGTGACCAGTGACAGGACCTGAGGGAATAGCCTGAAGTTTTGTCAGGGGAGGTTTAGGCTAGATATTAGTAAAAGGGTGTTCACCCAGAGGGTGATTGGGCACTGGAACAGGCTCCCCAGGGAAGTGGTCACAGCACCAAACCTGACGGAAGTCAATAAGCTTTTGGACACTACTCTCAGGCACATGGTGTGACTCTTGGGAATGGTCCTGTGCAGGGCCAGGAGCTGGACTCAACGATCCTTGTGGGTTCCTTCCAACTCAGCATAATCTGTGATTCTATCCCTTTGTGGTGCACTGCTCTCCAAGCTCTCACTCGCCACTCTGTACACACAACCAGGATTGCCCCATCCCAGGTGTACAGTGTGGCACTTGGTCTTGCTAAAATTAATATGGTTGGTGATTGCCCATCTCTAATTTGTCAAGATCTCTCTGCAGGAGCTCGTTGCCCTTGAGGGAGTCGACAGCTCCTCCCAATTTAGTGTCCTCAACAGACTCACTTAGTATTCATCTGTATAGTGGCTTTTGCCTCTTGCTAACCCTCTGGGTATGTGAAAAGTTTAATTACTCCTGTCACATCCTTCTCTGTGCTCTGATCCTCCTGTTCCTCTCCTTTTATGAGGAATGAGGATGATGAACCAATATGTTGGCGTTTTGTTTCTGCACAGGATGGTCAGTAATGACTCTGGAGTAACCTATCATGATTAGGAAATGTCAAGTTTTACTTTTACTCTGGATTTTATTGTTTTGAAGAGGTGCCTTCCAAAGTGCATTGATTATTCATTCACTTTTTTCTCTTTTTCTTTTTTTTTTTTTTTTAAGTAACAGTTTCAACTTTTTTTCCTTTGGGCAAGTTTCTCCAACAAAGAAACTTGAAATAAATTGTTAAACCAGTGACAGTAGAATGTGAAACATCTTAGTAAGATGTTTCTTAATGTTATTAGCAGTAGTACTAAGCTATTGCAGCACCATTCATTTTGATGAGGTAGATAATTTCATTTAATAGAGAGAATATGTACTGCTTCTTTGGTACAAAGATTTATTTGAACCATTAGAATGAATGCTATATGAATGGTGTGTTCCTCTCGTTTTTGAACATACTAGTAAAGAATCATTCAGGAAATGATTATAGACATATATTTTCCTTCAGAAAGGTTGTTTTTTGAGCTAGATTTATTTGATGGTGGGATGAAGAGGCTGGTGATGCATATTTTGCTTGTGAAAGAGCAGAAAAAGAAATCAGCATCAGAAAATATGGCCTTTAGTGTCTTCAGTGAGATTTTGAAGATCATGATTTTTGATGCTATGGGTTTTTTTATGTTAACATTTTAATGTCAGATAGCTACTTTTAACTCTCCAACCATCTGTAACTAATTTTCTTCTATAAAAAAAAACCCCACTAACATCTGTTTATATATAATTGCAACTGAGGACATGTAGAATATTACCTCAAACTTAATATTTGGCTAAAAGCTTGAGAATCTGGAATGATATTAAAATTAACTTGCATTTTATTATGCATAGACATGAGTTCAGAAAAACCTGTTGAATTAAACAGTTTGTTAAGATACTCTTAGATCTTAAAGGTACATTACAATCTTATGTAATTATATCCTTCTTAGACACTTCTAATTATTAAAAAAATAGTGATATCCAAAATTAATTGGTATTCTAATTAAAGATTATAAAAATTCTAAGAATTGTTCAAAACTAGGTGAACTCTTATTTTCTGTCTAATAATTCAGGTTTATTTTCATAGTGTTTTAGTAATCTAGGAGAAAAACTCAAAAGGGAAAATTTAAAATGAGTGAAAAATGGAACATAGTTTTCTTTTGTTCTACCAAAAATAGTTTATTTTGTATGAAAGGATTCCTCTTTCAAGGGATAAAAGTTTAAAACCAATGACAGGGTGTACAGAGATTACCAAGGGGAAGTGGCACACGGGTTCTTATTCTCCAAGGTAACTAAAATGTAGAAACAATTTCCCCACTTAATTTCAGTTTGTAACCACAGTAAAAACTCTTTTGCAGTGAATTTTAATTAGAGCATTCCTTTGAATTAATAGTCCAGGTGAGTATGTATGTTCTTTCCCACCATAATATAATGTATGAAGTGTCAAAAAGTAGTAGAAGGAAAAGGCATTTCTGCAGTTATGGAAGAGGGTAAAAATAGATGGTACTGGGATGGTACTGTGAGTTTTCTTGCATGGAAAATATGCATACTTGGTAACAACCAAGTGTGACTAAGGTGTAGAGATTATTTCTAGTAACATTAGCACTTATGTTTCTATTGGTGACAGATTGAGTCTGCTGTGAATACATGGCATGGATATATGCATGAGACAATGAAGATGGCAATGTTAGCTCATGAGGTAGAAATTAACCTAACTACTCCATGTTCTTTTACTTTGCCAAAGTTTTGGATTTTTAATGACCCTGCTGATTCAGGTATCACAAATTGGTTTTATTTTTGCTTGGCAAGACTATGATGACAAAAAGCTTAATTTTTACCGTAATTTAAAAAGGGAGTTTGAATTCAATCTATGACTATATGATTAGTAGCTTGTGAAATTACACTGTGATCAAGCCAATACAGTCATCAAACATATTCTTGGATTAATAAATATGCTATATTGAAAAATCTTTTCAGCTCATCCACATAATATATTCACCCATTTGAGAATCTGCTATTCATTTATTCGTCAAAAAATCAGCTTAGTTCTTAATTTCACAAAGATCAAGAATACTGACACTAGATGTTCTTCAACCCTGTAACTGTACTTAATAGTGATTTTTGTAGTTGCTCTTTCCTAAAATATCAGTGATCAAACTGATAGATAGTAGACGTTCTGCATATTGTTCTTAATCATGAGGGAAGAAGACAAGAAGCTACCCTGAATCTCTCTATGAAATTCAGAGACCAAGGTCTATATATATAGCATTACTGATTTCTCAGATCTTCAGATATTCCTTCAAATATCATCCTAGAGTGTGTTTTGTAAAGGATTTCACCCTGAGAGGTGCAGAAGTATTGAACCTGTTACACAGTAGCTAGGACTTGGGGGCATCATGCCTGCACTTCTTTTCTCACAGAAGAGGAATTCGGCTGTATTTGAGACAGGAAAGAAGGACAGCTAGGGTGATAACCAAACAGATTTCTTGTGAAGAGGGAGAACATCTTCCTCTCTACATTTCTTAACATCGGAAGAGAGATTTGAAAAAAACTTTGTCGAAACATTAGAGTTCAACAGTGCTTTCCCCCAGTGCTGAACTGATGTACCAGATCTGCCCAACATTTAAAGAAGTTTAACATTTAAACTCAAAATTAGAGAGCTTCTAATCAAAAGTTAAATGTGGTTCTGGAAAAGGCCAGAGAACTTAACACAAACATGACCTTAACTTACGTTGAAATGGAGCTTTGATGGAAGAGACTATATGAGAAAATTGCTTTCACTTGGGGATTGCACCCAAAGCTGAGGGCAGAATTCATGAGAAATGAACTACTGGTCATAAATAATGAATTACTGCTCATAATCAGTTTCCATGACTTCAGTGACTTCTTCAGTGACTGGCTATAGAAAATAGCCAATCAGCTGTATCCTTCTTGTATCCTTTTTGCTTAGTATTAAAAGGTATGAATACTGTGGGATAAGGATTGATCATAATATATGTAAGTATATTTAATTAATCTCATTTAACTGTGTGATACTCTCTTGTGAATCACAAGAAATTTAGGACCAGATGTGTATAAAAGCAGTTCTCCTGTCATCTGCCCTGATCAATCTCAGTCTGATCAAGTTAAATAAATCTTGAGTCAGAGGAGGGTAGGGAGGTGAAAATTCAAGCCAATATCCCTAGTGAACAACACTTAGCACTTAATCCTTAAAGTGCTGATAATGCTTTCTTTCCTTGAGCCCTCCTTTGTATGCTTAAAAATAAAGCATCTGCTTGAAAAATGCTGTGAGGTTATTCTGTCTCTGTCTTAGTGTCTTTGGTGTTTTTAAAACAAAATAAATATTTGAGTTTACAAGTGCTGATCAGGGATTTTTGGAGTCTTGTTTTTTCAGTCCTAGAAAATTTCTACTGACATTTCAAAATCCTGTGGAACTCCATCTGAAGAATTGCTGTTTAGGAGCCTTAAGCCTCTTAAAGGTTGCAGGGCAATGGAATCTGAAAAGGTTTGGGTTTTCTGTTTGAGTACCAAAAAAGATGACTGGCAATTTCCATTGATGCTTTTTTTCTTCTTTTTCAGATGAGGGTCTCATTCTCTGTATGATGTGATTCAAATCTTCCTCTTTTCTCTTCTTTCTTTTCACCTTCTGTCTTTCTACTCCCCTAGTCTCTGTTATTTTTTTTTGGAAATGGTTAGTACTGAGAGTGATGCAAATAGGATTTCTTCCTTGGCTACTGCTAAGATAATACTTCCTGTGATGTGGTTTCTTACCATTAGAGGTGAAAGAACTGGCCAAGTGAACTTACTATGTCTGAGTGCACGTCTTATAACACAATGAATGCAAGAGTCTGCAATGAAAGAAGGCTGAACTGAATTATGTTGCATTTGCCATAAACTAGGAGTGTGCGTGTGAGCAGTATAATGCATGATGATGTATTCAGCTACAAGATCTGAGCCCTAATACTGTGCATTCATATGAAAGGAACAAATTTTTAAGCACTCTGTCCTTCCTATGTGTATCCTTCCTTGATATTTACTATATTACACTCATAATGAAAATATCTAAATATACTTGGCTTCTGAAAACCTAATATTAATGTAAATTATCTACCCTAAAAATACATCTGATATTACAGATACAAGGAGACTTGGACAGTAGCTTGCTATACCTGTAATTGCTCTTAAAATGAGAGAATATAAAAGGAGATTGTAATTAATCCACTCAAGTCTTGTAGAATCTCAGATGCCCTAAAGCCCATCTGTTTCTACACTGAAAGCAGTGGGAACATATACCCTTTAAAAACAGTCCAGCCACATAATGAAAGCATGTAATGAAGAACTATTATTAAGCTATTATTTCCATTCACCAAAATTGCTCAGTTATGATGTCAGCACAGGTTTGTGTAGAGCTTCAGTGTAATGCTCATGTGCAGGCTTAAGGAAAAAGGCCCTGCTGCAGCAGTACATATTTTTGAGTACATTGCTTGAGTTAAAACTCCAGCATCTGCTTGTGTGCTGAGTCAGAGCCTTAGAAATCAATAAACGTACCATTCAGCTTCTATTAACTGACACAGTCTAGTTAATAGAAGGCCTCTCCACAGGCCTTCTGATGTAAATAGGCATGGATGGAATTGCAGTCATGTCTTTATCCCCATTCACTCACACCAGTTACCTCTGCAAAGTGTTCATTGCACTCTCTTTTCATTATAGTGTATCCTGTTATGACGATACCTTGATGGATGTGCTGACTCAATGTGGGAAGAAGGTTCCAGAAATTGAGGGATGTGAGCAATTTGAGGAAAAGGTGGACTTTATTTTGATGAGTTTAGTGATGAGTCAGGTTCCTGTCACACCAAAAGTCTGGTTGCTAATTTTTTGTATCAGGTTTTGAGCGCTTTTGAACATTTTTTGAATGGGGCTTTGCGCAATCTGGTCTAGTGGAATGCATCCCTGCCCATGTGTGGTGGGTTGACTTTGGCTGGACATCAGGTACCCACCCAGCCACTCTATCACTCCTCTTCCTATATAGACAGGAGAGAGAGTAAGATGGAAAACAACCTATGTTTTGGGATAAGACACTTTATTAAACCAGAAGTAAAGCAAAATCTTGAGTGTGCAAAAGCGAAGCGAAAGATAACATGGTTTATTCTCTACTTCCCATGGGCACTGATGGTTGGCCACTCCCGAGCAGCAGGGCTCCAGCATGCATGACGGTTCCTCAGCAGGCAGCCACTGGAGACAGTGAATGTCTGCCTTCCTGCTCGTTGTCTCAGCTTTTGTATCTGAGCTGACGTCATGTGGAATGGAATATCCCTTTGGTCAGTTTAGGTCAACTGGCCTACTTGTGTCCCCTCCCAGGGTCTTGCCCTTGACTGAGGAAGGAATGTTACAGTGCTGATGCTCAGCAGTAGCCAAAACACTGATGTGTTATCAACACCCTTCCACCTTCCAATGCAAAGCACAGCACTGTGAGGGCTGCTATGGGGAAATGAGCTCCATCTCAGCCAATACACCATAGTAGACGAGTTGGAACTGGATGATCTTCCAGGTCTCTTCCAACCCCAACCATTCTATGATTCTAAGTAGGAAAAGATTTCAGATCTGAAAGTGTTTGTGTTTGTATACCCTCATGTATTTCAACATGCTCTTTACATATTAAAATCTATTTTTTAATTTTTCTGAGTGTATATTATGTATATGTCACACACAAAAATCAATCTTTCTATTTACTGATGTGAATGAATGTTTCTTTTCCTTGCTGTATGTACACTTCCTCTGATACTTGTGAACCTTTTTTCTCTCTGTGTTATTTATTGTAGAAGAGAGATAGTCCATTAAGGCTTCCGAGGCCAATTCAAAAGCTGTTATTTAGACTTCTGATTCTATTAGTGCTTATATCAGTTAAAGTTCCTGGAAGATCGTGACAAACAGTACTCCCCAAACTTGCAGTCTCTTTGAAAAACTACTATGTGTAAATTCTGTTTTTTCTTCTGTGACAATAATTTTAGCTAGAGGATAAAATGGATGAAAGAGCTGAGTCAGTGAGGATGAGATAACGTTGACTGAATTGTATAATGCTGTATGGGCAGGTCTGTTCAGCTATGGAAAGGCCTATATTCTCACTTGATAAAGTGCTCTGTGAGTGTACTATTTTTCAGAAAGGTATGGCGTATTGGCAGAATAAACGGAACTCAAATGTGGTGAAAAGAATTTTGCATGTATATGAAAATGCAATTACTTTCCATAAATGTGGAAAGAGAAAGTAGAATACTGTGAGCTACATGAAGTCAATAGAACTATTTTCTGGTGATCTTATACTTTTTTTAGTTTGCTCACGCTGGAAAAATCTGATGTCTATACACCTCACCAAAATACCTTCCTGATTAAAAAAAAAAAAAAAAGTATAGATTGTATCTAATTACATTCATTATTCACTAGATCTGCTATTCTGTCTACTTATACTTTCTATTAAAAAAATCAAAATTCCTAGTGAGTTCATAATGCCTTTTGATTAGAAAGCTCTAATTAAAAAGGAGGTGATATAATAAGATTTTGGTGACCAATCATACAGTTTGAGTACTGAGTTGCCCTACTAACTTTTACTGAACACCAAGCGTTATATTCAGTCATCAGCTCCTAAGTTCTGAAAGTCTATGTATTTATTGGTTTTCACTCTCGACCTTTTTCAGATTGGCCACTAACCCTAAAAATTTTCTTGCCAAAAATGCCTAAAGATACTTTAAAAAACATGGCAATTTAGAGTATGATACTGAGGTCACTCCTGATGTCCTGACCAATACTATCTCATTGTTTCCTGTGATATCTCTATCTGTCTATATTAATTTTTAATTCTTACATTTAGATTGATGCAAGGGCAGTGACTCCTGCTGGTTTGTTTTTCTCAGTGTGTAACAGAGTACAATCCTGATTCAAGAATAAGTGTACCTGGAATGAATCGTAGTTAATAAGAATTAGGGGATAGTTTTTCAGTGGTGAGATAGTCACTTGTTTTATAATACAGCCTTGAGAAACCTCTGAAAGAGGGATTTTAGATTTAAAATTTTAATGAGAAAATTGTGTTAGTTTCAACCAGCACCTGAACTTAACTATGTATTAGTAATATCATGCTGGAGTTCACAAATGACTTCCGATAGTTATACTCCAGGGGGTTATTAAATTGTGAAATGTCCTCAGAATATTTTGTTCCTGCACACATCACTGGGTTGTCCCTTTAGGTTAGAAACATCCTGTGAGTGAAGACCTCAGCCTGCTGCTCAGTGGGCAAGGAAAAGAGGTCAAATCTCTGAATCATCTGCCGAAATTTCCTTGGAATTGCACTCTGCTATGCTGCAAGGTTTGTACTGGTAAAAAATATTAGGTGTTAAATAATCCCTAGGACCCATCCTACTGAGATGTAGCTTCTTATTATAGGATTGCTTTACCTATTGTCATGAGGAAAAGCAGCATGTGACATAGAAGTAGCTCAGTAACTAGTAAAAGAAAGCATTTAAAATACATATGGAGCTTAAAAATATCTGAAGTAAGCATCCTTAAACTGTTACTGATATGATGTTTCAGGACCAATACTAGATTTCAGTATTATTTTGTTTGTTTGTTTGTTTGCTTGTTTTCATTTTTGTGGGGCTTTTTGTGTGGGGTGTTGTTCTTTTTTTTCCTCCCCCTCACAGGAAAGAATACAATTTTAAACTCTTTGGTACAGTTGTTAAATAGATAGCACCTTGCCTACACAGTTTGCATACTTTTGCATTTGAATATTCTTTGCTCTGTCTTTTAAAAAATTTTATATTTAGGAAAATCAATTCATTTTAGTTCAGATATGCTAGTCAGAAGGATGCAGATATAATCAACATTCCCTGTCTCACTCTTCTTCCCCATCTTTTCTGAAGAGGAGCAGTGTGTTGTAGTCAGCCCTATCACAGCTCGCTGAGATCTGAATAAGAGTCTAAAAGAACTCTTAGAAGAATAAGAGAAGAATAAGAGTCTATCTTGCCTGCTAATACCTCCCTAAGTGGTGCAATGGAACCATGTTGCCACACTGCTGCTATTTCTTCCCTGAACAACAGAGTGTAGGACCCTGTGCTGTACATTGCTCTCCTACTGGAGATTAAGTTGAGAAAATTAAATGGATATGGTAACTTAACAGGAAACTGAAATGTCTGGGAAATGTTGAAAAGGGTCTATTCATGCATGACTTACTTTACAATGAAATAGTGGCAGGTTTCAAAAAAGGATTCTCTTTCTATTAGAATGCAAATAAACACTGTTTTCCCCTAGAGCCCCCTGTCTAACTGTGGAATAATAACTCTAGACAAATCTGTATATTGTTGTCTTTGACATTTTACCTTTATTATATGCTTAGTTTTCCCATAAATTATAACATTCCTCAATTATGATTAGATGTGTGCAGTGGTGAATCAGGAATTGTTAACCAAAATCACTTCAAACAGTCACTTATGAGAACAGGTATCAGTGCAATATGGAAAAGGGCATGATGAAGAGAATCTCTGCAGTCTAAAAGTTACCCTTTAGCTGGATGCAATTTTAAGGTGTTAAGAGAAGTAATATGTGTGTGTGTATTAAGCACTGTGGCAGAAACTGAGTTCATAATGATAAGAGCCTCAATGAGCTAGCTTAAAGGTTGAAGAAAATGTAATAAGCCAAAGTGAAATCGGAACTTTTTTTGCTGCTCCTTTTAATTGTAATATGAGACAGAAGTGTAGGAAAGAAGGGGGAGAAGGAAGAAGAGGGGTGTGACAGAGAGAGAAAGAACTAACAAAAACATACCGAATATTTGAGGTACTCAAGCATGCCATTTCAGATACTCAGTTGCAGACACACTGTTCATCTGTTGAGGGAAAAAAAATTGAAACTATGACTCCAAAACAGCACTACACCTCCGCTAAATATCTTGATCTGGTGGGTGACTCCAGTCAAGAGACAGGAAGTATTTTTAAAGCAATTTGTTTAGCTTCAGTGGATTCCAGTGACTTGCATAGGCTACATAGCTGCAGAACTTGCGGCTTCTGTCTCCCTTACCAAATGCAGTTGCAATAGTTCCAGATCTTTGCTACTTGGAGGATCCCCCTAACAAAATGGTGCTCTGAGGTAGCCAGTCTGTAAGGTTTTAGTTGCATGTCATCAGTGCATGTGACCGCACACCATGTGGTTCAGAATACTAAAAAGAGTGATTATACTTAAATTTTTTTAATATTGAGCACTTTGATGAAAGATTCTTTTTTCATTAGCTCTATATTTTGTTCAATGTTATCAACATTATAAACTGATCCTAATTCAGTTTTGTGAGGATTTTAATATCTTTCTATTTGTCTCTGTTATAGTCCAATAGCAGCCATATGGAAACTCTAGTTATTTGTTAGGAAATAGACCTCTGGTTTGGTCCACAGGAGTTTTTGGGTAAAGAATTTGTTTAATCCCTCTTGTTTTGTCGACACACCGGTTAACCTGTGAGTCTGGGTTCTGCCTTTCTGCTTTGTATGTACAGGAAAATTCTATTTATGAGATAAAGCAGACAGATTAGCATCTTTGAAATACTCCTTTTTTTCCATTGATGAGTGTTTAGTACACATAATTACTCAACATTCTCTGAAAAATAGGTCCAAAACTTCAGCTGTAGGGACTTGTTCTCTAGTATGTATGTAAGCAGTTCAAATTCTTAAGTCTTTAGCTAAGATTTCCAAAAAGATGAACAATTCACCAATGATGAAAATTTCTATTGTGGGGGGTTTGTTTCATGCAGAATGACTAGATTCAAAGGTCACTTAGATATTTAAATATATTCACAAGGGAGTTAAGAGTCTAAATATCTTTTGCAGATTTAAAATTGAAGGGGATTTAACCATGATTTTATATAGCCTAACAAACCCACATCTTTTACAATATTATGACATATATATATATAAATATGGTATAATACCTTCTATCAATGTATTAAAAAAAATATCCAATAAGAGAAAACTGTATTGGGTGCATGTGTGCTTGATTTTACTTGTACGAAGCTTTAGTACATATTTTCAGAATGAATAGAATTGTCTTCCCAATCTGCTACAAATTGGAACCTGGTGGTTGTCAACAGCCTTTAATGAAATTCAGTCCTGGGCTTAGGATCACTCCAGAGCCTATGTAAGCCCTGCAGCAGCTTTTAAGTGGAGGATTGGCCTCATGCTCTTAACTCCCTTAGCAGAACGGAGCTGAGTGCCAAATCACCCTGCAGATTTGGAAGAGCTTCCTAGTGAAAGGAAGAGTTGCTGATTAGTGGGGAAAGCAAAATATCCCTGACTGTTGCCAGAAAAACTTAATCCACTTCACTTCACTGTCAACAGTAACAACACTGGAATGACTCTGCTAAGGCTCTGCTAAGACTTCATGGCTTGAAAACCAGGTTTCAGGCAAGCAGAGAACTTGATCAATGTGTCCTCATTTTAGTTTTGCGCAGGTAGGATGGGTTCGACTGTCAGATACTAAAGGGGACCAACTTCCACTTCTCTTAACAGATTACAAAATAAGCACCCTAATATAAAGTAGTTTATATTAATTTTTATGCTTATCCATAGCAGAATATACTGCAAAAATTGTGTAGAAAGCTAGTTGTTTTCATTTAGAACAAGATTTTAATCAGAGGCTTAGATGCTTTTCTCTGGTTATATGTGCTTTTCTCAGTCCATGTAAATACCTCACACAGGGTCAAGCTGAGGTGTTTTAAGACTTTTCATGGCAGCCATTCTGTCTTCCTGGATGAGCAACAGACTTCTACTGTCTGAAGTGTGAATGAAGTATTGATTCCAAGGGGATCAAAGCCTCTGGGGTGCTTCATAAATCAGGAAAACTTCAATGAATCAACAAAGATTTTACAGCTGGAAGACCTCAAAACAGAAGTTACTCACTTTCCATGAGAAAGTTCCAAAGAAATAAGTTCAATGCCAATCTAAGGACTGTGGATGAAATTGCCATTCACCGTCACCAGCAAACCAAGAACTGACCTGTGTGTCAGACTTCATGGTAACACTCAACTGTTAAGATTTGATTTAATCTCCTATTTGAGTTCATAGTAGTTTATAATCTTCAGTGACCTCCTTAGTAGTGTACAATATAATTATGATTTATTTCATTGTAGTCATCTTACTGGTGATTAATTTATGCTTCATACAAAACGTTGCCCAAGTTCTTTCAAGCTGCAATGCAAATCCCTTACAAAGCCTGCACATAATGTACCTGAATGTCAAAGTTCAGATGTGTAAGGCTCAGAGTAACAAGTTTCATTAAGCATATTTTAAGGTCTGCACAACTTGATTATTTGGCGTAATTCTCTTACATCATTCTTGTAACTGTAACTTAAAATTCCAGTCGCAAACCAAATATTAATTGGGACGCTGGCATTTTATGTGCTGCCAGGCAAAAGAATGTTTAGGAAGATGTAGATGCTTCAAGTCATCAGAAGCTTAATTAACTGTTGATTTCCATTTCACTGAGGTGCTGTAACACTAAACTGATGAACAAAAAAATATTTACAAAGATGGCTAGAAATTAGTGTTATTTCTTTTTACATGATGAGAAGAGCTTCTTTAGAAGGGATACACATACTAAGAGAGCAGAAGGATTGCTACTCTGCAAGTGGAATAGGGAGTTGTCTGGCACTGGGAAAGCATGAAAGACTGTGGAACACGTCAGCTTTTGGTTTAGTGTAAATACACATTTAAGCCTGGAATACAGATGTTTTCCTCAACTGCAACTTTATTAAATTTGTTAGATAATCCTTTTCAACACACCATTTACTTCAGTCATTAAATAATTGGAATGACCAGATTGCTGGTTGCTCTCTGGTTGCATTTCTAATCCAGGCTTCATGGTGCTATGTACTGTCTGACCAGTGGTACACACATTTAGATTTCTTACTAGCCATCCTACCTGAATAATTTGAGAGACTGATTTGGTTTGAATCAAAGTAATGATATTTGGCTACTGAGTGCTAGGGGCAGAGGTTGACTCTGCAGCTGATCATAGAAAATCCATGAGTACTTTAGGACTCTTGACACAGTACAAGAAGCAGATTGTGCCAACAGGAAGGAAACATTATGAATCTGGGACTGTGTGAATGAATGTTATTATTATCAATGTATGTATGTTTTCAGTGTAGACACATTCTGTTCTCATTCATTCTCAACATTGATTTTGATTTTAGGTCTTTGAATTTATTCACGTTCATCATAAACCTGTCAGCTGAAAAGCTAAAATAATCCAGACAGAGAAGAAGAATGTACCAAATGACTGATATATTCAATTAAGCCTTCTCTATGGAGATATGATATATTCAAAATGTGATGTTGATAATCAATTCACAGGGCAGAACATAGTTGTATGAAATATTATTTTAATAAATGAATTCATCTAGGGAACCCTGGATCTACTGACAAAACTCTTCTTTTTGTCAACAGGAAATACGGTTGAAAATCATAATTCCTACTTAATATGTTCTCATGCATGCTTTGCTGGGCTTAAAATAATTGCTTTTATATTATTTTTTCTCAGAACCTAATTTCCCCATGAGTTGTTGCTTCCCTTTTCTCCTGCTCTGCAGCTTTTAATTTCCATGGGAAAAAAAAAGTGAAACTTTCAAGTTTCTTCATACTTCTTTGCAGTTAGGCTTGCTCTTCCTTCCACTCTCTTTGAAAAATGTCTTAAAAATCACAGATAATTTCTTGAGTATTCATCACTCCTTGGTAGGTGTGTGTGAAATAGATAAGTGCATATGTAGCTGCTACTGTGAAGGTTGAGACAGTCACCTGTGCCATTACCTTGCAATTACCAATTCAATGCAGTGAAAAGGGTGAAATTTAATTTCTTTGTTGCAGGAAGGTTAGACTTGGTAAAATTATTTATTTTGGTTATTAAGGAAAATCAGTCTTTTTAGCAGTGAAAATTTTTGAGACTTAAAAAAAAAAATTAGAAAAAAAGATAATCACCTGCATTTACCTTTCAACAACAACAACAAAGAAAAAGGATGCAACTTCTTGTGGTATGTGTAATCAGCCACCAAATCCCCAAAGACTTATTAGGTTGCCTCAAATTTATGGCAAATGCCCCACAGTAAGGGACAGCTATAGGTACATATGAAGCTGGGAACCTATATACCCTGAGGAACACAGTGTTAAGACTCCAGCCCAGGACCGCTAAACCCGACTGTCTGTGGGATCCCAGCTCTCTAGAGGTGCGCACTCAAAGTCTAAGTCTCAGAACATACAAAGCTAACACATCATGTACCTCCTGTTACTTGCTGAACACTGCTGAATGTGTTGCTAATTCCAGGCTCAAGGTGTGAAAGTTGCAGAGCTCCTATTTGTGAAAGAAAACCTTAAAGTCACAAAATTCTGGAGCTCTGAGGCAATTCTCTACTTGAGCATAGAATGAAGACTGCAAGGCCTCCCTCTGTTGAAATCCTAGCAGAAAGGGGGAGCACTGTAGTACTTTGAAAATCATGACACTGTCCAGTCCCTGTCAACTGAGAGATGGATCAAAGTGTTCTGCTGCTAAACCAACAACCATGTTGAACCCCCTTCTCAGGTACCAAGCCACAATCCCTCCCTCCCATTAGGTATGGCAACAGAACTTTATACCAATCAGAAATAAAAGGTATTTATGACTAAAGCCACTCAACCTCCACCTGAACATAAAGAAATAATATAAAAGTAATTTGAGGATGGGGGAAAATTGAGAAAGACTCCACTAAAACTGCTGGGATCAGTCGATGGGCTGAACCTATCCTCCCCTCCATAGGGATGCCTACTGGGTAGGAAACTTATTCTATGCCTGCTAAATGCTGTTATTTGTACCAGAACTTGTGCTTAATATATCAGTACATTTCTTTAAAACACATTTTTGTGGTCAGACACCATCAGTGACAACCACGAACCTTATTAACTTGTCACAAATTGTATTAATAAAGAGCATAATTCTGTAAACTGTTAGAGTCCTTTACAGGGGTTAGCAGTTGCCAGAGCCAGGTGACACTTTGGCAGGGACTGCTGAGGGATCTCCATGCTGTTGGCTGAGCCCTGCCTGATAAGGGCAGTCAAATCACGGTCCAATCTTGTGAATGTGGTGGTGAAGGGTCTTATTATGAGAGGCTGACAGATTGATTGGACACAATGGCCTCACCTTTGCTGTGGGCACTGACAGGCAAAAATCTAAACTCCTCCCTTTCATGTGACGGCTGTTTAGTTCTAACAGCAGATTTGTTACCTCACAGAAAAAGTTAAAAAGCGGAAAGATGTTTGTTTGACAGATGATGGTCACTGAAGTAGTGTCTAGACATATGGCTGTTGTTGTTAGCCTTCTCTTCCAATTTTTTCTTAAATTTCCCTCTCACTCCCCAGGACACTCAATATTTACTTATGATTCTTGCCAACATGTTTTCTAATGTATTTATAGAATTCCATATTTATTGGACGTCAGGTATTTTGTTGTCACTTGATATGTCTCCAAGAGATTATTTCCCTGAACTGCTATTTACTCTCTCTACCCTCTCTAGCTGTACTGTCCATGGTAATGTATTTCCCTATTTTCTCCCTATCCGCATGCTTACTTACTTTCAATTTAAGGTGAAAAAAGAGAAATAAAAAGTGCATGAAGTTGGCTGTGACTGCCCTTGTCAGTAGAGTAGAATATAATGGTTAGATAATAATTCACAACTTCATTCGGTTATCACAGCACTCTGACACAGATGCTGTTGATGAATAATCCTCCTGTTTCCATCACCTACAACTCTTTGTACGTTTAGGAATATGATGGACCTAAAATGAAAATCCTTTTGTCAGATTTGTATCTGATTGCACAACATTTGCTATTCTGACTTAGAAATTGGAACTGCAGTTTCTTGCCTGGGCATCTCTTGAGTATTCATGTAAAAGAAGTTTAAGCCTTTTAAAAAAAAGCTTAAAAAAATATTTTTAAAGGCTTTGTAAGGTACATACCGGATTTTGAGGTTGCATCTAAATATAATCTATTTAGTGCAAAATGTAAACATCTCTATAAGGTAAGTGCTGAAATTCCACTGCTCCAAATTCTTTGTTTATGAAATATACACTTGTTGCATTGCCAAGGAAACAGGAAATGAGACCTTCACTTAATTTGAAGAATATTTATGTAGTTGTTTCTAAACTGTGTTTTCTGACCACTGTTTTCATCAGCCATGTTAGTTGTCCTGTGAGAGTTGTGCTTCCCTTATTTCACTGTCAGAATGCCTTTATCTCAGATATATTTATGCATCCTGAGGCATTACTGATGTCACATCTTAGATGAGAAAGTTTTAAACCTGTAATATGAAATGTACCTTCTCTTCATTGTCTTGTATTCTGTACTAACAACTAACTATTGGGACAAATTTCTTGCTATACGCCCAGAATCACTGGTGAAGGGGTTTATCAAAGGTGAGGAGAAACAAACTAATCACATACCACAATCTTGTTATAAACACAAAATTTGAGTGTTTAGATGGGTAAGCCTGTTTCCAGATTCATAATCTTTGGCTGCCTTGGGGTTTTTTCCCATCTGTTCCCCAAATTTTCTGCTTTCATTGTTAGTTTTGTTATAGAAACTTCTATTTATCCTCTCTTAGAAAGTTACTCTTAACTGTTCTGTTCTGTCTTCTGTGTCTGCAGATAGGCAACTTTCCCCTATTACATTGATTTGGGAATTTAAAAAAAAAAATGTTCTATGATAAAAAAAAGAATCATTACTAGTGAAAAATGGTAAGATGGTAAGACAAAAAAGACGGCCAAGTTACTTTTATGATCGGGGAACCTTTTATGAGTTATTTTATGAGCAGGAGAATCTTTCCTGAGAAAGACCTTGAAACTCTTCTCAGATGTTGGTAGTGGGATATTTTTGGTAAAAGAATAACATGAAGATGATGTATTGAATATCAGTAATTTTTTTTATTTTCTTTAAATTTATTTATTTTGGGGCAATATATTCAATTGCTATGAGCATGTGAAAAAAAAAAAGAAGCAAAAAATCCAACCCGGATCTGAATTATGTTTATTCTACTACAATATTAATACTGTGTGTTTACACACAACTCCTACTGTAAGATTTTAGTTTGACTTCTTGTCCAAGCTTTTTTCCTTCTTTCTTCATGACTTTATTCCTCCAATTGTCAGATTTATATTTCTAATTTAATTTTCTCTGCTAAACACTTTCATGTTTCTTTCTCTGTGGTTTGAATTCTATCTTCCCATATTTTAAACTGGTTGTTTTTCTGTACACCTCTTTTTGCTTGTTACATTACTAAGCTCCCAATTTTGTCCATAATATTCATCATATCTATTTATAAAATGTCCTTTTTTCTTCTGTGCCACTTTTGGACAAGACGAGAAGCTGTTCCTTTTTCTTTGCACCAATTCCTGACATAAAATGAACATTTTGTTTGCACAGTCATTTGGGGAAAAAAAAGAGTACTATGAATAAAGGATGTTTTGACTTTAATCAAAACTTCTGTGCCTAAGTCCCTAATTTACAGTGAATACACTTTTGTAAAATTATTTTCTCTACTGTAAAAACAGTCCCACTTTTTAATGGCAGGGTCTTCTAATGCACCCTTTCTAGGCATACATGGAGACTCCTTGCTTGAGTGGGGACACCCCTCAAAGTTACACCTTGAGACTGAAAAAAAGAGATCTACCCATGGTTGTTGGTATGGATGAGCAACATCAATCTCTACTTTCTAATTATTTTGCTAGCGTTAGTATTGTTGCTTCAATATTGGTTAAAAAAATAGTGCACTATACTAGTGGTTATAACTACCTATATTTTGTAATAAATACTTCTGATTAAGGTACTTTAATCATATTATAATAAATTCAAATAAATAATTATTCTATATTGGTCTGCCATCGTTAATCCTGCAGGATGAAGTTGCACAAAGATTCAATTACACACATACAATCCTTTAGATATAAACTGTTAACCAAGTCTGGAACTGGGATTAAATCCAGTCACATCTAGACTTTACTCTGAGAACGAGTTCAGAAAGCAAGGGGGTCTTTTCTGAACCTTGTGACTCAGCAGGAGAGCTTCTCTAATAAACCTTGTCCAAAGCTTCCATTCTGGCTGTGACACTGACAAAATGCACATTAGTGCAATACATGAGCATTTGGTTTAGTGTATAATGAGTCTGGGTCTTACAGATGCTTTTGCTTACAATGAAAATTGTATTTTGATGATATCCTCTTAAACTGCTTGACATGGTCTTCAATAGCTAATTTTAGGTGGCACAACTGTTCCCATGTAGTACTGTGTGCTTCCAGCTAATCCATCCAGCAGGTATGAGGGTGGCTGCCATTGAATGGCTCCAGCTTCTGTATCTTTTGGTATTCATATCATGGAATGATATGCATGTGCAGAGCACATTTCTGGTGTGGGGTGATGCTTTGGAGATAATTTTCAGGATTGAAGGATACAGAGGATGAAGAAGGACAAAGGCACGTGCTTGATTGGCTATGAAAGGTTGCAGATGTCTCACAGAAATTGATTTAGACTAAATTTTTAGTTTCATCTTTCTCTAAAGGAACCTCTTGTAACCCTTGACTTTCTGATTCCCACCCTTCAGCACCCACTAGCAGTTTTGGAGCTCTTCAGTCTGTTGCAACGCCAATGGTCTCATCATGGAATGGCATGAAGAAGGACTATCAATTAATTTCCTTGTTTGCCTTGTCTGGGGAACAGGCACCCTGGGAAAAGCAGTCACATGAGCAATAGCAGCTGTGTTTCCATCTGACTCTTGTGGAGACCAGCACAGATGATGCCTTTGCAGCATTTTGAATTCACTGAACCTGATGAAGTACTGACAGAACAGTTTAAAAACCTATGTTCTTTAGGCCTTGAGTACTTAGTAAACCAGTGTTCTTTAGGCCTTGAATACTTGGTAACTAACTAGTCAGCTTTAGTGTTTGTTTTTTTTTTTAAATAATCTGCATAAATGTAAATTCAATCCAATGAAGAGCCTAATTATTGTAATTAATTCTTTCTTAATAGACAACCTTGTATGTTACTGCTTTTGCCTTGAAATCTGCTTCTTATATCCTTAGCCAGTAGAACTTCTGGTGGAAGAAAGAAAGAATTTTTTTGTGTCTGGCTTTGTTGCTGTAGATCTAACTAAGCGTCAGTAAAATACGTAACTCTTGTTTTATGTTTAACTGACTAATGTCAAAAGAAAATAATATAACTAATTCAAAATAAACATGAGGAATTCCTTACGGGCAGTGTTAATTCTCACAACATTAATTAAATTTAGGTAGAAAAAAAAATCTTACGTATTCTGTAACTTCTCTAGGAACACTGATTCAAGAATTTTGACTTCTAAATTTCTTTTTTTTCCCAAGGATCTTATTTCTCAGTGGTGCATTGTATCACTTATAATGACAGCTTGGTTAGATCTTTATTAGAAACAGCTTAAAACAGTGGATTTTATTAAAAAAATCTTTCTGATGATAGTGAAATCAAGAGCTTTTCTTTGTCTTTGATTCTTCAGGAATATGAGGACAAAATGTCCAAGTATAGTCAAACTAAATTTCTGATTCTGTGTTGCTCGTGTTTTGTCTTAGTTAAAGTTTGTGATGAGGTTAAGGTCACATATTTGAATTAGAATTTCTCAATCTCCATGGACATGTACGGATTTTTGATCATTAAAAATACAAGCTCACATGGGTTGCTCCCATAAGTCTTTTTGCAAGACTGAGACCTGTAATTTGTATCTGTGTCCGTACCAAAATTTTCACAAGTCATTTTAGAACAACTATTTTGATTCACAGCTGTCTTCGCACTAATGTACTGTGAAGCCCAGCTTTCTTCCCTATTGTAGTCTACCAAACATAATGCTGCCAGGATTACCTGAACTCCTGTTGTACTGACCATACTGGCTTCCAATTTCTTTTTACATCAAGTTCAATCTCGTGCTTTGCCTTCATATTTAATATTTCTTTCTTTCTTTTTTTTTCCCCTCAGCTTATTTATCTATCTCTTATCTTCTTTTGTGTTGAAGAATTCTTAGTGCTTGTTCGGTAAGAAAGATCTGTGAAATTTGCAACCTGGGAATGCTTAAAGCTTCTCACATAATTTCAGTTCATGTTTGCATTATATTGCTGGTAGTAATGATACTCATTACTTAAAAACTACATTGATATCTAAATATGAAAAAACCTGTAACACTCACTTATTATTTAACAGATAATTTAATTATATTTTGTTAATCAGAATGGTAGTCCTAAGATCTAATACTAGGTTTATTCTATTCCAGGTTATGTACAAAGGCACCCAGATGAGAGCTGAATCCCTTGATCAATGAATTTCATTATTTCTTGGTTTTTCAGGTTACTTTGTTCTTTCTTGTTATGGGCAGCTGTCACAGCAAATAATCAGTGAACACTTACACACAGAGTACTGAGGTTTCCCAAAATGAAGACTTTGAAGGCCCAAAAGAAAATAATACAAAATCCACTATATTTGAGTGAGGAAGTCACTCTCTGTTCTCTAAATCTGACAGGAGGATAGCTGTATAGAGAACCGTGTCTCCAAAAAGAAATAATCAGAAAGAGAATCCAGGTTTTTGTAAATCGCAACAGTCTTGTATTATATTTGATTCCTTCAGAAGACTTGGCATTCTGAATATTTGTAGTCTATATACACAGTCTGTGTGTTCTCAACATCTATATTATCTTAACAGGGATTTGAAACACTGCTGGACAGTGGAGTCTTGGATCACTTCAAGAAATTGGGAAATTCAGTTTATAAAATCCAAGTACCTGATTTCAAAGTTGCGTATGCTTAGCTGTGCTAGAGAACTGAGCCTTTCATGTGGTTCCCTGAAATCAGCACTTTACCAAGACAAGGCACTGTTTTCCCTCCTTTGAATAATGCAAAGTTTTTTTAACATATTCAACTTATTTTGCGATCTCAGAGGAATGTGTATTTTAGTAAAATATGGACAATGAGATAAAAACCAATATGTACATTCCTTTCCTCCTAACAACAAGTGTTATTTTGGGAAGATTTTTAAATGTAAAAACTGATCATCCACTTTGGTTCTCATGTGAGGTATCTGCCATGTTTTGCAGTTTCTTTAGACTGAAAAGCCTGTGTTACAATAAGATACTGTAGGGACCGAAAAATTATATGCAGAAGATTTACTTGAGGAAGACAAAGCATTTTCACTCAAGGAAGTTTTTACTGCTGGGAAAGGCCTGACATGGGACAAGATTCTTTCCCATGAATAGCACTGTATATATTTCTCTGCCTGTCTTTTGAAAAGTAGGATTCCTGTGTAGAGATAACACCTTCTAACAGACATGCTGAGGGGCCCATGCCAAGAGAGAGAAAAGTCTGTGAGAGGACTGAGGGTGAACACAGCCTTGAAGTTATGTGCATGAAAAGGTGTTGATATAAAAGCAACCTGGGTACAGCCTGCGCATGCTCTTTCCACCTGCTGTGATTTTTAGCAGTGTATTTTAGGGGTTTTGACTTTGCAGTAAACTTTTTCCTAAATATCTTAGCCATGGCTTGGTACCTGGGGTTACCTGCGTGCGTAGCAACTCTTACAGATACTACCTATACAGATACTACTATTCAGATACAATTCTGAGCCTAAGGATGCTATACAAGGACTAAAGTAGGAGAAAAGAGAAAAAAAAATAAAACAGGAGGATCATGAGGAGGAAGAGATTTTGGATGGAACTAGTGCATGACACAAAGAAAAATAGAATTGTTTTATTTTCTTATTTTTCTAAAGTGATACAAATATTCATAACAATAACCTTTGCAAATTTTAACCTCAAAAATTTTTAAACATTTCATGCTAATTTTTCCCATATGCAATTGACGCAAAATGCTTAAAAGCTTTTTATGTATAATTAAACCATGCTGTTTCCAGTCTTCTCTGCATATAATATGTTTTACAAGTATGCTTTTCAACACACTCGTATATATTTAAGAGGTATTCACCTTCAGTAACTTTTTGTGGATTTTTACACTGAAACGGCTTGACAAATGCAATATCATATAGGTCTTAAGTCTCCAGGGAGGTGACACATCCTAAGTCAATATTACATAGGCAAAACATTTACACAATTGACCAAAATCATTCCTTTAGTCCCATTATGGCACCTTAAAAACCCTTTACTGTGTATCTACACAGCTGGCCAAAGCGCCTCTGAAACCAGTATTGTTAACCGAGTCAATAATTGCTGTTTTAAAAAGCTATTAAGTAAAAGCTATCTGAGCTTTCAAGGCAATTAGATTTTATCCCTTGTATGCAAGGTCTACAGGAGACTTCAAGCAGCACAATGTCTCATAATAGCAGTACTAATTTTGATTTACTGTCATAAAGAAATGTGTGTCCTCTGAGGAAGTACTAACCTCATCCTCAAACAAACCCAATGCTCTTTTCATTCATGCAACTGCTGAACTGAGTGTTATAAAAAGCTTCTTTACCGTCTTTGCTAAAAAATAAGCTGACCAGTGCATATCAAGTGTATGACATTTAATATAGATGGACATCTGGATTCCTCTCCTTATAAAAGATGAGAAAAATCAAGAGAGATCCAAAACTGAGATAAATGCATTGTAGCTTATCTTTCTGTATTAGAGCTGAAGGGATTGTAATTAGTGAAATTGAAACTATAGGTTTTGGGGTTTTTTACAGATAGAAATTGCTACTACTAATCAAAGTTATATCCGTAGCTATTTTAACCAGTTTTACAAGACAAAAATAGCAGCACCTGTTATTTTATTCAAGAAAGACATTCTTGAAGATAAACCGTCTTGTCGATTCTGTAACTGATTAATGTAGTAGATTAATTCCCCAAGTTAGAATTCCTTTTGTGTAATAGAGTATATAATTACTTTGTAATGTCATCTCTGACCTAAATACTAATTTTATAGGTGTTAGCATCAATATCAGGTTCAGTGATACTACTTTTAAAAACTGAACTAATTTACAGAAATTATAGAATTTACAATGTATTTGTGAACTACTTCATGTAATCATCCTTACCCAAGGTATACTTCTTACAGTTTTTCAAGTTTTTAGTACTTTGAATCATTACAATTAGGATTGCACTGCTTAAAATCATGACACTTGTACACTTGCAGACTTTTGGGGATTTTTTTCCCCTTGACCAAAACTTTTTTTTTTAAATTAGGATTTATAAACTGTGAAAATAATTAAAGAAAGTTCCTTTTTAAACAGTTTTTTTTAGGCATCTTGCTTCCTTTAAGTCCAACATTCTAGGTGTACTACTTCATTTGGGGACAGTATTAAGCACACTTAAGTTAGAAATATTGTTTACTTCAGAAAAAAGATCTAGACATGAAAAATATTTATTTTTCTTTCTGCAGCTATGCATTTCAGAAAACTGACAGGTGACAGAGACACAGATATGTCCCCTATTGTCTTTCCAAGAATGCTCATGAAATATATAGGATAATGTTCAGAGACTTTCACAGAGCTCACAAATGTCAACAACATTCACCTTCAGTGAATCCAGCTTTGGGAAAAATGTGGTTACATTATTCTCCTTGTTGGAGAATGATAGGCAAATAATACCAACATTCTTTAAAAATGTTGGAAAGAATCTGGATTTTTCCCTAAGAAACAAAATTTTAAAAAGAAGAAGGCTTTAGTCACACATAAATTTAAGTTTTCATCATTAGGACACAAATAGAAGTTCCCAAGCAACCACATAAAAATGTAGACAAGAGAGACTCCCGCTGCTCTCCAGGATACCTGCAGATGTAGCAGGTCAGGGTCCAACTAGGCCTTTCCTTTCCTAGCTGGTATATTCTCTGTCTCTCTGAGTCCCTGGGAGACCTACACAGACAATATTTTAGAGTAACCAATTCTGCACTCTTAAATGTGGTGGGTGCCAGATGTATAAACAACCTGGTTGCACTGTAAGTCTGGACACAGTTGCAATCCCAGATGCACAAATAGCATGGGTTGCACTGTAAGTCTTGGCATATTCAGTAAGACACACAAATAGTGTGATTTACTGATTGTTGTGGCAAAATAAGTTTCAGAAACTGCTGATGATAAATACAGCGATATCAGAAAGCATAGGCAATAGTATTATGGTAGAATAAAGCTTACCTGATAGACATCCCTATGGGGAAGGAGATGAATACAGCCCGTTGACTGTCCCAGGCAACAAAGGTGGAGTCCCCTTTGACATTCCTTCCCTCTTACAGTGTTTTCTTTGAGGGTGGAGAAAAGGTAAAGTTTCAATTGATGTCATTACTTGATCAGGTGGAGTTTGAGTGACTTTAGTCATACATGGACAGGTTTTAGTTCATTAGCATATGCCAGGCTGTAAGAAGCAGTATGTTTTGTTTCTAGTGAACTTACTGCTTTCAGTACTTTTGAACACTAAGGGAAAGGAGAAGTTATTATTTTTTCATCAAAAACAACGTTAAACATTTATGGAGATGTCAAAAAAGACACAGAAACTGTGTGAAATCACACAAGTTTAGTTTTGTAGTTCTCTAATGCAGTATGAAATATTTTTTGTTTGACACTTCTCGAATTATATATGTAGTTCAGTAAATAAATTTTAAGTTCTAATAGCACATAGAGATTTAACATATTTCCTTGTAAACAGAGGAATCTAATGCTGAGTTTGTAACTCAATCCCACAAATGAAAGGAGATCCTTCCTATCCCTCAGCGCTCTAATATTGTTATGAGGTGGGGGATGCTGTGTGGATTTATTTTGTTAGTTTTTATAATGGGACAACTCATGTTAATATAGTTAGGCATAAAAACAATTATCTACAATACTGAGAGCTCAATTTAATTTATTATGGTTACACAGTGAACATCATCTCTAGGTACAGATAAGGAACATATTTCACAAACTTTTTTGCATAAAAAGATATGAAGGGAAAAATCAGTTTAGAGTCAACCAAAAATAAAAGTAAACCCTAATGATATAAAAAGTTTTCTATGCAGTTTTCCTTCCCCATTGCTCTTCATCTGAATGTTTCATCTAACCATTTTGTTTTTTTTGTTTTTTATATATAATCTGCTTTCTTTCCTTTCACCTGAAGCAATTTGTAGCTTCTGACTCTAAAGTAGTATTTTTTATTTAAGACTTGAATTTTGAAAGTCATGAGGCAAAGAGATTCAGAGTTTCTAAAGCTGTTATTTTGCTTAAGAAATATCAGTAAACAACAGCTTTTAAACTTTCCCATTCCTTCTATCTTGTTGCTTCCTTTCAATCAAAATCACTAGAGAGAGAAAGTCCAAATTAATAAATAGCTTTGATTTTTCTGAAAATGTATATTTAGCAGACCGATAATTTTCTTCTTTTCCCTCCCCAAATATGACTGCGTTATTTTTATGTAGTTGCCTCTCACTTAAAAGAACTCTGCCTTCCTGAGCATTATTCCTACAAATACGGAGAACTGGAACATTTCTCCTATGAGGAAAGGCTGAGAGTTCTGAAGCTGTTCAGCCCAGAGAAGAGAGGGCTTGGTGGGGTACCTTCAATGCATAGAAATACCTGAAAAGAAGATGCAAAACCAGGCTCTTTTCAGCAGTTTCCAATGATAGAGCCAGGTGCAATGGGCACAAATTGAAACACAGATTCTGTCTAAACATAGAGAAAAAAATGTCACTGTGAACTGACTGAACACAGACACAGATTGCCAAGAGATTCTGTGGAATTTGCAATCATGGAATTTGCAACCACTCTGGATGCGGTCCTGGTCAACCTGCTCCTTGTGGCCTTGCATGAGCAAGGATGTTGGTCAAGATGATCTCAAGAGGTCCCTTCCAGTTCCAGCCATCCTATGATTCTGTGAAAAGGTACTTACAAAATTGTATCTGATTTTTCTGTTATCTTACTTCTACCTATTGAGCTCTCTTTTCGGAAATGTCACCGAATTTGAGTGAATTAGTAGAACTACTAATACATGTAAGAATATAATTGAAAATTAGTAGAGATTTAGAACTTTTTCATTTCATTATAATGAACTTTGTAAGGGACTCAATATACTGGATTTCATATCCAAAATACGGGATGAAACATCTCAAAAGTTTGACATTTCTAGAAAATATACTCACAGAATATTATCAAAAAACAGTGCCTTCAAAACCTGAAGAGGTAGGGGACTTTAGTTCTTGGGAGTAATAGTCCATTCAAAGTCTTATCAGCATACAAAAATATATGTGTCTGCACACCTATGTGTACACTGATATTGACAGAAATTTTCCTTAAAAACAAATAAAAATTACATTACTCCAGATCATAGAATCATAGAATCATAGAATCATAGAATCATAGAATCATAGAATCAT
>JAWMRA010000041.1:30924961-30963875 GCA_035584735.1 Pseudotriccus pelzelni | reverse complement strand
CCTTTTTAGCCACCAGCGTGCTTGTAGCAAGCGTGGGTAGTGCCCTTCCCAAATCTTCGTTCGCGAAGCCTAGCCATAACCATAATAATTTAATTGAGGTCTGTTCAGTAAAACTGAGAGCTAGAGATGGCCATTGCATTGGGCTAATACCCTAATTCTGTTGGGGCACTAACTTAAAAAGTTACTTCCTGCTGCTGCAGGGGTTGCAGCAAATGAGCTTAGAGACATTCATTGAGAGCCTGAATGCACTTATCAAGACAATAACGTTATCCTTTCATGTTTTATAAATAGGAAATTTCTTCAGATATATTTGTATGAAGAATGAGAGGCACAAATTATTTTTCAGTGTCAATAGGATAGCCTGGCATCACCGCACATCTAACCATATTCATTTTTCCAAGACTTTTAGTTGGCATCCTGGACTGTACATCAGTCCATCACTTTATTAGCAACAAATTTAAGTGATCTTGTCTTATTCATTCCTTTCAGTGCAAATTTTTTTGTTTGTTTTTGGTTTTCTTTGTTTGTTTTTTTGTTTGTGCAACATGGTCTTTGAAATAATCAAAGGATTCTGTAATATTGTCTGCCAAACCATGTAAAATGTCCTGTACAGATACCGATACAACTGAACCTGGATAGTAATTTATGACATTGTAGTGTCAGAATATAGTATATGTTAAAAAAACAAAGTGATGCAATATATCTTCAGGTTATTATGAAATTGCTATCACCAGCAAGGGGACACAACAGCTCTGTTTACCAGGTACATCAGGAAGATGGAACCATTGACACTCATAAGCAAATATAAAATCATATTCTTGCTTTCATGGACGAATTACTCATATATATATTATATTAACTCTTTTTATTCCTTAGTCTTAAAGGGATTACTGATTTTAACATGTTTTAAAACCTTAAAATAATACTTTTAGTTGTTACCAGAACCCTGTAACAATACCCTGGATGATACTATAGCATACCTACTTTACTGTGCTCCTGGGAGGGAGATTCCCTGGCAGACAGAACCAGTGACTAAGTTTGTTCTAACTTGTCTGAACTTTACTTTGTGAATGAATGCAGCTGCACACCCATTGTGTCAGGATAAATGCATTCTGTCAGAGGAGAGCTAAGAAGCAGCAAGTAGGGTCGTTTTGTGCAAGTTTTGAAGGAATATGTCCATATAAAATGTGTAAGAAATAGGAAAATCTCAGTTCCATAAATTTGAAAGCACAAGGTCTCAGATTGATTTCCTCCAGTAAGACACTGAATGTTTGACTCCCATGATCTCTGTACTGTTAAAATAATACAGGAAAATATCTCTGGTTATGCTGATGTAGCCTGAACCTGTATCTGGTAGCAGTTCTGTGGGTCACTTTTTCAAGGCAGTCTATGCACAGATGAACTGCTTCTGCCATGGAAACCATATTTGAAGCTTTAGTCATTGTCTAGTTAATGTATAGTCTCTCTGTAGTGCAATATCATTGCTATTGGTAATGTATTCCAGAAATAAGTATAAGAACAGTTGCGTAGACTTAATAGGTAGATGCTGTTGGAACACACAAAATCTGATTTTTTACAAGGAATTTTAAGTGTGTTGTTCGGTGGTTAAGCCAATGTGTAAAGCAGTAAGGGATATTAGTGGCAGTAGTAATTCTCTTTCTAAGAAGTGTCACATGTATCAGCCTGAAGACAGAAATATCTCTGTATCTCTCATAAAAATGCGTGTGGAATAATTCAGAACAGGCAGAAATTTCAATCTGCTGAATAATATTGAATTAGCTTTTCATCTGAGAATTACGTTTGGATATAGTGTTATTCATTACAGCTAGGCTGTCTCTAGCATTATTTCATGTGCATTGCTTTATTGTATAACCTATTCCGGCTTTCTAGAAGAGAAATACAACTCATTAGAGAATAAATAAGTGAAAGAAAATGTATGAATCAGGAGGTATTGCCCTGAACCTCATTTTTATCCAGGTAGACTTCTAATGGTCAGATTAAATTTGAGCTATATTAAATAGGGGAGTCATTGTAAACAGGCTGCATCACACGAGTAATCTAAAACCTTAGATGAATGTTTTAAGTCTTTCTCCATGTACATGGAAGTAACAAAAAATAAGGTAGGCATAGATAAAGGGAAGTTCTTATGAAACTTCTTCAGGTGTTTATTTCTCCTTATTGCATTTCTGTACTGTTCAATGAAGCTGACCAGAAAATGAGACTCATTTGTGAGAAATGACAAGGCCTTAGATCTTCTCTGTTCATTTTGTGAAGAAAAATATAAATGTTCTTTAGGACTAGGTTCTAAAGACTGAAAATGTCCTAGATCTTACTCTGTTGAAAAATTCCCTTGATATTTTTAAAAGTCTTTCATTATGGAAGTGTTCCAAAACCAGGCTAGAATTAATGGTTAAAGCCAGAAATATGATCCCGCCTTCTGCTCTGAGAATGAAAGGTTCAGGTTCAAAGAGATAGTCCAGATATTGCACAGTAAAGACTCTCATACCTAGGCAAATGATTACTAGCCCTTCTGTGGTGACACATTCTCTTATTTCTGAACAGAAATTCCATTTTTATAGACCCTTTGGTAAAGTTTTCTTTAGATATCTGCTACAATCTTTTTCTTCTGAAAACCAGAAATCTCTTTTTAATTACTCATTTAAAAGTTCCTGAAAACATCTTTATTGTAGAGAGAAGGAATAGTATCCTTTCCTTGAAGCTAGTCAGGCTGCCAGAACTTCCCCATTTATTTTCCAAGAATTCTTCCACGAGGATATAATAATAATGATAATAATAATAATGTGTTAGTGTTTTTATAATATGTGAAGTGAATGGAAAAAGCAACATAAAAAAGTTTCATAAACATTTTGGACTTTTATTTTTTATAGATTTTTCTGATCTTGCTCTTGAGATATGCAGTGATTAAGTAGAAAATGTGTGTGTGAGCACACAAGTATATATTCTGTAAGCATCTTCCACATTAAAACGATCAGTTTTATGAGTAAGGTATTTACTGGTGTGCACTAAGAGTCAGTAGCATTCTCTGCATGAACTAATTAAATGTAGCATAAACTGGTAAACACCTTCTTTGGCAATGACATCCACTGATAATTGTTAATATTCCCATCTGCTGTACTTATCTTTCTCTTGGCAGCAGGTTTTTGCTTATATTGCACTCTGCTACATAGGAGAGGTGAGATTCGTAGAAGCTGAGCACCAGTCACTCTCTCCCATTGCTGGGATTGCCTACTGCCAAAGCAACTGCAGAGGTTTCTAAATTCTGTACTGACAGAATAATGGCATGAGGTGGTGGGAAGTGTAGATGGATCGACAGTAGTGCACCAGACTGACATACTGACAGTTCCAGAACATGAGCTAGTGCATGTGCTGACATGTGACAGTTCATCCTGAACATTACAGACTGTAATCCTTAAGTGTGTGCCTTTTCACTACAGTTGATTGTCTTTATCAGATTGTCATCCTACCTCTGGCTTGGAGATCCTTCCACTCCTTGTTCCTTTTTCTGTTTCTTCATCTTGTTTCATTCCCCTCTTATGTAGACCATCAAGTCAGGTAGTCTAATGATCCCTGAAATGTTGGGTAATAAAGTAAGAGAGAGGACTGTATTTTCCTTTGATGCAAGAAGGGGTGAGTCCCTAATCCTTGACACAAAGCTACAATTTAACACTGTTCCGTAGGTCTCTGTGTTTTAATTTCTTAGATCAGTTTCTAGAAAAAGCAGGTGAAAGCCATGAAAGGGAACAACTCAGAACTTTACAAAAAGATCATTCTGCACTCCAGTTGAAAATATAAAAAGTTGTCACGATTTTTATGTGGGAGGGTACGGGGGTGGTAACCTACAAACTTTGCTATCAACATAAAGTCCCATTTGTTGTTTTCAGGTTGACTAACTGACTGAAGACATAAATGGTTTGAAATCCTTAGAAACAAAAAGAAAAGTGTGCTTCTTTGCACACTGAAATTTTTAGAAGCCTGATGACTGAATGGCTTATCGTTCAATAGGGGAGTCTGAAAAGGATCCATAGAGATTTTCTTACTCGCTAACTTCATAGAGAGACTTGAATGAAAAATTTGAAGCTCCCACTTTTTGTGGCAGAAAAAAATAATTAGAAAAATGCCAGTAAAATGGTAAACTGGACAGTTTTTTCAGATCCTCTCCAACTCCCAAGAGAAATTAATGACTCACCGGCTGCTCATGAAAGCACAGAAAAAGGAAAATCAGGACTGATGTTTGAGGGTTTCACTACAAAGAAGTGTCATCAGTGTGCACTTTCAAGGCCATTTTTGTCATGTGATCCTAGATATAAGAAGTTGATAATAGCTGAGCAAAGCCACTTCCCAGATATCTGTCAATTTGAAACAGAAAAAGTTGAGCATGCTGAAAACACTGCCCAGGGATTAAACACTATGAATTTTAACAAGTTAGGCAGAACAGCAAAGCTGCAATCCCTGGTTAATGCTTGAACAGCAGATGTATAAATAGTTAGTAGAACATGTGTTTAGGCCATTTATTAAAGAAAGAATTTGGGAAAGAAAGCTAAACTGCATAACTACACATGTAATTCCCATAATGTTGGTACACAATGCACATATTAAAGTTTGAAATACTCTGTAATTGTGTGGTGTTTTTTTTTTCCATTCTGTTTGTGCTGATGGCATCATTAGGGAAAACTACCAGCAGTGGGAAAAAGTGGAAAAGAAAATGTTTATACATAAATATCTTGTGCACGTTCAGTCTTTTGCCTAGGGACTAGAATGTCTGACCCCTTACTTTTCCCTGTCCAGGGCTACCCTGATAATGACCACTGAACTGATACTTTGAGTTCAGCATATAAGGAAAATTAATCTGAGGTAGCCCTGCAGTCTTAACTGAAATTTTTCCTTGGGGAATACAGTGTGAATCCTGTTTACAATCTCTTTTTCTTTGCATGTCACTTAATTAACAGTAAGGTATTTAATTTTAATAAAAGCATTTGTGAGGTCTTCAGTCAAATCCTTCAGCAGCAAGGGTCCTTCAGAGTCAAATTGTGTTTAGTATCAAGTAGCATCCTTTTCCATTTGGTACCACTCTTATGATGTTTAGATGAGACAAGACATTTGTGTTCAAATTAGTGTCCAATTCTATGGGAGATTTGAAAGAAACTTGTGACAATTATTTTCAGAATTCCTGTTAAACTTACAGTTCTGGATATAATCTATTTAGATTAATGGCAATCCTTTCACACTGGCATGGCTGGCTGCATGATGGGACTGTGCATTACACTGATGGATAAGTTCTTAGCTGCCCTGGGTAGGCTGTGTGAAAAAAATAAAGAGCTGAAGATGGAAAAATGGATTATGAGTTCAAGAATCAATCAGCATATAAAGGACAAGGTTGAAATTGCTGGGCAACAGAAAGCGACAAAGGCGGTTACAAAGAATTTAAGACATGTCAGTGAAGGATTAGCTGTTCTGTAAACCAATATTAGCTATCCCACCTTCAGACTGGAAAGTCTGCTATCTGCCCTAACCTCCAACTGAACTTGCCAGCAAAGTCTATTGAATATGTTTATGAGAATCCCAATACCTAGACATAAATAAGATCTAGAGAGAATCTTCGTTCTCTTTCATCCTTATCACTTTATGCCTCTTGATATCTCTAGACCTACATAAATGCTATTATACTTACAGTTCTCAAACATGATACAAGTGGTCTCAGTTTTGCTAACATAGCTCCCATCCTCACTTCAACTCTTTGTAGCTACTTAAAAACACTCTGTGCTGTCTGAAAAAGACAACCTTAATGTAAATGCATTCTCCTGGGATGCTGAGCATGTTTGAACACAGCACCATACTAATGTGATTACATGGTTTTGAGCTGACCTTCAGTATGGGTAGAATGAACCCAAGTTGCCTATGTGGAGAGATCTTAATGAGTGGGAGAGGAAAAATGAGTCAGGGGAATTTAAGTGGAGCCACAGTCATGATAAGTGGCTGGAGTCACTTGGGCTGTTCAGCCTGGAGAAGAGGAGACTGAGGGGAGACCTCACTGCAGTCTACGACTTCCTCAGGAGGGGAAGAGGAGGGGAAGACACTGATCTCTTGTCTGTGGTGACCAGTGACAGAACTGAAGCGAATGGCCTGCACTTGTGTCAGGGGAGGTTCAGGTTGGATATTAGTAAAAGGTTCTTCACCGAGACCGAGATGGTTTGGCACTGGAACAGGCTCCCCAGGAAAGTGACCAGAGCACCAGGCTTGACAGAGTTCAAGAAGCTTTTGGACAATGCTCCCAGGCACATGGTGTGACTCCTGGGGATGGTCCTTTACAGTGTTAAGAGCTCGATCTTTGTGACTCCCTTTCAACAGAGCACACTCTGTGATTCTATTTGTTTGTTGAATACTTCTCACACTTTGACTGAATACTATTTTTTAAGGAGGAAAAACATTTTAAAAAATGAATTGTTTTGAAAAATTCTGTTCTGACAGTTTTTAAATTATGTGGTTTATATTTTGTTTTGCAACTAGCTTTTATTTAGACTTCTAAAAACTATATGATGTACCGGTGGAGAAATTATAGTAATCAGCAGGCTTGTGTTGAAGAAAAGTTTCCTAAAATAACTTTCCTATTTTAAGAATTACACCTCTGGAGTATATAATCTAATTAAGTGATGAGATATCTATCACTTTTGAGTCTTAAGGAAAGATCTGACAAACATCTGCTGTGAATTTTTTGTGTACAACTGAATCTGTTTGGAAAAGAAGAGGCTAGAAGAAGTCCAGAGCCTACAACATTTGCACTGAGTGGGATCTCACATAGGAGATGCCATGCAGAATGAGACTTTTGATGAGGTGCCCTTGAGAGGCAGTGGTTGTTGCATACCACTAAATTTTGAACTTGGTGTAATGAGGACTGTTCTCTGTAATAGAAGCAAGAGTCTACTGATCACCCCATGGCAAGTTTTCCCTCTGAGTCACAGAAATTGGTGGCTAAAGGCACAGTTACCTTGCTATTCATTTCTTGAGGAAAAAATATGCCATCTGGCACAATAATTCAGGAAGACTGCTGAACTTTGGATAAAGATAACATCTGAGATTCCTTCTGCATCACTCTCCATTTCACTGTTATGGTGCAGAAAGTAGCAGAACAGTTAAATCATCACAAAACCAATAGGGAAAAATAATAATATTTTTTTGGTAACCATTCTGAGTTATTTTTAATTCAGCTACATATGTGCCTAAGGCAGGATATAAAATGTCTAAGTGCATTACAGTTGAATGTCTGTTCTCTTCACATCTCTAACAAAGATATGCGTGGAGGTGTAAATTTACATTGTCATCACTGGATAATTTTCACTAGCTTAGATTCATTTAGACATCTGCCTAGTGTGAATGGGTTATCTCAAATGGGAATTAAAGTAAGTAGAAAAAAAAAAAAAAGACTAATATTTGTATGACTCCCGAATTTTATTATGAAGCTTTAATCTCATATGTTCATAATTTTTCTTTTATCACCTACCTTTGCTAATGACAGGTAATTTCTTATGTTAGAGAGTCGACATTAATGACCCTCTGACCCTCTGATAAGTTAGCCTTTTTTCAAAGCCTGGTGTAAAAACTATTTTCATATCCAGTTATGTTTTTAAAGTTGTCTGTGAATTAGAACTGATGAACTCTTCAAATACATTTGATTTTCTGCTTGGTCTACAGATTTGCAAATTTAGTCCCTTTTGTCCAAGTGTTAAAATTAATTTTTGAGTGGAAATTTCTGAAATGCTAGCTTTTGATAAATGTTTCTGATCTTTTCTACAAAATGTTATTTTTTTCACTTTCCAATGAGTTTCTTGTTTCTTTGACAACAACGCAGTAAGTTCTAAGAAGACTATTCTCTACAATGTGAATGAAATTATAATTAAAAGCATTGAATTCCTCCTTGATGTCAGTGTCAAGGGTAACCTGGGAGCCAAGACAACTGACTGGTACAATAGATTTGAGTAGAATTGGTGAATGGCTAGAAACTCAGACAGTATCATTTCAGATGTTCACCACAGGGTTAAGGCTGTAGCTCCAGATAGAGCAAGGTCACAGAATCATAGAATGGACAAGGCTGGAAGTGAACACAGTGGGTCATCTGGTCTAAACTCCCTCCTCAAGCAGGGTCATCCTGTCCATCATTGCACAGGGTTGTGTCCAGATGGCTCTTGAAAATCTCCAGTGAGGAAGACTCCACAATCTCTCTGGGCAATCTGTTCCAATGCATGGCCACCCACAGAGTAATTCTCATTATTATAGTATATATATTATAATCCTCATATTCAGGTGGAATTTTCTGTGCATAAGTTTTTGCCCATTGCCTCTTGTCCTATTGCCTGACACCACCAAGAAGAGCATGGATCCATCCTCTTGGCACCTTTCATTCCCTCTCAGTTGTCTTTTCTCAAGGTCCTGGATAAATGCCACAAATATACATGTAGTTTGAATGCAATCTATTTTGAACACACTAGACTTACAATTCATGTATGTAAGGTGCACAGCAGCTGTTCTGAGAATAAATTGGCCCGACATGTTGGGAGAGCCCTGTGCTCATGCACTGTGTGCTGCAGATGCATATGCTTGTGGTTTTGCCTTGGTTTTCCCAAAGAGTACATGGAATGTGGGAGTGTAGGTGGTTGGACATGCAGTGCAGGAGTAGTATGAGGCTGCTCAACTCTGTAGCACCTGGACCAGGGCTGCTTCGCTCCGAGCTTTGGTTTTAGCTTTCCTACAAATGTGCAAAGGTATCCTTCTTTAAGAAAACATTATTGGATGCTGATGTAAAAAATTAATAAAAAATAAAAAAAGAAACAAAATTTAAAAAAAACACGAAAAACCAAAACCCAAAAAAACCCAAAGCAAAATAGAACAAAGAACCCCAAACAAACCAAAAAACCAAACCAAAACAAAACCAAAAAAACCCCACAAAATGGGGATGAGCAATACCTCATTTTGCATTGCTTGAACATTTCTTACTGAAAACTAAGTATTAAGTGAGGAAGTGGACTGCAGGAAGAGAAGGGAGGGTTAAGGCAATTCGCTGTTCATAAGTAGAATTCATTTTTGTCCTACTGCTGTGGGAGTGTTCCTCTGGCTAAGCTGCTTGAAATCAAACTCTACAAAGACAGTCACTAATTGTATGTTTAGGCATTAGCTGTGTTCCCAACTTGATATCCTCCACCTTATTCTACAAAATTGCTGAGCATTCACAGCAGTAACTGAAATCACTGAGAGCTGGGCTTTGTAAATGTTCTGTACAGAGTGAAAAGGAATAACAAATATCTCAAACTAAGTGAAATATTTTGTCTTTAATTTTTTTGCCCTGCCTCTATAAAATCTAGATGTTAATAATCACTTATCTTACACAAGAACTATGAAGATAAAAGAATTCATATTTGTGAAACAGAACTACTGCAATGAGGATTGCTGTAAGAGGCTATATGGGAACTAATAATTCTGTCTTCAGAACTGTGATAGTTTTGGCTGGACTAGAGCTAATTTTCTTCAAAATGGCTAGTATGGGGTCAAGTCTTGGATTTTTTGCTGAACACGAGGTTGATAATACAGCGCAGGTTTTTTTACATACAGCCAAGGCATTTTATGCTTTTCCTACTGCCACGCTGGAAAGGAAGTTGGGGTTGCAAGAGAGGCTGGGAGGAGGCACAGCTGGGTCAGATGACCCAAACAGAGAAGAGGAATATTCCATACCATATGACATCATGCTTAGTATATAAAGGGGAGGGAAGAAGAAGGAAGAGGGATGGGTTTGGAGTGATGGGGTTTGTCTTCCCAAGTCACCGCTGTGTGTGATGGGGCCCTGCTCTCCTGGGGATGGCTGAACACCTGCCTGCCCGTTGGGAAGCAGTGCCTTGTTTTGCTTTGCTTGTGTGTCCAGCTTTTGTTTTTGCTGTTGAACTCTCTTTATCTCAGTGCATGAGTTTTCTGGCTTTTACCCTTCCAATTCTCTCCCTGATCCTGCTGGTGGAGGTGTGAGTGAGCAGCTGCATGGGGCTTGGTTGCCAGCTGGGGTGAAGCCATGACAAGAACTGAGTTCAAGTAATGTGCTGTAAGCAAACCTATGGATGATGAGCTGAGCAATAAAGGTAAAGCAAAATGCAGAAAACTGTCCATTAATGCAGTACTATTCATACTGCCCACTGAAATAGGCAGACATCTCTTGAAAGTCAGGAAAATCCAGAGTTAAACTAAAAATTGTAAAACTTTGGAGAAAAACAACCAAAGGTGAAAGTCAATTTAAACCCTGTGTTTTATATAGTGTAATGGCTTGATTTAATAATAGTTCTCCTTTAAGGTTACTGACTGTGAAACTAATAGCACTGTAGGTATTGAAAATGACTGACAGCCAACATACATAAGAAAAATAATTAATATGATGTTTTGTGGGAGTAAGACGTGGAGATGCTTTTAAAAACACATTCACCAAAGGAAGATTTCTAATGTAATATACCTTTGATAAGGCAGGAGAAGAGAGGGATGGAAAATAATGTAATTTAAAGGAAAAACAACAGGCATATTAAGCAAATGCTGGTAAAAAGAAGTAAATCTCATTTCAGCTTTTCACTTTTTTTGGTCCTTTTTGTGTTGAAAAACTGTAAGCTATGCACATAATTAGACATCCGTGCCGCCACAATAAATCACTTTTCTGAACACACTGATGCGCCCTGACACACTAAGCCCAAGCTGGCAAGTCTGCGCTAAATAAGGATCTGCTGACTAGCTGACATGAACTTCTGATGCATTTCAAATAGAGACAGTGAGAATCTTTTAACAAGCATTCTCTCTGTTTTTCAAAGAATCCCACAGAGTCTCAATATTACTGATTTATCTGAACAGTCCTGTGTATGTACCGTACATGAGTGGAACCATGTTCATCACAACATTTTGCTGATGATCCAGGATTCCTGTTCTCCTAATTTTCTGGTATTTCTTTCCTGTAAACAGTTTGTAGCATGCTTGAAATTTTTCCATAAATGCAAATGCTTCTTTGTGCACACAGGGAGCTTTTTGACCAGATGACATTCTAAAAGAATAAAATAGTGTCTTGAAAAGACAAAAAAGTTTAACAAACCTTTGAAAGCAAAGACTATAGTCAGGAATGTTGAGCACAATTGCTTTCAACTTAGAAACATGAAACACTGTTCAGTTCTTGCTCTGGAAAAAGAGAAATACTGAAAAGCACATTTGTATCATAAAACAGAGATTTAGAAAAAGGTCTTAATGACACCTTAACAATTAAAGGTATTGCTGCTGTATAGGGAGTCCAGCAGAACAAAAACAGTGTGGGTCTTTGTGTTCAGAGGCATTTTCTTGATGTGTAGATGAACAAGGGAAGACTAATAGCTTTGACAGAGTCATAGCTATATTTGGCTTTGCTGGAAGTGAGATGATGTCACATTTTAACGCCATCCAGCAGCTAAGTACAGTGCAGCCACTAGCTCATTTGCCCCTGCTCCCCACCTCAGTGAGACAGAGAATCGAAAAAAAAAAAAAAAAAGTAAAACTCATGGTTTGAGATAAGAACAGTTTAATAATTGAGACACGATAAGATATAATACTAGTAATACTTCCAGTAATAATAATACTTGTCATGAGAAAGAGAGAGAGACAGGAACAAAACTAAAGAGAAATTATTGATACACAATGCAGTTGTTGATCACCTGCTGAACAATGCCCAGCCAGTTCTCAAGCAGAGATCAGTTGTTCCCAGCCAAGTGCCCCCAGCTTATATGCTGAACACGACATTCTGTGGTATGCAATATCCCTTTAGCCAGTTCAGGTCTGCTCTCTTGGCTATGCTCTCTCCTGGCTTCCTGTGCACCTGTTCACTGGCAGAGCATGGCAGGCATGGCTACAGGAATAATAGGTGAAGAAGGAGGTGACACCGTCATTTTAATCTGGAGGCTCAATTTTCTATGTGTTTTTTTTGTGGTATGACTCCAGATTTGTATGACAGGATGCAAACTGGATCAGGTATTTTAATGATTCTTGCGCTTCTGGTGTTTAAGGATTACTATGATAAAGGATGTTGCATACCTGGGTGTCTTTATATACTACCATGCTGTTTCATCTCTCTGTCTTGGAGACAAAGAAATACTGAACAGCTTTTTTATCAGTGTGCTGCACCACTGTATTTTTTGTCCCTATTTGTCCATGTTCATCATGCTCAGTATTCTCGAGAGACTTTTTCGCTACAACATGCCCCAAACACACAAACAGAATATTCTGAGTTTGAAGGAATCTATAAGTATCATTGAGTCCAACCCTTAACTGAATGGCCAATACAGGGATCTAACCTACAACGACCTTGGTGTTATTAGCACCGTGCTCTAAGCAAGTGAGTTAATCTCAGGGTCAAACATTTTAGTATGTTTATAGATAAGGGGGGAAAGGAAGCAATTTTTAATGAGCTGATGAAAGAACTTAATGGGAAAAAACCCCTGATGTGCAGTCGAAAAGGAAATAGAAATGCCTTTGGTATTTTCACAAGGAGATTTCTTCTGATGTTAAATTCTATTAGTTCAATTATTGCACAGCTAGTGATTCAAGTCCCATTATATTTTTATTCATTTTTAATTAACACCTTTGCTATACATCAGACTATATTTTGATCTAGGTTTTGAAATAATTTTTCAAAAAGTGTAGGTTCTCCTCATCAGCTCACACCTGCCTTGAAGACTGAAGAGAGTGGTGCAAATAATTTAATAAAGAAGGAAACAAAACTACTATCTCCCTTTTATCTCCTAATATACAGTCCAAGTGTGAGTCTTGTCAGTTCTGGCAAGAGGAATGAGGCAGTAGGCTGACTGATTGGAGAATGCTTTGGCAACCAGACAGTGTTCTGAGGCAATGTGGCAGGTAGCTTTGGTCTTAATAACTTTCTATTACACACACTTATTGTGGCACAACTACAACAACCTTTGATTTATTTTTGATGGATGTTTTCTCCACCAGTTTTAAAACTCATTGCTTGAGAAACACCTGAAGTTATTTTATTGCTTCCATAAAAACGTTAAGTGATTTCAGGTGCAGAATCCCTCAATGTTTTACCATTAGTAAGAGAAGTCTCATGTTAAAAGGTTTTTTTTTTCTGCTATTTTAGCTTTTGAAAAATACTCAGATAGTCCGTATTTTTTGGTATCCAGTAAGTAAAAAAATTGAAAATGCACAAAAGACCTGGTGTTATTCTGGCAAACAATCTACAAAAATTTCCAGGAATCTTCTGGCTTATGTTAAGGATTCATCACAATATACTGTCTCCAGTATATCAGATGGCTCCAATGAGCCATCTGATCATTTAAACCTGATAAAGGTCTAAATTCTCAGGTTTGATATCAACTGATCCAGGTCATTTTATTAAAAAAAAAAAAAAGAATTTTATTGTAGATTTACTACTGTGAAGTGGTGAATTGCTTAACTGTCCGTATGTGAAATCTGACCTGATGTTAAATGGTACTTATGTTGAACTTGTTGAAATCTCGCCTACATTTATGCAGAAAATCAGCAAGAAGTCAAAAAACAGTGCAGAGAAGAGAAAGTATTGGATGCTGACAGACTGACAGGGCAAAGGATGACAGGAATTTCATGTGAAAAACAGGTAGACACATTTGGAGTAAATAAAGAAGCATCCTCTGTAAATTGTTGCCATCCGGGATAAAAAAAGGATGAGTGGCGTAATTCCCACTGAAGCTGAGACTGCACAGTTTAGAAGTGAAGGTGCTGGGGAAGCTCCTTTCCCAGTGACAAAGTGGGAGGCAAGCTGTTGGGGTTATGGGAACAAACAAATAGATTAAGCAGGAGGAGATTATTAGTGGAAGACTGTGGAGCATAGAAGCTGACACTGGAGGAAAGATACAACAGGGAAGGATTGACAAAAGCGTGATTCAAATAATGTAGGAATGAACCTGGGTGGAAACATATTTATGGGGATAAGACTAAAAGAATCTTAAGTGTTAAGATCACTGTCATCTAGACAGCAGCATGCAGTTCTGAACATGCATTTTTAGATGTAATCCACTAATTTGCAAACATGAGATAGTTTTTCTACTCCCACGTGGGTTCTTGGAAGGAACTGGGATATGAAGTAAGACAGTAAGACCTGAATTTGTATCCATTTTACCCTTTGTCAGGTAACAGGCATTTTCTCATCTTTTTTCACTACTTGATAGAGGAAATCAAGCATCTCTTAAAAATAGGTCATCTCAGGTGAACTAAATAACCTCAGTAGACACCTATTTCCACTGACTGTAGAAGGTACCTTATAGCTAGAAGGCTTTTAACTTGGCCTCAGTTATTACAAATCTAAAGCTAGAAGTGATAAATCCTGGCCTGAATAGGACTGTGGTTTCCCTGTCTTTTGTGAGGGAAGCTGAAAAAAAGGATGACCAGAGGAGAAAGGACAGAGCCTGGGGGATTGGCTTATTTTCAGTCATAGTGGTGTCTGCTTACTTACATCAGATTTTTACTGCTGGACAAGTAGCTGTGAGTCCTGTCTGCATGACCAGCAAAAAGCTCTTGCTGCCTGCTCTCCACAAGTACTGAGATGTCACAGAACATGTGAAATTGTGCTGTGAACAACCAGTTACTATGAGTGTAAATGGTCTATTTCTGACAGCTACATCTCAAGTTTTTTACATTTTATGTACATCAGTGGGCATCATGGAGCTCACCTTAGTTCCAGACGCTGCCCATATCTGGAGCCACCTGGCTGCAGAGTTTAAGTAAATATACCCCAGCAGACATAAAGCAATTGGCTACCTTGGTAAGAAGAACATAGAAATACCTGTGAGAAAGGCATATATTTTCCCTTCTGTCTTGTGCGATGGTACATGTGAGAGATGAAACATTCTTTTGTCGAAAAAGAAGGAGAAAATGAATATTTGATTTTGTTACATACTTGGAGACAAAGCACCGTGATTCAGCACACATGGAAGAGCATTGTCAAACTTTACACTGACAGTCCAAGTTGAAAGTCGGACCTTTCAACTACTTGTCTTTGTGTCATGTGTAAGATGTAGGAAATGTTTACGGCTTTAATATGCAAGTTATTCTGAACATAAAGCTACATTATAATTTTTCAACACGACAGCTATTTCTGGATTCCACCACAGTCTTCTCCATCTTATATTGGACAAATTTTATAGGGAAGACATTGTGCATGGTTCCTAATTACCATGCATTGACCAGAGGGCTCTGATCAGAGGCAGCTATTTAGTGAGAGGAACAGTGGATACAGCTATCAGTATTGTGACTGTTTTTTTAACTGAGATTTTAAATAATATTTTTTATTGCTTATTTTTTTTAAATATCTGGTTCTCAATTTTTCTAGTGTTACATTGATTTAATTACTTTGATTTATGCATGTTTTGATGTCTGATTAGAGCACTGTTTAAATACATTCAGTCCTCAAAAGCCCATTAAATGAGTCTTCAATCGATTAAATCAAATTTTATTGTACAAGCAACTGCCTTTGTAAATAAAAATAAATATACAATCATTACTTTTAATTACAAATGAGAAATCAAGATAATATGAACCTATTAGTTGTCAGACAAAAGCTTTGATATGCCTAGAAAATGCTCTTCAAGTTTTATATTCATAAAGGGCTAGAATTGAGTTTGATAACAAGATTTGTCTTTTTTCTGTGTAGGCACTGACAACACAAATAGCAGTCTTAATTTGGGATAACTGGTAATGGTGCAGCAGGTTGCTTGTACAGATAATACTGCAGAACCTTCCTTTCAGAATGAAACAGAAAAGGAAATTTGCCGTAGAGTTAGTATTTGTGAGCTTTGATTCTGTTCCTGCTCTGCCAGACATTTTTTTGACTTTTGGCTTGCCACAAATACCCATACACCTAATACTTCTCCCTTTTTAAAGCAGCCAAATATTTGCAGTAATATGAAATAGTCTTCAATTTGCTCACCTTAAATTCGCTCACCTTAATTTGCTCACTCTCCTTAAAAAAGGAGAGACCATTCATTAGCAAGGTTAATAACCTAAAGACTGCAAGGTAGTTTAAATATTATGAATATCATTGATTGAAGTAAAGTATGGAAGAAAACAGGATTGCTGAGGGGTTTCTCTGCATGGGGGACATTTCATTGCTGCATTTCTCATGGTCCTTGGTCTGAATTAAAAAAATGCAAATGTGGAGCCAGTGTTTTTTTAAGTGATGTCTCCCAAGGGCTATCTCAGCTGCTGAGATTTAGGGAGTCACCCCTAGTAACAGGAGATCCAGTACTTAATTCAGTGAGTGCGAGCTGCCCAGACATGGGACAAGTGCTTTGCATGTCTTGTCAAGGTGCCATTTGCATAATAGAGGCATAAAGCATTCCTCATGCAGTCTAATTCCAAGTGACATTTGCATACTAATCAATATGAACTTCATATTTAAAGTCTGTTTATTCATTTACTCTGCTAACATCCATATGGCCTTTGAGCATTACTTTTTATCTAGCATTTTGAATAATAATGTCCCATTCTGACCTGAGCACCTCTCAGTGTAGCTGCAGTTACTGTGGCCATGTCTACAGCTCTGCTCCTAGTGACCTAAGCAGCTTCTTTTATGTTCTTAGCAAGAAAGGATGGCATATTATTTCCCCTTGTGATAAGTATTAATCACTCCGTAGTAAAGTGGTTACAGTGTGTGAAGTCACCTGCTGGCAGTCCTTATGAGCAGTTTATCACTGACTCCTGCTTTGTTAAATGTCGAGGCTTTCAAAAATAAATTACTTTGTTTTTTAAAATCACTCATTTACATATTTGACCTTAAGACTGCAAATTCTGTTGGGCAGGAAGGCAAGGTAGCAACTTGTTCAACACCCAACTTTCTTTATTCTCGTTTTATACTGTACCTGATGCAATGAGTTTCATTTCTGGTCAGACCTGCCTAATGCTGGCACAGAATACTAGCCATCGCTCTAAAAGAAAAACTGACATAGAGTCAGCCTGTTCTCAAGTAGACCGAGGTCTAGCTATGCCACATGTTTGACATTATTCATCTGCATAATTTGAGCTTTATCTTTTTCATAGAATCCTGAGGTTCAGGGTTCAAATATAAATTTGACATTTTGAAATACTTGGGTGTTCGTAGGCAGTAGATATGGCTCTAAGACACTCTGAGAGAAATAAATGGAAGTAGAATGTCCTCAAATTAACTGAAGCAAGAAATCTGTGCAATCTAACTGAAGCATTACAAATTCGAGTTGATAGATATAAGATCTTAAAATTATTTATTCCTTCTTTTCACTAATGTGTTCAGAGACCAGTTGTTATGTTGAATGAAACTGGCTCCATCCAGTAAATCTAGTATCACTGCAAAGATGAATATACTTCTTGACCTTGATAAGATACTATTTATTAAAATTACCAGCAATACTTTGAAGAATCATACTAAAATACAGAATTAAAAGTTTCTGCCTGTTTTCTGTCTTGAACTTATGTGATTCTCTTAATAGGAAAGTCATCGTCACTTCTAATCTTCAGTGACTGAAACCATGATTGATCTTGAAAGTAAACATAAACATGTAAACTTTTGTTTATACAACTCTTATCACTCAGACAGAACATTGAAGTCAGTGAAATTTTTCTTTGAATAACAAATGGAATATGGAAAACGTGAACGTTTTATGTTTAACTTAGCTAAAGAGTTAAATATGTTGCTCTTCTGCTGTGATATACTTTAAATACATATCATTACGCTATGAGTTTCTTTTCCTTGATTACACCATAATTTGTTTGCTATTGTAATTTACATGCTGCATTTACTATATTGAGTTATGTACCCTATGTGCTTGCAAAAAAAGGTGAATTTTAATTTAAGAATTGTTGTAAAATGCAGAAAAGGTGCAGAGCAGCATAAATATGTGTAATAAAATGCAGTACCCAATGGCATTTCAATTTCAGAATCAGGAAGTTAATCACAATAGTTCAGTTAGATATCTACTTTTCTTTGTACCCATAATATGAGACTGATCATACCATCATTATGTGATGAAAGCAAAGCAAATGGATTTCAGTGGAAAGATCCCTCTCTTTTCCTTCCCTGTCAAATTAACTCAGAGTTTCATTAAATCTATAAAGACTTCCTTACAGTCTACTGTAATTTTCAGTTGAGGATGCCCCATCTCCTACTTGATTGTATATTCATATTTTTTGAGATGTGGAATTTCTTCATAAGCCCACTTAAGCTAAACATCCTGGAATTCAACAGCCTCCCACACCTCACCCTGATCTCCCCCATTCCTCTGTCCCCCCCCAGTCCCCTCTGAGGGCTGTGTTGGAATAAGGTTACCACATTGTGGTGGAGACATGGACAGCTAGACACAAGGAACAAAGCTGTAGCTGCTACTGGAGTCCCAGTGAAATGATACTAGTCCCTCAGGTTTTCAGGAGCAAAATAATTTCTTAATCATCCACACTCCGGTTCCCCTGAGTAATTGGCAATAACCTGAAGCACTCTTTTGAGGTATTCCTCTTTGTTTGAATAGTCACAGAAGATGGGCAGACAAAACAAAACTGGTTTTGTATTTTTCTTGACGCACAGTCTCTTGGGGTAATAAAAGATTTCCTTGACGAGAAAAAAAATACAAAAAAACCCCAAATAGTGAGATTTCAGCTGATACTCCTCGTATTAAAGTGTACATTTTCCAAGGAATGAAAATCTAACCCCTTGGAATATCATGCACCTGTTGCTACCATTGTTTTTGTAGCTCTTGAAACTTAGTTTACACTGAAGATCCAAAAAGACTTGATATTTGCATGGTTGAAAAATAAAAAAAAATATCTTTAGTCTTGTTTTGCTTATTTGTTTGGGTTTGGTTCTGTTTTGATGGGGTTTTTTGAACCTACTTTGATGAAGTAGTCCACTAAATTCCACTGGGGTCTATGTGCTGATGTTTCGCTTTTCCTGCTTCTGGTTCCATGTGGATAGATTCAAAAATTCTTATTTTTTCGTATATGCCTTTGCTTGCTCTGTATAACAGGGTAGTAACTCTCTGTAGCCTGAGGTGTTCAGTTATTGCATTTGAGAAATCTAAATGAGGGAGTAAAATGCAAAGTTGTTGTAATAAGCTCACTGCCAAATCTTTGGCCACAGCCACTGTGATTTCAGACTCAGTAAACTACTGCCCAAAAAAGCCTAAGGGATGAGTTTGTGTCCTGGTATGAGTGAAGAGAATTTAACTATTTGTAATAATTTAAAGAGGCAATTGGTTTTGTTTGTTTGTTTTGTTTAGGTTTTTTTGTTTGTTTGTTTGCTTGGTTGGCTTTCTTTTTTTATTTTCCAGTTTGTTCGGGCTCTAAGCAGAGAGTTCACATTTTTTTCTTCTAACCCTGTGCTGGTCTCAAGCAACTTTTCACAGACCTTGGCATCAATTAAGTCATTTTCCCAGCTGCTTTAAAGTCCTCCCCGCTTCCTATGACCCATTACACTCACGTTTAGCAGAGAATCACCATCATATCGACAGTTATACTCTCTTCTGGCTCTGATGCTTACCTTTAATCTACAAGTGATCCCCCTTTTCCACCAGGCTCCTAGTATCACTAAGTATTTTGTCATTGGTGTAGGAAAGAAAATTCAGATCCCTAAGTTCTGTACATGTAGGTGAACATAAAAATAGTAGAGATGAATCTTTTGGCTGATATCAATTTTTCATAACTTTTGAACAAACACTGACATTGAACAGTTATTTCTGTTACAGACCAGGAATTTTCATTTTATATATACCAATAGGGAAATGTGAAAGAGATTCATTGCTAATTCAGATGAATTCTGTGAAGCATATATAGCTAAATATGAAAGCTCATAAAAAGGAACTGTAGAAGGCAGAAAAATATCTGACTTCTTGCATGTTGATGAAGACCCAAATCCACTAACTGCATGTGACATAAAGTATTTCTAAGTCCACCTCAAAGAAAATAAACAACATGCTGTAGAGGGAACTTTTACTCATCTCCATGATAAACAGTGATCAAAAGTATGATTAAAAGTGCAGTCTTAGTGATCTTCTGTTTTCTATGCTTTCTGTGTTTTTCCTATTTAGGTTTTCTAAAGATATTTTGGGTCTAAGTATTTTCATATTTTCCCATACAAGTTTCTTTCAGTGAAGAAGAATGACTTGTACTCTGTCAAGCCAAACCCTAAGTAATGCTGTTGCAGGTTTAGCTCTTCCATATGGCTGATTTTTCTCAAATACAAATTGTTTTACTGTCTTTATTTTGTTTTTGAGCTTGTTTGTTTGTTTCTGAAATGTGTTCTGAATATCCCTCAAAGGATGTGTTGGAGCCATGCCTGTGACTCTGAAAGATGAAAGTAGAATTTGTCATAAGTGTTCTCTCAATTTTGCAAAGAAATTATTTACTGCACACCTTAGGATTTTATTTCAGTAGTTTCTTTAATATCTATTACTCAGCAAGAATTATTACTATGTAGTATTAAATCTTTCCATCTTGCAATAAGCCAATGCTCAATGTAAAAACTGGGACTGAGTTTGAAACAGTAGAATGCTATAACTGCTTCCCAGAAAATTCAATGATGAACTGTTGAATTGAATATGAGACAGAATATAAAATAGATAATAGATAATTGGTCTTTTTCAAGCATTGGAATGTAGGATGAAAATTTTAGTACAACAGTTTGGGGAAAACAAAGAAATAAGATCAGTATTTATAATTTACTATGCACATAAATATACTTATATATATGGACAACTGTATGGGCATGCATTCAGGCACATATTTTGGTCGAAATAGTAAGCAATTATGCCACTTTTCCGGGAGACAAAGTGAAATAGAATAGTAGAATACTAGGATTCTCCCATACGATAGGTGTAAAAATTTCCACAATGTACCTTTACATGAGTGTGCAAAGGTATTGTACATATTTCTTCTGTTTTCACATATATATGCATGTATACACTGAAAAACATACAGAACATGTCACAAAAGAAAGATGCAAACAGTAAAAGATATCAGTCCCAACATTAGTTTTGCTTCTCAGAAGTTTCTTTTCTGTTTCTCAGGGGTTTTTTATTATATTCTTTTACACAATAATAAAACCCCCACCATGACTGAGGGCTCCTGGCTAAGCTTTCTTCAGGGTTATCACTGCAGCAAAACTTGACCTTGCTATGTAGGAAATCTGTCTCAAATTAGAGCTTGCTCATAGAGCTGCACAACCCAATCAATTATAGTGGAGAAAAAAAGGAAAGGGAATGAAAGAAGAGAAAAATGAGCACATTAAGGACAAGATAATTTTCAATTGAGTGCCGTGGGTTGTATTTTCTCTGGCTGTGTGTAGGTTCACTCTATATTGTGCTTTAATTGTGTTTGCCTTCTTGACATTTTCCTCTGTCTTCCCAGAGAGTCACATGCTTCCTGCCAGCTGCCATAGGACTGTGTTGAAGGAGTTGAGCACCAGTTATGTCTTACCTAAAAGTGTACTGAGTCTGGCTGAGATGTAGTTTATTTTCCCCATAGCAGCCCTCACAGTGCCGTGCTTTGCATTGATAGCAAGAAAGGTGCTGATGACACACCAGTGCTTTGGCTACAGCTCAGTGTGCTGGCACAGCATCGATGATGTCTCTCCAACATTTGCACACCACCAGTAGGTTGGGAATGGGCAAGATCTTGGGAGGGAACACACCCAGGACAGCTGACTCAAACTGACCAAAGGGATTCCATATCATATGATATCTACTCAACCAGAAAAACTAAGAGAAAGGAGGAGGAAGGAAAAGCATTTGTTATTACAGTGTTTGTTATGCAAAGCAACCATGCACTGAAGCCTGGCTTCCTGGGAAGTGGCTGGGCATTGCCTGCCTATTTATAGGAAGTGCAAAATAAAATATTTTATTTTCCTTTGCTTTCATGCACATCCTTTGCTTTTACTTTGTTAAGCTGCTTTTGTCCTGGCCCATGAGGATTTTTTCCATCTTATTTACTCTTCTCCTGTGCCCCGTGCTGCTGAGGATGGGAGTGATAGACCAGCTTGGTGGGTACCTGGCATTCAGCTAAGGTTAAGCCAACACAGAAAGTCCAGGCTGTGTGAGAGCCTTCAGGAAGCTCATTATACTCAGTGTAGCTGGCAGACTCCTCCAGAGCAAAATGTTTCCACAAGTCCATTTTGTGACTAGTCACCCTCAGATATAGTGAAAGAAGATGTAATATACCTGTAATCTTTATTTAGTGCTGGTTAGAGTTGCCGCTTGTACTGGTTCTTTGTTAGGGTCTAGCCTTTGACAATAAATAAACAACTCCCCAGCCAGTAAATTTCAGCAGTCTTCTGAGGCTTTTGGAGCAAGAAAACACAAAGCGATAAATTGGTAGCCCTAAGAGGTTTATTCACAAATACTCCATTTGTTTAATTGAAGACTTCCCCCCCACCCCCCTTTTTAAAATATATTTATACTGAGGTTAATTTGCATCTTTGGTGAGGCTTTTATATGGAAGGAAACCATAACACAATATTTCTTGTAAATAGTATTTTCAGCCTTAGAAACAAAAAGAGAGACAGTAGTATAAGGAAAGACTGAGACTTCCTTTCTGCTGTGTAAAGGATATTTAAAGTCCCTGACTTGAATTTTCATTTCCTACCAACCAAAATAGAACAAGCGCACTTCCCCCTCCTTTTCCTAAGCTTTATTTTTGTCAGAAATATTTATGGATTTGTTGGGACCAGATAAGCTCTCTAATTGTTCTTATTTAGAGAGAAAACCAGAAAAAATTCTAGTAGTCAAGACCATATATCTTAAATGACTCAGATGATAATTTTTAGTAAATGCCTTTTTTTGTTCATATTGAAACACAGATCAGCAGAAACTAAAATGCCTTTCCTCTCTGACAATGTCTGAGTTCACAAGGGAAATAAATTCTGTCACTATCAACCAATTCCTAAGTGGAATAAAAAATTCTTGACTAAAATGCAGCTACTTAGAATTCAGTTTACTGAGGTGTTTTATGATCACAAACCATAAAGTTTGGTAGCAAGGCTGCCCAGAGGATAACTGTATTAACTTTTATTCTATTTTGGTTTTAGGGAACTTGTTTAGAAAAGAAGATTCTTTGCTTTTAGGCTTATTGTTCAAGAGTCTAAGTTATGATATTATATGAAATCCCTGTTTAAAACAGAGATGAGTTGAACTAATGTATTTTACAAGCAGATCTTTTATAGACACTAATTAGCAAAATGGTCTTCTATTTTTTCTCTATGAGGGCAGCTGAGTTTGAAGATCAGTTTATTCTTTAATCAGATATATTGATTTTAAAAACAAACACTATTTTTCTTTAAGAAGATTGCAGTACATTGAAAATGAGAAGTCTGTCCAAGAGTTCCACTGCAAATTCCAAATCACATTAGTTGTTCTTTGTATTAGTCAGTGAGATACACTACACCACTTCTCCATGTCTCATTGTGTCTCTCTTGTCTTAGCTCTTGTTTTTTTCTTCTTTGCCATCATCTACGTTGGTCAAACAGTGTCTTTACTTCAATTACAGTGTCTTACAAAATCCAGCTGTGCAGCTCAAAACTTAGAAGGAACTAATTGACCTTAGGTCCTATTAGTTTCAATGGGGATTGATAAAATCCTCGTATCAAATTCCATCCTTTTAAAAGTATAGATGAAAACTTCTCTGTGCTATGCTAAGCATATGCTTCCATATGATGGAAGGAAGAAAGTGTAAAGGTTTCACCAACATAACTTTTAAATATGTGATTAAGCATATTTGGCTTAGTGGTACAGTTGTTTGAAAGTTTTGGTTGAGCAGAACTGGAATATTCAGAGCCACTGTGAAAGCATCCAGCTATTGATTTCTAAAAAATTCATTGTGATAGTATGCACTTCTAGGTGAAAAGAAAGTAAGATACTTTGGTTGTCTGTAAAAGTGAACAAATGCGTATAGGACTGGATGTTCTGACAACTTTATTTCTGCAATCTTTACCAAATTTATGTTTTCTAGTGTCCTAGTGTGTTGCTTTTCCCGTTCTTAAGGTTAGTTAGATTGAACTAAATGTGAAGAAGCGTTTCTTATTCCAACTAATAAGGATTTAAATTTAAATTTTAAATATAAACAATATTTCAAAATACAGAGCAGTAGAAACTAACTTTCTGTCTTATTATTTGTATTTACTTTGTTTACTATTATTGTGCAAAAATGTTGTGTCTCTGCTTTTTAAGAATCACAGAGTCACAGAAAGGATAAGGCTGGAAGGGACCACAGCACGTTGCACAGGATTGGGTCCAGATGGTTCTTGAATATCTCCAGGGAGGGAAACTCTACAACCTCTCTGGGCAATCTGTTCCAATGCATGATCACCTTCACACTAAAAAAGTTCTTGCTTATACTCAGGTAGAACTTCCTGTGCATCAGAGTCTGCCCATTGCTTTTTGTCCTATTGCTGGGAACCACTGAGAAGAGCCTGGCTCCGTCCTCTTGATATTCTTCAGATACTTATAGACATTGATGAGGTCCCCTTCTCAGTTGTCTCTTCCCAAGACTGAACAGGCCCAACTCTCCCAGCCTATCGTTGTAAGAAAGGCGGTCCTGTCCTAGAGGAAAACAAAGAATTATATAATTGATATAGACTCTGCGACACCCAAGATGATGTAAAAAACCACAGAAGCTGAATGCAGTTTAGATATCTGTTGAATTTACCTCAGTATGTCTTCATTGTCACTAATGAGTGGTTTGGCCCCTTAAAGAACCACCATCATGGTATTGGCAAAAGCAGGGTTTAATATGAATTTGTGAAAATACGACTTTACAGAGTTAGATATGAGGCTCACTCCATTACTTACTACACAAGTTAAAGCATATAAAATAAACTTGAATTAGAAGCAATTTTGAATGATTTACACAGAAGCCAGGAGTGCAAAAGGGGGTTTGGATGCAAAGGATATAGATGAAAAGATAGGGTATGAAACAGTTTAGCAGCACTTAATCACTGAGTACTTTAACACTTACAAAATGATTTGTTAGCATTCACTGCAATTATCATAAATCATACAAATGTCATAATAATCTAAATGGCTTAACTATAGAGTTACGAGAGTAACATTCATGCCATTATCAATTCACATGCACACAGGTAAAACCACGTGTACACCTATTTCTATGTGTGTACCTAATAAAAGTTCCCCTCAGGTTCAGTGAAATACATGAAATCTCTTTCAGTTTCCCAACAGGGAAGGATTGCATTTTGAGGAGTGTGGAGTTGTGTGTAGGGGGTTATCAGCCTAGGTCTCATTGGCAGTGAAGGTCCTTTCAGTATCGGAAATTTGAGGGTTTGCAAGATCTGAGAGGTGTCCCACTCAGAGGAAGGTGCTGGAGCAACTTTTGGTAGTACAGGAGAGTGAAAAGGGCTCCCACTGCTTCTTGTAAGGTCACAAGATGATTGACTCTGGTCACCAGTAAGTTTCCATCCTGGCCTTAACCCGAGTCAGTAACTACTGAGCTTTTTTCCTGAAGTGCAGTAACAATGGTACTGTTGCACTTAGGCTACAACTCACAGTGGTGCCACTCCACTCAAGCTACAATTCAGGTAAATGTTTATCATGGCTACAAAGGAAAATTGCTTATCCTTTTTCTCCCACCTTGGCTGGGCAGCTGATGTTCCTGGTTGATGCCACCTCTACCATGCAAGAGCTCCTAGTATGATCAGGAAGTAACTGGCTCAGCTGGCACAGTCAAGGGACGCATATCACTCAGCTGACTCAGTCAAGGTTTATCAGGAGCTTCTGAAATTGTAGAGCAGGCCTTACAGTAGGCTGGGGGACCTGCGCCACTGCATCTATGCATTTTCTTTTCTGTCTTTAAAGTTCCAGAAAATGAGTTTAATGCAAATGAGAAGTGATTGAATTTAAAACAGAAAACAAAAAAGTTTGCGGTCAGAAGCCAGGAAGTGTTAAAAGCTTCCCGTCTGTTTCCGTCCCCGCTTTTTCAGTTTTGTCGAGTGACTAGTTTGTGAGGAGCTTAATCATGTAGTGGCAAACACAACAAAAATCTAAACACGCTACTTTGGCTGTTGTAAAGCATTTTACTGTGTGGGTCTGGTGTGTGGCATTGCTTTCCTCTCATTTAACAGAGTGGCAGAGCCTCATGCACTGTTAATACATGAGACACACAAATGAAGATGAGTGGTCTTTAATAATACAGTCTCCTTTTTATTCTAGTGTTTAATAAAAGCAGGCAAGATTGAAAACGTTTGACAACAGTGACAGGATGATCCATAGTGGTGTGACAAAATTGACATTACTTCAATCTGACTTAACATAGTTTAAATAATTGTATTGAAGGAAATATTGATATTCATGTCAGCAAGCCTGATACTTAAATGTATCATCTTAATGAAGTTTTACTTAATTAAAAAATTAATAATGGATTTGAAACAAATAAATAAATTAATGTGTCAAGTCAAGAAATGAGGCTTTCAACATGATTCGAAGCTTTTATTTAAGATTTTTCTTGGAGACTTTGAAGGTTGGCTTTATTACAGATAGTCACATATGTTATTCAATTGGGAAACATCCATATATAATGGAATTTATGGAATTCCAAAATGGATTGCAAAAATCGGACAGCTTCCAATTGGATTTGAAATCAATAGAATCTTAGGCTTCATGGTGAAGCAAGCGTAAATTTGTGAGCATGGCTTAAGTATGGTGGTTCAAGTCCATGTTTCCTGGGGAGTCTCCATGCATATTAGAATTAATTTATCCAACTGCATTTTAGACTTCTAGAATTTAGATCATCATGTCTTAAATTATCATGATATTCTGAAACAGGTATTTAAGGCAGGTGGAAGGACTGCATCCCATGGAAGGGACTTATGCTGGAGCTGTTAGTGAAGAACGGCACCCATGGGAAGGACTCACACTGGAGAAGTTCATGGTGGACTGTCTCCTGTGGGAGGGATTCCGTGCTGGAGCAGGGGAAGAGTGGGAGGAGTCTTGCCCCTGTGGAGAAAGGATCAGCAGAGACAAGGTGGAAGAACTGTCTGCAGTCCCCATTTCGTGCCCCCTTCCACCACTTGGTGGGAGGAGGTAGAGAAAATCAGGACTGAAGTCAGTCCTGGGAAGAAGGGAGGGGTGGGGGAAAGGTGTTTTAAGATTTGGTTTGATTTCTAATTACTCTACTTTGATTTGATTGGTAACAAAATAATTTCCCCAAGTCCTTTTTTTGACCAAGTTCCCAATTTCCCCTGTCCTTTTTTTGACCTGCCAGCCTGTTGTTATATTTTCTCTCTTCTGTCCAGCTGAGGTGGGTGACACGGAGTGGCATTGGTGGGTACCTGGTATCCAGCCAGTGTCAGCCCACCACAAAAGGGAAAGGGATATAGTGTGACAGAAAAGGAAAATTGAAAAGTTACAACAGTGGCCAGGTGGACAGAGAAGTGACAGAGTGCCCTCTGGTCAATTTTCCCATAGTATTACACAGGTTTCACAGGGATCTGGCCAGGCTTCCTCCTGGAGAACCTTTTCCTGTTTCTTTCACATTCCTGCTCCCATTCCTGTTCATGGAACTGCTAGTTGGAATGTGCTTTGGTCATGAATACTTTCTGCTCTGTTGTTCACCAGGCCTCTTTTTCCTCTAGTATAAATGAAAAACTATAAAACTAGATATATGAAAAGGAGTGGAGAGAATGGGTAAGTCTTGTGTCAGAAAAAAGTCACTTTCTGCTGTAATTTCTGGGTATTCACAGACCATAGGAACAATGTAATGGGAATCAGATGAAAATGCCTGAACAGCAGCTCTGGAGTCCATAGGTGAAAAGTTTCACAGTGCAAGTGGAAGACAATGTTACTAGCTAAAAACTCAGTGTCATGTAGTAGTGCCACAGCAACACTAAAAATAAATAAAAAAAAAAGAGTAAACAAGAATTGTCAATATGAAATTTAACTGGGAAATGATCATTTGTGTTTGTTAAAAAAAAAACAAACACAAAAAAACCAGAAGAAAAGATAAAAAGGACAGTCTGTTTGTCAAGTTTAACTTTCGCTCGAAAGGTGAAATAAGAAATCAGCTGCCTACTCCACAAACAATAAACATTTAGAGAGAATTACATAAATATTTGAAAATTGTCTTAACCAAGCTGCTCAACAATTAGGACAACAATGTGAATTCTTGTAGCAAAACATAGATATAGTATGGGAAAATCAATTTTTCCAAGTTGCATTGTGCCACTATAATCTTACATAAGAACTTGGAAAATAATAAAATATTTAAAAAATACTGCCCTTTTTAAGGTGCAATGTTGCTGTCAGATGTGCTTCTATCTTGGAGAACTGACTTAAAAGAATCTGTACTAAGCCAATCTTGATAACTTGGGGGGCTTTCACCACTTGCCTCAATGTGTTCCAGTACAGAAGTATATGTAGACACCTTTCTTCCTCAGGCTGTGGGTCCTCATGGCTACCTCATTTTAGAAAGATGAGTTCCAAGAGAGGCCATGACTTGGTCAAACAAGGAGCTTTCAGTAATAACTGTTTGATTCCTGTTGTGTATTTGGCAATATTTTTTACCCAGGAGACACGAATAAAATCAGTGCAGCTCATCATAGTGCAAGGACATAACAAATGGAAGAGAAGTGTACTATCTAAAGAGGATGGGAAATTCAGCAGTGTGTAATTGTTGTGTGACAGGGCATGGCTCAGCACTGTACTGCATCTGAAAACTGGGCACTACGCTAGTCCTTTTTACCTGCTCCTCCACACATGAATTTGGGTATGCTTTTGATCTGCTCATCTTGTTAAGAGTAAATAAGGTATTGATAGGCTTTTGGACGTTATGTGTTTATAATTTTTTACTTTACAAAGATATAAAAGAAAATGCAAATGCTTTTCAATGTCACAAAGGAAGTATTTACTGGCTCCTTCATTTTGAGGGAAATGCATTTTTCAGATGATGCTTTCATAAACAAAAAATATTTTCTTCTTCATTCAGGGAAAACCTGCCCATTTTTATTTAGGAAGTGACTGTAGCAATCACAGAATGTAAAAAAAGGTGTAATTTTAAAGTTAGATATTGGATAACTATTAACCGCATGCTTGCTAAATGAGGGTCATCTACTCCCACATCCACATACAAGTATGTCAGCTTATGATAACAGTAACTGTGTTGTGTTTAGCAACTTGCTGAACTCTCAGAGTTTTGGTGTAACACTATTTTCTGGACAACTTCATTTGTTGAAAGTGAGAAAGTTTATAATAAATCAGCTTTGAAACTAAACTTAGATATCATATTCATAACAGTGCAGACTGTGTTGACAGTCTAGATGCTTTGTAAGGAATTATTAGCAACTTTGGGGGGTTAATATCAAACCAGATATAAACTGATACTTGTGCTATCTGTAAAGGTAATTCTATAACTTTTGCCCTTTCAAAGAAAAGGGAAAACAATGTAGGACTTGATGTGTATGCAGCAGACAATATGTTGTCTACAGTGCATTTCTTGGGTTTTTTTTTGGAATTTGGAGCCCTGAAGAACCTTTATGATCATAGAATTATAGAATGGTTTGGGTTAGAAGTTTACTAGTTCAAACTCTCCTGCCACGGGCAGGGACACCTTCCTCTAGGCTATGTTGCTCAAAGCCCCATCCAACCTGATCTTTAACACTTCCAGGGATGAGGCATCCACAACTTCTCTGGGCAACCTATTCCAGTGCCTCATTATCCTCACAGTAAACCTCATATTATGCAAGGTGGTCATGAAGTGCTGTATATATGCACACAATTAAAATGATGCCATCAGTGCCAGTGTTTTGTGGCTGAACTAGAACGTGTGTGTCTTTTGAAAGGCATACATACCTGTGTTGCAGACTCCAAACAGAACAATTCTGGGTAATAGTTGCCCATTGTCATGCGTGTTCTTTACTTCCATTTGAGTTCTCAGAACTTGGAAGACTGTGAGCACCTGAATTTCCTTGAGTAGGGAGAATGAGGGGGAAATTAATGTCTTCTCTCTGGCTCTCTTAGCTTCTCATCTTTCTCCCAGCCACCCTGATTTTATGTATCATCGCTGTTCTGGTTTATATCAAATATAGAAAAAAAATCATATACTAGTCATACTCCAGCTATTGCATTGGCAGATTTTTGCAAAAGGTAGCCTTGTGCAATAATCCTATGTCACATTAATGGTTCTTTCCACATGACCCCCAGCATCCAACCAGTGTCTGTAGCATAGTATGTCACTGACTCACATCCTGACTGGAAGTATCCTGTTGTAATAATCCCCTACTCTAACGTAGCATTACATGTGACCTGGAAGACCAGATATATACTTGTCCCACAGGAGAATTTGTAAAACGTATGTCACTTTCCAGAAAAGCTGGGTAGAACAAAAAGAGAAAAAAAAAAAAAGCAAAAAAGCTCAAGTGAAAATACCAGCTACATTCTGGGATTAGAAAAGGAGAAACATGAAAAGGGTATGTGCAGGAATAGAGAGCAAAACTTTTAGAGCTTTTTCCCAAAGGGAAATACGGGTTTGACAGACTTTACAACTGGTCTGAGCATAAAAGCTTTATTAACTTAACAACAATAAGAAAGGTTTTAAAACGTGTACTTTTTTTCCCCCTTGGATTTTATTAGAAGAAACACTTTAATAGTTCCCCCTGGTAGTCATTCTTCAACATAAACAAGTGATGAGATTTGGGCCAGAAGTTGTTGTGATGTGTTGGATGTGACAAACCAATTTCTGTTTCTTACAGTGAAAATCTTCTGCTTTTTCTGTGTAAGTACTTTTTTATTTCAAAATCCTTTTCATTTTTCTATTGCATACATGGGTTACAGTGTATAAAATATACATTTTGTTAACACTGTGTTCCAGCCATCCATCTGATATGACTTTTCTGGTGATATTTCTCTATGGGATTCAGTTTTATTCTTGTCATATTGATATTTTTTTTCGCCTGCACATCTCTGAATGATCAGTAGCAGATTTACCAAAGGATAAAGACATGGGCTGACAGTGGGTGTGTTTAGTGCCACTCCCTGACCCTTTAATTCTCACCTTTGCCTTCAGAGTGTTACAAACAGAAGACTCTTCTGTGAAGTCTGCCTCACATTCAAAAGAATGTCAAAGTAGTATTCAAGAAACTACTTGCTCATGTCATTGGCATTTACACAAAGCTTGGCCCTCTTTTTCTGAACCAAAAATCAAAAAGCTGATTGAGTTTCTGCTTCAGGTGTGAAAAAGTTGCTCCCCCCACCTCCCAAACTGAACTGCAGAGCAGAATCCCAGTTCTGCTTGGAAACTCCCATAGGAAAAGAGTCATTGCATCTTTTCCTAAGACACTGATGACTTCTGGTGCCCTGATGAGTCAGAATGTAGAGCCCATCATTGATAAAATTAAGTTAGAGTGATCTATGCAATACCATGTTTTTATAGATAATACATGCAGTCAAATATATGCATATATGTAGCTTCTTTTCTATAATCTTATAATTTTATAATCTTTAACTGTATAGCATAAAGGACAACACCAAAACCAGAAACTAGAAGGAACTTTGGAGGAACTTGTTTGCTCTTCTATCTAGTATGTGCGAAATTCAGTTATTTTTCTTCTGAACAGTTATGAAAGTAAATGCTTTTAAGGCTTTGAACCAAATCTGAAATTCTTCTAAAGTCACATAGCTTTATCAAATTCAATACCATTACCTTGCTTCCCTAACACTGAGAATCTGTATCATTTTCCAGAACAAATTTCATCAGCCTGATTCGTTACATGTGCAAAGGAGGTGATAAAACAGGAAAATCTTTTTAAGCTACTGTAATCTTTAGATAAAAGAGACTTCCATAAGTTAAAAAATATTAATAATTTTTATTACGGTGTCCATTTTATTTTACACTTACCAAGTTCATTTTAGTTTTGTTTTCTTAGTGAGTTTTTATCTCACAAATGTCAGCTTCTTTCAAGTCACAGTCCCTTCCATGGTGATAAACTATTAAAACCAGAGAGGGGTATAGTTCCAAAGTAGTGCGTAGGCAGTATTAGCACAAATCCTGTTATACATGAACAGATTTTAGCACATACCTCCCTTACAATGCGTCGAAAATGTATCCCTTCATATAAAAATACCTGCATGGATGGCAATATAGAGAACAGATTGTTTTGTTTGAAATGCCTAAAGTAATTCAAATTAACCCTTTTTGTAGCAAACAAAAAGGGAGAAGTCAGATTATACAAAAGTTCTTAGGTATTTATTTAAAAGCCCACACACTTTAGGGCTTATTTTTTCCAGCTTGATCCACTAATCCAACAAACATTAGGGAAGCAACATTAAACTAACACAAAATACAGCAAATCAATAAAAAACCAACCAAAACATAGCAAATCATAAACTGTTATCGATATGGATGTGGAAGAAATCCCTTTTACTTATTTCAGTAAGAATTACCTTTTTTAACAAAGAACATGTACAAAACCATGAGCTTTTGATGACATATTTTCCACACACGATGAGAATATAATGCGTGTGCATGATAATTGGTTTTTTCCATATCAAATTGGCATTCTATCAAAGAAGGTAGAACCCTGTCTATCAAATATCAATATCAGATACTGTAGAAACAAAGATATTTGTATTCCTTAGGGTTAAAGATGGTACAATAGCCCCCTCTGAAAGACATTTCTACTCAACATAATGTCCAGCTTTCTTTCAAAACATGAAACTTCTGGAAATTATCTTACTGCATTAATTAGTGACTAGGCTCCATATTTCTCTCAAATGCTACCTAATTCTACATCTCCTTTGCATTCTTTTAATATTTTTCCACAATGATATTTAGTTCTCATAAATTATACCCATAGATAAATATAATTTACATGTATAATTTTGTATGTATTCAGTATAAATTTATTTATTATTTTATCAATTTACATAGGCTATCATTCAGTTCTGTTAAATGTCGTAACTTGCATTATGAGCAAAGAGAAGTCAGAAAAGTTACTTTATTTTTCCTGTGTTATTTGTTGCTTTATATAATTTTATGAAAATTTGTCTTTCTCATGACTTCGAAGAGGTCACCTTCATTGGCAATTATTACAGAAAGAAGTAGAATTTAGGCTCTCAGGTCAAAAAGAGAGAGAGTGTTTTAGTGCTCTGGTCAATCTTTCACAGCAGTCCCATTTCATCAAACAACTTTCTGTTCCAGAAAACCACCAAATGTCTGTGCAGATTTGACACTTGTACAGCAGGGACTGGCCTCCTGCCCAGCTTTGTGTCTAAGATGCAGATGCCTGTGTTACATGTAGTAGTGTTGTTTATTACACTCATCATGTAGCCTGAGGAAGCAATTGCCTTCCGTTTGTCAGGATCTTCAAACGGCATTTAACTAGAGCCATAGAATCATAGGATCATAGAATGGAATGGGCTGCCCAGGGGGGGTGGTGGATTCTCTGTCCCTGGAGGTATTTAAGAAGAGACTGGATGTGGCACTGAGTGCCATAGTTTAGTAACTGTGGTGGTAGTGGATCAAGGGTTGGACTTGATGATCTCAGAGGTGCTTTCCAACCCATCTGATTCTATGATTCTATGATCTTCAAACAGCATTTAACTAGAATCACTGCAATTCTGAACTATTATTTGATGTAAACAAGGTAGGATCTACTGGTTGTTTGTGGAAAGACACATTTTGTTTATATAGGTACACTGTTCCTTCTTTTCTTTTCCAAAGTTTAAGAACTTTGGATATGGACCAAAAATGGAAGAAGACTGCCACCAACAGAAACTCAGCTTCCACATCTGGCATTGTTTTATCTATGAGGGATAGAAAAATGGCTTTCTAAGTGAGAAGGGACATGTTGATGCTTTTAATTGGGCATGCTGGAGGACAAAAGCACTTGAGGACTGAAAAGCAAGTGTTCAGAGGAATGCTATGCATATTTAACATCTTATTTAACATTAAATTGTATTTGCATCATTTATGATGAAACATTTCCTGCTTCTTAGACAATAATGTAAGAGAGAAATCAAAGTTTGTTACAGTACAGGTGGTATCCAAGCATTTTCCAGTTTACTTCATCTTTAGAACCTTTAATTCATTCAGTGGAATTCTGTACAATTTTATCCTATGAGGGATTAGATAAAAATTGAACAGTTACTCTAAACTGGTTCTAGGATAACCTGTCTGAAGACATCTGATAGGCAGATCCTATGGATCCTTTTCCTTTTTTACATCACTATTAAAAAATCAATACTCATGTGAGATGAATCAAACCCTAAAAGGTTTATGATATGCTCATCTGTAAGCATCTGAGGAAGTGAATGCCTGTTCATTAGAGTACTTAGGGCCCTTGAGCAAGAGATAAAGTTCATACCTAACTAACTTGGTAAAAAATGGATTTATGCTGGTACATGCAATCTTTATAAGGATTATTCTGAAGACTTTTGTAGCAATATAATTAGGTTGCATAAAACATAACTAGAAAATGCATGAAGACGTACTAAAAATGAATGTAATTCTCTATTAATATATTTCAGCTGTTGCAACACTAAGTGAGACTATTATTTCACTTTCACATTTTCCTTCTAAAGCAAAACACGGGTTCATTCCATTTTTCTTCTCCCTCCCTCTTCCCTGTAAGAAGCTTGCAGGCTCATCAGATTCAGATATACAAACAGACAAAAAGCGATCCTCCTGGCCACCTAATTCTAATTCAAGCTGCTTTGCACAGCTACTCTACTAGAGGGCCACATCTTTCAGAATGATTGCCTTTTCTGCATACTTATTAGATAGCTTGGTGCCTGGAAATGTTTTTTTCTGTACTGTATAATAATTTTTGGATGTCCTTTTTAAAAATAAAGTTCACCTCAGCTACATTACAGGTCTGGCTGTTGTCCAGTTTAGTGTATCACCTGGGAGAGACACACATGATCACTGTGCAGTGAGTTATACAGAATCTCCTAGTCCTTTATGGGGCGAATCTCATGTAATTTATCAGAACAGTAACTTATTACAGAACTAAAAAATTAACTTTCTAGTATTTCTGTAGTAGAAAAATTACATGTCATTAACTTTTATTACAAAAAGAGACAGAGAAAAAACCATTCTCTATTAAGGCCTCTACCTTACCTAAATAATTCCTTTAAGGAATTACTTCCAATTCTAAACAATATTATAGGAGATTTCTATTAGGAACACAAAGCACCGCATATGGAAAACTATAGAAACACCCAATACATAAGTACTATTTAACAATAGGATTCATTTTGGATTATTACCTCCTAGCAGGACTTGGGGAATAATTTGCATCAAATGGTACATTGAACAAATTTGTCCTCCTTGGCTTGTGAAATGGCAGTGAGGTGACTGGGATTCCCTCTGCTTTATTTAGTATTTATATTTACAGAATTGGTGTGTTATATGGCATAGCTGAGAGACAAACATTGCTTTACCTGCTGCACTGCTTCTCTTTGTGTTTCTCTTGGGATTCTGACTACACAAGCAGCAGCTTTGGTGTGTGATTAGAAAGCTAACACCCATCCCCAAATATTCTCAAGTATCCACATTGACTAGTTCCTTCATCACTTCTTCTGCTTTATTTCTTCCACCTTGATGAATAGGATAAGACATTAGATTTGCCAACTGTTAAACTGATCATATGTTTAGGACGCATTATTCATTTTATCTGAAGTACCTTAGCTGAGCACTTGCTATGAAAAACTTCAGAAATACAGTAATAATTATTGAAAATGTTACTGGCAAATCATTAATTCCATTATTTAATTTTCTATGAGGCAGAATTCTGGTAAATTCTTCAGCAATGTCCTTTTCTTTTGGGAAACTGTCCCATCCAGTTTTAAACGAGTATCTCTGTTATGTTGCTTATGGATATTTAACCTGAATGAAACTTTTCCTGAGTTTTTTCTTATATTTCATAACAAGTGAGCTCAGACTGCAAACTATTAATCAGTGCACATGCTAATAAGAAATAAAAATTCAAAAATTTATTGAAATTTAATATCTTAGAAATTCTGGTTTCCGTGGATGGAAAGGTTTTAGAGGTTTTGAGGATGCTTGTGTAGGAGGAAGAAAAATACTCAGATATACTTGCACACACAAAAGCAGAATATGGTTTTGTATAATTTGCAAGCTTAAAAGGTTTGATTGCTAAGTTGCTGATTGTCATAGCACGTGGGTGAAACTTTCTCTGTGTCAGACTATGAAAAAGGAGGATGGTGAGAAAGATCCAAGTTCTTAGGATAAAATTTGGAAGTCTGTCCAGCTGTGTGTCACTGCAAGGAAATAACACGGAATATTTTGAACATGGTCACTGGAAGGCACGAACACATGCCGGGGGTAATTTTTTGAATTCCTTTTTAATAGATGAAATGTAAAATTTAGTGTCTTGTCCTCCAGAAGTTAGCTATTTAGTGAAAGCTATTCATAGCGATTCCTTCTATGTTTGATAATGAAAACAACTTCCAAAGGGTGATTCAATTTGTTCTAGACATTTATTTTTTGTTCATTTAGAGAGTATTAGGGACTAGCTTGACACAGACAGCTGAAGTTAGGTGGAATGAATTCCACCCACTGAGTATTATTACTTTCCATATCGCCTTCTATATTATCCTTAACGTCTTTCACCTGCAGCAGGTTTTTGCAGGAAAATGAATGATTAGTTTAAGTGGATCCACCCAATGTACCATTGCTATCACAACCATAACTGACATGGATTTTTTAATATCTTTTTAGTTGGAACTATTAAAATATCTCTAGTAAACCTCAGTAGATTCCAGATGAGTGGAAACCATATAGGAGATTATATAATAAAATTTAATACTATATTATGAAAATTAATATTATATGTATTTAAAATAAATTAATACATTATAAAACATATTATATTAGGAAGTTTAATTTTGTTCCAGTGTTTCTGGAAGTCCTGATGATGTGGAAATCATGATGAAGATCCCGATGAGTGGAATTCTGGATGTTTGCAGGATTGAGTCTTCTATGATCTGAACAGAAAATATTTTTAATAACAAAGAGAGATGTCTACCATGTGCCTTTTATATGGAGTTATTATGGATTGTCTTCAAGCAATAGAAAAATGGGAATTCATTACAATAATGCATTTATGAGATCTATAGCAATCCAGATTTTTACAGAGATCATCAAGGATTTGTCTTTTAAAATCTAAAAGGCAGCACCATGGAGTAGGCAGTATGTTGGAATAACAATAACAAGGTTGCTCTACGTGGCATTTCATTTCTGGATGGCAGCAAAGATCAATGTACTTGCCTACATCTCCTGAATTAATATCGCTTTCCACTAAGGAATAGAATCTTGCTACATAACTTCTTGCTCTACATTGCAAGTTTCTCACCACAATGACAGAATATTCTGAGTTGAAAGGGACCCACAAGGATCACTGAGTCTAGCTCTTAAGTGAATGGCCCATATGGGGACTGAACCCACAACCTTGGCATATCTAGCACCAATCTCAGATCAATGAAGTAATGTCACACGAGTTACAATGAAGCAGATCCTATCAGGTTAATATCACCTTATAAAATAATTTGGAATTATGATGTTCTGAGTTATTCTACATTTCTTTTCTAAGTAGTATTTTTTATTGCTAAAAAACTCAGATGCCAATAAATACAAAATACTGTGCTGCAGTGTATTTTTCTCATAGCAGCTGTGTGTTCAAATGAGGGGTAATTCATAGCTATTTTATTAACTCATTTAAAATCTCTTAGAATAAAGGTCAGGTTTTTTTCTTTTCCTCGAAGTTTTCTTGTATAAAGATACTGTAACTCAACATTTTGCAAAAAAGCCCCTCTTTTGCCATATTTACTTATGAAGTTGAAAAACCTCTCATTTGAAACCTCTGAAAATGTTCTGTATGATAAACCTCTGATTTGTTTAATTATAATTCATTTCAATTTAGATTTTAATTTAATTCATTTTATTTTAGAGATAGATTTTTTATTAAGATATATTTACATGAATTAACTTTTTCAAAATTTTAAAAACTATTATCCATATTCAAAACATGTTATTCTATTAAAGCTTATTTTTAGAGAAGCTTTTGGCATTCTGAATGAAAAAAAAAAACAAAAAAACCCAGAAAACCAAACTGTGGATCTTCACTAGTTGATATTTTTTCCTATAAATTTGATTGACTTTCAGAGCTTCTGATGAACATCGTTACACTAAACTGGATAAAAAGCTCTATAAGATATAACATTAAATGGTATTTCCTTGTTGGTGTAGTTGTAGGTTCAAACCATGTTTTATGGAAATTTGGACAAGCTTCACACCTCTTACTATGGGCAACTAAAGGAGTGTGCTTCCAACTATAAAACACTAACAGTAATCTAGGCTTGTTCTCTAGTTGTTTTTTTTGGTGGGTTTTTTATGAACTGGGGAGTTCTGTTGTATTTAAATACACCACGAGAAAAAGCTACAAATGTGGTAATGTTAATTGGGCATATTTCCGCATACCAACATCTTTTGAACTCGTCCTCTTTAAGTCTCATTTAAGCAGCTTGAATTGCTAAGCCTGGGAGAGAAATAGCTGCTCAACATCAGCTCCCACTCCTCTTTTAACAAAGGGTTTGATAGATTTTTTTGGCTGCTTGTGCCCGACAGCTAACAGGACAGTTGGTAAAGATAAAGAGGCCTTGAAAAGGATCTTGAGGTATTGATGGAGTCTGTGAGAACTCAAAGGAGAGCAGGCAAGCTTCAAAAATGATAGGACGAAGGAAATTTCCCTACCATTTAGAGGAATGGCTGCGGTGTACTTTGTTAGTGGGAGCCCCTGGTGGCCTAGTGGTTAGATCGCAGGACCTTCACCGCCAAGGCCTGGGTTCAATTCCAGCCAGGGATACTCCCCGGGCAGGTGGAGCTCGTTAGCCCT
>JAWMRA010000041.1:30875809-30924861 GCA_035584735.1 Pseudotriccus pelzelni | reverse complement strand
CAATGCGCAGGCTGGAAGGTGTAAAGACCTTCCCCGGATCTTCGTTCGCGAAGACTGGCCATTTACTTACTTTACTTTTACTTTGTTAGTATCCAAGCAGCCATTGAAAATTGCAGGGCTGAGAGTAAAGCCACAGCAAACGGACCACATTTTTCAAAGACAGGATGGGGAAGACATTTATTTCTGACCTTTTAAGTTTTTCTCACTGAAAGAACTCTGGAATATTGCACAGTTTCGCTGTTCTGACAGGATAACCATCATCATACTGTAATTTCTGTTTCACAATCCACCAAAATCTGGAAATTCTTCCTGTGGTCTTCAACATGGTTTGCATCCAGGCTCCTGTTGACAGTGAATTCTGTGTGCTTTGACAAGTGCAGATTATGACATTGTTTAACTGGTTCATAAATTTCACAGTGTTTAGAAGCACATAGCTAAGTTGCGGAGTTTTCATCTGTTAACAGTGCTTACATAATATAAAACCTCACAGTCTATTGGGATCTGACCTGAAACCACAGCTTCCTAAAATTATATGAGAAATTTAAAAAATCACAAGTACTTGGAAGTTAGTGTAGGGTTTCAGGTCTGTTTAAAGCTCATCGAATATCCTTACTTAGTGCAGTTAATGCCTTAGGTGCATTGAACTACCCTGAATACAATATTTTTTTTTTTCAAATTCACTCTTCTCTGAAGTTATTTAAAGTGGCATCAAAGCCCTGCACTATAAAGGAATCAATTTAAATGACTTCAAAAACAGTAAAGTTTGATTGAGACTTTAATTGAAAGTTTAGTTCTTTCTCCGCCTCTCACTAATACCAAATTATTTTCTATTAAAAAGAGTTTTTTTTAAAGACTTCACTTTATAAAGTGAAGTAAGAGAAAAAGAATATATATACTCAGGATTTTAAAAGAATTTTTTATCAAGAAAAATTAGGGAGTAAGCAGCAAGCTACAATCACAAATATCTCTACAGTTATCTATCTATTAGGCTGGTCATGCAACACATCCTGCTCATCCACAGTCCAAAGCCATGCTGCAAGGGCTGGCTGATAAAGGAAAACAGGTGAAGCATGAAGGCTTTCATAGTCGCCATTCTCTTGGAGTGCCACTGTCCCATGGCAGCCCTTGGGAAGCACTTTCTGTATACAAGAATAGTTCACATCACTTTTGCACTCTTCAGCGTGACTTCAGTCCCTTTGTTTTCACACTGAAAATTCTCCAGCTCCTGGCTAGTTTGCGTTCCAGAACTGGTATTCCCACAAGCCTGAATGGGAGCTAGGGTTCCTCCAAACTGCTTTTTGTAAATATATATCAAATATATATAGCAAAATCTGTGTATGCCTGCCTTTATTATATGTCACCATTGTCAATTTCCTTTTAAAGTCTTGGAGCTGGAGTGCACTTTTCTGTCCTCATTTAACTATGGAAAATTGATTCTATTGTAAGACAATTAAAGAGCACTTTCTTTTCCAAGGAAGGAAGATTTAATAGTCGCATTAATAGGTCATTGTGGCAGAATAATTTGATTCTTAATTGTGCAAGGAATAAGCACATTGAGGATAGAATCAGCATGCAGGCAAAGGTGTTAACTGTGAATAAGAACAGAAAGAAGTTTAACGTCAAATAGAATATAAAAGAACAAAGGGATTGCTATAAGATGATTAATAACATTGTAGGCTATGTTATATAAAAAATAATTTAGATGGCTTACTTAGACTAGATACCTAACTTTGAGATATCTACTGTTAGTAACAATGAATTAGAAGGTAAGTGGCTGTAAAAATAACAATTTTTAGGAGATAAGAATTCATGAAGATTTTTTCTTGTTTCCTGGTGAAGATTAAAAGAAAATTACTAATTGGTATTGCTGCAGTGCTTCACAGGTTAACTGTAACTTCATATAATTTCCAGAAAAACAATTTGTTCTGTAGATAAGATTCATACATAATAAGCTCTAGATGGAAGTGTACTATGGTAAAAAATCATGAGTTCAATGACTTTCTGTCATGTTGACACAGAAATAAGAATTCTATAACTTATTCTTCCTAATCTTTTTCTTGGTATAAAAACTGTGTATAGTCTATTTTTCTCTGCTAATTATCCAGCTATGATCACTGTTGAGATAGGACTCTGAGCACTATAGAGCTACAATCTCTCCTTTGCAGCCACCTTGCTTTAATTTATACTCACGTGTTTGCATTTATGCTGGTCCTTGGACAAGGCAATGTGTTCTGAAGGCATCTGACACCAGTACCCTGCAAGACTTGCGAAACTCCAGTCACAGCACAGTCTTACAGAATCTGAAGGACTGTGCTAAGTTTAGGCTAGGCATCTACACCACTAGCAGGCTTCAGAGCTAGGGGGAACCTGCTGGGCTCACCCAAAAGCTGTTGGCTGCCTAGGCAGATTGTTTGCAGGCTGCCTGTAAGAAGCTTGCAAAAATGACATGGGTGCTTTCACTTTGTGAGAGTACTCTTGGACTCTTGGCTTCAGCAAGGCAAAGAAGCAACTGTCATAGTTATGTCAAAGACACATCAAAAAAGAGCTAAAAACATTGAACTTTGCAATCAGGGGAGAACCCAGGATTTTGTATTGCACTTTTAAGCAAAAAGAGCAAATTAGCAAGTGTTTAATTAAAATAAAAGTGAACCCAAAAAGTTTCTTATCTGTTATGTCCCCTCTCTGTATCTTTGTTCTTAGCTTCGGTCTTGTGCCTTATTCTTAACTTAAGGGAAAAAATCTAAACAAAAATGAAAACTTTGCCCTCAGAAGGTTGTTTGTTGCTTATTTAACCATGACAATCTGTAAAATTCCAGCAGCAAGAGAGAAGAAGTGATTAAAACAAAATGCACGTGTTGTGATTTAACACAAACATATACAGGATCTATTGTTTTACTAGTATAATTCCACAGCTTTTCTGCAGACAGATCTTTTTTCTAAGTTCAGCCCCATATAGCTGTCTATTTATTAAGACACGGGCTCTTTTGAACACTGCGATACAATGTAACTCAAAAAAGATCTTCATCCATGTTAGAGGAGGCTCAGGGGAGCAAAATCTCTTCGGTATTTCTGATACTTGCTCTGGTGGGAGACCGCCGACAGACCTGACAGAGAGATCTAAAAATCCAAAAGCTTTTTTTTTTCCCCCATTATTGTTATGTATTTTGGCCTACTGGATAATTAAAGAGACCTTTGTATGATCACAGACTACTTTTTCTATTGGGCATTGATACATTACTTACTATGCCAACTTTAGCTGCTCTTAACTTGTATTGAAATTTCATACCTTACTCTAGAAGTCTTTAAATTTTTGCATGTAGTCACCTCGCCTGCCTTTAAGGCATAAAATATGATAGCTGATTTAAACTAGTCAGCTATACTTCCTTTGTAATGAATCAACATTACTCCTAGAGCGAAGTTTAATCTTGAGTGTCTATAGAGAGTCCCTGAGTATCTGGAATTCTCTTTTGACTATGTAAAGTAAGGAATTCAACTGTGTTTTCTTAATGTCCAGCAAAGACCTGACTGCTGATTCCTTTCTTTGCTTTGCAAGTCAAGAATCTTCCCTGTTCATGTTCAATATTTTGCATGTTGAAATATTTGTAGTATTCACAGTGAACGAGCTATGTCTGCTGATCTAATACAGCAAGAACAAAATCACAAATTCTCAGCAGAGGTATGTCTGGGCTCAGGCGACAAGCAAACATTTAGAGCTGCCTGTCCCTATCACTAGTGCTATGCTGATGCGGAAAGACATGTTCCTAATACCTTCTTTATGCCTAATGAACTGAAAAGACAGTAGGGATGTCAGATGCTATGACTTACATGCTATTTAACCTCTGAATGGGACACTATGAAGTGGTATTCCCTGCAGCTACTTTTTTCATTAAATGAAACCATGCTTGTTCAGTTACAATGACAATTTTTAAAGAAATAAGTATGTCCCTGTCTGACTTCCTCAACTCCTCATTGACAAGTTTCAAGCGGGGATGTTCAAGAAATACAAGTTTTATAAGAGTAGACACCTACAAAAAGGAGTAAATTTTAGTGATTTGATGCTTAATGGAAATCTCTGTGGTGCCTACAAAAAACAGCTCAAGTTTTTAGCTTCTGCTTCCTGGAACTTCCATATCTTTCTATGCCAGGCTGCAGATCTGTTTTCCATTGTGTGTCGCCATTGTCACTTTAGCTTACTACCTCCTTTTTTATTTTTTCTAGGATCCTCAGTGCACATGCTGTATGCCTGTAAATTTGTGTCTGGAATTCTTTCTGGAGTAGCTTCCTATGAGGATAATTTTTTAAGTCCTTGCTGATGTGAGAATCACAGTTTAGCACACTGCATTCCTTACTTATCCCACTGAAAGCTCAACCATGGGCAATTGTTTGCCTCAGTCTCCAATTCATTTCTAACAAAACTGCAATAAGTGAAAAATTGTTCTCTAAGCAAGACTACCGCTATAGTGACTTTCTGCATGGTTCAATTCATAAAATACTATTTTTTGCTTATTTTAATAACACCAATTGTAAAATTGTTATTGGAAACAGATCATGCAGGCTTAAACTTAGGCACAAATCCATATTAATACAAATTGTCCAAATGAAAAAGAGTAACATATTCAAGGAAGTACATATGATTGTTTCTGTAGCATTCAGTCTTAATTACTGTATTCAAATGTAATCTTATTGATGAAGATTAAAAAAAGCCAACATGATTTTCCAAATCTGAAGGCCTCATAACTGCACATCAGTTTTGGGTTTTGCAGCACAACATTGTTTAGGTCCACTTCCAATATCTGCAATTACAAGGACAAAAATTCAGCTATCAAACAATTGAAATTAAGCCTTGCTGCATAAAGCACGTTATTTAATCTCCACAATCTGTTTGCCACCCATTGCGATAAAACTACATTAATGCATTAAATTAAGTGATCTTATTTTATAGCTTGCATACAAATCAGTGAAGCGAGTGAATATTAACTAACCTAAGCCCTAATTAAAGAGCAATGAGTCACTGATAGCTGTTTTATCTTGATGTTTGAAAGTTACTTTTTTAATTATTATCGGAGGTCAGATTTTCATAATCAACCAGAATATGCAGCTACTTGCATTATTAAAATGCCACATTTTGTACTAGTAGTCTGTGCTAAGTGTATCTGCAACAAAAACAGAAAGTTCTGCAGTCTTTTAGTATGACTGTTAAAGATTATCTAAGAAATATTATTTCTTCCTATCTTAAGTTTTCTCAAACAGCATAGTACACTTGATTTGTATTTGAACAGAAAAAGAGCAGTAATTACTAGTTCAATCAGTGGTCCGTCAGTACTGCTTGTAAATTTTGTTTGAATGCAGAGATAAAACTAGTTCTAAAAATTTCACCATACAAATAGTAAGTTAGATGTTTTTCTTGTTTCAAAAGGAAGGTTAAATGAGCATGCCACTTCTTAAATAACCTGCTGCTCCAAATGTGTTAGTTAAGGAATCTGAATTTTTCAGAGCTTGTCTCCAAGGTGGAAGCTTACTTTCCATTCTGTTTAAGCAAAAGTGTTTAAGTGTGCACTAAATTTTTTTAATAGCCTTTTGATTTGAGTAAAGCCATTCTGTTGATATTAAATGACTATATATTTTGCTAAATTGTTCACAGACTTTCTACCCTCCTAGAGATTTATACTTCTGGAAATGGCATATAAAATGGGCAAGATGAAAATACTTTAGCCCTGTACAAAAATAGCAAAGCCAACTTAAGACAGCATGATGTGTGGGATCCCCTCTGTTGCAGATACATTCTTCATTGGGCTGCACAAACTTTAGGAGTTATGATGAATGGAGCGCTTTTTCAGTTTTTGTGGGTTTCAGGCTCTCAAGAGAAGACAACATAAATTATGCAGTTATACAGTTCACATTTACAAGTATCTTTCTGCAGCTTTTACAGCAGCTTTTTTTTTTTTTATGTGAGAGTATAGATGAAAATAGGACTCTCTTCTGAAATGTAATGCTTAGCTACTGTCCTGTCCTGGAAATCCCTTAATTTCTGGTTATGCCACATATCCTGAGTGTGATATGGAAGTCAGTTATGTAGCAAATAAGATTGCTTCAGATTTAACCCTTTCTGGCAGTGCCAGTGCCATGAGGCTTTCCCTTAATTTTTCTCATGATTTTACAAGCTCAGTACCTACTTCTTAGTACAAGACTGCCAAAGGTCACTCTATAATTACATTTTGAGGGAATCTATATGAAGTCAGTAAAATTACTTTGGGAGTCTTGTCCACTCCACTACTCCTAGTCTGTATGCACTTCATCTCCATGTGCTTTTCTGCATGCCAAGTTCCTAAAGTATCTTTTAAGGCCCCCTTGAGCTGAAGAAACTCCGCTGAGTTGGCTGAACAAAATAGGAATTTGTGGGTACATATACGTAAAGATGAATCAAAAGACCACAGTCCTTCCTTTTCCATGACTTTAAAAAAGAAGATTAATATTTTTGCTAGGGAAAAAAGTCATCTTTTTAGTAGTGCGAAGGCTACAGAACATAAATCAATAGTTTTACTGGTATTCCAATTTTTTTTCAAGTTTCAATAGCAAATAGTTATTTTTACACAAAAACACCCTCTAGTCTTTCTTGATTTACAGTGATAAACTGACATACTATATATCTTCTAGAGTAAACTGCAGTCTTTCCTCAGGTTATCATTTTCTTGTCTCCTGTGAGAACTGAAGTTTCCTTTAATCTACATTTTTTCACTGTTCAATCACATTTCCTTTACACGTTAACTCTAGCTTTGCCTATGTATGTATCTTAGGGTTGAGCTGAATACCAAGAAATTTAGTATTATAATATATCTTTATCTAACAAAATCCAGATAACTAAGTTGTGAAAACAGACCCCTTCTGAATTTCATACCTATTTTTATTAGATGATGATACAAAACATTGTACATTGTCAGTCATGAACATCTCAAGTAGGATCAGAATTTCTTCCTTGTTGTACATGTAAAAGATTATTATAATGTTTTTTTTTCATCTACCACCAGGTAGATTATAGAAACCTTGATGTTTGTATTGAACATGTCTATCTTTTACTATCACTTCTGTAACCACATATAAGGCAACCACATATTATCTGGTCCTGTGATGAAAACCTAAATTATAATATATATATAAATTATAATATATAGATGTAAAGGGAGACAGAAAGTTATCATAGCTTGAAATTTTTTCTTGTACCTCAGTGCTAGATTCCTGAATGTTTTAGTGCAAGCTCTATTTATCTGACAGTAGAGACAGAGGGACAGATGGAAAGACTGAGAGGAGGGACAATAAAGAAAAAGAAAGGAAGAGAGATGAGAGAAAGAGTAAAAAGGTGAGAGAAAAAGGTAAGAGAAAGAGGAAGAGAAGAAGAAAGAGAGAGAAAAAGAGTAAGTTAGTTTTGAGTAATGCTTACAGTATGGCACATGTTTTGTAAAAGTTTACTTCTGTGAAGTTGAGTCTAGGAAGGAGAAGTGGGGGGAATGTATTTTAAGATTTAGTTTTATTTCTAATTGTCCTACTCTGTTTGACTGGTAACAACATACACTAACTCTACACTAACTTTCGCAAGTAGAATCTGTTTTTTCTGTGACCATAATTGGTGAGTAATCTCTCCCTGTATTTATCTCAACCCATTAGCCTTTCCTTATGTTGTTTTCTCCCTGCCTATCAGGTGAGGGAAGTGTCAGAATGGATTTAGTAGGTACCCAGTGTCCAGCCAGGGTCAACCACTACATGAATGAACTCTGAGAGGACGGTAGTGGAGCATATCTATTTGTTACTTGTTCAAGAAACCTTACCAAAAGGAATGAGGGTCAGTTCTGGGATTTGGCCATTGCAATTGGTATCAGGTCATGGGAAAGTCACGTCACTACAGAGTGAATTCTCCTTCCCTGGCTCCCCTCAGGGTGCAGGATACCCAGCTGGCAGCCCCACTTCCAGTGACAGGGCATGGGTTCCCCTTTGCCTGGCAAAGGAAGGAATGAATTGTCTTTCAGAATGTGATAAAGAGGGTGAAGGTGAGGAGACAGCACAGCTCTCTGCCCACTAAGGGGTGTCATCAACTTACCTGTGAGTAGGGACATGAGGTGTTTGTTGGTTCTTCAGGACACTATCTTCCTCTTCTGGGGGAATGCAGTCAGGAGTCTGAGATAATCTTCTGTGAAGGTCTCTTTTTCTTCATGCATCAGAAATAAAGAGTCGTGGGACACAGAACAGGGTTAGCCTTTATCAACTTGGCTTTTCTTTTGGAACTGTGATTTTAAAACAATCCAGCTCTCAGGCTTAAGTGACACTCCGTCAGTTTGCCTTTCTGGCTCAAGCATAGGTTTGCTTCAGTGCTTTTAGGGCTAGCAGGAAGGGAAAGAAGGTATCACTTACATATAGATTAGTTTTTGAAACAAAAGTGAAAACAAGAGAAAGCTGCAAGCAACAAGTGTGTGTGACAGTATGCACAGGACAGTGACACACTTTAATTGGCTGTCTATTACAGGATGTCCAATTTTCCCCCTCATTTTCCATAATGCAGATATGCCTGGAAGCTTTTATCCCCTCTTTCACCCTGCAATATAAAAATATCTGACAATGACTGATAGCCCCTATAAAATGTCCTAAGCTTCTGCTTGAGGTTTCTAATAGCAAATCATTTCATTCAAAATAAAATTAGTTGTCAAAATACAGTGAACATTTCCCACATGCTTTTATTGCATTGCACAGGGAAATATTTTATTTATTGTATTAATTAAACAACATGTCCTTCCACCACGCCACTGTGTTTTAGTAAAATATGTGAGAAGACTTTTTTTTGGGGGGGGATGGGGGAGAGGGTACATTGTCATCTCAGAAAGCAAGCAGTTTGTAATTTTGCTGATGATATATATTTATTTGAAATTCTATGAGAACATGTCAAATCTCTTTCATGAGAGGGGATTTAAACAGTAGCTAATGTTAAATCTGTAACAGTAGCTAATGTTAAATCTGTAAGCTACTTTTTGGAATAGCCCATTCCTTATACCCTGTATGGTTTTTCTGAGCCGCTGTGCAGTCTAAGCATTAGTCTTTTATCTACCAAGTAACTCAAAAGAAAGTAGGACCCAGCACAGGCTAGTAAAATGAGCTGTCTTGCCTTATGCCTTGTTATTTCCTTTCTAACCTAATTCCAGTATGAAATGAGAAGTGAATGTGGACAGATGCAGAGTCCTGGCACAGTATGCTCCTTATGTACGGAACAATGCTTTGTTTTCCTTCAGAAAGGGAGAACACTGTGCTGTGGCAGCACTGCCATTGTTTTTAGGGTCATCATGCTGACTCTCTGTCACCCAAGTGACTGTGAGTCCTAGAGTGCTGCCATCTACCTGATTACTAGCACAGTACAGTTGCCACTAGCACAACACTGAACATACCAGAGGCTGTAAGGCCAAGAGAGCAAACTAAAAATTCTAACTGTTAATTGAAGGAGAAATTATTTTTTTTTCCAAAAACTTGCAGCATTGGTTGTCAGTAGACTTTTTCATCTAGCATCAAATGTCATGAATGCTGAAGAGAAAAATGAAAATGATTGCTATTGGAGTATTCTGTAGTCGCATGTGAGGTGAATTATTGAGCTGTAGAGGACAAATGATACAGAGAAACTTGCAGAGCCACTGAATATTTAACCATGATTAAGAGATCTATATAAGGTGAATTTGTCACTATCTTCTTTTACCCATTATTGCCATTTATCTCCATGTCCCCTTACATCCCAACCTGTCATAAAGTTGTATAAATGGCATGCAGAAAACTACTATATAACAAGTAATACTAGAATAAAGGAAGGTATCTCAGTGCAGTAAAGTTATTAAATCATATAATAAGCTAGTATTGTATTATATATGGAAGTATAACATTGAAAAAATATATAAAATATTTTGGAAATTTGTAGAATAGTAATAAGTATAATCTGAGGCAGTATGCATTGTTTCCTTAGAAGAGACAACGGGAAAGTTATAAATGTAAGAAATAAAATTTCATGTGGTAAGTCTCTGTAGTCGCCTGGTGATTTTTACTTCATGTTATATTCAGGATATCAAGATTGACAAAGGAAAATATGTTAAATAATGAAAAACAACAACAACACAAAAATAAATAGAAGTTGATTTGTATTTTATTTGTACTGAAATGGAAGACAAATATGTTTTAAGGAGTTTTGAAGTCTCTCTAATGTAGTAGGCTTTTGAATATCCATGTAATACAGAATTCAAATAGCCTGACAAGTCTTTGTTTTGCTGAAAGGCAGAGTATGGTCTTGGATTTGATTCCTGGGGTCACCCTCTGAGGAACCAAGCTCCTCTTGGGCATGCTCATCCTACGGACTGCTGGTGTGAATTCCAGTCCAGAGAGGTAGGACCTCCTCTGATCTAGGTGTCTTGGCCCACTCCAAACATCAGCAAAAAATAATTGAAAAGGAAGTTACTTGCATAAATTTAGGCACCTGAGAGTTAAAAGTTTAAACTTTTAGACTAGTCTGTTATTGTCAATAAGAAGAAATAGATCCAGCTTAAAGTAAGCTTCTCAGACACACCACCAGAGAACATAAATTCTGGAGTAAAATGAAATTGTATGGTTTCACTTATTCAGGAATTCAGATTAGGTTGTCATAACAGTCTCTTCTGCCTTTGAAACACACAGACCTTTTAATTTAATATTCTTTCATATGGTGCATAGCTCTAGACAGAATATGTGTTAGTCTTGTTCTCTGGATCTTACCTTACAGAGCTAAGATATTTTCATTGCCTTGTCAATTTCACATTATAGAGATGTTTTAAATTATGCATTGTATAACTCTTCAGTTTCTATGCATGTAGTCAGCTCTAGTCAAATTGATCAGAAGCCTAAGATTCACTGACTCAAAAAGAAATTAAAAGGACAACTTGTGATGTACATTCTGGTAGTAGAATATCGTATTGTTCAGACCTGGTTTTATTTGTTGTTGTATGTCGAGTTTATGTTCTTGTTATTGTTTTAGTTTTTTCATGTTGCTAATATGCTTGTGAAGGGTTTTGTAAAACTGTTAGGTTTTGGGAGAAATGTAATTCCTAGCCACTGAGAAAGTCCAAACTTGTAGTGTGGCCCAAAGAGCTCATTTGAAGAGTGAAGTGGATAAAGGAGGGAGATTTATACATTCTGCGAAACCAACGTTGAAAACAATTTCTTCAGAAGATCATGAAAACAGAAAGGTTGAACCAGAGAAGTAAGTTAAAAAGTTTGGAGGTGAAAGGATATGAAAAGGGAAGCATTGTTTGTCTACGTTTAAGGAAACAAAGGCAATGACGAAGAACCAGTTGTAGCTTTGTGTAAAGAATTTTTTCTGCCTTTGTGATCTGTATCCTGAGGCGTTAAAAAATTTCTACATGCAGAAAATTGTTATAAAAACGGGAAACTTTTCTTTCATTATAACATATAAATATAACAAATAATGGTATTAAAGTCTAAATATAACAATAATAATAACAAATCTGATGTCAGTGGTTAAATATTTTTAAAACTAAATGAGTTGTGTTGTAGGCTGCATATGTGCTACAAAAAGATGCAGGAAACCCATGTATAAGACAAATATAAGACAGAGAAGGCAGATATCACTTGAATAAGGCAGATATGTAGAAGATATTAATCCTCTGTACCTAAAGATTTCAGTCCTTTAAGAAGTGCAGTCTTGTCTGTAAAACAGTCCCACATGCCCAAAATTATTAAAAATCTCCCAGTAATGCATATTCCTTTTTTTTGTTTGTTTGTTTGTTTGTTTTTTTTTGTACAGTTAAGGCTGGCTTTTGGAGTAAACAAGTGGTTGTAAACTAGGATCACTTTCATATGCATGCAAATATCTTAAGGGTGGGTGTTAAGGGAATGGATCCAAACTCTCTTTAGTGGTGCCCAGTCATGTTCCACAAAGCAGGGGGAGGAAAGTATATGTGTTTCTGTGTGAGAAAGATATCAGGTAATAGAAGGCTGAATATACAAAACCAGATAACTGCAGCTGCAGCAAAATATTTGACTGTATAATTACAAAACAGAGATCAACTATTATTTTAAGCTGTTGTGGACCATCTAGGTTCAACAAGTTCCAAGAGATTATATTTTTTTCACAAGTTATATGCCTATCTGACAATGCAATCAATGTTGCTGGTGGAAATAGGGAGCCTTTGGTGGCATTTGGCAAACGATGTTTTTCTAAAAGCCTGGTAATTTAAGGTTCTCATTTCTCTTCCTTATCCATAACTGGGGATGAAGAAGAAAAAAAGGTTTTCTGTAGATCTGCTTGCCCTAATGTTTTCGTTATTTCCTTTCTTGATTTTATTTTTGGGGAATAAAAATATTTTACAATGCTTTGTAGATTTTTATCAATGACTTCTTCATTCCTTTCTTGCCTTTAGGAGTGTCTTTAATCTCACCAGTTCCACATGCATATTAAACTCATTTTATATGCAATCTTGCTGCACTGATCATGTTGCTCTGAAGAGTTGCTGACATTTAGATAGTTCTGTTGCATCCACTGCCAGTTCAATTTGATTTTTTTTGCTGGCTCAATGGCAATAATGACAATAATTTTAGTTATATTTTTGTAAAGTTCATCTGTATGTTGTTAGCCTTCCAGTTTATGAAAAAAAAAAAAAAGTCCATCAGAAAAATGACATCTTGTCTAGGATACTAACAGCTAGATGTCTTTGCCAGAATAGGTGACAATATCAAGAAAAGGGTGACATGCTCCACTTGAGTTGATTTAAATTTTATCATTCCTTTACAAATAAGGAATACTTCTCTCTGTGTCCTTCCCTCCCCATCAAAAAAAAAAAAAAATCTGCTGTGTAATTAATATCAAGGGGAGGAGTTAAACAGAAAATCAAGGCTCCTTGTTCTTTCCCTGTGTACATGAGGGGAAAAGAGGAATATTTGCCTTTACAAGCCATGTGATGTGCGTAATAACATTACTTGGGTTCTTCATGTCTATGTAATAACCTTATGTTAAATCTTGATTCTTTTCCTTTTTACCTGCATCTCTCCTTTTCTGGCTTGACTACTAAGGCATACATTATAAGAAATGTGGCAAACAAAAAGACTTTCTTGCAAAAAATTTCACTTCTGCACATTTTTACTTTCTAGGACAAAAGTTCTCTCTCCATACTTCTGACCCCTTTAGTTATTTCTAAATATGCTCAGGATGAATACTTGCCTTGGGACAAAGTCTAAAGTTATAGTAGCAAGTCTTTGTCAATAGTAACTTCAGAACTCCCCTCCTAAGTTTAATTTATAAATTTTATTTTCTACTCTATCATTAACACTCTTTATGTAAAAGTTAAATTATATGCTGATATGTCAGTGTTAAAAAGGTCTGCTTACACAAGATAGTATAACAAAAAAAAAGGGGAAATTGAAACAAATCTTTCTTCTCTGGTTGGTTCTCTGATGATTGACACACATTGAGAATCTCACTTTTAAGTTTAAAAGGAAATCCACTGTTGATTAAAAAGAGAAAGTAAACTTCACTGCAAAGGTTTTTACAATAGCCTTTGTCTCACAATGATGTTTCAGTTGAAAGACTCTGATAACCAGCACTTTCTTCCAAGCCAGTTCTAACCCTTTCTTCAAGCTTACATGGTATTTTAGAAGTTTTGCATGGATTCTGCGTCTGAAAAGGTCAAGAGGGGAAATAGACTATGCAATTGGAGAACAACCTGTCATTACTGACCTTTTCAAGGAAGAAGAGAAGGAAACACTCTATAATGATAGAGCTGTTTCTTCCCTTAAAAGATCACAAGTCTGGAATCCAGCATCCAGACTGGCCAGGACTGTGGGGTGTGCTCCAGTCAGACAGGTAAGATGGTAATGTTTTGGATCTACACTTCTGTTATCAGCTTTCTTGGGAATTCTAACTGAAAAGCTGAATACAAACCAATACATTAATTATAAAGTTAATATATAATGATTTGGTTTGGTTTCAGTTTTTGTTTGGTTGTGGAGTTTTTTTCATCCTTTCTCATTGTTTATGATGTTGCAGTCACTCAGTACAGGATTAGCATCTTCAGACTGCTGCCTGTTACAGCACATGTTCATATCTTAGCTTTTTTTCCCACCTTCAGACAATCATACACTTTCGAGTGATTTGGGATATAACAATGTTAATGCACAGTGAATTCTATCAAGGCTTACAGAATCCCTTTTTAGTTTGAATTGTTATCCTTTTTCACATCTGATACAAACAGTGGATACTTTGGTAGTACTGAATGCCGTACTAAGAGCATATACGAAAGTTATCAGGGTATTTTAGAAAGCAATTGCTATTCCAAGGGAATACAACTAAGTGAGGCTGGAAGAGGAGGGAAGAAGTAGGAGGCAGAAAGTATGAAGAAATTTGAAAGATATTTCCAAGAAATACATTTAGTCTCATTCAGATGAATAGTTTATTAAGGGCATCGTGCTGTAGGAGGAGAAGTGGAACCAAATAAAAATGATGATACATGAGATTAACAGCATAAAAGCAAATAGGATAGGTGTGCTTATGTCATCTGTCCCAATTATGGAGGGTATTGTTATACCATAAACAGTGTGACAACATACAAGTGTACAAATATCTTATAACAAAATGATTTATGAGGCATCTAGGTCAGTCAGTGTGATAATATTGGTATACGTATGTGAGGAAGAATAATCGGGAGTTTTGAAAAAAGCAGAAGATAAACCACTATGTTGAATACACTCATAAATGTGATCTGCAGAAGTGATGAGCAAGTATGTTCCGAAGTCTTCAACTCCTATAGAGTGAAGATAATGAAAACATATTTTGCATTTATTAATCTCAGATAAAATGGGGTGATTGCTTCTGTTCTGGAAGTTGTATTTTGGGAGTTAGTCACTAAGCTAAAATTAGATTCCTAAATTTATTTCTGGTTGAAATATAGCATTCTGTCTGCCCCTAGTTTTATGATTCATTTAAGACATCTAGATTAGAATAAAACATTAGTAAAAAGTATATACAGATACTTGATGTGCGGTATACACCGGAGTGAACCCAAGTAGCACAGCTCTATTGTGTTTCTTTGCCTGTCTATGCCAGTGTGATTTTTTTGCTGTTTCTGCATGCAGTCATCTCCCAAATCCCAGAGCCCCTTCGTGCTGTATCCACCTCTCTGCATTGCTTAAAGAAACTCACTAGACAGAACAGTGATGGATGTCAGGCTTGCATGGGCAATGGTTGATGCTCTATCTGCTCTCACAGCAAAGTCATGATTATCTAAAGGCAACGTTTCCATTGCAGTGCTCATCTTATTGAAGCTGGTGAACATCATTTCAAGATTGTTTTGGCATGAGACATTGCATAATTTGAAATCATTGCTAAAAATAAGTCTCATTTTTATTTCAATTTCTTTCTGAATTCTGGAAAAACAAAACTAAGGGGAAATAGGACTGTGTTTATCCACAGAGATTTCATCTTCAAGAGATCATTACAAGACCTGAATGGAGAAAAAAATTCTAAGCTAGAATACTTCACATTTCTAATAAAATCACATCAAGTAAGTAAGCTTAAACCTGCACAATTGACTAAACTGTGAGCTGTGAAGGGGAATGGTGCTGTGAAAGAGGAAATGTAAAATTATCCCTATTTCATAAGAACAAATACACTTATTGCATAATTCAGAATAACATGCTGAGAAACGTGGGGTTACTCGGAGCCTCTTCCATGCCGTAACAGCAGGGTTGGCTGAAGGCAGAAGCTGCACAGAACAAGGTCTGCTGCTCAAGGTTTCTGTGTGCCAGACCACTTAGTACGATGTGCAGGCTGGGGCCTGCTGTGATCACATTCACATTTACATCTGCCTAACACCTGTCCTGTGTGACACTCATGGCAGGATCAAGGCCAGCCATGCTAACATGTCTGAGTTAGTTTTAATGCACTGCTGGAGGTTCAATAGGTGCTACGATTCATTCAGTATTGCCAGTTCCTAATAATTTAAGGTAAGAAATAGACTATTTAGAAATCTTAAAATATAAATGAATTTGGATAAAAGATTCCCTCCATGGAAATAATGAAAACAATATATAAATAAACCCTAAGAATGCAGAAATCATAAAGTAAATCAAATGCAAAAGTTACTATTTTTTCTTGGCACTTTTAAGATTGTTATGGGCCTGCTTATTACTTTTGAATGCTTGGAACTAGAAGAAACATTCCTTTGAAACAATTTTCTGATGAAAATCCATGTGAAGAACTATCTGATGAGAGTCTATCCAGAGTTCCATGGCTTAGGTACAACTAACTCCAAAAGCATTAGGAGAATCAATACAGCAATTGGATTTTTACCTTTATGAAAACTTTCATTACATTCTTTTATCATTTGGATTTATTTTGCAGACAGTACTTTTTTCTTGTCAAATTCAGATATGTTATACCATAAAATATTGTTATTACATGAAAATCCCCTGTGACAGTCACTGTGCAGATACATGGATGTGGCTTAAACATTGTTTTGATATTTGAAAAACAAACCTGGTTACCATACACTGTTTTCCCAAAAAGATATATGATGCTCTTATAGCTTCATAAATGGAAAGGGGCACTGTCTATCTGAGGCACAGCAGTAAATATCAGATGTTGCTATTAAGCAAAGCAAAGGTTGTCCTTTATGGACCTCATAAGATGATGAAGATGGCTACAGGCGGCCTGTGAGATGATTATTTTAAAGCAATTTTAGTTTATGTTTTTCTTTAAATTAGTGTTCTAAGCAACTTTTCCACTTTCCTGTGTCTTCTGTTTTTGGGATCTTTAGACTGATCACTTTTAGAATGTCATATGTCAACTTTGGCCATACGTTTTTCAAATGTATAAACTCTGCAAGATGTTCACCTATCAGTTTATTCCAGTGTTTGAAATGTTCAGTAACAGGGGTCAAATTCAGAGATTATTGCTACATTTTTGTATGCAAATCACTCACTAAAGAAAGGCATTGCTTAGCAAGGTGTATCTGTTCTTCAAGGCATGAGGTTTAACTGCAGAGTTTGTGCTATGTAGAATGGCACTTAGTGGTAAGCCAGAGTTGCGTGGTGGGTGAGGAGACTATCTCTCTTTGTGATATTTTCCTTAGCCCATTGCTAAGCTGGATCAGTATAATAGAAACAGAAGATGTCCGGAAAAAAATTTTTGATTAAGTGACCAATATTTGTGTTTTTGTTGATATTTTCTAAAGCATAAAAAGAGAGAGTTGTTAGGTGGGTCTCTTACCCTATGGTTTCTATTGATAAATATTTAGAAAACGTTAGATCAATCAAAAGATTAATATTCAAATGTATGATTAATTGACTGTTATGAAAGCAAGGATGTTGTTGACAAGGCATTGTAGTAATATGTTTGTTTTGATCAGATCGTTTTGACAGACATCTTTCTATAGATAAGACTTTAAACACTAAACTGTTCTTTTGTACTTACTCCATGTAAAATTTGAAACTTCTTATAAGCAATGAACTGGAGTTTCAGATAAAAATATTAAAAAAGTATTATAAATACAATCAGTCTAAAAATGGGTAAACTAAAAAAAAATATCCAGTTTAATCCCAGGAGATTGCTGACTAGCTGTCACCTTGGGAAAGTCTGGACTTTCTTATACCAGATCTGTCACTAAGCTTAACTTGTAAGAAAGTAGGGCACAATGTGTGTCCTATTATTCTGCGTGCTAAATGTGACAACTCTCCTCCACAATTTTACTATTAGCTATTTCTGAAAAACGTAATTTTTTTTTCACTGCAGTCCTTTTTTCTTTGCAGTCTATCAAATCCCTGTGCATAAATTTCAAAGCTGGGAATATAGCCAGACTTCTGGCAGATCATTCCAATGTAGTTCAATATGAAATTGCCATAGCAAATAATACGGCCTCAAGCCTTTAGTTCTCCTAATTGGGCCATATGAGATAGTAATACCCTTTTTGTCAGGGCTTATTATTTTAAAGTGTGAATATAAGGGGAGAGTCATCAGGATTCATTTTGATTTTATTTAATTTGTCTTGAGCATTGTCAGAGAGCAGTGACTAATTCAGTTTAATGTCCTCAGGGAACAGACCTTACCATCTACATAAGCAAAAAGTAATTTTTCAGGTACTTATGATATTAAGCATTAAAAACTATGGGAAATAAATGTGAATACTAAGGTGTTTGGAATTTATAAAGGATCTCTGATTTGTATAACTAGTGTAATGAATATTGCCTTATATTTCTATGAACCTACCATCTAATTTTAGCTATAGAGTATTTGAAAGAACAATATGCACTTTTTCTGAATGAATTAATGAAAATCTCTATTCCACCAATGAATACTATGTGAATATTTGCATTTGTCCCTTTAAAACAACAATGTAAATAACCTTATATGTCAATTTGGTCATTAGACCTTTTGTCTAATGAATACAGACCTACTGTATCTTTGCTTTAGTCCTTTTTGCCACAAAGTTAGAGTATGTGAGTGTATTTATTCCCTAAAATCTGATTTTTGTAGTACCTTACAAATTCTTGTCCCCATTGGCACAGTGGAACTCTCTGTATTTTGGGGGGTATTTTGGGGATGTAGATGACAAACTGTTCTTGATGCAGCTCTTGCCCATGAGTTGCTGCTCATCACAGCTGCAACATACATACTCAGCAAACTCTGCTGGTGGATACAAAACAGATAGAGATTATTTCCTGGAAGCATCTTGTACCTTGATAAACACTAAGATGCCTTTGTCAACAATTAGAATATTGTCCCAAAATTTCACAACAGTACATTTCATTTTGAAATCTGTTGAAACTCAAATGTCACCTGACAATGTCAGCTTGTCCAAAAAAATAGCAATGAAGGATTTCTAGTCTTTGTTTTTGCAAAGATAGAAATTATTTCCTTCAATTGTTTTCTTATAAAAAATATTTGATATATATGAAAGTAAAGTGCCACGAAATTATGTAAGATAGTTATTGAGCCATAGAACTATGTATCAATTGATCTGAGAATATAAAGAAAAGGCATAACATGAATGGAGAGGAATAAAGTAACAGAATGCTGGAATAAAGAGCCCTCCTGATCTTGCAGGGTGAGAAAATGAATAAAAGAGCAAAAGCTGAGTGCTGCACAGCTATTTTGTCATTCAGTCCAGGAGAAATAGAACTGTAAATGCAGCAAAGGGAATGCAGTGAGAATTTCAGCAATGAGGAACTGTCCATGGATTCCATGAAGCAGTTGTCACAGTGGATGGGGTGAAGATCACTATACTGTCAGTGAAGTGGAGTGTGGATAATGGCTGCCAACAATCCAGAGCTGGTAGTGACAGTGGATATGCAGCAGAGGTCAAAAGCAGAGTTTTGAGTTTCAGGCTAAGGGAGACAAAATTCGAAAGTGACAGGAAGCCTGTTATGTTGGCTAACATTTCCTACTTTTTAATCAAGAAGGAGTGTTGGTGGTTGAAAGAATGATGTGCTAAAAGCAATCTTATTCTGTTTGAAAGAAGCAGATGTCCTGGAACAAGAGGTTGCTTGTCATATAGCAGGGAACAGAATCTAAGCCAGAGAAGTAGTAGCTGGGGAGGTATAAGACAAAGCATTGAAGAATTTCAGACCACAATCTTTGGTTTTTATATTTCTCATTCTACAGAGAAAATAAAAATTGATATGCCTAAGCAGAAATTTTTGTAACAATGAATAAATTGTGAGTGAAGACCTGCAGCATTCATTTTCTTCAAAGGAGATAGATGTGTGCAAAAATTGATGTGTTTCACAACATAATAAGGTTATAAGAGTATAAGGCTATAAAGCTTTAAACATTAATCTGATCTCCTGTCACAGTGACAAAATCATATCAGGCTTGAATATAAAAATTTAATTCAAATCATTAAGTCTTGTATCCTCCATTAAGCAAGGGAAGAAAAAAAATAATTTGCAAAATGAGAACAGTACCAATCAATCCACAGTCAATGTCCAGATCTTTTGCAGGGAAAAGTGATTTATTAGGGGATTTAAGGAATTTTTGCAACAAAAGATGTAAAGGAATAATTTAAAAATTAGAGGCTTTGTTTCAGTTGAAAAAAAAAGTCTGGTCTAAAGGGAACTGGATATTGTCTTATTTATGTTTTTAAATTAAATTAAATTAATATTTTAATTAATATTTTAGAATATAAATACTTAATGTAAACTATTCTTGCATCAGAAAGAACTTCATGGCATATTTGAAAGCTCTTCTGCAGAATCTGTGAGCACTGCACCTGGCACACATTTCCTAGCAAACCCTGATAGAAAGTCCCCCTCAAACTGCTGATGTTATAATCCAGGCTTCCCCACTCTGGCACTTAGGCTGGCATAAGAATGTGAAGACTCAGGAGCAGATGGCAGCAATTTTGCTAATTTGACAATATCCATCCTGCAACTCTGTGTCTGTGTCTGTGTCCACTTTCACAGGATGGTGCATTCCCCTGGAGATATTATCACTGTTTCTGCCTTATGCTGGGCTAATGCCTGTCATCAATATCTGGTCACTTCAATGGCTAAGCTTCACTTTGTATCTACTATTGGAAAGATTTGCAGGGCCAAGATTTACTAAAAAAAAAATAAAAATCTGTATTACCACTATTAATAATAAAATTATTCTCTGAGTTATTAATTTATATGGCATTTTACAAATTTGTTTCCTGCCCAAGTAAAGGTGTACTGAAATGAAAATTAACAGGAAATAAAACCCAAACAGGTAATGTGGTCTAGGTGCCCTTTCCTTACCAACTGGGGAAATTGAAAAGAGAACAATTAGTCAAAATAGAATAGAGTTGCTACAGGTTTACATTTCACCTGTGAAACTACTTAGTAGTGGGCTTCTATGGCATTCTATATAATGTCATAAAGAAGGACCTTAATGTCTATTTCAAATAGTAGAAAATGCTGCAGGGGCAATGGTGTAGTGTGTTTGAAATGGGCTTTCAGGCAAGGGAGGGTGTTTTGTCCAACCAGCTGCATTCCAGCCTGTCACATCTGAGTGTGGGAGCCCTTGGCCCACAGTATTGCCAGCTGTAGCACAGGTGACAGGCATTCAGAGAAATAAGTAGCATCAGCAACATTTATAGTGGTTTATTTTCGGGCAGTATGAGGGTGTACCATTTACAAATGTTATGGGAAATCTTTTTTCATGTTATGAAAATATTGACCACACTAATATAATTATATTCTACAAAACCTTAAAAGACTGTTATGCTTGTTGAAATACAGAAACTTGCTGATGACTGAGATGTTCTGAGAATGTCAGCAGGCACAAATTACTTTTAAATTATGATTCAGTATATTTTTAACTAAAAATTTGCTACTAAAGCTACTTTCATCCTTGTGGAGAAAGTGTACTTTTATTGATTTATGATTGAATTGTTTTTCATTCATAGCAGTGAACAACTACATTTTAGAAAGCCATGAAAGCCATGGAATAGTTTCAAATCTAGTGAGATATATAGTTAATAATTTTTTTACTTTCACCACATTTAGCAGCACTCATAAACTAATTTAGGCATATTGTTACATTTTCTCTAATTATCTTCCTTTAATACTCAACTAGAAGCAGCATTATTTAATGATTTAACGGAACTATTCTGAGTGTTGTTTTATGTAATTATATATATGCTTGGAAAATCATCCCGAAAACCAGCGCTGCATCTACAAAGAAATGCATCAATTTAAATAAGTGCAAATTCTGGTGATTTAGTTTAGTTAGCATTTAACTGCTAAAGCTACAAATCCTACTTGTATTTATAAATATGGATGGTGGATCATAGTGTTCTGTTCACATGTTATAATTTTAAAAAATCCTTGTATTTAAAAGAAATGACTAGGAAAGATTTCAGTGAGAAAGTATATCAAAAAATCCCTGTGTGCTGTTTTGCAGGCCACTGTGACAACAACCTGTCTTCCTGTTGTGGTCCTGTACTCATTGTTTTGTTAGAATCCAGTGACAGTGTGCATTCCAATATTAAAAATGTGGCATCACTAACAGTCTGACAACCAATTTTGTCCTACTTGTAGACAAGGAGATCCTCCCAAGATATGCCATGTAACAAATAGTGCTGAATTAGTGCTAATATTGTGATTGCATTTGTAATAATCTAGTAACAAACAATGATTCCTGCACAAAGAAGTGGCAGTGAGGGTCAGTGGGAAGACAAGTGTATTCACTTCACCTGCTTATAAAAAGGATTATTAATGGAAAAAATGTAAGTTGGATGGAAATTTAACGTTTGTGGAACAAGGCCTATGCTCCTTGCAATACAGCATTGGCTACTATGCACTTCAGTGAAGCGCGTCCTTTCTATTGTTTGTCTGCACAACCTTAGAATTTATTTATTGTTCATTTTCTTGTACTGTGTCAGCAACTCGTTGAAGAGAAATGTGATTTTGTGAATGGGAACAATCCCATTTTTCATTTCAGTACCCTCTGAGGTTCTCTGGTGAAACAGGGATGTAAATCTGGCAGATTCTCTTCTATTTTTATATAGAATGGCATGAATATAGAGGGATTGAATATGAAAGAGAAAAGTATCCCTCACTCTGTGGACATAAAATTGCATTAAAAAGTTCAAACACTGAAAGTTTCCTGACTCCTTTTTTTGTTAATTAGCAGGAAAATTGTACTTCAAATAGCTCTTGGGCCAGGGGGGCAATCTCTGTTCCACCTTTTAAACTTTACACATAGTGGGGCATTTGATGAAGCCTACATAAACAAAATAACGTTATTTTAATGGCTACTTATATGTTAATGCTAGAATATTCCCAACAAACCAAAAGTAGCCTATCAAATATACATTACTACCTATATATCCAAATTAATTTGAAGATATCTGTAATAAGAGGCTGTGAATGGAAATATCCTTAGATGATTTTATGTTCATATAACTCTCACATGTATCAGAAAGGGGGTAGTTTCTGAGCATAATATGACAAATATTGCCATTTTGTTAAGTAGATATGTAGATATTCTAGGAGGCACTAGTCAGCCTTTGTCATCCACCATATTTATACTGAAGACAGTGACTGTTGATGATTCATCATCTTGAAAACCCCATGGAGAAAAGTGAATGTGGATATCAGAGTGGCAGCTGTTTAGACTTCAGAATTGCAACAGGAGAAAGTTGTACTTTAAAGCACCACCTTTTATATCCCTTGGAACAGTAGTATGTGCAGCTATTCCAATGATTTAGCATCCATATAAGCCTTTCTTGCAGTCACTGCATAACACAGTTTCTGTCTGTGAATTGTTGCCTAAAGATACAGGAGAAAAAAAACCTCTCTAAACAATATTACGTACAGGTAAGACATAGAGCAGCCCTTTTAATGAAGGAGTACAAAGGCACATGCCCACATACAGAATTCTTACAGTTTTATGTCTGTATTAATATTATATCTAATGGGTACATTCAATCCTAAGACCCCTTTTGCCAGGGTACCACCCTCAGAACTGCCTCACTGGAGTCTCTCCAAGGGTCTTGAGCCTTCTATCTTGTTTTGGCTACCATATCTCTTGTTATTCCGGTCCAGGTGCACAACCCAACAGAATGTTCTTGCTAAAAATCTATTGCCTTAAAAAGATGGTTAAAAGATGGTTAAACAGAAGCTTGAAAAAATATTGTAGCGTTGCAGTATTGCTATTCTATAGTGTATTCATTGAGGCTTCTCAACTTGCTTTTTAAAAGCATGAATGTACATGGCCTGTTGGAGGAAACTTAAAGTAATGTGGGTTGTGGTTTTTTCATTATTATTTTGAATTTGTTGCTCACTTTTACTAAGAAAATAATATTAGGGACAAAATTGATGACACACAGTATTTCCTCATAACCTAATGAAAGTGTAAAATGGTGTTATCAAAGATGAGGAGCTGGCACAGAGAGTTGGACTGGGGAAGCTAAGCAAGGAAAAGAAAACAGAGGTGATTTGATAAAGGGAAAGGTGGTTTTAAGAAGGATGTTCCAGGAAACACTGACTTAACTGAGATTATTGTATCTATCTGTCTTTATCACTATCAGTGCAGACTTTCTTTTCTTTATTCAGAGGTTCAAAAGCTATTCCTGTCTCATCAGCATCCAAATTATTTCAGTTTTTGACTTTATGAAACATATATCCTAAGGTGACAGCAAACTGGCTGCAGTCTACTACTGCATACAGTTTTCTATGAAGTCTATTGCAATGCCATAAGCTCCTGATCCTTGCCAGGCTTGGAATTAAAGAGTTTGTGTCCCTTATTGTCATTCTCCTTCCTAAATAGGCTCTTCTAATGAAAGCTGTGTGTCTGCTGCCATCCCTTCTCAGTGGTGGGATCATTCTCTCTTTGTCCACAAGCAAAAAATGAGAACAAGTCCTTTCTATTAAACTTTGGTGATTTCTCTTTTCATTGCAGAGAGAATAGAAAGGAAACAATGCATCAAAAAAAAAAAAGGAAACAAGACATCATGGGATGCACTTGGCTAAGCATTACTCATCCCCAGCAGCTGTGTATGCAATTATACTAAAGATGCCATCAGCTTCATAAAAAAAGTAATAGACATTTTTTCCTTGTAACCAGCTGAAATTTATTTACAGGGAAATAGCTGAAAGAAACTGACAATAGCAGCCATTTACCACAGAGAGCAGATTTCTAGGGAGCAGAGTTTTGGCACACCAGTCCTCTGGAAAATTGTTGCCAGCTGATATTAGCTTTCATCCAGTTGTGGTTTTGTTGGGTTTTGGCAGGGGAGGGAGGGTTGTTGGTGTTTTTTTTAGTTTTTTTTTGGTTGTTTTCTTGTTTGGTTACTTGGTTGGGTGAGGGTATTTTCTTTTTTGGTTGGTTGTTTTTTTGTTTTTGTTTTTGTTTTTTCATTAGATATGTATAACTCATGCTACAAGATTCTCTTTGGAGTGTTTGAAATCTAAAATTTTTATCTGTAGAGAAACTGATATGTACCAAGCCCCTGTTTGAATTTGCTTATGTACCTGTACATAAGACCCACATAAACTGTTTCTCTTTCACTGCCTATAGAAGAGATAAGAAGATTTCTTCAGCCTCCCATAGACTTGGAGAAGCTGGCTCAGTTCAGATCCAGATAAGAGCTTGAAAGAGTTCACTGATATAAGACCAGTATCAGCTAGCTGTGAGAAAGCACGAGTATTAAGTGAGGTTCCAGAAAAAAATTAAATCTTTAAAAACATGGAGAATAGAAATTGGGGGATTTGATGCTTGGGGAACCTCATGTCTCTACCTAGAAGGGTTTTGGAGTGGGTCTGCCCTCTTGGAATACACTTTTGGGCGTGTAAGGACAGAGGCTGAAGGAGGGCACTAGACTAAATGACCCTCACAGGTCCTTCACAACCAACAATTCTGTAGTTTGATGATTCTTTGAGTGTAAAAGAGAATAGATCAGAGATTTGGTACATATGTATTTGGGAAGTAGCTCTTTATTGTATGGGATATTGCAAGTATGAGAAAGTATTTGGGTTCAGTCATCTGACTTTGATTACTTTAACTTGGTCACTAGGTCCTTCTTGCTCACTAGGTCCTTCTAATTGGGAAGTACCTTTAGGAGTGAGAATTTAAGGTAAGTAGGAATGAACATTCATATTATCTGAGCAAGATGAACAAGCTCATTTTGTTAAGCTTTACACAAGTTATTTGTGACATGGCATAGCGATTTCAATGGAAATGCAGGTGCCTAAGAGGGAGCTGATATGGATTCTCTGCAACTTTCTTTGTCTTTGGAGACAGAACCATAAATGGTTTAAAGAAAGGAATTCATAAGGAAAGAAATTTGTTTATATCACTTTGGCTTTAAGGACATAATTTTATTTTGTGACACTCTTAATGTATTGAGTTCTGTGTAGTTTTGAGAGCTTTTTAGAACATAATTATAAAACCATGTCTGTGTAATTAATCTCTTTCTTAGACTTTGACTGGAATCATGAGACTGCACTGCACATTTTCAGCACTAAAATTTTCTTTTCACTGTAGAAACATGACATTTGCCAGCTTGACTGTGACAACTTAGTGTAAACTTTCTGTTTCAGCAGTGAGCTTGAAAGATGTTTGCTTTACTGTGTCCTAAAGCATAGATGGCCTGATATTCTTGAGTGTTTCAAACTCTAGTAAAGAATGTAAATGTTATGTTGATTCCAGCGCATATTACTCTTGTCTACTGATACCACTTGTTCTTTTTTTTTTATTATTTGCTAGCATAAGAAATTAACACTTAGAAGTTGCACAGTCTATGATTAGGAAAGCGTAAGAACAATAAGCTACAGTGGCAATGTATAAGAAAGCTCAGGAGCATAAAAGGTACCTTACTAACATAAAAAGTGATTTAAAAAAAAGGCTGAGTAAACATTCTTTTTTCATTAATTAACTGAATTATGAAATCAGGCATATATTTCTTCTTTAATAATTTAGTGGAGAGGAGGTGTTCTTATAACCTGAACCTTGAATTGAATGTGCTCTGTGCTGGAATCAGAGTAGCAGTGAGACTCACTCTGAAGACAAGTTTTAGCTGTTGCACAGAAAACTCCTCTGTCATTCTTGTCATGGGAAAGTACCCGCTCAGCTAGAGCAATACAGATCTTCAGATATTTTTGTACTCAGCAAAATCTGGAGAGAGATGTATTATTAAGAGCAAAGCCATTGAGTCCTGACCCTGATCTGAACATAAATGTTTTGCTAGTATATAACATGGCCACTTCCTCATTGTACAACTAGGATTAATTAAGTGGGTCATTCATATTCCTTAAGAGGAGCAATCACCTTCCTATGCAGGGGCAGACTGTGAACCTTTACTCACTCTGATGTACTCTGGTGAGTACTTTTTAACATTATTGACTTCTGTGAATAATTGCAGAGGTAAAGGTTCCTTGCTCCAGCATTTAAATTATGTTAATTGCCTTTAGTTTCACTTCTGCCTACTGGAACTGAGATCCCAAATACCATAGAGAGGACGTTTTATGATTGGCCTTTACTCTGTTGTAGTTTCTTATAGATGATCCTTTTAAGGAGAAGCACATATCTTTTATTTTACTACAAAGTATCCCTGTCAAGTAATCATAAAAAATATGCAGAAAAAAGGGACCAAGTTTAAAAAGGAAAATCATTTACATACCTGGAGAAACACTAACACTAAAACCCTATTATTTTAAATGCTAAACCTTAACTCTAGTGAGATTTACAGAATAAGGGGTAAATTCACAAGTCTTTGACAGCTTTTACGTGAAAACCTTTCTCCATGGTTTATAAGCAATCTGGTGTGGAAATCATAATTTTAGCTGCCTTTGAGCTTTGTTGATTAATGTAAAAATGTTTTAAAATTTCCATATTTATGACCTAAACTCAGAAACTGTTTGTGAAAACAGCTTCCAAGATTTTTACTTTAATACTTCTATGACGCTTCAATTTAACTACATTTTTACTGGAAAAAACACTGACTCTGGTGCCTTTCATAATTTTTTTTCAGCTGTTAATTATCTAAATGTTTAAATTTGTGTGTTTGATAATCTAGACAATTATTTCTGGTATTTCAGTGCAGTATTTCTAAGGATTTGTTCCATAGTGCAGGAGGCATACTGATTTTCTTCAAGGACCTATTTCCATGGTATTATGCACTGTGGTACAAAGAAACATTTGTGACGGAACTTAGTTAACTTAATGGTGGTAGTTAGTTGAAAGGTACATTGGGTGTGAGGTATGTTCCCTTATCAGAGATTTTTTTTGGTACGAGCTTCACAGAAGAATCTTTCTGAAATGGAGGTGATCGTGACAAAAAATGACATAATAAAAGCTAAAGGTTTGCAGCTGGATTTTACCCAAAAGTCTCAAGAGGATTCAATAGCTCACATACTAACAACAGCAAACTTCCTTAGCATCTAGTGACTAGCTGGCATCTGGCTGGAAAATGTGTATGTAGGTATTAAGAAATCCTCCACAGAGTATCTGTGGAAAAGACTTGTAAACTTGATGCATAACAAGACAATTTAGCAGAGACTGGAAAAAGAGTAAAAATAATGAAGGGATATCTCCATAAAGTAGTAATTACGATAAAAGAATCAACATGTTAGATCTTTGGAAGGTGACATGACAAATTGAATTCAGGAGTTGGCAATGGTATTTGTTCCCATACCTCATCATGGGTGGCATTTTCTATGTATGTATAACACAAAGTACTTACTCCAAACCATCACGTACCTCAGGTGGAGTTATTCTTTTTGTATGCACTGACTTTTCTAGTGGCAGGAATGCTGTCTTCAGATTGCACCTCAGTTTGGACTTTGGAAATTTTATAACTCTCTGTTTAGCTCTGAAAAACAAGCCACACAGATATGCAATCCTCTCTACCACTTGAATAGCATGTTCAGGCTGGCTGTGAATGTACAGAGAAGGTGACAATAATTTGAAAACATATCACGATAATGTATTATCTTTCTAATGAGGGAAATTTAAGCATGTATAAATCCAAGTTAGAACACATATGTAAGTACAGCAAACTGTATTAAACTAGGTAATGTCAGGATCTTATAGTTTAATTCATATCATCCCTACAGGGACCTGTAATCAACATAGCAAAAATATTCTGAATTGGTCATCAGGCTAAATTTATACCTATATTTTTAAGAATTGGATAGCAATGTGAATTTGGGTACCATTTCAGAGTACTATCTGTGAAGCTGACTAGAAATTATTAAGAGCCCATTACTGCTTGTGATGCATTCCTTATTGTGGGGAAATACCTTAAACAAACAGGATTTTCCACTATATGGAACCATTGGTCTTAATGGACCATTGCAGTGCTTGGAGAATATGACTACAAGAAAATTGTATAGAGGAGAAAATATCCTTGAAAAGTGTTTGTCAGCATGCTCTATGAATGCATTAGATGCACAGCATTCATGCAAGCAAGCTCAGCTATTGAAGTGTTTGCCCTATTATTTGTCCTTTTATAAGCTGATTTACCTGATTTCCACTATTTTCAATTAGGTCCTTGGCATATAACTGACCTTAACTAACTTTAGCTGCTTATATTGTAAACACTTACATTTGTTCTAACAGCACTTTATGATCAATTACACAAGATTTTAATATAAGACTAATTGTAATTCAGATGAATGCTTCCAGGGATGGCGACTCCACCACTTCCCTGGGGAACCTATTGCAATGTTTAACCACTCCTTTAGGGAACAAATTTTTCCTAATATCCAACCTGAACCTCCCCTCATAAAAATTGAGGCCATTTCGCCTTGTTCTACCACTAATTGCCTGAGAGAAGAAACCAACCCTCACCTTGCTAGAAACTCCTGTCAGTTAGTTTTAGAGAGCAAGAAGGTCTCCCCTGAGCCTTAATTTCTGCAGACAATACAAAGCCAGTACCCTCAGCAGCTCCTGTGAAGACTTGTGCTCCAGACCCTAATTCGTGAGGGCTGCCATACCTGAGTGCTGAGGGTCTCTGCCATGGTGCTACAGGGGCACGTGGTGATGGGTTGAGGGCAGGGGATGCCCATCCTGGGCTTCAGAGCTGGTCCTGATAGTGCCAGGGGCCCCAGATCCCCAACCACCCCATAAGGCTACAGGGATAGGGTGGGAACATGGCAGATCTCAGACCCCAGTGGCATGGTGGGGTAGGAAGGCGAAGACATGTGACTTGGCCTGGTGGAGTAGCATAACGGCCAGGGCAGGGGAATGGGCAACTGTCCTACCTTTAGTTTCAATAATACAGTAATTTGTAATGAGTGTATTTGTAAAAAGAAATTTTTGCATATTTTAATGTGTGAAACAATCCGTATGCTGGCACTGCATAAAAAACTGGTGTAGTCACACTGGAGTTTCATAGAAATAAATTTTTAATCTTATTTCCTATATGACATTAAGTAGGACTTCATACTTAAACTAAATCCTTAGTTTCAGACTGGAAGTTGAAAACTTGGCTGTGTATTCAGAGAATTTTGATGGATGAAGTAATCTATCATGATTAAGTCAGCTCTTTAATTACAACAGAGTGAGTGCAGAGTGGTTACTTGTTCCTTGTCCTCAGAAAGACAGATATCAACCATGATTTTCTGCCATTAAATTTGATCAGGATGGTAGAAGAAATTTAACTGTATTACAATTGCACATGCAGAGAATGATTAAATAATCAAAACACAATGCTGTCCTCTCTAATCACTTCAGTGTACAGTTTAGACCTACTTATCCAGAAGTTGGAGACAAGTCTTCAGTGTTTGCTTTTCAATATAACAATTTCATTATAGATGACAGACTTTCCTTGCAACAGTCCTAAGTAAAAGGTCAGTCTTTACTGACATTCCACTTTAGCATATATATTATGTTTATTTTTCATTGAGCATAACAGGAAGTGTGTCAGCATCTCCCTATATACACTGATGTATAGTCACTGTTTGTAAAGACTGAGGTTCTAGAACTAGCTCCCGCCCTTGTTCTTGAGAAATGAATCATCACATAAATTACGTTGTTGCACAGATCTCAGATCAGTTATCTCACCTTACTGTACATGTGTTATTTGCATTTTACTTAGTACTTTGCCTACTCTCAAATCTGTCAGATGCTTTTTATGTGTAATAGAACTGTGTCTAAAATTATATTTCTAAATGTGTACTATGCGTCCTGATTCACAAGTACAGACATAGTCCAGTATTTGTGATAACCTGCCCTACATTTTTCCCCATTTCATCCAAATACAACGTATTCTATTCCTTTTTAATGAAGTAAATTGATTAAATAATTACATTACAAGAAAAAAATATGTTCAGTGACTGTTGAATGCATTGTTGTGATGCTGTCGTAAACCTATTTCTCATATCTATTGCTTTGTTTTATGAGAGAAGGGTCAATTTTAAGACTCCCTGAAGCAAAATAAATAAATATTACTGGAGAGTTGTTAGTTAATCCTTGTGAAAATGCAATGTTATCTCCTCTGTTTACAGTTACTTAGATGATAAAAATATTTCGAGCTGTTCTCACTTTAACTTGAATAAATGACTAGCCCTAGAGGAATCAGTAAGTGAAAATACTCCTTTAAAGACTGAATCACACTGTAATGAAATATGTATGTTCAGCCAAATAATTTAAAATAGCAATAATAAAAAATTAACAAACATTTTGCATTGCCTTATCACTAAGTTCTACAATCCTCTCAGGTTTATCCAAAATTCCCTGAGGGTAAAGAAAAATGCAATATCTTTTATTTTCTCAAGAGAAACATAAAGTTTGATATCATTTATCTCCTTAAGGACTCACGCTATTATGCTCCAGTATTATATAGATGCAGTGTATTTATGTAGTACGAATAATGAGAATATTTTATTATATGTGACCATTTGACATGCCTGTTCATAACATTCCCTTCAGGGAGGAAAATTTTAGCCATTGCTCTCTTCCAAAAAGTTTGTGTCTGGATAGAAATTACGGCATGGCCCATCCTCCAGTATATCAAGAAAATTGAGTGTGAAGTAAATGCACCCAAGTGTTGCGATGCTTGACTTCAATGTGCTTTTCTGCAAAAAGTACCTGCAGAATGCCTTGAAGGAGTTATATGTCTGAAAGGGAAATTCACAAAAAACTGCAACCTGAATAGAAATCCATAAGCACTGGTCAATGGGAAGTGAAAGCAGGGATTTACTGGTGGCAGTGTATTCCAGTAGGTGGGATGGTATTAAATTAATGTTTTTCTATATGCTTCTGGGACTAAGCTACTTAATGTTATAGTTAGGGATTAGAGGATTGATTCTCTTGCGGAGATATGTGGTAGGGTATGAATATCTTAATGGCAGCCCACAACTTTGCTATCAAGAGATGCATCTGGAGAAGCAGGAGTACCCTTCAAGTTTTGTTCCATGAATAATGTCTGCATGATCTAACAGCGAGTTGTAGATTAAAACTGCAGGAGATCTTGGCTTACCAAACTGTTTTCCTACTAGCTTTATAATATGCAGGAAAACACTGTAGCTATTAAGTTTGCTGTTGAAAAATGCAAGACAGTTTCAGAAGAAATGTATATATTTTTTCTCTTTATGGATGGAGACTGCGAAGAAAACACAAGAATTAATGTAGAGTGCTTTCTACATTGTAAAAAAAAATACAAATATGGACCAATACAGAAGTCTGAATGGCACATGTAATCACTGAAAAAGAATCCTAATGAGATTGTAGAGATACCTGAGAGGAATCTATGCTCTAAAGGGGAACTCCTAGTAAATGATATAGAGGTGGAAAATTATGTAAGGCAGTGGAATGTATAGCAAAGAGATAAGAAAAAGAGTAAAGAAAGAAATATACAGTAATTTAACCTTGATATTCACAAATCCCATTTTGTTCTGGAAAACAAATAGTGAAATAAGTTTAAAAAGATCACAATGAACTCAATGAACAACTGACCACAAGCTGAATATTTAAAAGAAGGAAGTGAAGGAGCAAGAGAGCAAGTAACTATGGTGACTTCATTTCTGCTAGATGTTGAGTCTTAGATTAATGAAATAGAATAACATACAGCCTGCTGCATATTAGCAAAATGATGTCTCAGTAATACTGCTGGGTATCTGAAAGAAAATACTTGCAATATGAGTGAAGAACTCAAACAAAAATACCTGATATGATTAAAACTCACTTCTGGATCAAAAAAGGCATTTTGTGCTAGAGGCAAAACAAGTGACCTTCACAGAGATGCTTGTGTTACTTAGAGTGAAGGAGAGTGATATGAGACCTGTTTTGGTACTTATACCAGAGTTGTAGAGGAAAGAATTTTGTCTTCTTCAAATAATACAGCAAACATTTCTCAGACAATAGCTTAGCATCTTTGCTTTCAACAGACTCCCTGTAAGGAGAAGGAGAAGTTCTACATGTTGTTACAGAACTTATAAAACGGGTAGTATCAGTGTGGCAATTTAAAGGTGCTGAGGGAAAGAGGTAAAAGCATATTATGTGGATGAAAAAAACCATGAATGCCATATCTAATTCACAATGTAAAGGAGTATATAGAAAATTTGTCAAAGAAGCATTAGGGTTAGAGAGCTAAGACACTAAAGTATTTGCACTTGAAAGTAGAAATATAGTAAAGAACACTAACTATGGTATTAAATAATATGAAATAAGATTCTAATACTGAAAAAAAATAACCATAATCCAGAGGCAAAGTTTCTGTATATGGATTTTTTCTGATAGCAAAATCTATGTATGAAGTAGACATTTAATAAAAGGCAGAAAATTAGATTTGCATGCCAGAAACTTAAACATCAGTGAGATGCAGAACAAAATGGGATAATGTTGCTGAAGTTGCTAGGGTTAAGATAAGAACTCCTTTATCATTTAGACCTGGGTATTTGCAAAGTGCTGTCAGGAATAACTGATAAATTAAAGTACTAGTTAACAGTAGTCAGCATAATGAAACAGAAATAGAGACCATGAGAGAGGAAACATGTTTACTAAAGAGGAAATACTCAATTTCCTATGCATGAATAGAGTAAACAGTTTCACTATAAAAAGAAGCTGGATTGTCGGGTACCAAAATTGATGGCATGCCCTCTCTTCATACACTAATGGAAAAAATTTTAGTTTTAACAGTTTGCCCAAAAGGATTGACTCTTGTTTATAACAGGAAAATACATAACCTCAAATTCATCCTGGAAGTTGCTATGAAGATGCAACTCCTCCTTTTCAAAATACAGCAGAATTTGTTCATCGTTGGTGTATTGGTAGTTGAATTTTAGTAAACTATGTCACAAATGAGATAATTAGTATAAATTTGAGGTGAAAAAGATCTACAATAGTGCCTTTATCTATCTTTCCAACTCAGAATTGTTTTTGTATTCTTGTCCATGCCATCCAGTGCAAAATAAATGATTCCGCAGTGGCAATTTGAACTCTTCATTTGAAAGAATGTCTTATGCTTAATATTCTGGTTATTTCAGGGTTTTTTTAATGGTATTTAGCCCAGATTTTCTACATTCAGTTTCATTTGACGGTCTAGGATAACTTAGAGGCACTAACCTTTGCACCAATCCTAGAAATCACACGGTTTTAGAAATCCCATAAATTAATGTCCAACAGATAAGAGGAGAGGCAGAGGAGGAGAAAGGAAAATATTCTTTGTGATTATCTGTTATCTGCAGTCTCGGAGAATTAATGATGACAGATTTCTTCGAAACTGCTGCGAAGCAGCACTAGTTGCTTTTTTCCCATATTTTGGCTTCAGCCCTCTGGATCAGTGAATATCATCTGAGGTTGCAAATTCTACCTTATGCCTTTGCAGAAAAGCGCGTGGCATAAGACATGAACTAAAATGTAATACTAAAAGGATTATAAGATCTAAGGATGACAATACATTCACTTTCACAAGAATATTAATATTCTGGAGCATAGTGAGAGATCTATGCACTTAGAGTAAAAACCTGATCTAAGGAAAAGAAATAGCATACTTTAGGGTAGCTTATTAAAGCCTTTTTTGTCCTTAAGACAGCCCTTTTAATCTGTTTTCTTTTCCTTCAATAGTGTTAGGATTTTCGAACATGAAGTCAAGAGGTTTTAAGTGTCTTGTCATGCCATCAGGCCTCAATAAAAAGTGTCAAAATACGAGTGTAACTTTTATTGAAAATGGTGGCAAATTTTTTAAAGTAATTATTTTTCTCAGTTGTCTTGGTGTTGGATATAGTACGAAAATTTGTTTAGATAGAGTTTATGAACTACATATATTTTATATTATATAACTTTTCAATTTACATTGCCTTACTGGGCAATAAGTTAAGTTCAGGATAGGCAGGTCATATGCTATATTTATTATGATTCAATATACATGTATGAGAAACATACTTTGAATTGGCACACGGTCCCATTCTGGATTTCATTTTTTCATGATAGATGATTTTTCCCCCACAGTGTTTCACAGTAACATTAAATTTGTTCATTTCATGCCAGATTCTAATGACAGAATTAAGCAGTGAAGTTCAGATCCTCTTAGGGGTATTTCTAGTAGAATTGAACTGTGGCTTCTGCCTTCAACCATGATGTGATTTCTATTCCAGGGAAATTAAAATTCCCCAGACCCCTTCTACATATGCTCACTGGTACTTTGGAAAAAATCCAAACAGATACCTAAGCCCCTAATCTGAAGTATATCTGTGATTTTGTGGTGCAACTGGATGCTGGTAGAATGGGGCATGTCTGTGGCTTACAGGAAAGCACTGTTCCAAAACAGATAGCATGAAATGTTCCTCACATAGCTCTGACAGTGAAAATCAGTCCAAATTTCTTGTATTCTTGACACTTGAAAACCTGGGACCGAGTTTAAGCAAGGACTGGAAAATCATGTCTAGGTGTTTGGTCGTTCAGACAGGTGGAAAATGCTCAGATACTATTTCTAAATTTCCCGGTTCAAGTGCCATGTATTCCAGTGCATCATGTCAAGTCCTTTTGTAGCACATTGTCTAAACGAATGTGACTGATGCTATGCCTCAGAAATAGAAGTAACTGACAGTGCTTAATCTAATACATGAAAACGTGACCTTCAGAAGATGTACTTTGAGACATATGACATGCAGTATTTTCATATACCCTTTCCTTTAATTTCTGTTGACCTGACTGCAGACTTTTCTCAGAGGCTTGTCCCTCATGACAATGTATTTGGTGTCACTCCTTTTCAGAAATCTCTTTTAATTTCCACAGTCTTTGAAACAGGATTTTAATGCTTTTCCATCTTGCAGTCACTCGAACAGTTTATCTATGAATATTTCAGAAATTTGGAAGTGGAATTTGTTTTGGGTTTTTTTTTTTTCTTTTGAAATTATGAAAGTTTAGATGTGATGAATTGTGCTCATATAAACATCAAGATATTAATATGTACTCTGGACAGTTTCTTTCATGCATACTTGTAAGGTGTTACATCTTTTAAGAGTTCTTTAAAAATCTCAGTGAGTGTGGTAAATCAATTCATAAGCTGTAAAAGCTTTCTAATGATTTGGCTTCAAAGGGAAACTAAATTAAAAGAGTCTTGGATAATATATTTGATTAAACTGTATTATCCTTAACTATTATCTTCTCAATATTTTATAATGTTGAAAACATGTTTTAAACTATGAGCTATCACTTAAAGTTTTCAATACATATCTTATTCATAAAATGAGCTAATAAACACACATTTTGTTCATTCTGTGTCCTTATGTTTAGTTTTTGCCAGAGAATGATCAATGCAACTTATTGTTTGAAAATTTTTATTTAGGATTTTATAACTATGAATTATAAATTCAAAATTATAGAAAAGGTTTCCAGTAAATAATGACCAAAATATTAATATATATTTTGGACTTTAGTATAAGCTTTTGATTCTGAACATCAGATAACATCAAGAAACTGATATCTCTCCATCGTGAAAACATCTTATTTTGGCAGTTGCACTGAAATACTTCATTTGAGCACTGAGAGGACATCTGTGCTTTGTTGATCTTCCTATGAGAGAATTTTTTTTGCTGCATTGCTATAATCTGGTGCTGTACATTAGTTAGAACTAAGGCTTGTAAAATATCACCCTGAAGGTCAAAAATAACTCTTGTTATGGATTTAAAAGAAGTATTTGAAGGGAGGAGTAAAGGTTTGCAAACATACAGTTCTGTCTCCTGCAAATCCTGTGGGGATTCTCAACTGCTGCCTCCTTATCTTAACATATAACATAATAACCAATTACTGTCAAAGTTACCAGACCCATCAGACTCCAATTGCATTAACCTTATGTACTGGTTCAAGGGAAATACAATCAATCCACTGCTAAATTAATTACTAATTTTAAAGTTATCATTAAATAATATGACTCTGAAATTGGCATAAATCATGTGGTTAAGTATCAAATTAGGTTTAAAGAAAGGCAAAGGAGTGGCAAGTCCTATTCAAAGGATTTCATTATATTCATTTGCTCAGAGCACTGAAAGGTCATAATTTTAACCTTATATGGGTTCAAACCATATTAAAATTATTCATGTCACTGAAGGCCAGCAATAATTCCTTTAATTCCATGGCATATTAATGACCAGCAATGAATGAGCCCCTTAAGTGTTTCATTTATTGTCTTAAATATGAAAATGTTTTAGAGATTAGAGAGGAAATTGTTTGAATTAATTAACTGAACTGATGCTCAAGGGAACTGGTACAAGTTTTTCAGACAAAGGCTGAGAATTTACAATAATGACATTTCTTTCATGGTTATAAAATATAGTACCAGAGGGACTTTGAGGCACTCTTAACATTTTAGCTGATGTTCATTGAGGACTTGAGATTCCTCTGAAAGCATCAATTATGACATGAAAGGCATCACATTAAAATATCCATGAGGCCCACAAATTTCACCATTGAAATGGGATTGGATGATTGACACAATGAAAATTCAAAATGTAAATGGAGACTATTAAAGTAATAGGATCATTTATAAATGGTTTTTTTCAAGAAAGGTAATGTGCAAAAGGCAAGAAACAGTAGTGTGTTGAACAAGGCTAACAACAAAACTGTGTTGAATTGGGCTAACTTTTTTCCCTTTTTTATGATATGTATTAAGAGAAGCCCTTGGTTCTGCATCTTCATTCTTTACAGTGGCCCAAGGACCGCAGTGAATGCTTTGAATTAGTTTGAGGTTCTAACTCACGTATATTGTCACCACTTTTCAACATAGAATCATAATATGGTTTCTTCCTTGGTTTCAAAGTCCTAATAAATGTATATATATGCCAGACGTTTCACCCATAAATGAGTTAGGAAAAAAGTTTAAAAGCTAAGGCAAAGAGTGCCTATGTTATGAAGTATAAATTAAAATACCAAGCAAGCTATTTGCAGGGATTTTTAATTTTTATTCTTACTCAGCTGAAGGGACTTCATGGTTTCTCACACATGTCATTCCGGGGGTCTGGTTTATCTAAAAAGAACAGCACAAAAGTGTGAGAGGAATGCCAAATATCTCAAAGACATTGGTACCTAATTAAAGGTACGTTGCACCTGCATCCTTGAGGGACCAGAGTTTAGAAACATACTCCTGAGGTTTTTTTTATTGAATGAACCAAGCTCCATTTCCTCTTCCACTTAAAAAGGCTTTTCTGCCCTGGGTAGAGCAGTCTGTTGGGTTGCAGTGGAAGTCTGTATGAGTGTAGCAGCCTTTCCTAAAACTAGAATACTAAGTCAGGGGAATTTTGAGACGATTTTTGTTTGTTTTTGATAATCAACATCCACTTACATTGATTGGTATTGATTGTACGATATAGAGGTCATTGTACTTAAGAAGGAAAAAAAAAAAGTAAAATATTCCATATTGACAAAGTATTTCCCCATTGGGAAGAAATATATTGCATAAATGTTTCCACAACGCAAAGTAACACTCCACAGTGCCTTACAAAATTTCTTTCTCCTTTCACATGCTCTGCTATGTGACATTCCTCACTTTGCTAAACTCTTAATATATTTGGGTTTTTTTTAAAATATGTAAACATTTCACCAAGTGAACTAAGTGAAGATTTCTTGGACAAGTATGCCTTCATCCTTTTCAGGTTGGATTTATGAACAAAATAGTCTATCTTTCCTGCTTGCAAGCACATTTTTGAGTATTTTATAGAAACTTCTCATTATTAATTTGTTATGCAACTTCAGCTTTGGCTGTGATTCTTACTATGTTTTATTAATTTTGATGAAGCTTTGGGTTTTCCCAGGGGCCATCCAAGTTAGCTAACTCCTTATTCCTCTTCTGTGAAGAGCAAAACTTGAATGTTCTATCCAGATCCTTCTACCTAAGTGTCCTGAGACTTATGCTTGTCTCAGATACCTAACTTAAGCCTAAAAACTTGAATGTGGAAGTCTAAAAATAAACCTTCTGCACTTAAAAAATCTTCACTTGGGTTCTGGCTTTTCAGGTTCAAAGCTTCTGATTATCTATTTGATGATGTTAACTTCTGTAACTATGTACAGAAGTTAAAACAAAACAGCAAAACCCTCTTCTTAGTCACTGAACGGATGCCTTAGAATTTTTAAGATTTTTAGCCTTTTGTAAATTTTAATGTAGCTGTAGTTTTCTTTCACTTTAGACCGCTTCTTTCTCACAGTTTGCGTGTCACAATCCTGAAGCTTCAGTTTATCCATTTAACTGTCTTTTAACCATCTTTTCAAGGCAATAGATACTTAAGAAGAACATTCTGTTGGATTCTGTTGGGTTGTGCACCTGGACTGGAATAACAAGAGATATGGTAGACAAAACAAGATAAAAGGCCCAAGACATTGGAGGGACTCCAGTGGGGCACTTCTGGTGGTGTTACCAGGACAAAAGGGGTTTTAGGATTGGATGTCCTCTTTTAGATATGATAATTAGTAAATGATATAAAGGTGTAAGAATTCTGTATGTGAGTGCACACGATTCGCACTCTGTGGCCAGAAGGTGTGCATTAAAAGAGCTGTTCTCTGTCTTATCTAATTTCCCTGTAGAGTCTTTTTCTCCTGAAAATTTTGGGCATCAGTACCAGACTCCTGCCAATGTTGCTAGGGGTAGTGGCTGCACCACACTCTATGCTGCATATTGCAATGTAGTCCATTCTATTCACCTGAAACAACAGTGATTTGAGAAGTACAGAGGAACTTGACATGGCTGCTGGAGCCAGGCAGAAACAGAAAATACTTCCCATCTATCATTCCTATATCACCTGTTTGAGATAGGCACACATGTATTTATCACTTTGGCTCATCTTACCTTACCAAGTAAAAAAGTCTGCAAACCTAAACTCTAAATTTCCATTCCAGCATGACCTATTAGATAAAAAAGTAAATATAAAAATTTCTTATCCTGCATATATATGTCATACTCTTCCATCACTAAATATGTAATGGTTATCTGTGCAAATAAAGCAGATAAATCTTTAAGTATATGTCAGTGAGGTAATGCTATGCGAGCATTTGAAAGCTGATGCAGTTGTATTTCTATACAATGTATGTTTTCTGGAAAAAAAAAAACCCAGCACAAATCTATATATTGACCTGCTTCTCTTTATTTCACTGGGTGATAGGCTTAGCTATGTTTTTAATATTATGGTGTACTGCAGGGCTCGAAAACTTTGTAGGAGCCTGCTGACTCTGTTGTTAGTCATTCAGTTCTAATAGCTTTAAAGTTTATTTTTATCAGTATGTCTTTTACAATATGTCTCAAGGAATAAAGCAAAACCAGATAGTCTTGGAAAAACTCAGGAAGTGCCTTCCTTTCTAGGTGTCCTTTCATTAAATTTTTGATAGGATCGTTGAGTGGTTTGAATTTGAAAGGCTAGAAGAGACCTGTAATGATTATCTTGCCCAGTCCCCTTAACATGGGCAAGGTTGCTCAAAACCCCATCTAAACTGACTTCCAAAGATGGGGCATCTTTGATTTCCGGATAACTTTTCACCAACTTGATAAAAACATAAAAGATTCGGGTATTCAGCCTTCTGGACAACCTGTTGCAGCATTTTACCACCCTTGCCTTAAAGAATTTTTTCCTTATGTCCAATCTCAATTTACTTTCAGTTTAAAAACATTGACCTTGTCACTAAAGGCCTTGGTAAAAGCTCCATCTCCTTCTTTCTTATAAGCTCATTTTATGTGTTGAAAAGCCGCTATAAGGAGCTTTCTCTTCTTCAGGCTGAACAACTTGGATCTCACAGTCTGTCTTTGTAGGAGAGGTGCCCCTGCCTTCTGACTCTTTTTGTGGTCCTTCTCTGGACCTGCTCTGGCAGGTCCACATCTTGTATGGAGGGCTCAGAGCTCGATGCAGTGCTTCACATATGCTTATGAGAGCATAGTAGAGGAAGAAAATCACCTCCTTTGACCTGTTGGCCATGAGGCCCAGCATATGATTGTTATTTTGGACTGCAATCAGACATTGTCAGCTGATGTCCAATGTTTCACCAACCAATACCCAAAAGTGCTTTGCAGAGCAGCTGCTCTCAATTAGTTTGTCCAGCACTTTGTCCTGATACTGGGGTTGCACTGACCCAGATGCAGGACCTTGCACTTGGCCTTGTTGAATTTCATGAAGTTCAAAAGTGCCTACTCCTCAAGCCTGTCAGGGACACTCTGGATGGTATCCCTTGCCATTAGCAAAAAGGAAGAAAAAAAAAGTGATTTAAAACATTTCAGCAGAAAGGGAGATATAGTTGTCAAAAAAAAAGTATTTGTTTGGGTAAGTCTTGGGAGGCAGAGATATCGATAAGATCTATGGAGAGAAGTTTTTTAATTTGATTTCATTTTTGAAGTATTACCTGAAATACATACCCTTTTTAAAGACTCAGAATTTTTATGCATACAAGGAAGAATAAATTTGGATATAATTTCCTTGTTTGACTCTTGTAAAAATTATCCAAGTATGACATGCAAGAATATACTAAAAAAAAATTAATTCTATATGGATTCTATAAGGATTAGAGAAAGTTCCTTCCAATCCTCCCCCACTCCAAAGAAAAAAGTGTAAGAATTCAAACTAAAAAGTGTAGCATGATAAGATCAATATTTACTATGAGTAGTTTGCTATGAAGAGCTCAGAAAGACTCAAAAAAAGCAGAAAGGCAGATACAGATATATGGATCTTGAAAGTGAAAGTGCCCCTGCTCAATTTAATCTGAATAACTTCCCCATAGTACAACTTTTTAGAAATGGGGGGGGGGGAGGAGAACCAAACTGAAAAACTCCAAATCATCATGGTATTTACATGTCAGTTTAGTATTTCCCTGAAAACTTACGGTTCTTGTTCTGAACTGAACATTTTTTTTCCTTCTTACTCCCCACAAGGATTCTGGATTTTTTTTTTTTTTTAACGATGGAAAATAGGCCTTTTGACCAACTTCTCCTGATATTTTTATTACTGGTATTAAAAATAACATAATATTCATTCTGTGAATCTGTCTTTCAGATTTACAGGTTGAGCTATGCTGCGTAACAGTCTGAAGTATCAGATAAAAATTATAAGGGATACATCACAGCAACACTTAAGCCAGCTACAGACACGCTGTCTGTATATGCAGTACTGCACTACAGAGTTTGCTGAGTTACTCGAGTTGATGCATTCTCCCTAAAGCAGTGGGAAAACAGCACTAATCTGGGTCATGTATAGCAGAGACAACCCCCACCCAAGCCTGTGACAGATCTGCGCGAATTGACAGCACTTGTGAGCAGCCTGCTACCTTTTCTTGGTCATGCATGGAGCAGAGATGACCAAATGTCCTGGACTGTGTCCTGATTCTGTGATGTGAACAAAGAGGAATTTAGAGTTTCTCCAATATAAGGTGGCAGCAAAGAAAAACATCCCAAATTTTTGTCATTCCATGTAGTGTCTTTAGTTATTTACAGAAGCATTCTAGCAGACATCTGCTCCTATTATCCTCCAGATAGTAAGTTTTTCCATCTTTTTTCTCTGTATTTCAGAAAACTGAAATATAACTTATTTAATTTAGCATTGCCTGAATAAACAAAGCCATTGACTGTGAACCATTATGGGTATGAAAGCTGTATCCACTCACATACTAAATGGTGAGGAATCATGTATGCGCAGTGCTTTGTCATGATGAGTTTAAATTGGGAATATGTTTTGATGAGATGATTGAATCTACTTGTAAGATACAATTTAATAAATGAAAACACTTCATTGCAAGACAGAGAAAGGAAGAGAGAATCCAGACTTAAACAGAAGACAGCATCATCTGCAACAATTAAACTTTTCATAGAAAATAGTAGTCAGTCAGTAAAGAAGTTAAAGCAATAATTAATATATCATCATAATTACACTAATGTATCAATATGAACATTAAATATTTATACACATCTGTATTTGTGTACATTAACAATTTAATTATTCTCTTACTTCAGTCTCTATGAAAAACTGCTGATATATAGCCATAGTAACGAGAGATACATTGTTAAATACTGAGTACATTATGCTCCAACAAAATGCTGAGCAAAGAGCTCTTTCTACCCCATGAACTTTATACTGTCATCAAGATTTTGGTCTCATATTTCAGTCCCATGGTCCTTGAAACTTTGAATATCTATGAATACAATATTGAAATTCCTTATGATTACCACACAGGTATTACCCCTGAAATTTGGCATTCTTTTGAGTTCACAATAACTTTTTGCCAACTTGATAAAAACACATTCATGCAAAATTCAGGTTTGATAAATAAATAAATGATTACACCTCTTTATGGAATTTTCTTTGCAAAAGATTTTTAAGACTTTGTTTTTTACCTCATGTGATTTTTCTTTAACCTTGTCTTTTCACTGGTTAAGGATTGAAATTTTAAGTTTCTTTTTAATGATAAAAATATTGGTTATTTCACTTCAGACGCAGTGGATCTTTCCAATGTTACTCATATTGCATTGATACAAAAGTAAAGTAAACATTTAAGAGACTGTAGAAAGAAGTACCCTCAGATGAATATATTTTTGCCTCTATTCTTTTCAGCAACAGGAAGTAGTATTTTCAAAAGCTGATATGATAAAATTTGTAATTCAAAAAAATCCCATTGTTATCAAATATTAACATATTCTTAAGACTGTGGTGTGTTGACCTTGTCTGAATGCTACATGGCCACCAAGCTGTTCTATCACTTTCCTCCTCATCAGGATGAGGGCACAGGGAGAGAAAATAAGATGGGGAAAAATACCCTTGAAGATCAAGATAAAGGGAGCTTACTAAAGCAAAACTGAGAGCCATGTGCAGGCATGAGAGTGAAAAAAAATCAAAAGATTTATTTTATACTTCCTATCAGCAAGCGATGTCTGGCCACCTGTTTGGAAGGTGAGCTTTGGCACAAGTAGTTGTTCTTACAGAAGGTAAAAGTAAATAACAATGCTCCCCCCCATCCTCCCCTCACCATTTTTCTCCTTTGTCTTAGCTTTTATACCCGAGAAGGCATCATACGGTATGGAATATGCCTTTGGTTAGTTTGGGCCAGCTGTCCTGGTTATGTCCACTCCCAGGATTTGGACCAGCCCCATCCTACCGGTGAAGGGGGAATATTGGAGAGGCAGCGCTGATGTTGTGCCAGCACTGATCAGCTGTAGCCAGAGCGCTGCTGTGTTATCAGCACCTTTGTAGCTACCAATGCAAAGCACAGCCCTGTGAGGGCTGCTGTGGGGAAAATTATCTCCATCTTAGGCAGAACTAATACAAAGAGCAGAACTAATACAAAAATCACCATCTGTAAGTATAAAAAACAATGAGTATGATAACTTTCCTGCAATATATTGTTCTGAACTAAGAACATCTGCTGTACTAAAGCTCCTTAAAGAATAAAAGACTGTTCTCATGTTACACCAGCATGAATCTGGAATGTTGTAGTTAAATATGGCAGAATTTTTTTTTTGTAGGGTAGGGCATAATAGTTTTCATATAGACTCCTGTAGGTTTGTTGATAAAATATGGAAAAGGATTTTCAGATTTCTCATTTTTAATCTGTCTTTAAGACTCTTGTAACTGTGCGGTATCACAGTTACACAGTTTAGACTGAAAATATATTTTGACTGTTAGTAAGGTTGATTGAATTAATTTAAATTTCCAAGATACTGTTGTAATGCCCAGGAGCATACTATTAATGCAGTGAGTCATGTTTTGATCCAGTTATGTTCATCCAGTTTCTGCATATGTGACACTGATTGTATTTTAGGACTGAAAATAAAAAAAAAACTTTAAAAAAATCTATAACTCTGAGAACTTACCACATGAAAAAGATGCACATCATGTACGGGAAAACTAAGACCTAGAAATATATGTAACAAAGATGGCAATTAAAAAAACCCACAGCAACTGAACAAAGAAAACAAACCAACAAAACCAAAAAAAACCCAAAAAAAAACCCACAAAAAAACAAACTGTATATTTTGATTATACAATTCTTACCTGGCCACAGGAAGTGTTACGTTTCTTGTTATCCAAACCAGATTCCATAAGATAGGGATTCATAACTGGAAGTTAGATCTGTGAAGTCTGCCCTCCAGACAGCTGTGTTGCAGCTTGATCCCAGCCTACTAAAGTGTACTCTATAAGAGGTGATGCAATGTTTAATAGATCATATGCCTCAGACAAGCCTTCTTATCTTTCCAGTGCTGGATTTCTAATATTAATTTCCCATGTATTATTCAAGTTTTTAATAGGCATATGTCAGATTCTGTCTGCGCTTTAGAGTTTTTCTGTTCTCTGACTGGGAGATGTCCCTGCGCACAGAAGCAATAGAAGTACCACATATCTCCTGAGATTCAAAATTTGAACTGTTGTGCAAAATGTATCATTTTAACATCACCACTGTATTATCTTGCCTAATTTTCTGAATGAAAAAGTTGTTAATTTCAGCTTTTAGAATACATAAATAGATCTTGCCTGTGACAATCGTATTGTGTTTTATTTTATAGTTCTATAGTTTTTCTGGATTATAGCTCTTCTGGTTTAAATTTTTGTTTCAGCGCTTTGCTTGCTTCAAGATAGAGAAATTTGATGGAAAAGGAATAAATGTTTTTCACACTCCTTTTTCTTCTACTTGTCACAGAAAAGAGATATAAAAAAAAAGTGATTCAAATAGCAAAAACAAAGGGCTCACATTCAGTTTTATGCACCTAATCAGTGTACACAAAGTCTTACAATGCTGTGTAAAAAACCACTTTCAAATTATATATGTCTTCCCCATTTCCTTTCTTGAGAACAAACAAACAAAATCACAGTGATTATAGAATTTCTGGTATAAATTAGTTTGAATACAGACTTAACCCACCTACTCAGATCCAGTTCTGTTGTAAAAGTGTAAATGTATGAAAGACTGAACTGAATTTAAATTTTCTCCAATATGGTCTTTATCCCCTACTTGTATAGAATGAATTAATCCATTTAAAAACCATCAATCTCTGGATGAATTATCTTGGACACAGTAATTTATTTTTTTTCATGACCAGAATAACACTGTTTTTGTCAGCAAGCTTGCATGTCTGTTTGTGCACCTACGTATGTGCATATATGTGTAATCAGCAAAATTGCTGCATACTTCCTTCAGATTTTATATCCTTTGATATATGCAAACTCTGTTTCCAACCAGGGGAGGCTGATTTGGGAAAAAAAAATCAGAAAGCTTCATGTTGTTGATATTTCTTCCATATGATACCTTACCCACTTCAGGAACTTGAGATATGAAGACTCTGGAGCCACTTGTGTAGGATCTGCATTACCACTGAAACATACCAAATCATTCTATTGATGTTGGACATGAAAAAAAAAGGAAAGAGAATAATTTGCAGATGTTCCTTTTCACAGCATTACCTGCAGACTTGAGAGGTCAAAAGTAATTCACATTGTTCAACCTGAAACACAAGGTAAAAATATTATTTAGATTTTTACATATCCACTTCCAGTGTAAAACCACACTTTTCCCCAATTGGTGATCCAAGAGAGATGTGAAAATGCAGTGTCTGGGTCCTGAAGCTGGTATCTATTTGTTCTGGATTTACCTAACAAGAAATAGTCAAATAAATTAGCCTGACACAAATGCATGCAGAGATCTTCTGTAGTTATGGTAGTTAAGCCATTAAAGTACTTCACTGGAGCAGAGTCATTGTAGTTTAACAGATTTCAGAATCCATATTTTAAAGTTTTGCAGGTAAATCAATATATATATAGAAATATATGTTGCACATACTGTTTTTTTTGCAAAAAGTTAAATTGCATACTGCATATCATCTTTAAAGACACACAATTAAAAGTGATAGAAATACCTTTTCTCTATTTAATATAATTATTTTTTAATGCAGTTAATGGAAGATCATGTTAAAATTCTCCATTTTATTGTGCCTTCCATGTAGATTTTCAATGCTTTTTTTCCTTAAACATTCATTTATTGTGATTTACAGGTTGCAGCAGAAATTGCACAGATCTATTTTGAGAATTATTGGTCTGTTTTTGAATCCTGCATCTTTCCAATAGACAGGAATAATGCTTAGGTTTTTTTCTAGGTTAATCCAATTACACCCTGGTAAATTTACTGAAGATAAAGGGTCAAGTTATTATTTAAAATGCTTTGTATTGCTATTTTCAGAAAACCTGAATAACAGTTTTAGTCCTTGTTCGAGCAGTGCAGCTAAAATGATGCTTGGTGGAATGTAGCTTTGAATGTCACCTAAAAGCAGAAAAGTGCTGTTAGGGTTTCACCTGCAGTTAATTTTTCATTTAAAGTCCAGCACTCACACAAGTCTATATTTCATAGGAGCTGCCATTTGTTCGAATTAAAAATTAGGAAATCAGACATCACTAATATTTGAGGATGGAATCTAATGGAAATCAAACCATCGCACAAAATGCATTTGGTGCTTATCTATAGAGTTGGCCACGAATTTATTGACACTTAGGAAAAAATTATTTTCTTACTGCCCTCAAATGGAAACTGAACGAGTCTTTGGCAGTCCTACCACATAGCTCTTGTTGCAACTGTATTTTGAACATGCTAGATTAGGGCTCATAATTTATAATAACACCTTATATTTCCTAAAAAATCTAGTTAGTACTTGGGAAAAAGCAGGCTTAGGGTTTGTTTTCTCACTCGCCTGATTTGGCAAGATTGAAAATCTGCCAAGTGTGCCTGGCTTGCCAGGATCTTGGGGCATTCAGTACTTACCAAACTGAAGCTGGCATTTACTTTTTGAATCAATAAACAGTCGACCAGCTGGCCAAAAGTCAAAAAAGACTACTGTCCTACTACTGTGTGAAAAATAACTCATATTCACTTCAGTCTGAATTGTTTTATTCTCTATTAATTCTGTGTGGATTTCTAGCTTTTTAAATTAATGGAAAATACATGAGTGGTAAAATCCTAGTTCAAGCCATGTGATAGGATCTCTGCCACTGATTTCAGTGGGCGCAGGATTTCTTATGTACTATACGTGGTGATTTGTATTTTATAGGAAATGTCTCCAACTACTCTGGCTCCGAACATCCTGCCTGGCTGCTGGAGTCCAGCCCACTGCCACAGGAACTAGCGACCTCTGACCAGGTTTAGAGACGTGACTGCTATGCTCCTGTTTGCGGGTCTAACCAGTAACAAATGTGAACACGTATCCCAGAAACACACACATGGTCGCAGGTGCACTTGCAGGTTCCAGAAAGGGTAACGGAAGCAGCATTTTTTACTGTAGAGGTAGCAACTGAAGCACTGAGAGATTTTGGTACTTGTCATGCATTGCTCGCATTCACAGGACATTGCCCATGGCTTTCAGCAACTGTCAGGGCATAGAAGATTTAACCTGTTATGTTCCAGCAAAAAAACTCAGATCTTCAGTGAGGTAGTCCAGTGACCTAACCATACCATACCTCCCTCCTCTCACAAGGTTATCTTGATTACACATACGCACATGACCATAGTGGTCACCTTTACTTTCCATCTTACAAAATACTGCCATTGTTCTTTTTCTCTGTCAGACATTACTCTGGTTACTGTCACTCAGTTACAACTGTAAGTCCCATTGCAATCTCCAAAACAAGTTTCAATTAAGAATAATAATTTTTTTTTTTCACATTATTTTGTTCTGCTGATGCTACAGCTTGGCAGGACTAAGTAAACTTTAATTATTTTTTCATCATGAGAAGTCATAATGATCCCTTTATTTCAGCCTCTCTAATCCACGTTCCTATTTTTGGGGAAGAAAGAGAGTAGGAATTTCTTTATCTGTGTTTTAGAGCTCCTTAAACCTACTCCCATGTTATTAATGTAGATCAATATCTCTTGACCTATTTAGTGTTGTTTATACTTGATATTTTTACATTGCAGATCTGTGGTACTGCACATTCCTGGGTTCTGTTCTGTCCTGTTATATATCTTCTTTTGAATCTCAATTAGGTTTTTGTGCTCTGCATTAAAATGACTAAGTTCACTCAGAATCCTCTTGTCTGTAAATAAATAACATTAGTTGTGTTTTTTTTCCTCAACAGTGCTCAAATGTCAAGGATTCATGAACAAGGATTCTTCCACGATGGAGTCTTACATTTTAGAATTATAGCTTCAA
>JAWMRA010000041.1:30831367-30873011 GCA_035584735.1 Pseudotriccus pelzelni | reverse complement strand
TTCTTTTTCTTTTTCTTTTTCTTTTTCTTTTTCTTTTTCTTTTCTTTCTTTTCTTTCCTTGCCTTTCTTGCCTTTCTTGCCTTCCTGCCTTCCTTTCATTTCTTTGCTTTCTGCCTGCCGTCCTTTCTTTCTTCTTTTCCCTCCTCTTCTTTTTCTCAATTTTTTTTCCCTTTTATTTTTTCCCCTTTGAAACCACAATCTTCCAGGTTATGTTAATCATAGGAGCGTGTCAAACATATTCCAGATTATAGTCCATGCTTGTTCAATGCCTGCTTTAATTTCTGAAGGCTTTTAGAGTTACGATGTATATAGGCTTCCAAATGCCTAGGAAGATTGCAAGCTGTGCTCTCTCTACTGATTGCTTTGGACAGAGATGGAAGAGAGAGTTGCTGTAGATCTTCCTAGTGGGAGGATGAAAAACCATTTGGTTCACTGCAGGACAATGAAAGAGATTTCGTATAAGTTGCAATAAAACATACAGTTTTAACAGTCATCCTACACAATGTGAGATGATTGCTGTTATCTTTGCTAACTCTTTTTGTGTTTAATATGTTTCTTTGGATTCCTTGTATTTATGGGGAAGATCATACAGATAAATGGGAAAGGAGACTTTCATGAATAGAATTCAAGCAGCAATTACTTTTAGCTTTTGTCAATCTGTTAGCCCCTTGGACAGTTTATGAAAAAGTATTTTAAGCAACTAGAATGCTGTTCAGGTAGCATTGTGTGTAGAAATGAAAGGATTTGTGCCTTACACTGAGCAGGACCTCAAGTACTTACCCAGTGTGTAGAATTCTCAAACTAAATTCAGTAGAGTGGGAGATATGGACTTACATTAGTTATGTACCTATCTGAGACTTGCACCTAGATCATTATCTGCTGCTAGCACGCAATTTACTACATCTTCTTTAGTGGCATAATCTTCTTGAGCTAGGGCACGTATCCACAGTACAGGAATGTAGGGATTAATATAGTTTTCACTTCTTTAACCAGTATATACTAGCCTTTAGGCTTGCAGTAGTAGAGCAAACTGTCACAGATGATTTTCTTCTACATTATATGAATTAAGCAACTCAATGAGAGAGGAAGGGAGGCTATATATGACTCTACCATTCAGTGGATGTGGTCTTCTTTTGGAAGAAGACACCATTGGGATTTAGTTTTATCATCTTTGTACACTTCTGTAGTGATGTAGGAAGAAACATCTCCTCAGTCCATCTCATCTGCTTAGAAAGTTTTATAACGCATTAATGAAGGCATTCTTCAAAGAAAGGGGAATTGTGGTGCTGAATCCTTGGAGAATAAAGATTTTAATGAAAGGAAAAAGAAAAGTAAATTCTTTCTTCAAAAGGCAAAAGGATTAAAGGAAAAAAAAAAGGAAATTGTTAGGGAATTTTTCCCAAGAGCTGGAAGAAGAGTGAAGAAATAAAGCATCACTGAGATGTCTCTAAAATGAAGTGAATTTCCTAGAAAAAAAAATCATATAACTCCTGTACATGTGTCCTATTAATTTTTATTAATGGGTAAGTAGTAAGGTATTAATCTTCAGCTTTAGTAAGGACACTGTTTAGAGACAAGTTTTTATGCTGAAAATCTGTTTATAGGCAAAGAAGCAGCAGAATAAGCATTGTATTTTCCCTACCAGCTGAGCAAACAGTTCTTCATCTGGCAACAGACAAGCAGCTTTCCTTTTCAGCATTCTCTCTAATTTGATTTGCTCAGAAGACATGGTTTACAAGATATACCCTGCTGTGTTGCACAAAAGCATGTAGGAAAAAGACCACCTAATAGCAACAGTTTTGTAAAGAAAGGAAACTGCAGAAGGTGAGTTACATTGGTGCTGATGATTCATGCTTAACCTTCATGGTTTGCTTTCTTGCCATATGCCAGCATGAGTAACCCAAGGGTGCCAAAAATTACCATTGATCAATAGTTTGAAATTGCAGCACTTGAACTTTCACCTTTAATTCTGCTGTGCTGTAGTATGTGTTCAAACATCAGCCTTTTAGAATTATTCATTCTGGCTGCAGATCAGCATGGCATAGACATGTGCAGAATGTTAAACGTACATTTCTTTCTAGCATGGAATAGCAAAGCAGATTTCAGTATAGAGACATGGTGGAGCTCATATATTCTCAGTTTAATCAGACAGTCTGGGGACATTTAGTATCTCTTTGCAGTTGATTTAAATATTCCTTCAATTCTATATTACAAAAACCTTTTCGAAAAAAGCATAGTTATGTATATGAGAGGTGGAGTGGGAGTGATTTGATCCAGAGCCTTTAGAAGTCCATGCAAAAAATTCCAGAGACCCCAGTAGGCTCTGGAAAGGGGTCACCAGACCATATTTTCAAGAATTCTTTAAACCTTCAAAGACTCCAGACTTCAGTCTGCAGTTCTGAAGTGTAATGCTGGGCTTTTTCAAAGCCCTGGCTAATGTTTGAATAAGATCAGTGAGTAACAAAGGAGTTTGCATGGCCAAAGCAAAATCTGATTTTTTCAGTTAAAAAAAATGGGTAACTCTCAAAAAAACTCCTCTTATAACTTTATTATTGTTATAAGAAGTAATAGTTGAAACATAAGGTGCATGGGAAAATAAAAGTCTTCATCTTTACATCTTTTAAGAGACCTGGAAGAGGAAAAAACTCTCACTAAATTAAAGCAAATTTGGTCATAATGATACTGATTCTTCAATTTATTTTTCTTATTTATACAAGTACTTAGCTTAGATCAGATGCCAAACATTAGGCAACTAAAGTTAAGTCAATCTCATGCTATTTCATTTATTTCTTGGTTTTGTCATTCAAAAAGCAAAGCATCTTTAGCTTGCAATTTATCCCTACCCCGTTTTAGACACCTGCACAAGAAGACTGACTCCCCCTCTAGAAGTGTTTAACATTTTCTACTGACTCTGCAAATTGGTTAGGTAACCAGCCTAGACTGAACACCTGTGAATGGCTAGAAGTAGATAAAATGAAAACTTATTTTTAACAACATTCCATCTTTCATATACACAGCCATAGTAATTTCAGAAGGAGTTCTGTACAATTCAAGCACAATTTGAACTAGTCTTTATTGTTTCCTTTATTGCTAGAGAGATGCTAAAATCTCTAGACTTTTTATTTTACATCAGTGCTTGCTCATTAAAAGCAAAGGAAAAAAGAAATAAGTTCTCTGCTTTCTATGGCATTTAGTTGTCATGTATTATCAGTAGCCCAACACCAAGACATTCTTTGTGTGGTTGTCAGGCTTATTTGGAAAAGAATCTCCATGGCTTCATAAAGAAACTTATTTGATAAATTTTTCAGATCAAAAGCAGAGTTCTGCAATTCAGCCTTCCCCCCCCCCCCTCCCCCCCCGATGGAGTGTAATGTGCAAAAACCCAAAGAATACAGAGCAAAGCAGTGAATACTAGCCAGAGCAAGAACTCAGGGAAAAGTCATTATCAGTGTCAATCATAAGAGTCAGTAGTCTGGCCCTATGTAGCCTGCAGCTTCTCAGTGCTATCTGCTAATAGATGGTGGCTTGCATCTGAAATATCAGTGCCTGAAAAGTTCCTATTTCAGAGAAAACAGAATCTATCTAATAAGACTAGATACACTGACTTTTATCATCAGCAGTGCTACTACTGGCTTTCTGAAAGAAAAGGAAAATGGTTATGAGTATTTGAAGCTTAACACACATCTTTCTGTGTTTATGGTAAAACATTAAATCACTTATTTCATCACCCTGTCTGTCCTTTTTAGTTCACTAGCACTGTTTTAAAACTATGTTCTTAAACAGTTGCAAATATGTGTTTAACAGTTATAAAAAGTATTGATTATAAATACTGTTCTAAAAAAACTCTTCCAGTGTGACAAAACACAAGTATTAGGAAGATCTGTGTATAGACATGTAATTCTATAAATGCATACATGTGCACAATATAAGATACTGTTTCTTTCTCTCTTTCTTTAAGGTAAAGCAATTGACACAGCATTTCATTCAGGAGAGTATAGCAGAACTGATAATCAGAAACGCTATCTGTGACATTACATGGTAAAAATATAAACTATTTTGCTCCTCTTTTACTGTAATCCTCTTGTGTTTGATTACGCATTTCTACATGAAGCTAATTCTATATCTGGACATGATGCAACACATTAGAAATAAGAATTACTGTCAAGAAAATGGTATTCACATCCTGTGGTCTAATATTTAGAACACTATGAAGCCTCTTCCTGTAGGTCCTTCACGTGGGGACACAGCTCTTCAACCACAGCACACTTCTGCAAAATAACTGCTTGTCTGCCCCAGCCTCCCAAAGGGCATCAGGCACTCCTGGGAACCTGTGACCTGGAGAACTGTGTCTGCCATCGGCATGTCTGTCTGGTTGGAGGCCTCTGACATGGCTGGTTCAGTGACTCCTGCAGCTACAAGGGATTGAGCTTTACCATGTGCCAACACCATAAGTGAGGAAGCTTAAATTAGTATGCTAATAAGATGTGGGCTGCAACGGTGTCTTTGCTCTTCCTTATGAGATACTGAATCTGTTTCCTGACTCTATTGGCCGCTCCCGGGTGATCAGAGAGAAGCCCTTCTGGCTCTCACTGCCTGTGCTAACTGCTGTGCAATCTGTTGGGCCACGTCCTCACTGACATGCCGCTCCTTTTCATTGCACTTGGGGTCACTTGTGCTCCCTGGAGCCATTGAAAGTCCCTCAATTGCTCTCAGCACCACCATCTCCTTGCCTGGTTGTCTGATGATGGCCCCCGAGTCCTCACAAAGCTGCTGCTTGGGTGTTGGTGGTCTTGGAAACCCCTGCGCAGAACCCTCTCACCACAGAACTCTCTTCCAGTGAATGCCCCTGCTGTGGCAACTACTGCTAGAAAGTGCTGAATTTGCCCTGTCTGTGACTCAGCTGCCCAGAGAGCCTACCTGGCTATCTTAGGTTGAATGACTAACTTTTAGACATCTAAACATGAGAGACAGGCCTCTCTGAACTAGTAGCTCTCTGGATGAGCCTGAAGAAAGGAGGAGAAGTCAGTGTGTGCCTGGGAGGGATGTATGCCTCTCTTTGGAAGCATTTCTCACCTGTGGGAGTACAGCCAAATATTTCTGCATCCACAGTGACAGGAGACCCTGAGGTCAGAGTGAAATCTAAAAGTGTTTGTATTTTGTCCCAGGGAAACACTAGAGGTGCTGATGTCTCAGGGGCCTGTTAATAGTCTCCACTGAGGCTTGTTTGCTACTCCAGATGTTGTGTTACTATAATCTGCACTTGTCAATGTAAGTACTTAATTACCGATGTCAGAAGGAGCCAAAATAAAAATGCTACTACAGATAATTTTTGTCATACCATTTCTTAGTAGTTATTTGAGACTAGTGTAGGTTTATGTTATTCTTGTAAGAAGCTCTTCTGATGTAGTATTCACAATATAGAATTTGCATTATTTATAGATCGCACTATTATAAAGTTTATCTTTATATAGGTATAAATATATGGCAGTTATATTTTATTGTAAATAACATATATGTTATGATAAAATACAATATTTTCCAGTAGGAAACTTAGGTACTTACACGTGGTAAAATAACAACTTAATGTTCTCTTGATTACTTCTTGAACATTCTAAACTCTCAGGAAATAAAGTTTCAAAGACTTTAAAGTTTTTTATTTCTTACAGCAGTCATAACCAGAAAAAACAACTTAAATTCTCTGAACTTTCAGACTGTGTCACTGTGTGGTTGTAAAATAAAATAATTAAATATATGTTATTATATTACGTATAAGAAAATATATGTTATTTGTTGCTGCATTTCAGTTACTATATCCACAAAGTTGGAAAATAATGTGAAAACTTGTAGTCTAGTTTTGCTTTGTTAATGATGTCTTTTTTACACAATGTTCTTCTCAGGAACTCTCCTACACCTTTTCTCTCTAAACCTTGCTGCACTTCATTCATTGTGTTTTCAGGAACTGCTTTCAGAGACTAACATTTGGATATCTGTTCATGATGAAGTTTCTGAGATTCTAAAAATGCCAAATACCATACTGATGTTTCCATGTCAGAAAATACACTTCACAATGAAGACTGTAGAAGACTGGCCCATTTATAGGAAATTAATGGGATACCTCAGAATTATACTAGAAAAGAAATGAAATACATGTTTACGATGATCTCAGCTGGAGGTCCAGATCACAACAGTCTGGTTTTTCCTCCCCTTTAGTTCCCTGACTGGCTGGTTTCTTTGAGCTGCTGTGTATGTTACTGTACTAGCCAACCATTTGATCCTAGAATTAAGGCAAGGGTAAACTTAATCATGATGTGTGAGTTAAATATTATCACAGGAAAAATAGATGAACACCCTTGCACTTAACAAATAGCAAATTTCAGAGGCAAAGGTGAAGTTCATGGACTGAACAATCAAAAAATTTTTCCTACTAATCCAATTTAATAGAATAATAGTCTAGATATATGGATATAAATGTTGAGAATTGTAATTAAATCTATTTTATTAGCACTTCATACATCCGCATTCTGGAAGTTAACTCTATATTTGGACTTCAGTAAATTTCTTGCATTTTTCTCTGTTTTTCATCTCCATTTCTATTCTTTTTACCTCCTCTTAATAATATACATTGAACATCAAATATAGAAATTTTCAGCATGAATCCTTTGTCAAATTATTTAAAACAGTGTTATTTACAAATCATGTAGAGACTAAGTGATCAAACATTCTATTTGAAATGATGTAATATTTTTAAGTATTCCTTCCCTTTTTTGAATAGTTATAAAGAAAATAGTATTTCACAGCCATTATTTAATAAATTTTTCATGATATCTGTTTGTGTTATTCAGACTGCTTTAAATGATTTAATGGTTTCCTGATTTAAATGGTTTCCTAGTCAGATCACCCTGTAACTCAAAGACTTAACCTTTGTTGCATCACTACTTTGGGTAACATTTGGTAGAGAAATTGGCATAACCTGACTACCATACTCTGTTGAAAAAAACAAACAGGCAGGCTTGAAGCTGATTTTTTTTTTTTTTGTTTAAACAGCCTGCAAACATCTTTCCTTTTAGAGAGCTTTTTTTTTTTTCTCTTGAAAATGATATTGATATTATTCCTTTTTCCCCAGCTGTCTGCTTTCTTTGGGTATTATTTTACAGTGTGGATTTATTTTCATTGCTTCACCATATGTTTTGTTTCTTCTTTTTCTGTGGCTATACAGTTATTTATACTTCTCCTTTCTGAAACTCTTTCACCTCTGTCATCCCCTGAGACTGGCTGGTAAGTAGAAAGCTGTTTATTGACAGTACATGTGATGCCTTTTGACTTCCTTAAGAGCCCCTTGCTCCTTAGGTTTCAGTCTAGTTTTTATGGTGCAAACCCATCTTAAAATTCATTTGGATTATCCATTTTCTATTTTTCTACTTTCTGTAGTCACTGTGTGTTCAGATTAGGTGAATAAGAACTGCAGCTCTAAATTTGTAGAAGCAGGACCAGTTACTAATAATAGTGATCCAATAAGTTTACATATACACACAAACATACACAGACACAAAATTTACCCCACACCCCTGCTGTTTTCCTGAATTCTTTTTATTTAAATATAAAAACAATTAACAATGCTTGGCATGCCTAGATTCCCAGACCTCTCTTTATCTTTATTGTTCACATGAAACTTAATATCTGCAGGGCCCTGACAGCTCTAGGACGTGGATGGCATAATAATGAAAAAAAAAGTATAACAAAAAAAATGTTGTATTTCAGAAAGAATTTTTAACCATATATATATTCCATTTCAGTGTTCCTCTTTCCCAGATGATATTTCAAATATTTGTTAGACCTTTGACATACTATTTCCACACGCTGGGGAAAAAGATGCTCAGGTTGGAGGAGACTGGCTGTGAAAATCCCAAAGCAAATTACTTGCATCATTTTTCTGCCAGTTTTGCTCAGGATGTCCTTCACTATGAGTTGTTTTCTGTTTTGTTTTGCTTGGTTTGTTGGTTGGTTATTTTTTTACTGAAGAAGTCTACTAGAGAATCCTAAATGCCATTTCGTTAATTAGTCAAAACATATAACAAACCTACAGTTCATATATGGCAACTCTGTATTAACTGTGACATGTATTTAGCCATAATTTGTTCTATTTTCTGATAACTTAAATCTCTTTCACAGCCTTTCTGGCTAATAACTTTCACTTTGTGGGTGTTGAGTCACTTTTTCTCTTGCACCTGACTTCTCCAGGCCAAGCCCCTCTCAATCTCATCATATTCAGGTGTGCTACCAACTCTTCTTTCCAGGCCTCACTCTTTACAGAGAGGCAAAAGACACTGCTGAAACACTGCCTAGAGAACCTTTCTGACAGAGATAGGCACCATCTGTTGCATTACTCCACTGGGTTTTTTTAAAAGGTTACCTCGGCTGGAGAGCTTAGAAGCTGACTAGAAAATATTGAAAGGAGTAATGATTCTGTCAGAGTCTGTCTGGTATAACGAGGTAGTGCAAACAGAGGGCTTGCTCTTGCATATTTTATCTACCCCAGTGGTAATACCCTTTTTGACCTAATCAAATCCTGAACTCACACTACATGACTCTGTGATGATTTCAGGAAAAATTTCAAGATAGACTAGTAATCTATTTTATAATTTTTATAAATCCTGTGCACGTTCATTATTGTAGGAAGAAAAAAAATCATAGGAAAATATGTCACAATTACTTGCAATTGGCAATTTAGATGTTACTAATATACTGTGAATTCATTTGGCTGTAGTACAAGGTCTTGACACTTTAATATATGAAACCATCAGTTTGGCAGGTGAATTTAATGTATCTATTTGCAGCTGCCTCCTTTCTTCAGACACTTAATGGTAGTATATTATGCCATCATTCCTGAAAGTGTAGAAAAGTGATAAAAGATGCCACAAAGAGATAGTGTTCTCAGTGCATGCAAGTTTCCATTCCCTTTTGACAGATCGGAAAGAATTTTTAAAAAATTTTAATCATGTCTGAAGTTGTAGCTCCAATATATTCTTATTTCTATAATTTGCTATTCTGGATTTATTTTCTTTCACAATTTTATTCTGATTTGTTTTTTCACCAGTGAAGTAGCTAAGCATATTAGATGTTCTAAATGCAGATTTAAGTCTGTTTAGAACACTTCAGGTTCACACACTTCATCCTATTTCTATTAAAGTGTGGTTATGCATATGAGAGGCTAATCTGTCCATGTTTCTATTCATGATAGACTCAAGGAAATTCTCTTTACTGGAACGAAGATATTTGAAGCAGTGAGAAATTGGAAACTTGTGACCCATATGCCATTCTTATTGGGTCAAAAGCCCAAATACTCTAACCAGGTGATGTGACAAGAATGTTCACAGTCAAAAAAAAAAACCAAACTATTTCCATGCTTCCTGTTGCTTTGTGTTGAAACTATTCCTTGTTAAAGTGGTGCTAGTTGTGTTGCTATAAAGATAATCCTTTATTTATTTTTCTATTTATTTATTACACTGAGATTTTCTAAACCTCCAACATTTGTCTTTTGAAGAAGGGGTGATGAGAGCTCACCTGAACTATTCTTTACATGACAGGTGGTAAATGTTAAAAAAGAGAGAAAGACAACGTTCACAAAGTGTGCAAAATTAATTTCAGGAAGACCATTTTAGCATACTCTCTCAAAGACGACAGAAAACTTACATGATGCAGCAATACAAAAATTAGCAGAAATGTAATTGTTCTCTACCAACTGGGGAAGATGGCTGAAGATAGAGAAAAGCTCAACACTGAAGAACAATTCTTCTATGAAAATATACACTTGAAATAAATTAATTTAGCAGATAAATAAATTTATGAGTTTTAATCTTCTAAGGGTTTTAAAAGAAGCTTGATCAGTTTTCAAATGACACTTGTTTATTGCATAAAAGATTTTATTTAGAACTTTTTCATGCAAATAGAAGAGATAATATCTGATGATACACAAATTCCTTTTATCCTGTGTCCTTAATAAGGACCTAGGAGTGCATATAGAGGAAGTACCAGAGATATAGTGGAGTTGTAGAATTTTCACAATTTTTTTGAAAGAGGCAATACATTTAATAAATGTGAACTTTCTACTTCTTTTTTTTTTTAAGGTCTCTAAACATTTCCAGAAATGTCAGTATCAAATATTAAAATGTAATGGCATGCATTGTTTACTAAACATTGAAATTAGTACAATTCTATAAGCAGTCATTCCAGTCTACGTAAGAAACATTCACATTAAATTCTGATGAGAGGTCTTTTCAGTTGCTTTTATTTCTATTCCAGTTTTAATTCCAGCAGTTTTCCTGGAACTTCCTGTGCCCACTCTGTGATCTTCCTTCAGAGCTCATACAGCTCTTCCCACATCACTCAGAACATCTGTGCTTGGGAGGGGAGATCTCACAACTGCAGAGGTAATAAACCTTGACCAGATGTTTAGCCAACTTTTATGAAGTTCCATGGAGTCTTGGTAATGACTCAGTCCCCAGATCTTCTGCTTTATTCAATAGCCAGTGATTTCAAAATGCTTCTCAAAGGGGGTAGCTGTTACTTCATACTTTTTTTTTTAATGTAAAGGCAGTAGGAACACAAGAAAGTAGCTTGTTCAACTTCACACAGCAGATCCATAGCAAAGTTGTGAATAATTACCTAGTCTGACACTCCAGTCTTCAGACTGCACTGTCTTCCTGCATTTGGCAAAGATCGGTTAGAGACAAGCATCTAGACTCTCCAGAGTCCAGAGAGGTTTTTTTACCCGTAAATACTAAACCAAGAAATTATTACAGAGCTATGCTGGTGTGTAAAAGGACAGACTAGCCTACAAAAAAACTCAAACAAACCTCAAATTTGTGACATCCAAATTACAGTATGCTGATTATTCTTTCAGTTAGAGATGTATTCGGTAATATATTTGGGAAATATATGAAAAAGTCACAGCTTCATGTTTGAGTAAAATAAAAGAGCAATGATACAAATGATATAAATCTTGTGAGATAATAGAAGTTATATTAATGAAATAAGAAGGAGTTGAGATACCTATTGTGACCTCATGCTTACACGGCATTTCAGTGTCCTTTGAAGTGCTTATCAGAGGAGCCTTGAGAAAATAATATGAACTAAATGACCACTCAGGAATTCTTCAAATACATCTTAGGACAACAGTATAATATATACATATTTATTGCATGCTATAAATAGTAATGCATATTAATCAAGAAAGAATATTTTGAGGTTTCAAATAAAATATTCTGCCTGATACGATACTGGGGGATTTTATTTTTCTGAAGAACAGAAGAAAAACATTACTTACATATCAGAATGGAAATAAATTAAAAATAGGTGCTTCCTAAACTATAAAAATCCAATTCTTCTCTCAATTCACATTTTACTTATACAATTGTATTCTACATGTTTTCAATAGAAGATAATATATTTAACATCATTCAGGAGAAATTTAAATAACCTAACTGAAAAATATGTCAAGTACCTATTGCCAAAGCTACTTACAAGAATAAAGAGAGGTTAGAAACATTAGTAACTGTACAGAAATTAAGAAAATGGCCAGATGTATTTTTGTCTAGGTTGCCTTTTCATAACAATAATAACAAAACTAAATTGACCTCGATAGAAAGTGAGCATTAAAAATATTAACACACTTCACTATGTTCTGAGTAAAGAAGAAACATCACTGTTTCTTCCACTACCATTTTTTATTTTCTTTCACTGCATTTTTTAATAGAGTGTTAAAAAGGAGAGCCTTTTACATTGTAAGAGAAGGCTATGGTTTATAACTTACTTTTTCTGCTATTAAGATCTAATCTACCTCTGATTCCATCGATTGTGTTTGACAAGAGGCTTCTTAGACTTGAACTTTGTCACATGGTGACAGATAACTCTGCTTGTTTGTGCAATTTCCTTCTTTGCAGAAGCTTCATTATGAAACGTCTCAGTTTTAATCACCAGCATTAGACAAGATTTTTGTACCACATAGGCTTAAGAAAGGGGGGAAAAACCTTCAGCAACAACCAAACCTGTGAAAAGACACAGGATGAAAGGAAAAATAACTTTATAGCATCACCTTGAAATGTGGTGGTGGCAAATATTACTTCTTGCAGAGATAGAAAAATAGCAATTTGTTGGACGCAGGAATATATGGGAAATAAAATACCTACTTTTCCCATTTCTTGACTTGTGCTCCCATAACAGTTGCAGAGATATATCATGCACACGATATATTAGGTGCATTTTAAGCACCATAAAGTAGCACATTTGAAAATACTACCATTTTTGCGGAAAATAGTTCTGGCAAAACAATTCATTATTGTTGGTGAACTTAGTTCTAAAGAACACAGATGTGTTTGGGTTTGTGGAGTTCTTTGTTTAGAGTTAAGTATCCCAAAGTCACAAAATTACTTTACAGGGCTTCTACCCCAAATCCACATGGCCTATTGTCATTCCTCCTGTGGACCTCAGCCTTGCTTTGATCAGGTCATTCAGCAGTGGGAGTAATCTCTGCGCCCAGTCAATTTTTTTCTGAATTTGCTGGAAATATCATCACAGATACTGGCTGTAATCATACTTCTTTCCCTTCTACTTTGTCAAACGAAAAAAGGGTTTGTGTGCTTTCTATTTGTGTAGATTTAAAGAATACTACAATGTAGCAAAAACAGTTTACATCCCTCCTCTTTTATCATGAGTGGCTAAACAGAGCCATAGAAGAAAGATTCTATTCAGGAAAAACTACAAAATTATTCTGTTACTGGTTTTGCTTTAAAAGACAACTTACTTGATGTTAAATATAATTTTTTTAAGGATGGCTTCAGAACACTGCTATATTTTAAAAGAAAGGACTACTATTGAAAATGTTTCACTCTTATTTTGGGCATAACTGGAGAAATAATCCATTTATTCTCTTCAAGAACTTAAATTCTTACACTGTGAATAACACTCCCCTGTTTTATTAAGAGATGCAACATTCATGCATAATATAAAAAAACTCTATTCCTCTATCAAAAAATATATACAAGGAATGATTTGCTGTTGTGAAATTATTCAACCATTCTTTCTCTACTGAGGCTTTGGGGAGGCTTATCTGAGTGCTGTTTTAATTTTTACATACCAGTTGAGAAAGGGACAGTAGAGCACAAAGGGATGTCAAAGTACATGGAGGCAGCAGGCTGTTGGGTTGGGAGGCCAGTCAGTCTGTACTTTCCTAAGGGGAGTTGTAACGTTCCAAGATAGTTTCATAAACACCCTTCCATGTTTAATTTACAGATAAATTTCCTATATCAAACACAGAAGTTTCTCTACAGAGAAATATACTATTCCAAGCCTTGTTGTTCATTTGGTTCTGATTTGTTTCTTTATTTTTGTCTCAACATATAAAATTAAAATTATTAGTTTTCCATATTATAGAAAGAACTAAGATCATTATATGAGGTCTTAGAAATGGTCTAATGGGTTTAAGTGGTTTAGAGTTACAGATAAGACTGGTTTCTAGAAGCCGTTAAAGTGGAGCAGGGAACGAAATGGGGACATTGTTTCCGGTCTCTACTTACCTTCTAAGTATTGCAAAGCTTTATGCTTGATCAAAGGCAATTGCGACTTTTTATCTTTTGCTTGCCAGCTGATGGTGTAGGATAGCACATGTAAGTAATACGATGTAGTTGTGAAACAGATTTAGCAATGTAGATTTTCTTTTTGATGACCATGGTGCTAGAGAAGTGTTCATTGTGTCCATACAGCATCTGGTAACTCTGTTGGCTGATTTTTTTTATTATTTTTTTTTATTTTTTGGGGGTGACTCTACAACTTTTAACAAAATAAATACACAAATATCCACACATTTTACATTAAATGACTTCTTCTAGGACCTAGCTTATCTTATATATTCCAAGCTGGTTCAGGATATACCCAATGCATGCAAAGGTATCTTAGTCACTAAACATGAATATAAGAGTACATTGTCATTATAATTATGCATATCCCTATAGAAAAATTGCTCTGCTAAGACCGGATTTGACACTGATTTGACTGCACGTAGATCACACACTTATTTACAAAAAGTTGCAATAGTATGAACTTTCACAATGCAATAGTAAATGACACCTGCTCTAAGACTTTGGTTATAGAAAAAGTAGAAAGGTCCACATCATTTCATGTGAACAGATCTATATGAAAAGAATCTTGGATAATTCCTATTTTTATCATAAAAATTTCCCAGATATTGAAATAATAGCTTGCCATTGTCATGTCTAGGTGCTTATTAAGAAAATGAAATCATTTTATGACTCTCATAAATTTGTTTGAAATAAATAATTTGAAAATATCTACTGCCATATACAATGATAGGCATGAAGCTGTGTGAAATATCGCTACTAGGACCCTTTTCATTTTTCAGATATGGGGCATTAATTGGAACTTAAGGTACAATGCAATGATTCTCTGTTCAAGCTGGTTAGACAAGTTTCTGTAGTGGATGCTTTATTTTGATGACATATACTAGAGTAACTTGTTAATCTGCTGGTAAAGACCTGATAAGTTTCTAAAAGGTAGCATGACATGGCATTTCTGCACATTTGATCTAAAATCTGACAAGCATCATATCTGTTTGCAACTTGAATAACCTTTCTGAACTGAGATAGTGTCATTCTGAAGTGTGATTAAGAAGTGTAAAGAAGTGTAAGATCCTTCACAATACAACTTCTGCTGAGGTTTAGTATACATGGTCATTTTGTGCTCATGGATTTGAACATGATTCACCCTTTCTGCTGAAGTGAACAACCATGTCTTGAAATATCCTGATTACAATTTTATTGTATTTTCTGATATTACCTCCTAGAGATAAAAGCTTTCCAAAAAGAGGCAGGTGGGATAAGAACACAAGAAGGCAAGAATAAAAGTTCCTAAAATGATTCTATCATGTCCTTTATGTAAGATTCTCTGCAGAAGATGCATTCTGCAATTTAGAAAAGACAGTGACTCAGCCATTGCTCTGACTTTTTGTTTGTTTGCTTGTTCCTGTTTTGGTCTAGGTTTTTATATATTTTCTGGTTTCTGAAATAGCAAGGCTCTTGTAGTAAACACCAGATTATCATCTGCTATGAATATTCCTTTTTGCTGTAAAATTTGCTTTACTACACTTCTATTGCTATACCTTTTGTACCATGCCCCAGTAAACTTTCCTCTAAACACTGAATAATTAGGAAAAAGTTATAAGAAATAAATTTTTTTTGCATTAAATATTTGGTTTCTCTTGCAGGAATGAAATTTAGTGGACAATCTTTACAGACAGCAGAGATAATTGTTCTGCTTCTTTGGTCATTCTCCTAATATCCCCATAAGGTGATGCTGGCAAATGTGGAGAAATGTACTTGGGAAACAAAACACAACCATGTGTCTCTTAAGCCTTCTCAGAAATATCAGATGAAAAAGACTTGCATTATTACCAAAAGATATCCAGTGATTGTTTCCATCACTAAATTACTCCAAAATCATCTTCAGCATAGCCATGGGAACTCCATAATGTCTTTCTTCTGCCCTCTAGATAAAGGGATCATAAGGCATGTTTGGGAGCTAAACATAAAGCCTTAAAGGAGAGAAGATACTCTCAAAAATAAATTTATAGCTGAAAGACTGAGAGACAAATCTTTGTTTCAGTGGATTCAGTGGATAAACTGCTGTTTGCAGGTTTGTGCCAATTAAGATCTTAAGACAGACTGCTCCTTTGGAAACACAATTACAAACTGCTACCATGCTTTAAGATACCAAAATAAATTGAATTCTTTCATGTGCAACACTGGGAGATTTAATATTTTTTGTATCTATGCACCTATCTCAAAGGGGAAAACAAGTTCTAACACAGAAACTAGTAAGGCTTATTGGTACAGCTTTAAACTAGCTTGGAAGGCAAAACCAAGCACACCAGTAATGAGAGGTTAGATGGTGTGCCAAAACTTGAGGAAATTAGCATTTATGGGATCCCTCAATCTGCCTCAAGGGGTGTTGGCTACAATATACTGCAACTGAAGTGTTTCTACACCAGAGAAGACAGAGGGGTGGTGCTGCATGTAACAGAACACTTAGAATATATGGGGCTCACAGCTGGCAATGGCACCATTGAGAGCCGCTGGATGAGAATCAAGGGGCAAACAAATGATGTGGATGTCATTGTGGGAGTCTGCTATAGACCTCCTGGACAGGACAATGACACCAATCAATTATTCTTTAAGGAACTAAGGAACACTTCCAAATCAACTGCCTTTGTCCTTATGGGGATCTTCAACTCAGAAAAATGCCCTCCTTGATCTGCTTCTTGTCTACAGAGTGGATCTCCTGAGTGAAGTGGAAATTGGTGGCTGTCTTGGCCACAGCAACCATGAAATCTCTGTTGACAGGAGGAAAATTGCCGGCAAAACCTCAGCTTGGGACATGAGGAGTGCAGACTTCAGGCTGTTCAGGGATTTAGTGAGTACGGTCCCCTGGGAAAATGTTTTGACAGTGCTGGGGTCCTTCAGTGCTGGTCATTCTTGAAAGATCACCTCCTAAGGACACAGGAGCAGGCAATTCCCAAATGTTGTAAGCAAAGCAGGCAAGGCAGAAGGCTGGCTTTGATGAGCAGGGATCTTCTCTTGGAGATAAGGCAAAAAAGGAAGGTGTATGCCCAGTGGAAGCAAGGTCAAGTGAAATAGCAAGAATTCAGATATGTTGTTTGCCATTGTAGGGAGAAAATTCATGTGGCCAAAGCTCAACTAGAGTAGAAGCTGGCTAGAAACCTGGGGGACAATAAAAAGAGTTGTTTCGAATATATTAGTGGCAATAAGCAGTATAGAAATAACATTGTCCCATTACAGGATGATGTCCCCCAAACAGGGACAGGGACAAGGCAGAGGTGTTTAATGCTTTCTTTGCCTCTGTCTTCAATACAGATGAGGGACCAAGCGGGTTTCAGTGCCCTGAGCTGGAGGACTATGACTGCAAGAGTGATCAACTCCCAGTTGACCCTGAAATTATGTGGGATCTGCTGCTCCAGCTGCATCCTTACAAATCTATAGGGCTTGATGGGACTCATCCCAGAATCCTCAAAGAGCTGGCTGATGTCTCTGCAAAAGCTCTCTTGCTGATTGTTAAGAGGTCTTGGGAACCCAGAGAGGTCCCAGCTGACTGGAGGCTGGCAAATGTTGTCCTGATAGGAGCAAGAAGGGGACCCCAGAAACTGTCAGTCTCACTTAAGTGCCTGGTAAAGTTATGGAGAAGATTATTTTGGGTAGTATTGAAAAACACCTGAAAGACAATGCAGTCGTTGGTCAAATTCAGCATGGCTTTATGAGAGGAAAGCCCTGCTTAACAAACCTGATTTCCTTTTATGAAAAGGTAACTCACTTCACTTGATCAAGGGAAGCCAGTTGATGTCATTTGTTTGGATTTCAGTAAAGCTTTCGATACTGTCTTTCACAGCATCCTTCCATACGAAATGACCAGCACACAGCTGGATAAACACGTCATGCGGTGGATGAGCAACTGGCTCACAGGTCGAGCACAGATGGTAATAGTGACTGGTGACCTGTCACTAGTGGGGTCCCACAGGGCTCCACCTTAGGCTGTGCCCTTCAGCATCTTCATAAACGACTTGGACACAGGACTGGAAGGGATACTAAGCAAGTTTGCAGGTGGCAAAACTGGGAGCAGCTGTTGACTCCCTTGAAAGCAGGGAGACCCTGCAGAGAGATCCTAACAAATCAGAAGACTGGGCAATGACCAACCATATAAAGTTCAGCAATGGATAGTGCCGGATTTTGCACCTGGGATGGGGCAAATCTGGGTGTTCATACAGGCTGGGAAATGAGATGTTGGAAAACAGTGCCATGGAAAGGGATCTGGGGGTATAAGACCCCTGTCCTTAAGAGGAAATTGAATTAAGAGGCATATTACATTGAAAATAGTCTTAATTATCAATGTTTTGAAATGTAATTTTGGTTAGTGAATTCAGTGGTAACTTGAGCCATAAAGTAGAATGGAATCTGGTTTCCAGAAACTCAGAGGTGAGAGAAATAATGCTTTACCCTGCACTGTATGCAATATCATGGGGCTGAAGCTTATTGCATGTAAGTAGAGTTGAATGTAGATTTGCTTCTACTAAAAAGGAAAAGAGGATTTTTTTTAATACTCTTGCAGGAAGGGTCGTGAGACATCTCAGTGTGATTTAAATAGCAGTTCTCCATTGTGCAATTAATGGTGTAAATTTTTTCAACACTGTCACATATTCAAATAGATAAGTATATAATGGCTATTCTAGTTTCCTGTTAAATAAAGATGTAAAATTACAGTTTTAGGATTTGAAACTGTGGGCTTTTCTACTTAAGATTGACCTTTTTCAAAAGGACTTTATTTACCTTGCATAGGCTTTTTACCTATAACTTATGATTGCATGCATAGTCAGATGGAAAGCAAATTCTTTTCTTTAGATATCTAGTAAGGTGGATGTTGAAAGCTGACAAAAAAGATTTCTTTTCCCTGATTTGTCCTTTTCTTCTGTATTTTAACCTCTGATACACATCATCAGAGTAGTGCTTTGAAACCATGCATTAAATGATTTATTGTAAAATTTAATGATTTAATGCAGAACTGCATTTCTTGTCAGAGACAAGGCAGGAAGCCTCTTTAGCATAACACAACTTATTTTTCTGTAAGCCAGTATTTGATGGAAAGATATGGAAGCTTAACAAGTAAGTCCGTACTATTAGGAAGCTGTAAGGGATGGAGAGAAATGGACCTGTATGTCAGAAGCAGGATCAACCATGAACTATCATTCATAAAATCATACTATTAATAACACAGAGTTTCTTGTTCTCATATTTCTCAGAGTCCCAATGACAATTTTTAGGGTTATTTTTTAGATCTACTTGAGACAATCAACAGACAGATCTTGCAACTAAAAATGTTAAATCTCAGCTGTGGTCATCAGAATGAAAGTGACAATGGGTTCTTGAGGACTGAAAATCTGCTTCCTCTTCTATACAACTCAGTCTCCCTGACTGAAGTAGTTTTGCCCATGGAGCAGAACTGAATACTATAACCTATATGTGTACAGTTTTAGATCGCTAACAACGGGAAGTAAAGTGTCTTAATTTAACAATGAAAGCAGATGAAACATTAGTACTACAGCTCCTGAAATGCATTAACTTACATTGCTGCACACAGAATATGTACAAATGAACAGTTACTGCATATCAGACAAAGTTAAGCTGCAGTAAGTTGCTCAGGAGTTTAAGCCCTGGAATTTGCAAGCAATTCCAAGGCTGAAGGCTGGTGTCAATACATTGAATTACATGGGTTAAAAGGGGAACTACAGAAAAAGGGTAATGGCCCAATGGCAATGTCAGGTCATCAAACTGAATGAAAAAGGGGCATGCTGTTTGAAAGAAAACTTGTGTCATATCTTGTGTCTTTGTGAGAAGAATTGATTAGCAGTTAAAGAGGAGTTAGAGACAGAATTTGAGTTGTAAAAGTCCTGTAAATTGATTGTGTTGATTAGGAAAAAACATAACTCAAAATATCCATTTCTGGCCTAAGTACAAGAATATTGCTGCAGTAAAATGTGACAAAGATTCCATTAGATTCCAAAAGAAATTAATGTGCTATCAGATGATCAACAGATTATATCCAAAACATAAAAGAAATGGCTAGAGGTCTTATCACAACAATATTTTGCACTATATCTGGATTAAAAAAAAAGAAAGCAAAAAGAGTAAGGATTCAAAAGGTACCCAAACACTGCCATTATATCTGCTGATGAAAACCTCACATTTTTATCCAAAAGAAGTGCCTCTGGACACACCTTCAAATAGGAGCTGTGCAGTTCCCCCGAGATGCCTAAAAGGGAATTATAGACAGGGAACATTCTTCAAGGTGAAGTGTATTGTCATCAATCTTGCCATGTTGTCAAAGGCACTGAAAAGAGCCTACAGAGATTTGGTGACTATTACTTCACTGAAGCACTTCTATTTGGGATGAAATTTGTTTCTGAAGTACAACCAAACTTGTGCATGTACAGCTAACCATACTTCTCTTCAAGAGCTGCTAGTTAACCCTACTTCAGGCAACATGATTTCTCTTCTTAATGCTTTATGAAGGTATTTTGTTTCCTGTATGTTGTTAGTTAGCATAGTCCCTAGGAGCAAATGAACACAGCTCTGGAAGGAAAGACAGTTATCACATTATTTACATTCTGTGACTGTGACTAGCTGATATGTTGCATATTACAGTTTTCTAGATGTTCTGCCTGTTGTTCTGCCAGAACCTAATAGACAAATCCTTCTGTATTATAAAATACATCAGTTTGTACATCTTTCAAGCTATTTTTTTCAGTGGGATTCCACTAAAATCACTACTGTGGTCACCTTTCCAGACCATGCTGAGGTCACTGAAAGGAGTTACACGTTAGAATAGTTTAATTTAATGTAAACTGTACAAGAAAATCTTATGAATAATGATAACTTAAAGGCTGTGATGAGATAGAAAGGCTTTGAAAAAAATCCTTCCTTCTTCTATCAAGTCCTTGAAAAGCTCTCAGAAATGGTTGTAACCATTTTGCAATTGCATCTAGGTTTTTGAAAAAAATCTCCTATTTTCTGCTAGTGTTAAGTTAGACCATATGTCTGCTCTCTGCCATTTTCATAGTCTCTCAGTCCATGCTGAACTGGAGAAGTCTGGCTTGCCTGTTCTCAGCCTTCGTTGCCTTCAGGGAAAAAGCCATCACTTTCAGAAGGGATCTTCTCCAGTTGAACCACATCCCCTTAGACAAGAAGACACCTTCTCTTTTTCTGCTCAGCTGACATTTTAAAAGGATGCAATCTACCGTCCCTCATGACAAGCATAAGAATTGTTCTATTGGCTGACTATATCAGCCAGGAAGCTTAAAAAAGATGATTCTTAATTTCATTCACTATGCTGTGAAAGAAAAGTATGAGAATTTAATATCTTTCAACACCTAAATGCCTTTTTTGGATTTGTTTCCAGTGGGTTAACAGAAGTTATTAGAGAAGGAGAGTGCCAGACAAAGAGGTAACCAAACTTCTGCCTAGAAAGGATCTAACCTCATATGCAACAAATATAGATAAATGAAACAACCAAAAAAACCCCACAAAAACCTTTGTGTATTACATTTCCCCAAAACAGGTGATAGAACAGCTGCTTTCATAGACATAGTCTGTGTTTCGGTCAACAGATGCCCTATAATGTCTGTCTGTGGGAAGAACAGGCTCTGTTCTTTTGTTCTTACCATCATTCAACCCTTCTTTGGAAGGACAATATTCTTTCAGTCTTGTAGAAAAGGCTATGAACTGCAAATCATGCCAGGTCAATCATCCTCTCCCTGAAGGTCAGTGGGATGTAAAGATTGCAAGGTAGAGCTATCCATTCTCTGATTTGAAAGAGACAAAACATATCTACTACAATGTTTTTCCCAAATGTGAACTCTAATGTTCACCAAGATGACAAACAAGAGTAAGTCTCTTTTTCTGAACATTGTTTCTTCAGTTACAAAAAATGGTTTTGCTTGTTGAACCTTTAACTTTGAAGTGAAATTTTGGTTATACCTTGAAATGCATTAGTTTAAAAAGTCACTTTACCTCATTTTTAAACAGACAGAATACCAATGGGCAGAGCTTAGATCTTTTACCTCTATATTCGCCAGTTCTCTCTCTGATTTCATTTTCATAGATGGAATTTTATTTAGTTCAACAACCTCATTCAGATTCAGTCTTAGGAATTGATGTAATTTTTAGTACTAATTCTATCCCCCACACTCCTATAAATAAAATACATGCTCTGGAGTGTTTTAGATCAAGTTAGGAGGCTAATTATTATATTCTCTTGAAGAGAAGATTAATCTCAGAAATTACTTCTGGAAGTTTGCCTTTCCTATCTCTGTGTACATATTCATTCCTCAGGATATGAATGTATGAAAAAGTATTCAAATACCATATTAAATTAATGATTTAAGAAATATTTTAGTTTTCTTCAGGGAAAAAGATTTGTACTATTGTACCTTCTCAGTGTGTGGCAAAAACCCCCAACCCATAACACTCTTGTTATACTAGCCATCAGTTACACTCATCTGGTTTGCTTCACACAATGGATCTTGTCTTGTTTCAAAAATATTTGAGAATATTTGTTTGCTTGTTCATTTATTATTTCCCTGCAATTGCCATTCTTATTGTCTTCTTACCTGCTAGGCATGGCGAATGCTCATAATTTACTAACATGATAGCTTTCCACTTTTGTAAAAATTGATTTATCAAAGAAAAAACCCAACATGCTAATTATATAGAGTATCTTTTGTGTAGATCTGGTTTTGTTTTTTCCTCCTGATCTAGTTCATGGTCAGGAATTTGATAAGATTTGCACAATGAGAAATGGAAATATGCTGATTTAGTTCATAAATTATATGACACTGACTTGGTACTTGGCAGCTTCATTAGGCAGACACTGCCACATCATACCCAAAACATGCAACATAACACACTCAATTTAAAGCTGTGTACTTATACAAAACCAAAAAGTATGTGGCAGACAAAGCATTTCAGAAAATGCAGCAGCGTTTCTTGATTGTAGTTTGTGGGGATCTGGTATAAACGCTAGGAAGGATACCATGAGGCTGAATTTTGCAGACCTTTCAGGGTATTATAAGAAGTTCAGCAGTGTCTTCAGATAATTTAGGCTGAGCATATTTGACAAGGACATGCCTGTAAGAGTTCACCAGCTAGTTCAGATCCTGCAACACCAAATACTGGTCTACACGGATCCTTTATCTGGAGCTATATTGCAGTTATTTTAACTGATGTTTCGAGTTGAATTACAGTATAAAATTGGAGTCATCTATACATGATGCTACAAAATGTATGTATACATATTGGTAGACTTGCTGTGCTTAGCTGTAGGTGATTTATCAGATCTTCATCATTAACCAAAGTTAGATATGTTCAGAAGAGAGCAGCATCACAGAAACTCGCTAAATCTGTTCAGGAAGTTGCTCATCAACAGCTAATCTGCACTTGCTTTCAGTGAAACCAAAGGACTTTTAACAGACCCCACTGCATTTTGCAATTCCAAACCTCTATTTTCTTCAAATAAGCTGAATTCTGATCTTGTCTGATTATCATTTAATTCACTAACTTTATTTCTTTTAGCATTTTAAAATGTCGGTTCTCCATCTACATTTGGCAAGTGACACAGACAAAATGTGGATTTCTTCAAGCACTCAAGGAATTGTAAATATTTAGTTTGAGGTTTAGTGCTTTAATTATGCTTAAAATAATTTAATTTCTTAGTGATACTAAACAGAAAAAGCTTTCCAATACTATTTATGGTAGTAGAATGTTTGTTTTCAACCACATGAAATGTGGGGCATTATAGTGTTTGTGTCTTCTTATTCATAAATATGGGCTTCCAACTGAATCCATAAGTATATATAGGAATTTTTACAGGAGGGAGTCCAGGAGGAACCTAAAATGTATTGATAGTTGACTTCCAAATAAAGAGAACTCTTTTTTTGTCATCTTTCTAGTAGTTCATCTTATATTTCATGCATTAACCTTTTTTTTTTTTTTATTCTGAATAGCAAATCGGATTATTCTCAGTTAGCATTTATTGTTATGGTGCTCTTTAATTTCAAGTGTATACTAAGTGACCTGTCTGCATCTCATAACATTTTTACTTCAAAAGGAAGACATAATGTTTGCCTTCCTAATTCATATATTTCCTACTGCCAGTAATGTATTCCTTAGTTCTTTCTCTGGAATGAATTGAATGAAGTATCTGAGAGGATAGGCTATCACCATATGATTAACATTTTCCTCTTTTGTACACTAGTACTTACTTCCTTTTAAGTAAAAATTCAGTATTATATGTGTCTTTGATTACTATTTTCTAAAGAATCTATTGGTAATTTGATACTTTAGGCCATGGCATTTGGTGAGAATGAAAGGTAATGATAAATGTAGTTTTCAAGGATCACCATTCCTTGGTTCAATTCTTACCCTGTCTTTTCAACAAGAATTACATAATTTTGTATTTCTCAAAGAAACAACAAAAAGATGTTCAAAATTAAATCATTTCAGTGTTCTTTCCAGCATTGCTTTCATAAGATAGTACAATAATATAATCATCTGATTGTCACTCTTTTGATGCATTTTAGTACCAAGAAATTCATCAAGAGATGACAGTGCCTGAGACATCCCAGAGGATGATTGCCCATTATAAATTTTTTTACAGTAGCATTGCTGTAGTAGAGATTGTGTCAGCAGTTTCATTATAATGCCATTCTTCAAGAGGTGATAACTCAACTGTAGAAGTTGCTATAAACTCAGCAAGGTCACAGTTCTCCAAGCCAGTTTATCTAAATGATCACTATATTTGACAAATTAAGGAAAGTAATATAAATTATGCAAATGTTTATAAAGAACATATCATTAGAAATTAAAAAATAACTACTGTACTTGCTTCTTCCTTTTCAGATGTCTTTCATAATTGTGATATTATTACATATTTTAATTCCAGAGCCATGCAGAAAAGTTCACTCATTCTTAATAACACCACTTACAAAACTTCTAAACAAAATCCACTGCTGAATGGTAGCTGACCGCTGGTGCTCATATTAGAACGAAACTTTTCATGTATCACTATCTAATGCTGGCTAAATATACAACCTTTCTGTGTGTTTTAATCTCTCAAATGTAAAATCAGAATATTGCATAGTGAAGACATGTTTTAAAAGTTAAATTTGATCTAGTCATTGTTGATTAGGCATCAAATGTCCTGCATCAGATGCTAATGACAATTCCAGTAGAAGGAGATGATATTTGAGGCTTTGTTTAATAAACATCAAAAGACAACCAACAAAGAATGTTAAGGGTTGAACCCACCTACTTCCATGTGGCTCTGAAAAGCTTGGAAATGTATTTATTTTGGTAAATTTTGATGAATGATGTCTGATATCTGGAAGAATTTTTTGTTATCCAGGCATGTTGTTTTCATTCTTGGTTCATCTTTGAACTGGTCTTCAAAGTACCAGTTCAATCTACCTTCTGCTCTCTGAGAAACACTGAGCTGGTCTTACCTTGTATTTCAAATATGCTTCTGAAGAGTTGATGGGTTTCTTTATAATGTCTCGCTCTGTTGTAACATTCTAAGCAGCTCTGCCTGACAAATTGATCAGTGGGCTTTGGATAGTTTGGGGCGCTCATTATATTCACTTTCACATGAGTTAGATAAGGCATAAAGTTTGAAAATTTACTGTCCATGTCAGAAGTATTAGACAAATTTTCTCTGGAGAAAAGGGCCAAATTGACCCTCCACTAGCTATGTGATCAGAGAATGTAGGTAAATGATGTTGGAAAATTAACTCTTTTTTCCTTCAGATTGAAACATCAACCCCTCTAAAATAATATGTATCACACAATGAGAAATCTTGATGCATTACATCTATGCAGTAAACTTGATTGACTCTTGAATCAGTTTAACTACTCCATTTCCCAGAACTGATTGCATGTGTTCACCTCCTTTTCTTGTTATTAAGGTCTTACTTGATTTTAATGTGTGTTCGTTATCTCTGCAATCTTTTCTAAGACCTATTTTTCCTGAATTTTTTAATGGTTCTCAAGTAACAGAGTTATCTGTATCTGTGTTGTCTGTCAGTAACACTCATGTATCAGGGGCCTGTGATGAAGTGCTGGAAGGATGTGGGTGGAATTTAGGCCACGTGTGGGGATGACACGGAGTAGCTTAACAGTGATATTACAGACTTTATCTGTAAAATATTTTATGGATTTAACTGGATGAATAAATCAGGATGACAGTTTAGGTAGTTTAACCCTGTTAAGGCACTGGATCTTTGTTAAGAAGCTCAGCATACCTGCTTGATGTGGTCTAACTCCCTTATTTAGGACAACTACTGTGGAGGATTCTGTGCCAGGTCAACTCTAGGGAACTTCCACGAGCCTGGTGAATGCTGGGCTTATAGTGCTGAAATTGCCGAAGAGACATTAAGAGAAGAAATATGGATCAATTAGGGCAAAGTAATGATGAAGTGAATTAAATATTTTTATTAATTTTTTATACCACCTAAGAGATGTGATGGAAATGCTGATGGCTGCACTGTGGGCTGGCTATCCCTCCACAAAAGCTTAGTATATGAGCTTGAGCACACTGTATGTAATAGGTTTGCTTTTAGATACATAAAAATTATTTTCAGAGGTAGCCAACTGACCATTTTGTCCAGCTGCCTCACTTCCAGTTAAATCACCAGGAGTCCACTTCAGAGAGCATTTTCGACTCAAAACTAGTCAGAAACAGTGAAAAATATTTTAATACAAAAATCCTGATTGCCTCCACTTTCCGTTATGACTGATGCCCTTATCTTCCATCCATTTTTATTTACTGCTTCAGCCAAGACAGTTCATTATGTTATTAGAGCCTTTCACAGATACAGAGGTCAAAAGATGTAGATTTTGAACAGTGCTTTGAGTGCGTTATATCTTTTATTCTTCTTTTCCAACAGTGCCTCAATGGCCCTGTCTAACTGTGCTGGACAGTGTCATCAACAATATTACCTTTTGCTCTTGCCTTTATTGATTATACATCAGAATTTACAACGCCCATAATATGAAAAAAGCTGAGTCTTTATGAAAGAGAGTTTTTTCCTGAGGTTACAGTCCTTTCAGAATAACGCACTGCATACGCACTGGCATTTAGGGATAGCCATAAAGCAACACGCAAAAGTATAATGAACCTCTAAAGAACAACTCTGATATTTGCAAACTTCAGTACCTGTAAATTTACAGACAACTTTATTATTATTATTATTAGTTATTATCACCATCATAATTATCATTATTATTATTTGAAAACTACTTCAGTACATTTAGAGGGGAATGTATTTTTGTTTCAGGAATTTTTCTTAATATTTATCTTACCTTATATTTAAAGGTATCATTTTTAAAGGAAGTCTATGTCATCAAGCCTCCATGTCAATTTGACATTGAAAAGAATGTTTTCAAATACTATTTCTCTGGAGAAAATTAATTAAAAATGTATACATTTTAATAACAGTATTTTAAAAAATAGTACTATTTTATACATAGTATATTCATTGTCTAATAATATAGTAAAAAAACCAACCGTGCAATTTCTACATATTTCCATTTAAAAAACTTTTGGGCAAAATTATTCGCTGCAAGTGAGGCAGCTGGACCCAATGGTCAGTTGCCTACCTCTGAAAAGGTTTTTCTCATTGGATGTAATATTGTTATGTGTTTAGCAAGAAGAAAATTTTGCCAGTTATCATGGATTTTTCCTTTAAGCAATAATTAAATAGAATATAAATGAAAAATAACTTCAGCATAACCAAACTGTGCCTTTGTTTTTGTACTGTAGTACATTCAGCATTACATTCAGTACAAATATTTTGTATTTTGTTTCTCTTGCTTTGGTAGTGTCAAAATAGCTCATGTTCAACCAGTCCCTTTTTTGAATGAGAAATATGATAATTGAATTAATGTTTAAAGTCTAGGAGCTGCTGCAGATCATACATAATCCAATTAATTTTTAGTCTATTAGTTTAATAGCAAACCATTTTGCTATAATTACACTTAATCCCCTGATTTTTCTCCTCAGCTGTTTATCAAGGGTCTGTATGATATCTTTGAGGAAATCATACTGGGATATAATTATCAACTATCCCAAATGGAATTAATGCACTAAGGAATACTCAGTTGTGAGCAGCATTTCATTGCTGGATGGGTTAGTTTGAAAGATGGTTAGAATACAACACATAGTATGAAGTTTCTGAGCCACTTTCCCTAGAGTTTTTGGGAAGAGGGGACAATACAGCTATTTCTCCCACTAGCTGATACTGAACAAAGAAATGCCAAGTTAGAAACTAAAACTGAATCAAAAAAAAAAAAAAGAAGAATTGCAACCAGGCCCTTTTAAACACTGGCTGTTTACTGAATTGTAAATATTAGAAATTACTTTCAGCAGTGTCATAGTCTCATATATGTGCATTAACTCAGTATTAGTATCTGTAATGTTGGAAACCTGACAAGTTAAAGCCGTAATTTAATTGTTTTATATATAAAACAAGAAGTACATGCAAACCTGTGTCAGACTCTTGGAATTTGTCAAAGAAATTAACCAAATTCTTTTTAAACAGAAATAGGTGAATTGCATGTAGGATGTTGCATTTGCAGGAATGCATTTAATCTGTTACTTATTTACAGAAGTTCAGCATTAAGTATGGCATTAGATTACTAGGGGCATCCCACTGATAGGTTAAATACTGACTTCCTCTGCAGTCTCATACAAACCCAGCATCTTGCCAGACTTTAAGTCATAAAACACAGAGAATAAAAAAACTGAAGGTCCAGAAAAAACTGGAAAAGAAATGCCTACTGTTGAGATACTCACATTGCTGACAAAAAGTGTATTATTTCAGCAGGATGCTCATCAAATCTTAAAAAAAACCCTATGGCTCTCTCTGTCTGAAGTTTCTTTCTTTTTAGAACTGTTAATTCTTGCCCAACCATGTAACAAAATGTGAATATGAATGCCTAATTATCCTTAAATAAGAAAGTGAAGAAAGAAAAAGACACTTTGTAAGCTTATTTGTACGTGTCAAGAAGAACTTAAGGAAGAAGTCATATAATTTTCTTTTCAGTTTGATAGCCTAAATGCCGTGTTGCAATATAGCAGGAAAAAGCATTTTTGTTCTTCTGACAGAGTCACACATGTCACACGTGATACTGTAACATATACTGATTTTTACATGTTATTTTTTATGGCTATAGGTAATGGAGGATCATATCACGTAGAGGGTTTTGAGTCTGTTCCCTGTTTGTAATGTGTAGTAAAGGAGGGAGTAAATTCACTGCTAATTTTATTTTCATAACCTTGGATAATCCTTTAAAAGCTGAAATATGAACACCACATATCCCTACCCCTGCCAAATTTGCATTTGGTTCAGTGGAAAAGCCTAGATTTGCCCATCCTTGTCTGAAGTAGGGTAAATGTCAAGGCAGGTTTCTTTACTAGTCAAGGCAGTCAGAAGTCAAGGGTATCTTGAGCAACATGTTTTCATCATTCTCTGTTGACTCCAGTGAGAGCTGGGTATGAGTTAAAATTAATCCTAACTTTAAACGTCAGCCTTAGATATGTCCAGGCTGAATCCAGAGACAAAGGTCATGATTCATCACCAATTGGTTATGAGTTCTTTAGATCAGAAGATTAGAATTTGCTAGGTTGTATGTCCTGCCATGTTATTTTTCAGTCTTTGACTTTCTGATGGATAGTGGACAGGTGGGATGTTATGGGTTCATTTCATTACTTTTGTTTCAGGGACATAATTTTTCTTCTAAAAGCATGCCTGGAAACAAATGTGTTTATTCAAGTTTGACTCAGAAGAGAGAGTGTGAAATCCTGAAGAAAAAAGGATTTTTTGAATACATAAAATATTTTAGCAGATATTTACTGAGAAAAATTTAGAAATTATTTCTCACAAATATATACCAGTTTTACTCCAATCTCTATCCTGGAAAAAAGTTTGGACACTTAATTTTTCTCCCTCTTTCATTCATAAAGGTGTATGACTGCTTCATTAGCACCGTCTTACTACTCTAACTTCCCAAATATATACATATATATGTGTATTTAACCCCTTAGTGTAGTAGAAATGAAATTCATAGTCTTTCATTTGTGCCTCATTGTGGAAAGATGCCAAATTACCACTGATTTTCCTGTTTTATATTTTGCTGTTTGAAACTGCTTTCTCCCATTCTTTCCAAATAGGAAATGGAAATTCAAGTAATTTACTGAAATTGAAAATAAAATCAATTTAGGACATCGAAAAACATGAAAGGTAAAAGAAAGCTTTCACTGAGTTAAAAAAAATGAGGCTGATATAAAGGAAAAGAGGCACATGTCACTTCAAATTTCAAACTTCCTAATGAGGTGATATGAGAGTCTGATTGTCAAAGTGGAAATAATATCACCTGCTAGTTTGATGTCATCTGTGTCCATACTTTATTGAAGGAAATTTGAGTATGAAAGCAGTAGACTTGGTATTGATTATGATCAAAAAGCTTCTGGCCAGGGTGGTGTTGACTGGCTGTGTCACAGCAGCAGTTACACAGCACTGGTCTCTGAAGACTTTCACCTACTTGTTAGATGAAATCAATATTACCCAGACAAGCACTGAAATGACATTTTAGTGTTCACAAAGAACATTTACACTTCAGGGCTGCCTTTGAAAAAGTTTTTAACAGTGATGGAGGGGGAAAATGGAGGGTTCTGTGTAACAAGCAAAGATGATTGCTTTCAAACTTAGGTATTTATTAGCTGATGTTCATGAAGAGAGAAAGTAAACTGATTAAATTAAAAAATTTTAAAATTCAATTTTGATTAATTTATTACTAGAAAAAAAGACATATTTGAATATACATCTTTATAAATTATAAAAAAACTTAGGGGAAGATGCAGAGTGAAATCTGGGAGATAAAGTCTGAGTTCAGTTGCTTTTAATGCCTCTATTTCAGTATCTAATTTCTGATGGAGATTAGCTCAGTTGGTCAGAACATGGTGCTAATAACACCAAGACTGTAGGTTTGATGCCTGTGTGAGCCATTCACTTAAGAGTTGGACCTGATCCCTGTGGGTCCCTCCCATGTCAGAGTGTGAATCTGATTCTATTAATGGAGACTCAAAGACACAAGGCTACCTCCTTGTTTTTTCTGAAAATTCTCAAATGCAGAGAGTTAGATAGTGATACTCAGGCAACCAAACGTGCCAGTCAAGGTACTCACTTTACCCCTGTTGTGGTTTAACTCCAGTAGCAGCTAAGCCCAGCCCCACAAAAGGGCTTGCTCACTTCCTGTCAAATGGTTGCACTGAGAAATGGAAGGGAAGAAGTGGCAAACTCGTGGGTTGAGATAAAGACAGTTATATAGGTAAAGCCAAAAACATGTATTTGCAAGCAAAGCAAAATGAGGAATTAATTAATTACTTCCCATAAGCAGGTAGGTGTTTGGCCATCTCTGTACAACTACTATGAAGAAAATTAACTCTATTGTATTTAAAAGCAGTATATCCCCTTCAATTTCATCATAACTTAGAAAGAAGGCTGCTAAGTCCTTGCATCTTGTCTCAGTGCCCCCATGTTGTGGGAAGCAAGAGATTTTTTTGCAACCTGGAATCAATTGCCTGTTCAGAGAGACATTATTTAAAGCTGCATTTCTCATTTTTGTAATAAAAATTCCTTAAGTATCAGGCTAAAGTCAAAACCCATCTCAACCTTCTTGTAGAATCTAGACCAATAAGACCTCTCATATTTTTTGTCCTTCCTGATGAGAAAATAAGTTAATTGTAGTTTATTTTGGTTGTTAAAGTTAAAAATATTTCTCCACTTATTCTTTCTCTTGAAAAAACAGCAAAAAAGTAAAATTAAACCTGAGAAGAGCAGAAGTTGGATTATCAGAATCTTTCCCATTGCAGTGTAACATTATTATGTAATTTAATCCCTCAACATGAGGAAAATACCAAGTGAAGCTATCTCTTTTCATATTTATACATGAGTGTGTAATCTAGAATGCATTTGTCAGAGATGTTATTCTCCGATAATTTTTTCCTTCTTCATGTTGAAAAAGATACTGAAAAACATTATATAATCCTACATTCAATCAGTAGTAATTCATACCTGTAACAGTATTTCTCATATGGTAGCTCAACAAATCAACCTTTACAAAATACAGGCAGAAATTTAAATTTCTGACTTTTAAGTGAATCTGATTAGATGGACAAGTGATATGAAAAATGTCTAATACTTTACTGAACTGTGTGAGATCTGTCACAGTTCTGCCAGTGTGAACTGAAAAGATCCATTAATGATCAACCTCATGAAATATTTACTGCTGCACATCAAATGGGTCTGTTTGTTATACTAACATTACCAGAGCCAAGAACACTGCTGCCTTACAGATCACTGAACAACAGTAAATCAGTCAACAACTGCCCTCTGGAATTACTGCATCTACAAAAAACTTTTCAAGCATCAACAGAATCCCAACTTTTCTCAGTTCTCTAAGGAAGCACTGTGAAATTTAAAACAATAGAATTTCTGCTTGTTTTTTGACAAGCAATTGAGAAGGAGGGAAATAGATTCGTTCCTCTTCTTCTTCACTTTCATATCTCACAAAAAAAGCCTGAAAGGGGATCTCAGGAGTTAAATTTTTCAGTGGAGATTCTTGTTCCTATTTGCTTTTCCTTCTCAAAATGTTTAATCAACTATAGGAGACTTAAGATGCTTGTGCTTAAGAATTCAGTTTTTCTCCTTCACAGAAATGTTACTGCAGGTCTTTAATTATATCTGAGGTTTACATGGACATAAACACACTTGGGTCTTTGAAACCCAGTTTGAGCATGTCCAGTTTCAATGTTACAGGTGGGTACTCCCTTGAGGTCTCTGAATACCATACCTCCACCATCACAGCCTCTCTTGGGAGCATGTCTGTAATGGAGTCATATCTGTCAAACTAGTTAAAATAAAACAAAGGCTAAAAAAATCCCCAAAATCAGCAACTCCAAAATTGTGGGTGCAATTAGCAGTAGAATTTTTTTAACTACCGGTTTGAAACTCAATTTTATCTTTGTTTAATTGCATTTTGAAGAAAGAAACTATTTATTAATGAAATAACAACAAAACCCTTAGTTTAGATGTTAAACATAGCATTATGCATTCTCTCTGACCTGTTGCGTAACCAGGGAAGGTCAGAGTTGATACTTTCCTTGGAAAACACAGTGAATAAAATGTATTAATCCCCCCTTCCCTCCAATAGTAAGCAATTCTCCTGTTTTCTTCATAAAGAATATAGACTTCAAAAAAGTTACTTTAAAAGGCACCCCTTTTGATAGTCACCACATGAATGACAGTATGTTTAAACAAAATTACTTGTTATATAATAAATTAGAATCTTTAAAGTAAAGCAGTTCATAAGAACACATTTGTTATGAAATAAATAAGACTATGTATTAAAAGGCTTATTATAATTCTGGATGGGGTTGACTTAATTTTGGAATGCAAGTAAAACAGTTTTTTGTTAGAAAATATCTTTGTAGTCAAAGTATTATTTTTGGAGTTTCATTAAAGGAAATATGTTTGGCCTTTCATACATTATTTCCTACATGACTAAATCAGGATTTTATACTTCTACAGGTTGCAGTGTTTTGCATTTATTTTTAATACTAATAGGTGGTTGTGTGCATTGAAAAATTGAATCTTAATATACCAATATATTAAGATATACCAATATCTTAATATATCGATGAACTAAATCCTCACATCTACTGAACTGGGGACCAGAAGCAGAACTCTTATACTCTCATGTGTATCATCAGTACTGGAGATGATCGTCAAAAGCACTCGAGTCCATTCCACCTGGCAAAACAATGTGTACCACTGACAGTGGTGGGGTTTTTTGTTGGTTTGTTTTGTTTGTTTGATTGGTTGGTTTTGTTTTGTGGTTTTGTTGTTGTTTTGGGGTTTTGGTTGGTTTTGTTTTTTGTTTTTGTTTTCAGTGGAAGACTATGCTTTGGAAAAAAGCTCCTGATCATCTCTACTTACTAAACTTTAGAGGTTTCTGTTATGGAGCAGATAAGCTGCTTGCTAAGCTAGATGTGGTCATCTGGGGCTGCCCAGAATTGTTTAAATAAACTTACGGAAAGAAAATTTGATTCTAAAGAGGTTGTCATTTGAAAGCAATTTTGTAGGAGAAGGAGAAGGCATCAAACAGAAAGATTAATGTGAAAGTTAAAAACCATTAGACATAAAATCTTAATTACCTACTGTCAAATGCTCCTTGTGTTGTCATTTTGCAACCTAAATGTAAATAGAACTTCAAAACACTCTAAATAAAATACAGAGGTAATTAATATTTCTTTTGCGTCAACATATATGCCTCTGCAAGGCTCTAAGCATGTATGGGTTAGGCTCATTTCATTAAATGTGCAAGGGCTGTTGTATTTTGCTCCTTGGGAAACATTCTGCTGGAATAACTAGTGTCCTGTTTGAAATGTTGTGACCGTTTTAAAGCAAGCAGCCTCAGGTTAACTGTTATAACTTCTTTTTGTCACTGGATGTGATTTCTAGGAAAAGATGAACATGTCATAAACAAAACCAGCATGTAATAATTTTACATGATTTTTTGTGTGTGAGATATCCTATGGTAATACGATTCATATGTGTCTGTGTGACGTCATGTGTGTGTCTATGTTTTGTCCCTAAAGGAACAGCACAATTTGTATTGTAGACAACCTACAGAGATCATTTGATCCAGCTCCCTGCCCAAAATCAGACCTGACTTTATGGTCAGAACAGGTTGCTCAGTGCCTTGTTGAAATAGGTGCCAGGTTAAGGAGATTTTCTGACAGAGGGAATGGAAGATGAATGAAGTTACATCTTTACAAGGACTTTATATGGAAAGTCTTACACCAGACAGGTACAATTGGCCATAACTGTAGGGAAAGCTACTTCAGAATTTGTCTTATCCTTCACCAAGAAATCCAGACAAGAGATAAGAATCCAAGAGAAAACTGGTTTAATTACTAAAAATCTTACACTTTTACTGCTTTTAAATTAGCTGTAGTGTTCAGCAATTCAGTTTTACCCAGGGAACTCTAAGTATTGCTTTCATATCAATGTTCATTAATTATTCTGATGACAGTGAGAAGCTACTGGTCAGATCTTGAGGTCTTTAATAGATTATTTTTCATTCATTTTAAAAAAGCTTCAAATAAGGTAAAATGGTAACAATAAGCTTCATGTATTTTTTTAATGTTTTGTTTAATCTATAATACTTTAGGATTTAGGTTTTCTAAATTAATTTAAATATTCTAATTAGATATTCTACAGTATTCAGCATATATGTATTCTAGACTTTATACAGATCTCTGAAAAAATGCTTAGAATGATTAGTTTGATTTTGCTTGGCATTTTTTTTGTTTGGTTTGATTTGGGTTTTTTTCATAAATATTCTGTAGTGATTGCCTTCACAAATTTTACCAAATATATTTGGATGTTAAGTTTTCAGACCAGATCCAGTTAGGCTTTTTGGAAGGTCAGTTATGACCTGCAAAGTCAGCAGGCTTTCTGTGAAATTGTTGGCTGATTTTCACACTATTCAGTCTTTATATTGTCTAAAAACACATTGGATTTTGTTTGTTGCCACCAGGGGAAGTTCTTATTTCAATATTAGCATTCTACCGACATCTTATTTAAAACAGCATTTCTTAGACAAGATTAGTAAAGCACAATATTTGTTTTTTCTAAGGTTTTTAACATAGTTGTAAAGAAGTGAATTGGCTTTTCATTCTAATCTGGAAAGGAGTGCTTTAATATAAAACTTTTAGTTGCAATATGAACTTTATATGGAGTAAGAAATTGATCAATGAATAAAAAATGCTGCTGAAAACCTTACATAATTTATAGTCTAACTCAGGTGTGCAACCATTCCCATCTGCTAAAATTATTTATACTTATTGAAGCACAAATGTGAGAAAATTTGTTTGTTTTCTTTTATGGTAATTTAATAGTTTTGCTCAGTGTTGTAATTTCTGAGAAGAGACATCTTGTGTAAAACAGTAAAAAAAATAACTCTGTGGTCAATGTTATCATGGTGAATATTTAAATAAACAATAATTATTGGAAATAGAATGACAACTAATCCTTTTTCCACATCTAAAGCTGCAGAAGGATAGCAGAATGACATTACAGAGATTCTGAGTGGATTAGTGCAAAGACAACGTTACACTTTAAATTTTTCATTACAAAGTTGCATCAGCAGACCAAAAAATTATTCACTTATGATACAGCTGCTCAAAGATGAGACAAAAATACATTGCTCTTTTGAAGCTCTAAATCATCAATAAAATCAGAGAAAATAACATTCAAATGAAACTTCATTTCTAATTTTCCTGATCCCATTAAAGCAAAACAAAACTTTACCTGATACGTGATCAGGAAGACTGAAAATATGTGGCTTTTATCTTTTGTGATGCCTGATTATCAAATGTTTGCTTTTCTCTGCTTCACTGTCTTATCTACAGTAACTCCAAAGATAATGGAAGAATGGAACTATAGGTAAAAACCTCCATTGCCATATAGAAATATTTTGTGGTGAAAGACATTCGTCAGCTTTTTAAAGATGTAGATGCACAGTTAATCAGATTAATTGAAATCACTGGGAGACTTTAAATTTTGCACAAACAGCCACTGCTTAACCTTATCTCTTTCATCTTTGCTTTTCCAGAATCTCTGTAGGAAAGTTTTTATGATGTATGGTTGATGGTGTCCTCTTCTCCAGCTCTTGCTCTTCCTCTGGCAAGCATAGCATTTGAAACAAATGGTCATGACTGAGAGAAGAACAGCTTATCTGAAGAAAACAAAGGAAGCTTTAGCGTTTTTCTTCACCAGAACACACAGCCAGAAAAAAGTTACAGTTTCTGTCAGTCATCTCTGCCGTCAGCCATCTCCTGCTGTTTGAGTGGTGAATCATTGCTCAGTGACTGAAAAGAGTTCTTGCATGTATCACTGAGAGATGAAGAAGAAAAGGTATGGCATAATTCATGCATTCCAAAAACCTTTTCAATTCTTATTTAAATAATAAATTAAATTTTTAAAATAATTTAAATTTTTATCAATTTAATCACTTTAAATTTTTTAAAAATAATTTTTTTCTAATCTTTCCATATTTATCACACTGCATTTATGGCACTGAAATCTAGACTCGATTTCTACACAGCCATCATCTGAGAACTGGGGTTAGCAGTTTTGATGGTTTGAAAGTTAATCCTCAGAACTTATTTTCAGCCATGATGTTTACTCCCTCCTCACACAAACATACAACCCTGTGAGCAGGCATGTTGCCAAAACTAACAGATGAGCAAGAATACCTTTCTAAATGTGAATCAGCAGGTGCCTCAGATAACAGGAGCAAGAACCAGCCAAATAATAAGACAACAACACCTCCTGAATATCTGCATCTAAAGGAAGAATGATGCTCCCTAATAGTAAGGAGGAGCTGAACTCTCGTATTTTAAAAAATGTGCAACTACAGAGGACACATTGGTTGCCTACTAGAAAAAAAATGCTACAGCTTGAAGAAAACCAGAATGCCACATCTAAGTCTTAAAAATTATATCAAAAAGGAGGTTATACGATACTAGAATATAACTGCTTGTATTAGTTAGACCTGATTAGCTGCTGATGTTCTAGTAATAGTCATTATGCTTGTCTTTTAGGCTAAAGGCTTCAGTAAAAAGTGAAAATAGTCAGAGAGGAAAGTAACTTGTCCTTTTTCATTCTTCCTTCCTAAACAAATATCACAGGTAAATCCTGTTAGACTGTTAGGTCCTTGAATCAGGAACAACAGTTTCCTAAATGTCTGATACAGTGCTGGACACAGAAAGGCTTAAGCCTGTTATATTAAAACAATAAAATCCTCACAAGTGAAAAATTCACTGAAAGATTGAGGAATGAGTAATTTGCAATAAAACAGATTACAGGGTTATGAATTCTCAAATATTTTTTTTTGCAAAATAATCAGTGTAAACACATTAAATGGTTTTCTGGTGAGAAAGTGTAGATGCTGTATACAAATAATATAACCAGTATCTGATAATAATGTCAGCCAGAATGTGACTGATTAAAGACTTCATAACAGTTCAGACATCTTAAAAAGTAAAGTAATTTGAAAATGTGTGGAGTATTTTCTTCCAGCACATCCTCATTATTAGACAGGATTAATGTTGTTTGGGCATCATCTTGTAGATTGATTTTGGAATACATGTGAATTTCCACTCATTTTAACAACAATAAGATGCTGGAATAAAATACAGGAATTCTCTCTATTTCTAGGAACCAGAGAAAGACTGTTATATTTAAGTGGATGGTCAGTTTTGTAACTGAAAATAAGTGGAAAATTGGATCATTCAGACAGGAGCAACTAAAGTGCTGGCAGCTAAACTAGTAATATTTTGAAACTGGCCAGTGCTTCATTGATGTCTCCCACAAGATTATATTTTTTGATGAAGTGGCTCTGTGCATGAATTATATCTGTACTAAGTGCCTATATAAAATATAAAAATATGTTGCGTGTAAGCAAAGTCTCAGGAAAATTTAATAGTATGAGAATTGTGAATGAGTTTTTATTCTACTCTTACTTTCATTGTCTATCTGTTTAGCCTAAAAGAAGATTTTTATTAAGAGATTTTGCATTAGCTGTTACATAACCTAAGCGGAGATACCTAACTGTGGAAGAGATGTTAAAGTACGATACAATCCTCATAAATTAAGAACTTTAATTAAAATATTGATAGGAAGTAAAACATCTTCCAATTTATTTAAATATTAAATCTAACGCTGATTCATAAAGCATGTCCAAAACCAGTCCCTATTGATGCCTTCACTGCTGGCACATTTATTCTTTAATATCCAGCCTCTAAATCAGTGTTAGTCAAGCTAGATGCTTAGAATAAGTAAGCTGTACTTAACCGTATGATGCCCATTATTTTGAACCCAGGACTGCAGGTGCAACTCTCTACGCCTCCGTAATTTTGATTTAAGGTATAAATGCACTGCTAAAAGATAAGCTGATTTGGCTACAAATGTGCACATTAAAGTTTTAAAATACAATAGGACAGCTCAATACTTTTACTCTTTTTCTATTAATGCTTAAATTAAAAAGAAGAAACAGAACAGTTCATTTGTGTAACTATACCATTCCAGCAATCTTATTACCATGTACTTTACTATTCAGACTTCGGAAGATCCAAGCCATCTAAAATTTTATTTTTCTAGGTAAAACAGATGCTTCTGTTGATGTTTATGTGCATTTTCGGTTTTTATTAATAGAGAGACACGACTCTTTTTCTGAAACCCTCATAAATTTGTTTATTATCAAAGTTCAGTTTGTTTTGTTTTTTATCTACCTGTAATTTAAGGCACAATAAGAAGCTAAAAAACAAAGACTAAATTTGTTTGAATAGACCAAGAAATGTCATAACACTGAGAAATAAATAAAATAAAAATAAAAATAAGAATACATTAGTTATATATCAGTTGATAACTTTTGTATTATCCAAATTAGAAGTAAGTCAGTTTCAATTTACTCTTGATTATAAAAATGTGTTTAATCCAAACCTAGTGCACTGGCTTCTAGCCCATGCAAACTCCCTATTGTATCAGTTTCACAAAATGAGGAATAAGAAAAATACAGGACATAGGCAGTGAAGCCAATGAGAGCTTGCCTGAATGAAAGTGGAAAAGAATTCATTAACTTCTTCATGATTTGACTATCTTTAAAATGAGTCAAAGATTAACCATGTTGATAAGATTTCTCTGCTCAAAACTGGTTGCTATGCATTATGTTATAAGAAATCACTGACATGATTGGCATTTGCTTTTAATTTGACAATTATAAAGGAGTATCTTAAAGTTTCTTCTTAGAATAATTATTTTCCTGAATTAGCTAGAGCTTTTTTTTTCCCTTTGAAAACCTAGCAAGCAAAGATAATTGATTCAAATGAACAACTCTCTCAGTTTTGAGCAATGTAATTGAGAATGGACAACAAAATTAAGTAGCTGTCACAGTTTTCTCAGCTATTGGCTTTGGAATTCAGGAGATGTGCAGGTTATAATTTATGTGCTACCTGCTGCTTCTGTAACCAAGTAATATCACAGTTTAGTGAATAGTTCAACTTGGTAATTATGTAAACAGGATTGTATGAGGAAATAAAGGCATTAAAGGTTTAGGTTTTTTTTTAAATGTAGAAGTTTCTCCATTGTATCTCTATGTGTATTATCAGCATTTCTCATCCTGTATGTCTTTACACATTCTCTTCTAATACACAATATTGCTGTTATTTATAACAGTAATGTATTATGGCCATAGCATTTATATAGAGAATTATTTTTACTCATTCATACAATGCAGTGAGTCAATGATACTGTGGTTAAGTCTCTATGAGAGATTATCTACACCAAAGGCAAAAAGGACTGCAAAAAGAGAGAGCTATAGAACCATATATAAAACTCTTGAGCTTTAAAAGTGATACAAAGTGCTCTGACTCTTACAGGTTGGAATTTTCTTCTCATTCCTTTTATTTTAAGTTATGAATAGAATATTAAATAAAAGTTAATTAACTGCTTTTTTTCTGTTATTGTTTGCTTTAGATTGTATAAAAAGAGATTGTTGAGGGCAAAATTAGTAATTTCAAGTGGGTCATATAAAATAATTTCTAATCTGGTGTATGAATGATAACATGTTTGTGGGAAGATAAATCCAGGTAGTCTATCTTTTATTGTTCCTATGTGTTTCTGGGGCTAGCATTTTCAAGATATAAGTTGCAATATCTTGTTTGGAGGGCAGATTTATCTGCCATTTCTTTTTCTCACAATTTACATTATTGGCATTTCTTTTTTCCTCAAATATTGTCAATATTCAAACTATTAGCTTATTTCAAATACCGTAAAGTTCTACTTTTTTTCTGATTGTACCCTTGCCATAGGCAACTTACTGGTAGGGTGGATGAAGTTATAAATATGTGGTTAAAAATAGCAGCAGACAAATCCTATAAAAAGTGTTTACCTTTCTGATTTCACACAATTACTGGAGCAATTATCTTGTCTATGGTAGAACAACTTTGTGTCAAATAATCAATATTTTTTGTGCCTTTGTAAAAACTGGACATTGGTTGCTGCAGTAACAATAGATGAAAACTGATTTGGATAGATTGTGTGTGATCCTGAGATATGAAGGATGTGGTGTTTCTGCTGACTGCTCTGCCATATGGCAGTCAACAAAGTCGTGGGGGTGGTCCCTACTTCCTATAAAAGGGAAAATGTAGCTGGTGGAGAGCCTTTGTATCTCAGTGGGATTTCAAAACATTGCACTACCTACCTGCTCCAGAATAGCTCAGATCTAGTGACTTTCTGGCATGACACATGGATGATATTTATGGAATGAGAGAGGTAAATAACCCTAATATTGAGGGAAATGAAAATGAGGTTTTGTGGGTGTTTGGTGGACAGAATTCCAGACAAAGTTATTTGAACTCTGATTAATTAAAGCAATGTTTTGGTGCTAAGAATTTTGGTTGCCAAACTGTAATTATTATTTTAAAGACAAGTAAGGGATGCATAGCCCTTATCATATAGAATGGTCTAATTTTGGAGGCTTCCATTTTATTCATTTCCTTGGGGTAGGGCAAATTTCTAAAATGCCAGAAAGTCTGATTTCTCTCATATACCCTGAATACTATTCAGTGCATGTAGGTCATATGCAGTCACTTCAGCATGTAGGAGGTCTAGTTACACATGACTTCAGCAAGCAATATTTGGGGTGGAATTATGGCAGGGGAGGCATTTTCAGAATTATAACTGTGAATCACAGCTGCTATTGTAGGTAAGATTTTGGTGACTGGAGCTTCAATGTAAATTCAGGAAAAGGTAGAACAAGTAATGGCCAGTCTTCGCGAACGAAGAACCGGGGAAGGTCTTTACACCTTCCAGCCTGCGCATTGGATTTTTTAG
>JAWMRA010000041.1:30732389-30828262 GCA_035584735.1 Pseudotriccus pelzelni | reverse complement strand
GGTGTGCTGTGGGTGGGCTCAGGCAGCTCAGCCCTGACTGACAGCCCGGCTGAAGGGCCGGCAGCTCTGCCCTGTGCTCTGCGTGGGCTGCCAGCCTTGCCTTCAGCTCTGCCCTGAGCCCTCAGCACAGATTTGATGTGCAGACCTCACCATGGACCTGCAGGTCTGAGCCCAGCTCTTCCCCACACGCACATACACACATAGAGTGAGTTAACTCTGACCCATACCAATAATTCAGTGAGAGCTGGATCCAGGATCTCACAGCTGGACATCAGGAAAAATGTCTTCATGAGTGGTTAAGCTTTGGTTGCCCAGGGAGGTGGTGGAGTCACCATCCCTGAAAGTGTTCAAGAACTGACTGGATGTGGCTTAGTGCCATTGTTTAATTGACAGGGTCGTGTTTGGTCTAAGGTTGGACTTCATGACTCTGGAGGTCTTTTCAAACCTCAGTGATTCTCTGATTCTCTGATTTTATTAAAAATAAGATTAAAAATATACCCAACTTTTGAGTTACAAGGAATTTCTCTTTTACTTTTTACTGTTGATAGTGGTAAAAGCCAAACAATGAGGAGAAACATCAGTCAGGATGACAGTACACTTCCAAGAATCACTCTATTGAATCCAGGATATTCTGACTAAATTACACACATATGTACCCTATAAAAAAAAAATGCAGTTATTTTTCCCTCAGTAATTGATTCCACTACTTACTGGAGCCAAATTTCAGAGTGAGACCTACACAGAATTTAATTTGGCATATTCCAGTATTTTTGGGATATAGGATTGGGTAGAAGCACACTACTAAGCTCCTTTTTTAGAGAATAGCTTTTAAAAATTTTAAAAGGAAATAGTGAACATGTTACATGATCTTGTCTTGGCTATACTTTTGCAAACCATATTATCATGTACACACACATTTACAAATAATACCAAACCAAGTTTCAGTACACACATCAGACAGAAGAACATTGGTAACTGTAAAGTAGATTTTTATACTAGTCACGTGTTTTACATTAACAAAAAAAAAAGGCATTTATAAATTAAATACTTCACATTTAAATTCCAGGCATTCTAGTGTAGTATGGTCACTGAAAAAGTCGATTTTTATTGTCAGAGAAATATTTTTAGGGGGGAATAGAAGAAATCAAAAGAATTAATGTAAATCTCTCCATTTTTATGAAGCAAACCTTGAGAAAAATACCTTCAGCTCAGAATCAGAGATATTTTATTGCTATTACTATTACGGTTAAAATTAGGAGTTTAAAGAACTGAATTTTCAAGGTCAGCATGCTTTCTAATACACTAACAAATACAAATTCAGTTTCCTAGATAAGATTACTACTATACTGTGTGATTTTACGGGGAAAAAAAAGTAAAATCTGTATGTGATGTTTTTTAATGAGGAATTAAGTGTGACCAATACTGCAAAGGTCATATATTGGAATAAATTTTATCCAAGGGATTAGTAGCATATAATATATTGGTTTCAAAAGAGTTTTATGTAAGAATGGTAAAAAACTCTTTTAAAAGTACAATAATGGATAAATAGCTGATTTTGAAAAAAAATCCCCAACTTAAATATATACTATAGTTCAAAATGGCTGCTATTAAACAGCTCTTTATGGCTATCTGTTTTTAAACTTAAGTATTATCAGCCATTATTTGGGGATAAATAAAACCTCATTTGTTCTTTAGATGATACAAGACTAGGCAAATAACACAGGGAACTCTGAATTCTTTGTATTAAAACAAAATGTGCATTATTATGGTCAAATGCAAAACCATGAAGATACCAAAAAGTTTGCAGTCATAACTGCAGAATGGGAGTCTGTATCCTGGAGAATGATGGAACTCTGTATCCTTTTTTTGGGCCTCCTGGTGCAAGAAAACATTGATAGGGTTTAAACCTCTGTAGAAAGAAAATGCTAGGTACTTAGAGTTTTTTGACTCTAACAGAAAAAAAAAAGTTTAGAAAAGCCACAACGGGACTTTGATGTACTTGATCATTGTGATGAAAATAATAATAATAATAACTGTAACCACTAGCGGTGGGAGAAAAAATATCCTGAAGAATGAGGTTGATATTCTTTATCTGTGTAGATAATGAACTCTAGAGAAAAAGGAAACTGTGGATTTTTTTACTCTTAATGGTTTCCACTCAGATGTAAATAGAATATATTGTAGACAAACAAAAATTACTGAAGTCATTAAAGGCATTATCAGGCTAAATTCTATGCACCTTGTGAGCAACCTAGTGCTAAAACTCAGGCCACCACTGAGTCATTGCTGGAGTTCCTTGAGTGTTCAGGTGGAACAAACACTAAGTTTCTCCAACTATATGGTTCGTATTCTCATTCCTGTGGATTTCTGCATAAGAAAAAAACAAAACAGCAACAACAAAAAAATTCAAACCCAACAGAACATAGTATCAGCAGTAATAATATGTAATCGATAGTAATAAGAGGTTGTTTTCTTCCAGCACCCAGTTTCATCATTCTGTTCTGATCTTTGACTTTAGAACTATGGATGGTAGGGAAATATTCCCCACTTTTTACAAAAAACACCCTACATTCACATTCATTGAGTCACATGTACTTGACTTTCTTTATCATACATTTTTTCAAGCAATTTACTATTATACCCTGCCTTTTATCAACAAAAAGTGTGTTAGTGCATGGTCTATACTTTGAGATTGCTAACAAATATACTGAGAAATACTAACTGTGCACTGGCTCCTAGGGGAGCAGGTCTAACAGTCAAACACAGTAAATGCTGTGTTTAAAGCAAGATATATGTTCTTTTTCTGCTACTATTTGGTTCTTCTGAAGACAGAATAGAATGAGCTCCAGTACCAGTCACCATTGTACAGTCTTTGATTGCCTACTTGTTCTCTGACATTTTAGTCTGCCCTCTTGCCCTTATCCACTTTCTAATAAATTAAAATAGTGCCTTCCAAGATACTTTTGTAAAATCTCCCTCAAGATAAAATACTGCAGAATGTTGTTTTCGAGTGCTTTCCCCCTAAAAAAAATAGCAGAATTATGGAGCTAGGTGAACATATTTACTCAGTCCGTATTTCTCCAGGTGATTTTTGACTGTGCTTTTGATTAAATTCTTGGAATGTTTGCACATATAAAGACATACATCTCTGATTAAATGCTTGGAAAAGACCTCTAAAAAGTGAACTCCTCACAAAGAGGAAAAAAACCCGGAATCTCTTTCAGAAATCACAAAAGAAATTTGCTCTTTCAACAGCATGTTTAATCCATCTGTCAGCTACCACTGAACCAGTGAATTACGTATATTTACAAAAAGAGGATGATAAAACTCATGTAATGTCAACACCTTAACAGAAGTTATGCTTCATGGTTTACATGGTTCAAAACCCTTTTTTTAATTGTGCTTCACTAGTCTTGCTGCTTCTTTCTGTGCAATAAATGATGGTTTCTCAGTCTATTTGATTTTAGAATCTTGAGGGAAATTAGATCAACTGCATATGTTATTTATATATATATATACGCAGTCAAGCTGCAAAGCTATGTAGCAGAATACTTTTTTTAGTCAAAGAAATGACAATATCCCAAGTTGACTTATGTTTCTAGTCCACCATTGATTATGCCATCCTCCTTATTCTGAAATACTGATAATGTTGCAAATAATTTCTTTTGATGATCCATGGTATGTTTCATAAACAAAAAGAATATGACATATCCTATCCCTATGGTTATTGTTCCTAAACATAAACCCTGTTCTCTGGAATGGACAGCATCTGAAACAAACAAGTGGCAATTAATTAGTCAGCAGAAATATTAATTTTAATGCATGTTTTCCAAAGACAGAGCTGTTTGGAATTGTTTATGCTTGGTTTGATTAACATATTCAATACCATGTTGATGTTTTCAATGGAGATACAGAATGCACTTGTGTCCTGAGGCCAAGCCATACCTGACAGAGTGGGAGTAGCAGACTGACAAAATTCAGTGGAGATTTGTAACAGAAAAAAATTTATTTTCTTATAGCTTAAAATGTTAGGGAAAACAGATTAGAAACAAATGGCTTATGATGCAGAAACTGTAAAAATTACAATCAAATACTCAAATCAAGGAGACCAGTGAAGATTACGAGCAATGGTATGTAACACTGAAGTAATTGTATTCCGGAAGCATACATATAAATTATTGTTTGATTATTATTAGAACCAAACAGTACTTGCCTAATACAATGTCATGTGAAAAGTTTATCTTGTATCTTTAATGTCAATACATCCACTATCTAAAATAAATTTATACCAGCACGTGTGAACATAGTGTGCTGCCATTTGAAATTCCAAACAATCTCTTCACCAGAGGAATAACAACAAAATGCCGAAATGAGTAAGTAATTTCTTTGTTCTCCTAGACTAAGCAACGAAAGCTGAGCAAACCTAACCTATTGGCTATTTGCACAACTTTTCTTTAAAATGTACCAGCGGAATGTAGTATCATTTATTCACACCTTGTGTAATCAAAAAAGTGGTTACTTTCAGTAAGAAGTTTTGTTTGGTTGGGAAAAATTCAATATTGAATAATGTCTCTCTCAGCACTGGGTACTCAACACATGAAATTAAATTTTTGTGAAAAAAACATAACCACAGTGCCAGTAAACACACAAAACAAGACTGGGGAATGTTTTTCTTCTTTTCTGATATAAAGTGTAGTTCATTTAGAAACGTGTATTAATGCCTTCTGTTCTGTGTTCAGTTCTTATTACTGCAGACCCTGCCTGTATTGAAATACTGGCATGTGGGAAAGCAAAATCTTTTGATTTTAGGAAACCTTTAGGAAATTCTGTCTGCTTCATGTTGTCTTGCTTTTTTTTTCCCTGTTCTTTAACTTTCAAGTTGCAGTACTGAGATTGCAACTGCAGGCATCAGTACGTATGCCTTCCTTTCTGAGTAGCTCCTCTATATTACACCTGTTGTCACTGCATTAGATACCCTGAATAAACAATTTAATAAAGCTGCAGCAAATAGACTCTGCTTAAAGTCTCCCTGACAGTAATAATGTTATAGTTTTGACTATGTTTGTAGACATCTTTTCATGCTCTGCTATTGCTAAATATTTTGCTACTCCAATCACTTGCTGCAGCAGATAACCATCAGTATAAAATGGAAAGTACAGCCACTTTTGACAACTGCTTCTCAAGTAACTTTTATATCACCGAAGGACAACCAAATAATAGGAAAATAAATAAATTTCCCAAACTCAAACGATGAGTTACTCTGCACAGCTTGCGACATGATAGCCTGAATCCATTTTTCTTGAGTTTGTAAACCAGTTTAATAACATTTAAGAGCTCTGAGTAATATCAGAATATAATCTATGATATGGTTAAAAGTGAGGTGGTGTGGAACACAACACTGTCTATTAAACTCTGTTTCCACAGAATCCTTATTAAATTTTTATAGATCTTTTTCTGTTGTTTTTAACTCCATTAAATTCTGTGTTCAAAAACACTCTTCTTTTTCTTCTTATCCTTAGCCCTCTCTTCTGACAGCTTTGTTGAATTTAAACTTCACAGAATTCTTTTTTCCTGAAAGGAGTATCCTTGAAAAAGGAAAAAAAAATTGAGGGACATATTTGTCATGAAATGTGGCAATCTGGGCACAAAAAGAGCACATCTAGGAAGGAGAATGCAGGGATAAGAGGTCACATTAATTTTAATAATTTATTTGAGCAATATTGTACTTTATGTCTACAAGAGCTGGTAAGCAAAGTAGAAATCCATAACTCATAAATTATTGAATTTCACACCTCCGTGGCTCAGTGAGCAATCATACAAATGTTCCTGTACAACTCCTAAAGGTGATCATGGACAAGGACTCCTTACATGTGTTATAATTGATAAACAAAGTTCTTAGTGAGACAAAAGCAGGAAATGAAGCTCTGCACTTTTCACCTTAAGCTTCAGAGAAAAATGAGCTCTGAATTGTACTTGTGAGTAGCCACAGAAACAGCACTTTTTTTTCAATTTTCTGATCTAAACTCAGCCATCTGATGCAGACTGGAAAAAGTTACTGAAACCTGAAACTCTCCACAAGATGAGATGATGGAACAGCTGCTTTATTTCTTTGTGCTGATGAAGTTTTAGCTTCATTATAAAACAAACATATGGAGGAATAATAAAGTCCTTCATAATCTATTTCTTATCACAAGGACAAATTCCTTGAAAAAGTGGAAAAAAAGATACAAGAGAAAGAGGGAAAATGGGACTTTTGTCAAAACAGTGTACTTACTTATTAATTAAAATAATCTTCCTTGATTTCAGACACAAGCTTGGGGGAACTGACATTTTAAGAAATTATTTCACACGCTCCAAATTACTTTGAGATGTAACTTACTCTCCCGGGTACACAGATCCTCAGGAGATCACCAACCAACCCAAAGTAATCAAAGTGCATGGTATCCTACCTGTATACCAACCATCTATAAAGAGCAAACACACAAATCTACTTGTTCCTGACAGAATAAATATCTATATACCTCTGCTTTTGGACAACAACATGTTGTTTTACAGTACAGTATTCTATACAGCAGCAACAATTATCAAGTCTACATCTGATGGTGATACAGATGATGAGGTTCATTTGCCTGCCCTAATTATGGTCAATCAGGAGTAATTGCTCTGAAGTATCTGACGTTTCCTTCCACTGTGTTTTACAGCCAGTGTGAAAAATGTCCATGCAGAAGAATTTGTTTCATATTAAAACATCAATTCCACTCCCTTTAGGTATTTGTGATACTATTAAAACAAACACTTTCTATACTGTCTGTCAATGCTAAAATCATTGATTCTAATAATTTTAAATATTTTGTCTGCAAGTCTCTAGGTTTCACAGAACTCTTTTACTACTAAATTTATTGGGAAAAAAAACCCAGAATTTACATCCTTATTATAACTTACTTTTTTTTTGCTAATCCCAATTTCAAAGACATATAAAAACACTAGTAAACATGCTACTTCACTTCCAATCCTGCCTTAAGCCTTAATACACTGCAGGTAGTGTTTCCATTTGTACATCAAAAATCAAGCTGACAAGCTTCCTGGTACTCTGCACATTGTTACCTTTCCATTAAGTTTAAAAAATTGTGCACTTTTCCAGCTCTTCAATAAGAATCCAGTCTGTCAGTATTCCATCAGTTAAATATGCATGCTCAACAGTGAGTACTATTAAAATATATTAGTAATGCAAAACTGAAAGTAATTTCTTAAGCACTAATATCAGCATCTAAATTTCTTATAATGTGAATTATTGTTAGCATTCTTAGCTTACTTGCAAAGAAAAGTTAGCAAAAAGGAGTAGCATCATTCCAGAACAGTTTCTCTTGCTAGCCCTCCTCTACCCAACAGTATATTCACTCGACAGCTTCATACTCTTGTCTTCTGAAAAATGTTTCCATTTAAATTCAACCACAGCATTGATGCTGAGTTCTTTCATTTCTAGTGTATAAAGAATTCACTAAATTTTGAATATCCCTACTCCTTCAGCACTGATGTCCCTTTCCATTGTTGTATTATTTCACTCAACCCATCCCCTCTCTGATCCCAAATTAGCATGTTTTACTAACAGTTAAGTAGATGAGTTTCAAAGGAGACCCCAAAAGACACTGAGCTGGATAGCTATCTTTTTTGACGTCACACTAACAAGTATCAGTCGATACTACCATGCAAGTGATGGATTTTCTCCACATAATATTAGAAGACACTAGCACAGTGTTTGTAGAACTAACACTACACCTTCCCATCCCAGTTGTATTCAGATACACAAATTCAGCCTGATCAAATATTTAAAGTCTTGAAGACACAGATAACATCAGCTGAGTAGTCTCAATTTTTTATTTTTATTTGTTTTATCAAAATTATGTGCAGACATCCATAACTGAGTCCACCACTCCATCAAGCTCTCTTTTCATAATTCTATTTAAATTTTATAGGTCTTTCTTGAAGAATCCATCTTTCTCAAGATTAAATGAGATTATAGCATCAATTAAAATAATTGATGAGGGATTTATTACTTTTTTCTACTATGGTCACACATCCTTTAATAAGACAACTTTCTGAATTCCCACAGAAAATTTACTGTTCAATGCAAGAATGAGATGATGTTAGAATGCTTAGGCACAAAACCTGATTCTGTGCATCTAAAATGAAACAAATGACTGAGTTGAAATTAGCATCTAAAATCAGAAATAAAATTTTTTTAAAATCTTGATTTGCCTTCTGGAAATTAATAGCAAATCAGTGCAGCCAATTATGCTTCTATCTAAAAATCTCAATTTTATTGCAGAAGCAAAATGATCTTCAAAAGCTCTGAGATAAAAATGAAGGCACAAATACACATATAGAAAATAGGATTCCTAAAAGATGAATTTTAAGTGAATAGTTTTAGGAGTCAGCCCTTGGTCATTTTAGTAGATGTTTTCACTTCCCAGTCTCTTCACGTCTACCTGATTTGGTAATCTCATAATTGCTTTGCATTCAAGAGTGGAGCATTCAGTCTTCTTTCTTATAGCTGACGTTCTGTACTTTGCCAGATATCTTGGAAAATCAGCTGTTGTGTGTGTTTTTGGATGCTCAAGAGCAGCTTTCAAATCAAATAGCAGCTGATAACGCAGTTCAAAAGATGTAAGTTCATTAGTGTACAGAAATTCATATCAGATAAACACATGTTGCATTTATGAATCTGATATTCACAGATACAATTGTGGCCCCATTTTTGTTGTGAAGTAAAAAATGTAATTTAAGAACCTATCTGCAATCTCAGAAGTTCCTCTTTCAATTTACTAATAAGCAGACATTTGTGACAGGCTACTAATTAAAAATAGAGATAGTTTCCATGTTCCTATCCAATCACTCATTATGTACGAGGAAGAATTGGAAAAATATTCTGCTTGACCTTTCCACTAACTGATCCTGTTGTCAGCTGCATCAATTCAGTGATGTTTCATATGGTTTTCAATTTGCAGAAACAAAGACAAGATAAATTTTAACCAAATGTCTCATAAATTTTAGATGTCACATAAGAAAAAAAAAGTGGTTGAAATATGTAATAGAAGGAATTATGGAAAAATAACTAGTGATATGACCAAACTGAGAAAAATGAAGTACAACAACACACTGGAGGAGGAACTAGAGGAAGTAGCTAAGTTGAACAGTGATAGGAACAGTGAATTTTATGGAACTTTGTGATACAGCAGCTGTGGTTACTCACCAGGCAAAAAAAAAAAAAAAAAGAGAAAAAGGTATACAGAGAGAAGAAGAAAAAAATTAAGAAAAATTGAGACAGTCAAGAAGAAAAGAAAAATTAAAAAGTGGAGATCAGTATGTGCAAGTGAAAGAACACTGATTTCAAGATACATGGACAAAAATGAAAGGAGGCAGTTCATGACTTTGATTTTTATGCTGTACTGTAACCATTTTACTGCTATTTTAGTTTAAGTGATGAGACCTACATTCAAATATATGAGATTACCTCCTTCTTTTATTTTTTGATATACAGCTAATATCTGACTAGTGATTAAGTCTGGACATGAGCTCCCAACTTGCCATGTAAAGACCAAAAGATGATTCAAAGTAAGAATGAAATATATCCTATTGGCAGAATATCAAAGCTCTGGGAATTAGAGAACTGTGCATTTTCTACAGCTTTTTAATAGTCTAACAAACCCTTGGAAATCTCAGCAATGTGCAATTATGTAATATGACCAGAGTGAAGCTGTAAAGATGTTGATGACATCTGATCAAAGCTTACTTAAAAAAGTTATCTGTAAGTCAATTAAAAGCCACTCAAACTTTCATTTCATTGCAATGTTTCGTTATCTGTTATCCAGTGCCCCCCATGTGCTATATTATCAGGGACTCTCTACAGTGATTATCTTCAGAAATTTAATTAAAATGTAATTAATTTTATGCTTTGCTTATTTAGTAAATTTTTAGAGAAAATAAGTCATCAGATGAAGCTTGGATTTAACCATTTGTTTTAATATCAAAAGCTATTGAATGTTATATAAACTGTGATATATGCTCTGACAGTAACAAGCACGAATGATCACCATGTCTATGGGATAAAAGAGACAAAACAGGCTGATCAAGCCAGTCATGAATTTTCCAAAAATGATTGAAAGTTGCATATTAGAAAATTATTTTTTAATTATTTGTGCATACCCTGATCTGCAGTTCCTTCTGATTATAATTTGAGCCTCATTCATTACCTGTTTATTTCCATGCATAAGAGGACCAGCACCACATGAAGGCCTAACTGCTAGTTGTCTCTTTTTCCTCATAAAGTGAAGTTAGCCTCCATGTTCTGGCGAGGCACCAGCAGGAATATTCACTTTCTGCTGATTTTGATATGGCAAACATGCAAGCAAGAAGGCTAACATTGAAGACCACGTGAACAGAAGCTAAACTTTTCAAAAGACATCTCAGCCATAAACATAATGTCACTAGCTATAGACATTGTCATTTACATTTGTCCCATGTACCTTGAAGTACCTGACACTCTTTTGTTGCTGCATCTCCCTTGTACGAAAGGAGGGAAATGGGCACTTCCAAAAGACAGTTCGTACTATGTAAGATCTAAGTCATTTTTATCATCTTGGATGTCTTCCTTGCTAAAGTTTGGCAAGATTAGTCCAGGCTAATGACTTTAAGGCATTTGGGCAACTCAGAATGTCCCTTCAGTTAGAATTTGTGCTCAAGGCATTCCCTGACTGTAACATTTACACAGAATTTAGGAAAAACTAACAAATGTACTGTCCTTCTCTGAGCTGCAGTGATCAAACATTCAGGCAATAAAAGGTTCTGAGAATCATCAAATAAATGACATTTTAATTTATTTCCTGCTAGCATCTGTATACACCTTGCAATTCCACTGCAGGAAGGCACTCTCCCTGGAGAGTTGTCACACTGCTCCCTACCAGCTATAAACTTACATCAGAATTTTTTTTCATGGCAATGCATTTAAGTCTCCCTGAAGGAAGGCCAGCAAAGTATACTGACTCTGGAGAAAGTGAGGATCTCAAATAGCTAAATATCCTATCCCAGTTTGTACTGGGATATCCTGAAAGATTATTTTTCTGGAGTGGCTGTAACAACTCTAGTATTTTTGGGGAAAAAAAAATAATTCCAGTGTTATAACTATGTCTCAGCTGCTTTGGTAAAACTGAGAGCAGTAAAAACTGTGTACAGTTACCTCAAGTACAGTTTAGAAGGCAAGATCTGTCAAGCAGCTGTCAATATTTCTAATAAACAGTGTTTTACTTCACTCAAAGCAGTTCTAAATGTCACCCTGTTAAAAAAAGGGGCCTCAGTAGCAAGACTATAGCAATCCAAAAGCAGTGAAAAACACTTCACCCAGAGTGGGTCTGTTGAACAGGGGCAAGCAGATCTGCCAGTCCCCCTTTACCTAATCTCTCAGCTACCCTGTCGTCTGTTCCTCTCACATGTCCAGTAATCTCACTCATGGTGTCTTTATTCTCAATAACATATCTCATCTATTATCAACTATAAGAATGTCTCCAAAACACATGCTTGTTTGACAAATCATCTTTTAGAAAATAATCTGAATATTGTATGAATTTTCTATCTTACTCAATTGTATTTCCCCCAGGTAAAACCCCTTAACAGAGCAGATTGCACCAACTCTTTTTCCCATTTTCTACCAAGCTCTGGATTCAAGCTAATAGTGCATGAATGCAAGTTGAATTAATTACTATTGCATGGCCAGACTGCCGTGAATGGCAAATTGAGACCCTTTGTATCTTCATCAATAGAACTGTTTAATTCCCAGAATGCGTAACTAAAAAAAACCCCAAACTTTTCTGTCCTTTTTTAAGGAAATTGTACTGTAAAAACCTGTGACTACAAAATGCACATTTCAGTCATCAGTTCGATTCAGATCTCCAAGTTTTAAAGGAATGATCACTTCAACTAGTTGACTTTTTGACAGCTTACCTTTTTCAGGAACAAAACCCCTTATAAAGTTGGGCTCTTTAAGATATTAAAATTATAGACATGTACAACAAATATTCAGAAATGGGGTATTCAAGATACCCCAGAAAACAGAACTTTGAAACTTTTTCCTTGTGGATCTATGATATGTCATAAACTCATTTCACTAATTGTATTAGAAATGTAGAAATTAGAAAAGTAGATCAAAGATTCCTTTAATCCTTATCTACTTATTTCTGCTTTCATTATGCACCCTACATATTCCTTTTTATAATTTCAATCAGCTGGCAAGTTTTTTATATCTTGACTGATATAGATGCTCAAGTATACTAACACATACTTAAATTTCAGATTTAGTAGATGACTACTGAAATAATTTTTTTGATTGTATGCTGCTTCTGTTTAAAAATCAAGTCAGTTACACACTGAACTCATTTGAAATACTTAGTCTGAACTTCAGGCTTAGTTTAACTATAATAATAAATTACTACAATAAAGTTTAACTATAACAATCAGCAACTATTTTTATTTAAGATTGAGACTGATATTTTAACTTTTTATGCACACGAACAAAGATTTTGAAATTATGAGTCATGATGCATTATACTCCCAAGAAAGATCATTGTAAATTTTAACACATATTTAAATGACGTAGGCCAGAATCTATTTTTCCTTAGATTGACAAGGTTTCTCATTATGGTAGCACTCTGAGTTGACAAGGCATTTAAACATGGCCATAATGTCAAGTCTGGCAGTCTGATTGAAGTCAGTGATGCTTTTTGAATGCTTAAAATTAGGCACATTGTGAACTGCCTTATTCAGCAGGGATAAGAGTGATCGTAGTTATTAGATTATCATTTAAAAATAAGGAATCACTTTTGACTGGAGTTTTTAAACACTCCAGACAAATACCTGACAAGCATGGGTTAAAAAAACAACCAAACAAAAAAAGTTAAGAGTGAATGTAGATTAATCAAATCAAATTATATTTTCCAATTTTGAAATTCTTTAGTTGCTTAAGACAGAGAGATGTGTGAAAGAAAGATCACTCTAAGTAAGTTTAAATTCAAAATGTTGATATATAAACATTCTGAAGATGTAAAATTACATATTTCTTTCCAAAAGGACCTTTAACATGTGCTTAAACAGTGACAATTTTTACATTACATGAGTCAACTCTATCTATTAGTAGATAGATTATCAGACACATTTCCAAGCACGTGCCTTAGTAGTTTGGTTGGAGGTACTCTACTGATCCTGTGATTTTAAAAATAAACATACTATCATGGAAAAAAAAAGTATCGTCTTTTTTGTCTCACATGATCCTGCCTTCTAGAAAATTTATTAATTATTTTATTAACATATTTTCTAAGCTTTCTGACTTCTGCTTTGAATCAATTTGGTCTACTGAATCAACGTTGACCGAAACCAGCCTTATGTTTGTCTAGCTAGTAGAGGATACTACACAGGATTTATAAAGCAAGGAAATGGTTATAAGCTAAAAATTTGAAAGCTCAATTTTCATTAAAAGATGAAACTCAGTTCTTCTGAATTTCTAACAAAACTCATAGATTTTTTTTCAGAGGATATTTAAGAAAATTTGAAGGTTATAATGTTCATTCTTTTTAGCAAAATTTTTACAGGAAAAAATATTTTTTGATCAGTGCTTCTTAAAGCCAGTGTAATTTTAGACAGCAGAAATACTTTCAGCGTCTTAAAACTGTGAATTTCTGGAATGAGGGGAAGAATATTCAGCATAGACAGCATGCTTGGTCCTATCTCTTTAAATCTTGCACGTGAGGTAACTCACCTATTTCTAGTATGGAATGTATCATATAACAGGGATATCCTTATAACTTTTTGCTTCCCCCGTGAGAAAAGATTGCAAATGTCTTCTGTAGTAGTAACTCGCCCCTTTCCCAAAATAACTCTGAATCTGGATACAAGAATTAATGTTTTTAGCAAAACTTTCTTCTGCTTCCATATTAGTTCTGAAGTCCTTCATTAGAGACCAGCTACACACAAGTTCATGTCACATGATCTGTATCTCATCTCTCTAGAATCTAAATTTACACAGCTATATCTATACTAGGAAGTACATTGTTGCAGTTATAGATCAAAGCATTTGTTGCTCAGGCCCATATGCTTACACTATATGCAGTTTAGTGATTCTTCTTCAGATTAAATTCCATCTGGAGCATATTCCCATGTACAGTTTGATTCCAGGAGGAGTAGGACCACCTTCATATGTGCCCAGATTGCACCATCACATTTAGACCTACGAGAAAAGAATCAAGCTTTTGCTCACCAAACTGCCCTGCAAGCTGAGTCAGTGTATGGGATGCAGGGATGAGTGGGGGATCTGCTTCACAACCTCACTGCTGCCCAGTCCCAGTCCCCCTCACTAATCCCCCACCCATATGGATACAGTGTATGGTCAACTGAACTTCCCTTAGGGTGGGATGAATTACGTTTCAATTATGACTGTCCATTCGGTAGAACATTGAGGAAGTTAACAATACCATTTTTAAACAAAACAAAAAAAAGGTCTAATTTTAAGGTGGTTGAAGCCAAATAAGAGGATATTTACATTCTAACACAACAGAAATTATAATAAAGAAATTATATTCAGTTTGCTTTTACTCACTACCAGTGTTTACTCACTATACACTGCTTATTAAAATAAAGCAATGGTAGTGTGCTGCAGGTTTTGAATGATAGGTTGTCCAATGGACATTTACTTTATCCTGCGCTAGTAGAGTAGTCTTTAATAGAAACTAGTGCTGTTCCTCGTAAAGTTAGGTTTGAATCCTAGTCAGATGCTTTAACATTTCTAACATCCTTGATGTTTCTACTGACACTTTTACCAGACAGATTATTTTTAACAATACTTCAATTTATTAAATTAAACTGTGCCATAATCTTTAAGTCTATTGAGGACTAACTTCCTAATAATATTTAACTTCTTCAGATTATATTGTGTCATCTGAGAGTTTTTTCCTTTGACTTCCTCTACTGTAATTAAACCTACCTGAAACTTTGGTAAATCTTCTAGAGTTGAATCAATGGATGTTAACATCTCCTTTACTGGAATAGATTTGGGCACTAATGAGATTTTTAAACCTCAATTTAAGCCATTAAACTCCTTTTCACTTATTTTTAATGGCTAATATATAACTATTTTTACAGCTCTAGAATGATTAATTATAGCCTGATTCAGTTTCAGATTTTAATCAATCTCTCATAGTTTTGTTTAATTATATTTTACTTACACATTCCTATGTGCCCATATAGGCTACCCAAAACTTTGAAATTTTCTTATTTCTCAAAATGTTTCACCCATTACTCTGCAATGTGCTCAGTCATCCAGCAGTTGGTTCTGACTTCACTGTTTGAATAACAACTAAAAAACTTCACTTTATTCAGCAAATCTGTTCTTGAAGACGGTGGTTGCACAATAAAATTATGCTATGACTTTGCTGATTATTTCTATCACCAAAGAAGTTTCTTGTCCAATACCCAAAAGGTGATATCTAGGCTGCACAATAGTATAGGCACATCTGAGAGAGCATTTTAAATGAGCTACCTCACCTAGCTGGACAGCAATAATTTTTTCAGTGCCTGTAAAGATTTTTCAGGCTGTATTGAAGCTTGTGCTGCCAGACCACTTTGATTGCTCATGCAAGTAATTCTAAAGAGAGTTTGGGTGCAACTACAGCTTCAGAGAACACTATGAACTTTGATATTTTCATTGTATTTTTCATATATTATGGTAGAATTCATTGTCTCTGATCACAAATGTGAGCTCTTCCACAGCAATTTATTGGATTTTGATTAAGATCACTACACTTTGCAAATATTACTGTGTTTTCTTAACTGTTCTTATTCTAAGGAAATCACCATTTCATACAGATATTAGGCAGGTTCATAGGTCCTGCTGTCATTATGATGATTATCCTTTGGAAATTAAATACTGTTGAGCCTCTGCACTGTCATAATCACAGGTTAAAACTATTATTTATTATAGGGGAAAAAAATTGTGATCTGTCATTTCCATTAAGTATGTTTTTCGAAGAAAAGATAAGCATAAAAATATATGAATGGACAGCAGTACGGAGGCATTCTTGGAAAGATCTGAATATTTCCTTAAAATCTTTATAAAATCAACTTTAGAAATGTGTTTGCTGTTAATGTATTTTAAATTATTTTAGCAACTTGTTTAAGAATTCAAAGACATTTTCCTTTCACAGTTTACTCACTTTATACTTTCTCTTCCTTTAATAGCTTTTTGACTACAAGACAGCATTGGTGAGTTTCAAAAATGCAATGCTTAAATGTACTTTAAACTTGTGAGTTTTCCAACATGTAGGTTTTGCAAGTTCCAATATTTGAAAGAAAAATAAAATCATTCCCTGACTATAGGCTACAATTCATATTATCTAGAATCTTCAGGGCAACAAAGACTATACTGGAGATGCAATTGACAGTATTCTACAACAGCCATGGCTAAATTAGTCATGCCTCAAAGTAACTTGAAATTGTTTGTTTTTTAGTCTTCAGGAACCCAAATGACAAACAAGTTATTCCCACATCAGGAATCTTTCTAATAATCGTAGTGATAGATTTTTTTGTTGCCTAATTGGGGGTCAATGCCTAATACATTTGGTTTCAAAAATTGTGTAAAAAAAGAAACAGAATATTTTTATAGAGATAGGCATCTAAAAGACTAGTGAGCGTGTTGTATAGTGTTACTGCTGGTACTTGCTTTGTCCTCTACTCCACGTCTCAAAGAGCTTTTTGATTTTTGAATGTGAGGGGACATGATACAGACCTATTGCACCCTGAGCCTGATAGTTCTCATCTTTTTCTTTAAAGTGAGAAACACAGCTTAAGAATATGTGCAAAACCATGAGAAATAGCAAATGAACAGTGTAACTTGAATTATATTGTGTAGACTTTAGTAGGTGGTTTGAGGACACTAATTGATGCTGGGGCTGGTTTAGTCTCTGCTGCTGTATTTATGAATTACACTGGATCTCCTGATATAAATCTCTGCATGGATCTATGAGACTGGTTTATGTCTAATTCATCATCTGGTGGTGAATGATAAAAACATGCACACTGCAAGACAGCCTCTACTCTGAAGAACTTGCGGTGTCTCATGTTGCTGAAATAGAACAGTGTATCCTGGGAGACAGAACATACAGACATTCATGTGTTCATTCTGACAAATGCTCTGAGTAAGATGCTGGCAGTGTTAATAAAGCTCTGTGATTTTGCTGATATACTCAATCTCTCAAAAGACTTCTACCAGTACTCTTTTACATTTCAAAACTGAATGAAGCCTTTCAGTTTTATGTCATCTAGGACAAAGCAACAGGAGATAAATATGTACGGCTCTTCTAATAAAGTTTTTTAAACAGTGATGCAGCCAAAGATTTTGAAACAGAACATATATTTGGCTTCCCTCATTAGATACAGACTAGAAATATTTTGCATTTTGAATTTATAGAGAAAGATAGTGTTTTAGAGGCTATATGGAATCACAGAATTCTTGACCAAAGTTTCACTAAGCAGTTTTCAGCAGTAAAACTTTTACCACTAGCTTCAACTAGCAAATCCAGGTAAATGCCAAAAATCAGGTAAATCCATAGCACAGTGGATCATAAAAGAAAAGTCACTAGAGCTTGACTCTTTTAGAATACAAGCCCTTTGTCAGGCAGATGTTGCATATTGTAGAGTTTCACCTGTGTTGGAAACTACATCACAAACAGTTCACAGAAGGTTTAGGGTTCTTTACAAAAACTAAAAAGATTAATCTTTTTATGGTTTATGTTACTCATCAATGTGCTATGTCCATTACAGAGTTGCACAGAAAGACAAAGGTCCATGACTTAAATTTACAATTCATGTTTCACCACTATGAAATTCATGGCAAGTTTTTTTAATTGAAGCAGCAAACTCTACTTAGGGTAGGTACATTTCAGATTTATCAACAAAAGAGACATGTTAAAAAAAAATGGGAGAAAAATGGAGTAAAAAATTTACAGCTACGAAATAATGTCTTTTAGAGGATACAAGGACCAGGAAAGAAAAGCCAGGCTTCCATTTCTCCAGGCTCAGATCAAGAAGATATATATACCTTTTTCCAAATCTCAGTGCAGCTTCATTTTGAAGTGGAGATGTTAAAGCAGTCTGTGGAAAATTTTCTCACTGCTTATGTAAACAGGCAGAAGCGTCAAACATCGGATCTTGAAGCTTTTGTACAAATTTCCTCCCAAAAACTTGGGTCCCAGCTATGCAGTGGACTCTTTAGCAGTGAACCCTTTCCCCAGAAGCAGACTGCTAATAGTACAGGCTTTGAGAGTTTGCATTTGCTGGGCTCACACAGGTTAATAGTTTTCCATTTCACATCCTTTCCATTTGTATCTTGATGAAAATCATCTTTATCAAAAGCAATTTTGCAAAATCAAGGTAAATGTTTAAACACAGGGAAGAGGGTTTGACACTGACTATCAAATATAATGGCTAGAGTGTAGTTGATTCAGATCTTTTTTAACAGTGGTGGCCTTTTTTTTCGTTTTTAAAATGTCCTTTAAAAAAATCTTGTAAAAATTTGCATTTAATAGTGTCAAGGGACAATTTTAATCTTTGCTTTAAATTTCAACACTGTAAACATTTTTTTTCTAAAAAGTATTTGAATAATGCAAGAAGTGTTCTGTACACAGCACATTTTCATCTGATTTCTATATTTTTAGGAGAAAAAGAAACTTCCATTTTCTTAGATTAGAATTTGCTGCAATGAGCTAAATATGGCAATTTGATTAGCTAGATAAAACATGCTTTTTTTTTTTTTTTAGAAACTCTCACTGCAAATCTTAAAAGGTTACATTGTTATTTCTAGGTTTAGTCAGTTGTAAAATAAATTACCTATATTCACACACATGCTGCTTTACCATTCATACACATGCTGCTTTAGAAGAGGAGTAGAGGAAAGGTTGCACATACTGAAGATTCCATATTTCACATTCAAGAAAAGAATAAAAGATGCTGACTCTCTGAAAATTTAATGTACATCTCCTACCAACTTAATGATGTCTCATGGAGTTAGTCCAAAATGTATCAAAGAAAATATCTGACAACTTTTTCACTGTGCCCTCAAAAATTATTTCACCAAAGCTTTTAAAATGCTGCATGCATGAGCACAAATATTCAGTAACTTAAACAACATATGTGGTATTATTATTATTGTGTTAAGTAGTCTAGTTATACTGAACTCAACAGAAACATGAATGCTGAAATGGTGTACCAACATTTCCATACAGTAAACAGCATGTCTAGAACATAGGCTACCTCGTACTTACTCATGTGAGTAATTTCAGGGAATTTAAGGGGGCCGCACCGGTCAGTAAAGAAGGCAGGACTGAGTAATTAATTTTATTTCCAGCTGTTGAGATTTCAGATGATAATTCTAAGCTCTCTAAGCAAACATCTTCTTCTTCTTTACTTCTTTCCAGGCAGACTGATCAGAGGTGCTTTGGGGATTGGCTGTGTGCCCAGTTTCCACAAATGTCAAAGACTCCTGCACACTGAGTTAATTAAAATTGACTGCTTGTCTTAGATGGAAGAAACAGGCCAAATTCTGGCTTGTTCTAAAAAAAAAAGGGATTGAACAATTTAAGCAAACAAAATAACTGGCTACTAAGCTAGGGAATAAAAATAACATATTGCTTTGCCTTGAAAAAAGCAGATCATATTTTTATTTTGCTTTCATTTCTGCCTCAAGGGTGCTTTTTTTTTCCATTGTGTTGTTTTTGATTTTCCCTTTACCTTGCTGCGGTGAATTGTAAATTGTTAGATCTGTATATCCCAAGGACAGGAAGGCATATATTAAATGAAAGATATAGACAGATTTTACAGACTGAAGCTATAAATGACAATAAAAAGTCTGATCTTGCAGATGTTTAAACCTCACCTTAAGTCTCCCCTTTTGACTGAAACTTCCCCAGTGCTGAGTGTGACTTTCTCACTGAAATGAACCAAAAATGCTGCGGTCTACATAGCTCAGCAGCTGTCACATGCCTAAAAGCAACCAAATACCAAAGATCTCCAAAGGATATTTAATATGCATTTCCTAAGAACAACTGATGGACACTGACAGTAGAGCTCTCAATGAACTAAAAATATGTTCAAGATTTGTAGCATTTGTGACCTCCTTAGATTAGGGGGTTAAAATTCGCACATTTCTGAAGATTTTTTTTTTTTTTAAACTTTTAGTGTGTACTGTGGCCTCAGGTTAGCTAGGGGAAACACTCCCTACTTCTTTGTCTGCTACTCTACAGGGAATACTATATGATTCATAAGAATATAGAAAGAGGTGAAAGAAGAAATCAGTGGGGAGTTAGAAGCGCTAGAATGTGCATTCTATAATTCACCATTTATAGTGTTCAAAAATTCTATCTTTTCTTCAAGAGGCTCTTTTATGTTTTTTATTAATCAGTCCTCTGGGGAATAAAGATGAGCAGATTTGACAAGAAACCCATCACTAACTATTTCCCTGATGAATACCCACCCCACAAGGTTGCACAGTCATGCGCAGTGTGTTTCTAGTGGATCTTGAATTCTGCTTTGTACAGTTTAAAATCTTCATCTGGCAAATAAAGAAGATTTCTAAAGAAAAATATCCTGTCATTTGTTAGAGCACTCTTCATGGGTAAAGTGACGTGAATTTGCTGGTAGATGACATCATATCACAGCTTTATTTTAAAAGAAAAGGCTTTGACTTTTTAAAGGATCTATCTCCAGATAGGTTTCTACCCTCTGAATACGAAATGAACAGATGTATCTCCTTACGGGACTAACTCCGCAGCCTCTCCTTAGGGTTTCTTATTGATTTTATATATGTGACTTCCTCAGCACAGTGGCTGATCTGGTTTGCAATCTGAGATTTAAGCATCTCTCTGGGGATGTAAGAGGTGCCCTCAAATCAATATATAACCTCAAAATATATTTTTAGTGTTATATTTTTGTGTTTTCCCAAGGGAATTTGTTTGAAAACCAGACTTTTCTTTTTATGTGTTCTAAAACAATCTGTCTGCAAACTGATATCACTGCTCTATCTACATAATTTTAATAGTGGGGAAATGTTTCAAATCCCATTCATAAGAGCAGTGTGGTATTAATTTTACCTCTTGGAATGATCTGCATATCTAAAGAGAATTATCAATTAATCATAGCAGGGTATTCACAAAACAGGCCATGGAAGGAACCAGGCAGACTAATGTTTAACCAAGGGGTAGTAATCTCTCCAGTGTTCTTTCAAAATGTGAATTTATAGGCCTCAGGAACCACTTTCAAAGGAGGATGCAAGATTCAAATAAAATTGTTAGCAGATAAAAGTTAAAAAATACTTTACATGCTAAGGATTTTCTTATTTTACATCTATCTATCTATCTATCTATCTATCTATCTATCTATCTATCTATCTATCTATCTATCTATCTATCTATCTAAAATGTATAAAAAAATTAAGGAGAGAAGCTAAGATACACATTTGACCTTAATTCTGTAGAGTCATATGTGGTTCCACAGTAAAATCAAGCTTTTTACTACTCTAATTCTGACTTATTTTACATATACATACAGTATTTTTAGAAAATACTTTAATGAGGTAAAAGGCTAAATGTGCCTTCCTGAAATGTAGGTATTCTTCTCAATAGAAGAACCTGTACGCATTATAAATTGAATGTAGAACTTCCTCTCTAACCTGTTTTTCCATTGTGCTTTTAAATGCCTATTGGATTGCATGTTGCCATTTGGGAGGATTTTTGAATGTATTGAATAAATATAAGTATGAGGAAATAAGGTTATGAAAAGTGCTTGCATGTGTCATCTTTTTGTTGTCTTTTCACTGTGAGATTATTTTCAGTTTTTCACTGAAACTAAGAAGCAAAATACCACTTGCATTGCACTGAACAGATTTCCTGAAATCCTCTAAATAAATCACATTTTAAAGAAAAGAAAATATGATTTTTTTTTTAACAATTATAAACTCATCATCATTGACAAAGAGAAGTTAATTGATATTTGGGAGAATCTTTTCTTTCTCATTTTTTGGATGTATCTGCAATGCATAAAGCTGGTCACTGTCAGTAAAGGAAATTTATCCTGGTCTGTAAGTGCTCCTGGTATCTCATCTAGAGCTTGTTGAGAAGAAACTTTTGTATATTGTTGAATTGTGAAACATATGCCTGGTTTTTTTTTTCTTAAAACCTTTCTGCATTTTGATATTAAATTATTTTCCTCATCATCCTTCATTTTTTTCCCATTAGTTCTTTTATCAACAAACTGAAATGAACAACTATTTTTAAAATATTTCTAGAACAGAAATTTAAATTAGTAAGCATTTCTGCAGTATTTAAATGTAAATCTGCGACACCTTAAAGAGATGGAAGTCTGAAAGGAGTTAGAGGTCAGATGAATTGTAATAAAATAAAAAATTAAACAAAATCCTTTACTAAGGAAATGTGCTTGATCCAACAAAAATTAAATGGTTAAAAATGTAAAGTTACAAACTGCACTGATTAATTCTTAACTAAAAATATCCTGAACTACATATGTTGGAATCATGGCTACCTCTTCAGACCTGCTCTGATGGTCTGTTACTTCCATTCTTTTTTTGGCAAAGAAGTCAGCTCTAAGAATGGTTCTAGATGACATCAGAAATGGAATTTTTGCCAGAAATCCTTGGCTCCCTGTCCTGGATTCAGGTCTGTAGTGGCTTGACCTTGGCTGGATGCCAGGTGCCCACCAAGTTGGTCTATCACTCCCCTTCCCAGTCAGACAGGGGAGAGAGAATAAGATGGAAAATGACTCATTGGTTGAGATAAGGCAGTTTAATAAAGCTAAAATGAAAGTTTGTGTATGCACAAGCAAAAAGAAAAATAAAAAGGCTTATTCTCTGCTTCCCATTAGCAAGCAATGTCCGGCTTCTTCCTGGGGAGCAGGGCTTCAGCACGCAAACATTCCAAGCAACGAATGCCCGCCCCCTCTTCCTCCTCCTTTCCTTAGCTTTGATATCTGAGCTGATGTCATGTGGTATGGAATATCCCCTTGGTTAGTTTAGATCAGCTGGCCTACTTGTGTCCCCCACCAGGATCTTGTCCTCAGCTGGGGATGGGGAGCATGCTGTACCAGCACTGCTCAACAGTAGCCAAAACTCTAGTCCGTTATCAACACCTTTCCAACCACCATTGCAAAGCACAGCCCTGTGAGGCCTGCTATGATGAAATAAACTCCATCTCAGCCAGAACTGATAAAAGCCCATTCTGCACTGGTTTTCCTTCCCTCTGTGTTTGTTAAAATAGACACTTGATGAAAAAAAAAGTAAGGGAAACCTAAGGTGTAGCTGTTTATACACGTTATGTAAAGTTTAAAGTAAATACCAATTGTAACACGATATGTTCAGTGAGACTCATGAATAATTCTTAAAGGTCATTTTTATGTAGCCTTTCACTTTTCCCTTTCTGCTAACATCCTATACTGATCAAAGGTTCCATCAGATAGAAGAGTCTTAACACTGGAAATGTAATTCAGCTGGCTAGTGCTTACTGTTGGCCTGGGAACCTTTGTGCATTGACTCTATACAGGTTATGTATAATTTTCAGACTGAATACCCTTGGTATCACTTAACTGTTTGTTCCAACTCACACCACTCTGTCTGGAGTCATTGCTTCAGTCTCACTTCCACTGATGCCATTCTCCACTCTTTTCTTCATTTCTTTTTATCTTCTCTCCTATCTGACTGACCTCCCTTCCCTCATCGATCTTCCTTTAACAAAAATCCACTTGAAAAAGTTAAAAGCGGGACACAACTCAAACAGAAAAATGGAAAACCAGCAGGAAGACTGCGAGCCTAGACATTATTTGCTCTTCTCTTGTCAAGCTCCATTACTTGAACTTGAATAGCCTGCAATGCTTTTAAGATGCCTCACAAATTCTCTAGCAACCACACGTGATGAGTAAGTGATAAGTAAATTAATTTAGTCTCTTTTTAGCAGAAAGCACAAGCCCTAGAGGGCATCTGATCTGTGATTCTCCCCATAAATTCTTGGCTTCAAGTCCCATCCTCAGGTCATGCACAATTTCTATTATGCTTCTTTCTTACTCTAGAGGTTAAAATGGAAGCCTGTTAAACTACAACACACGGAAGAAGAAATTGTGGCACTGTTCATGTTTTTCCTGCTGTCAGTAGTTTCAGAATGCTTAAGAAGTTTAGGAGGTTTTTTCAAGATATCCAGTTTGTTTATTTCTCTTCCTCTAATCTAGGACTTGAAGAAATAGTGAGGCTAACAACAAAAATGAAGAAAAGCCTTAATTCTGTTTCTCACACTACCTCATGAATTTGAAGTAACTTCATTCAAGTTGAATGAGGGAGACGAAACAAAACAAATCAATTTTTCACTAGAGGTATATTTACCACTAGCAAGTCCTACTTTTTTGGTATTGTCTTCTAGGGTCAGTGAAAGAGCTAGGGTGAACAGACAAAAAAAAAAAGTAAAATAACCCCTGGATCATTAGTCAATATCATGCCAATGAATGAAGTAAGAATAATGTTGTGCCTACAGAAAAAAAAGACAGCTTTTCGTGCAATGAAAATAAGTACCTAAATCCCAAATAGTAGACTAATGAACTGGCATCATAATGGATAGTGGTGTTTACACACCAAAAAGAATTGAAACAATCCTTCAATAACCAACAGTGAGTATATCTAAAAAGGAACTAAAAGATCACATGATATAGCTTTGAGTTACAGTTCAGTGAATTAGTATGCTGCAGGTGTGATCAAATTAAAGTTAGATAATACCGCCCATCAAAAGCCCCATTTTCACATTGTTAGAGAAGGAGCCAAAAAGCCATTTTCATTCTATAGGATTTAAGGGTCTCCGATGTTCATTACAGCTGGTACTGATTTGTCTTGTGATTACATTTCTTTCTTGAAAATGTTTCCTCCTGCTCTTTGTTAGAAGTCCAAATAGAGAAATTTAATCTTTCCTCTGGAGATCTGCCTTTTGCATAGCACAATATACCATTTACAACAAGGGCTTAAAAAGATTTTCAAGAGGAAATAAAGGGATCTCTTAACCTTGCCATGGTGTAAAAGGGTGATAAACAGAAATTTTGAGTTGGTAAGGAGATACTGAATTTATATGCTGGCAAGATGTACACTCGATTTGAGGAACAGAGGTGTAGCAGCCTTACAGTTTCGAAAGAAAAAAGGGTGTAAACACATAAGGGAAGTAACTTCTCTCTTTAACACTAAGTTCATGATTGACAGTGAGTACAGGTCATCCTGTACTTGTTGAGGAGGTATTCTTCAGTGGGAACAAGGCTGATTGATAGAATCTGAATCATTTCTACCCTGGACTTCTAGAGGGTAGATTTCGGCCTACTCTGCGGACTGGTTCAGAGGGTACCTTGGGAAAGAGCCCTTGAAAACAAAGGGGTTCAACAGGGATGGACAGACTTTGAGAAGGAAGTTTTGAATGCACAGGAGCAGGCTGTCCCAACGTACAGAAAGGCGATTCGTCAGGGAAGATACCCAGCCTGGCTGAACAGGGAGATTTTGCAGGAAATTAGGGAAAGAACACAGCTTACCGACTATGGAAAAAAGGGCTGAGGAAGAGTTTAGGAATGTAGTTAGGTCATGTAGAAAGAAAATTAGAGAGACAGTCTAGCCACTTTTGTTAGGGATAAGGAGAAATGCTTCTACAAATAGATCAGTAGCAAAATGAGGGGAAAGGAAAACCTCCATTCTTTGCTGGACATGGGGGGAACAGAGTCACCAAAGATGAGGAAAAGGCTGAGGTACTTATCACCTTCTTTTCCTGTTTTCAACAGTAAGACAGATTGTCCTCAGGACAAGTGACCTCCAGAGCTGGTAGAGACAGGAAGCTGAATAACCACCCCTGTAATCCAAGAGAGAACAATTACGACCTGCTGAGCCACTTGGATCCTCACAAGTCTATGGGACCAGATGGGATCCACCCAAGGGTGATGAGGGAGTAACTGAACTGGACCCAACAGTGATTCCTGGGTTGATCCATCAGTGGTATAAACACCTTTATACACACACACACACACACGCACACACACACTTTGTCTTTTAAATTGTAGTCAAATTGAAAATTTATGATGCACTAGCAATGGATTGCTGTATTTAAGGTTTTGATAATTTTTAATACTTTGGTTACTTCTCTGATGATAAATATTCCAGCCTTTGTCATTATCATTGGCACAGGAAAATGTATCAACAGACACATCCCAATAAGAAACAAACTGAAATATAAATAATTCTCTGTCCCAGTGGAACTCTGGACTTTTCAACTCCAGAAGATTCCAGAGAGGATTGTAACATATCTGAAATCAATCAGCAAGACAGAAAGCTCAGACAGGGGGCTCTGGGCGTGAAAACAGCAGGAGCGCAGAGGTATGATGAGGTAGAATACAGTAGTGAGGGCAGTTATATATTTTGTGTTCCCATAATTTCATTTATGATATGTTGTAAGAATGATTAACAAAACTCTTTTATTTTGTATATTTCATTCTCAATTGTTAAAAAATCTAGAGTACCAACTGAACATTTAATTTAGAGAGGGGATTTATGAAAGGAAGACATTTACTCCACATTCTAATTATATAAACTAGTAGTACTGTCTAAGTAATGAAGCTGGGTTTTTTTCATGTCTCATGGGTTGGATGAACTTTAATTTCTTGGGAGGCTATACTTACATAATAACATAATTGTAGTACAAATTTCAGTTACATGTAAGCAAATCTACTAATTAAAACCCCAATTCAGAACCAGTCAAGGATGCCTCTAGCTTATTTCGAAATGTGCTTTTAAATCTACACTTATTTAGAAAAGCACTTAAGTATATGCTTAGTCCATTGAAGTTAATGTTTGGTGCTTTTTCTCCTGAAGTTTATATAAGTCACAGCTACAAGAAAAAAGTGAAAGTTGAATCAACTATGCTTTGACTGTGATCAGTAAAAAAATCGCCTCATTGCATCACTTCATTCTTTGTATTCAGTGAAATCAACATAGTTTTAGGCATTTAAAATCCTATATTGCTATTTTTTTGTTGTCCAGCACTGCAGTATCACTGTAAGCTAACTGACTTGGATTCTGGCATACAAAACTTCCAGAGAAATTTTAAATTAGTTAGTATTACAAGAGATCTATTGAATTTGATGATATGTAAACCAAGTAGAATTCGATTAAATCTTTATATCCCAGGAATTCTTTGAATTTATTAATTAATAAATAGAAGAATATTATTTCAGTAGTGTGCATTTATACATAACTATTTTACATTAAGAGATTTTTTTTTAAAAATAACATCCTGGAATACTAGGAGGAAATATATAAGAAATCCTTGGGAAATATGCAATAATTTTATTACTTACAGAAAAAATTCTTGAGTTTGGTCTTTCCCTAAATGTTTTGTGTAGTTAGTCTTTTTTTTTTTTTTTTTAGCCTAATCAGTTCAGAATAGTTAATCTCACTCTTGACTGTGTAGCCTATAAGCACTTGATATATACTGTTTACAGGTTCCAGCTCTGAAGAAGAGAAGAGAATAAATACAAACCTGATGGATGAAATTCTGGCACATACTGCTTGGACCTCTGTGGAATTGTTTGCCTGCATGGTTACAGAAAGGAGTAGACATGTAAAATGATTAAGCTGTGCCTATCAAGAAAATTACCAGACTCTTCTGTATATCTTACAGGGATTATTTGATACTGGGTTTTAAACAGATACTGAGGAAGCTGAAGGACAGAATATATCCTTGCTTCACACACTGTGTAGTGGAATATTAGCCACTGTTACTGTTTTAAATTGCAGTTGAATTACTCCAGGAAAAACTGAGAAGGTGTTTAGAACTGGTGAAAGAAAAAAAAAAGAATAATGTAAAGGCTAAAGAAAATAGGAAAAACCTCAGCCTTATTGTATTAGAAGGTGGATTGATGTGATCCTAAAATGTCTCGATAGCCACCATGCTGGGTTCTCAGAAGGACTATGAGAGGATTTTTTGTGAGGCTTAGGATGTAGTATTGGCAAAGAAACATAAACCTACTCCTAATGCCAAATAAAAGCATCAGAAGGGAATAGAACATGATAAATTTCTCAAGATAAAAGCAGTAGGAAGACAGCTAGTCAACAGCTGTGAAAACAGAATTAAAACTTGCATAAATTGGAAATGGTATTCCCTAACCCAAAGCTGAATCCAAATAATAGAGCATATATAATCTCAACACAGGATTCAAACTGGGTCAACAGGACATCATGACTAATTTTGTGGATGACTGCCAACATGCTCAGGCAATTGCAGCCTATTGACCAATGTCAAACAGTTCAAGTTTGCTTTCCCCACAGACTTGAATTTTTTAAATTAAATATACCGTAGAGCAAATGAGCCAGTAACTACACAACAACATAGTGCTGAGTGTTAGGTTTGAAGCTTAAGTCAAATCGCATTTAAACATATTTCAATATGGTATGTGGATGATAAGAGTAAGGATTTCAAACACACATGGGATTTGGAAGAATGAAGGGAGGATAAATTCCACACAGTATCAGGACATATCAAAGAAAAATTAAAAAGATATAAGACTATACTGTAAAGGAAGTGCCAGTTCCAGTTGTCAAAATACATTTTTATTGCTTTGAATGATCTAATTAAACCAGTCAGTTTATTTTCAGGAAAAAAAATATTTTCTCTACTTGTTCTGTTCTTCTTAATAATTTTTTTTTTAAAATTTGTATCAAGGTTAACCTTTTTTTTTTTATTTATGCATTTTTTAAAACATGTTCATCTTTCTTCAGCTATCGCTTTACCTTTTTGTCTCCATAGAAATGAAATTTCAACTGTGGACATTATGATGAATTTTTATCTTCCAGTTGCAGACTAGATAATTTCTAAGAGTCTTCTGAATGAACAATTCTGTGAAACAGAGTCTGAGTCTGAATAAAACAGGGACAGGGCACGGACTCACACACCGGCTCAAGGTCAGACTGTTTATCTGTTAGCCCTCTCCTGGTACTGGGTTGGTCAACGTCAACTAGCACTACTCCAGGCAGGGTCTCAGCATGGTCTGAACAAGACCAGGACCCTTCACAGAATCATAGAATACTTTGACCTTAAAGGATCATCAAGCCTAACTCTGGCCCTGCACAGGACATCCCCAAGAGTCACACCACTTCCCTGGGGAGCCTATTCTAGTGCCCAACCATCCTCTGGGTGAAGAACCTTTTTGTTAAATGTAACTAAGCCTTCCCTGACACAGCTTCATGCCATTTCCTCTGGTCCTGTGACTAGTCACCTGCTCCTCTGCTTCCCCTCATGAGGAAGCTGTAGATTGAGATGAGGTCTCAGTCTCCTCCAGGCTGAACAAGCCAAGTCATACCAGCCACTCCTCATACAGCTTTCCTTCTAGACCCTTCACCGTCTTCATGGCCTCCTTTGAACACTCTCTGTTAGCTTTATGTCTTTCTTATATTGTGGCACCAAAAACTTTCTTATATTGTGGCATGCACACTGGGCTTGCGGTGAGGCCACACCAGCTCAGAATAGAGTGGGACAATCACCTCCCTTGACCAGCTGGCCATGCTATGCCTGGTGCAACCCAGGACATGCTTGGCCCTCCTGGGAGCCGGGATACACTGTTGACTCACATTCGACTTACTGTCAACCAGAGTCCCCAGGTACCTTTCCGCAGAGCTGCTCTCCAGCATCTTATTCTCCAGTCTGTATGTACATCCAGGGTTGCCCTCACCCAGTGCAGAATCTAGCTCTTGTCTCTGTTAAACTTCATACAGCTGGTGATTTCCCATCACTCTAATTTAATAAGGTCTCTCTGCAGGGCTTGTCCTCCTCCAAGGGAGTCAACAGTTCCTGCAAATTTACTGCCATCAGCAAACTTACTTTGTATATCTTGGAGTCCTGTGTCCAAGTCATTTATGAATATGTGAAAGAGCACAGAAGGACGCTGTGAGACAGTATCAAAGGCTTTCCTGAAAACCAAAAAGATTGCATCAACTGGCTTCCCTTGATTGGCTAGGTGGGTTACTTTGTCATAACAGGAAATTAAATTCGGCAAACAGCACTGTCCCATCATGAAACCATGCAGGTTATGACCAATGACTGTGTTTTTCTTAAGGTGTTTTTCAGTACTTCCCAGAATAATCTTATCCATCATTTTACCAGGCACTGAAGTAATATTGACAGGCCTGTGATTTCCATGTAATACTTCTTGCTCTTGTAGAAAACCAAGATGTTTGACAGCTTCCAATCAATTGGGACCTCTTCAGAATCCCATGACCATCTAAAAAACATTGAGAGAGGCCCTGCAATGACGTCAGGCAGATCTTGGAGTATTCTTGGATGAAGCCCATCAGGCTCCATAGAGTTACAATGATCCATCTGGAGCAGCAGATTCTGCATAAGTTCAGGATCAACTGGGTGTTTATCATTCTCACAACCATGGACGTCCAGCTCAGGGCACTGGGACCCCCTTAGCCTGTCACTAACACTGAGAGTGTTGAAGACAGCAGCAAAGAAATCATTAAGCACCTCTGCCTTCTCCCTATTTGCGATTTACCCTCCTCATTCTGTAATGAGCCAATGTTATTTCTGCACTGCCTTTTGCTATTAATGTATTATAAAAAAACTCTCTTTATTGTCTCCTACTCTGTTGACCAGCTTCAACTCCAGCTGAGCTTTGGCCACCCAAATTCTCTCCCTCCAGTGGTGAGCAGCATCTCTGTACTCCTCCCATGTCACTGGACCTTGCTTCCACTGGTCATACAATGTTTTTTTCCTTAGCTCCAAAACAAGACCACTGCTTAGCCAAGCCAGTCTTCTGCCTCACCAGCTTGACTTCCCACATTTTGGAATTGCCTGCTCCTGCGCCCTTGGGAAGTGGTGCTTAAAAATTATGAGCTCTGATGGACCCCAGCACCTTCAAAAGTGTTTTCCAAAAAAACCTTACGATCTAATTCTCTTAGCAGCCTGAAGTCTTCTCATGTCCAGGGTTGATGTTTTGCTGTCACTTTTCTTTCTGGTAACAGATTTTAAACTTGATTGCTTCAAACAGGCAATTTGAATGTGGCCACAGAGTTTTGGAGTCAGCCATTTAGAGCTATTTGTCGTGAAAGTCTCAGTCTTGCTTCTGATCAAAACTTGCAGCCAAATTCAGAGCTATTGGTATGTCAGCTGCTATTGATTTTGGGGTTCCCTTATCATTCTGATTATTATTTCTATGTTCTTCTTTTTTTTTTTTTTTGCCATTTATTCTCTTTTTTTTTTTTTTTTTTTTTAAGAGGGATGTCAAGAGGTGCTTCATCTTCTGTCTCTGTATTCCTGTGAAACAACTTCTTGTGAAATTGTCTACTTTACTGTATAACTTCTTCCTCCTAGTATTTCATGACTCACAGGTCTTTGTCTATGCTCTTGATCTGCCAAACAGCTATCCAACATAATATTTCTGTTTGTCAGATGTCTTCATCTATATCGTTTGTAATGTACTAGTAACAGATAACCAACATAAGGTAAATTCCTGTGCTTAAACTCACTACACCTTCTAGGCATTATCAAACATGCATAATTCATAGAATCATTATTCTCCCACAAATACTACTTCCACTGTAACTGTAAGAAAGGAAAAAGTGATGTCTACAGCATTTTTAATTTTCTTCCTCGGGTTATTTCTGCTTGTAAGTTCCACTGCTGTATAAGTAATACTTTGAACTTTGTCAAGTTTCTATTTTATTACTATTTGGTTTGAAGAAGATTTAATCTGTGGTTTAAATACTGTAAAAGGAGTATCCACTCCTGCATACATTATCCAAGAATGATTACATATGAATATTAAATAAGAAAAGATACATTTTTAAGTCTGAGTGCTGTTGAGGATGAAGGAACGTTTACCTAAACTATGATCATCTTATTGGAAAACAATTAATTCACCAAGTTTATTAAAGAAATACCTGTCCCTTAACAACTCCTCTTGATGAGTTCATTCATCATGGGTAATGAATCATGCTAATAGTTCTTATGATACTATGGTTTATATTTCATCTGTGTTTAGAACTGAAAAAAATGCCAATTTTTTAAGAGGGTTACTTCATTACAGTATATGTATTGTAGAATCATAGAATCATTGAGGTTGGAAAAGACCTCCAAGACTGAGTCCAACTGTTGACCAAACACCACCTTGTCAACTAGACCACAGAACTAAGTGCCACATCCAGTCATTTCTTCAACACTTCCAGGGATGGTGACTCCACCACCTCCCTGGGCAGCCTGTTCTAGTGCTTAACCACCCTTTCCATGAAGGTATTTTTCCTGATGTCCAGCCTGAACCTCCCTTTGCACAGCTTGAGGCCATTTCCTTTTATCTTGTCTCTAGTTGCCTGGGAGATGAGGTCAACCCCCACTTTGTTGCAACATCCCGTCAGGTAGTTGTAGACAGCAGCGAGGTCTCCCCTTTAGCCTTTTCTCCAGGCTAAACAACCCCAGCTCCCCTAGCCATGTGATTTACTGTCTAGAACTTTCACCAGCTTTGTTGCTGTTGTCTGAACACACTCCAGTATCTCAATGCCTTTCTTGAAGTGAAGGGCCCAGAACTGGACACAGCACTAGAGTTGCAGCTTCCCTAATGCTGAGTAGAGGGGAATAATCACTTCTCTGGTCCTGCTGGTCACACTATTTCTGATGCAGGCCAGATGTCACTGACCTTCTTGGCTACCTGGACACATGGCTGAGTCATGTTCAGCCAGCTGTCAACCTGCACCTCCAGGTCCTTTTCCGCTGGGAAATTTTCCAGCCACTCTGACCCAGCCTGTAGCACTGCACTGGGTTATTGTGACCCAAGGACAAGGCTTGGAACTTTGCCTTATTGAACAGCATGCTGTTGGCCTCAGCCCGTTGATCCAGCCTTTCCATATCTCTCTGCAGAACCTTCCTACCCCCCAACAGATCAACACCTTTGCCCAATTTGGTGTTATAAATTTGCAGGTTAACAGGAAAAGTAATACTACTGTATTTCATAAGCAGTCATATTTCATTACCTTTAGAATAAAGACAACAATATAAAGAATAAGTAGTTTACAAAATAATGCCAGCTGAACCAAGAAACTAAGGACAAATTTTTTTATTTTCTCACAGATTCCTGTCACTTATCTTCAACATTAGCCATATGCATTCAGTTCCTTACCCACTGTCTGGGTTAATGTTGATAAAAATTCCTAGGGATTAAAGGAAAGTTGTTTCCAAAGGTAATCAATATGAAAGTTACATCTAGTTATAAGCAGCAGAATAAGATTCCAACATGCAAAATAGGAAATGTATTTAAAATAAGTCACTGGCTCAGAAGTGTTTGCTTGTATATAAATGAGTCCAAATTAAAATTTGAGTTAATCACAAAGCTAGAATTATTTTTTTTTAAATGAAAAGATATTATTTACATTTCAATCACATCGAGCAATTGGCTAAGAATGGAGGCCTCCCTATCTAATGAAAGAGTATGTTCTAACCAGAAATGACATGTATATTTTTCAGCAAAACGTTAACATGAATGTTCCTTGTGAACCATATTATGGTTTTATTTTATCTTGGATGTTGAACTATCCAATTTCATTCTTTAATTTGGAAGTGAACTATCATTTCTTGCTTTTACTAAAGAATAGAAAGGAAACAAGTAAACAAGCTATTTCTGCCAGTAAGCTGAAAGAATACTTAAATAGATTTAATAAAAAGAAAGGAAAATAGAATTCAACAAAGGGGAAATTGGAAGAAAGGTATCTCTAGTGAACAAGGTTAGTTCTTGTGCTGGTATGGTATATGCCATTATTTTTAAGTCAGATGGTGATAAGATTAATGACAAAAACATTATTAATGTCCATGTAAATTTATGCACTCATTAATTTAAATACTACAGTAAAGTCCTACTTCATTAATTGGGACATTCAAATAATCAAGTTATTTTGCATTCTCCATCTTCCTTCAAAAAACCAGTTTTCTGGAGACTATAACTAATGAATTTGGAATACTGCTAAAATCTTAACATTACTTACAAATTATTCAGTGTAATCCCTTGTGATTATTTTCACTGCAGGACAAACTTTAAACATGGCAAGAAGAAACAGTAAGAGGAGAGAGAAAACCTTGTGCTCCTTAATAATGAATGTGGGGGTGCCTGCTCAGCCTTTCTTAGGCAAACTGGCCAGGATGCCAACAGCTAATAAAGCGCAGATGTGAGTGTAACAGGGAGTGTCAACAGAATATCCAAAACTGCCTGAGATGGACTTTGCCCCAAATCAACAATGCTAAAGAAGAAGATATCCATCAAACACTCTAAATAGTTTAAGACTAAAGGTGTCAGCTTGAGAAGAACTTCAAGAGAAGCTTGAAAATTTGTAACAGTGTGGAGAGAGAAGAAGGTAATGGAGAAGCAGTCAAAGCCTGGTTTAACACTGTCAGAAATCACCCCACTGATGTCTCAGTTTGTACCTTGACCTTACTGAGTAACCTTACCTCCGATGCCATGGGGTTGTGCAACTTTGTATTTGGGTGCAACAAGTAGGGATACAACACTTCTGATGTACACATGTGAAGCTGAGCTGAGGGCTTTCTCAGGAGAATATGTTTTGTTCTTCTGTAAAGACATGTCATGTAAACCTAGAATACCTACATCTCCAGCAGGAGGCACAGAAATAGAAAAATCTTCACTCTCAGAAAGGGCAGGGGAGCAGTGTAAGGATGGCCTCTGAGGGGGAGTGCATGTGTGCTTGTGTGACTGTCTTTAGAAATGTCTAGGTGTTTTAAGTATTGAATATTACATTTTGCCTATCATGGATGCATAATTCACTGACTGCTGGTTAGTTACATGTTATTAATAAGTTAAACAGCATCAATTTTGACTGTATTTTTTCCTGCAATGTTTGTTTCTGAATGTAATCAATTAAGTGAGTAAAAAATTTGAGTAGGCCTTTTGTGACTATGTATGCTTATGCACAACTACTTGCTGTAGATGAAAGGACAGATTACCTCTATTTTCAACCAATTCCTTTTACAGCAGCTGAGTTATTTCTAGTAAATGAGATCCTAGGCAAGTCATTGTGAATATAGCTCCACTCAGTTCAATCTGTGGCTCATAATACAGTAAGAACTTTGGCTATTATTTTGGCCATATTTTTTTGTTTAGTTGTGAGGTTTGTTTGCTTGTTTGGTTATTTTGTGGAGTTTTTGTTTTGTTAAGTTTTGTATTCAACTTGGAGGAACAAAGTTATTCTGAATTACATAATATTTTCCTATATGTACAATCCTTTGTACTTTGCCATAAGTCCATTTCATTTTGTGTACTTGCACAAAAACTAAAAGATAATTTAGTTCTTTAGAACAGCAAAATTATCATGGAGATACTTTATCTTCTTTAATGTTATTTGTCTGGGAAGACTCACAACTTCATTCTCTAGCTGCTAGTGGCTAATATTGAGTACAAATTTTGAAATTGTGAAGCAGTGCTTTCATCGGGTATTGGATGTTGATTTCCCCATGATCACTGTTTTTGTCTGAATATCTGATGAAGCAATGACAGGGGTTAAAAGTACAAGGCAGAAGAATGTCTTACAATTTGTTTACCAGATAAATCTCATACTCTAATCAATGTCTATGCAATTATTTTATTCAAAGTAGATAAGATTAAAGAGGAGGAATAAGGATGCCACCCATCACGTGGCTTAACCCTGTATTAAGGTATTTTGCCATCTAGATCAAAATGGCAAAGAAAGAAAAAAGTAATGGCCACATTCTGAGCTTTCTGAACTACTAAATTCAAAATGTAGATCTGTCTATCCATCCTTTTCATAGAATCATAAAATGGCATGGTTTGGAAGGGACCCTATAGATCATTTAGTTCCATCCCCCCTGCCGTGGACAGGGACACGTTTTATTAGACCATATTGCTCAGAATCCCATCCAACCTGTCCTTGAAGACTTCTTTTAATCCACAACTTTTTGTCCATTTAAATTTGTAAATAGCTTGAGTATGAACAAAAATAAAGTTATTCAATTAATAGAAATGCTGCAAAACCCCCCAATTTGTAAATGTAGGTCTCTGCCTTCTCTAAACGAAAAGTGATAAAATTTTTACAACCACACTTTAATTTGATTGAAATGACTGAGTTATTTATATTGATAGTGATCACTAAGTAGACTCCATACTGTATATTTTACAAGCCTTAACTTCACAGAAACAGTAGGGAAAACTTGGAGAGAAAATAACGTATGCTTATCAAATCCATAAATTTACATATTACCTCTTTTCATTCCTCTGATAGGAATGTATGGTCAATAAGAAGATATATCAGTAAATGTAAAAAAAAAATAGAAGCAGTCTGTTTTTTAATTTAACAGTGAAAGTAAACAGTGATACTGTTTAAGATAACAGTAATACTGTATATGAATGTAATTTTTCTAAAGACAGTGAAATCCTTACAGGTCCCATGGATCCATATTAACTATAAGAATGTGAGAACAAAGGAATAAGACAGTTAAATGGTGAAGAATATTGACTGCATCGGATTAGATATGGATCCACTGGATCCACCTTTTAAATATAAGAGGTAAAAAGCAATGGTTCCATTTTGGATTAATGAAGATACTTGGAATGCAAATGCCCCTGATAAAAAATATGGTTTATATTTGTCTGAAAGGGTCATCAGCAAATACATTAAGTGGCCCACACACTTCTGATTATTCTGCTAGACATAATCTAGAGTTATTCTCACTAAGGTCCAAGACAAAACAACCACACTTAACTTGCTACTTCAGTGTCACTTCTAGTACTTTGCATGTGGAAAACAATAGGAAACAGTTGTGAACTGACTTGCAGATAGTGTCAGATCAGCACTTTCTCTCCTTTAAATGTAGGGAAGGAACAGACACTTATCTGCCAAGCAGATATTATTCAGAAAATGATAAATTCAGTTTCACATATATTATTTGTTTTAGAAATAAACAAGTAGAGGAAGGAGGGAAAGTGAGAGTGACTGAGAGAAAGAGAAGTGCAAAGCTTCCCTTTCTTGGCAGCCACAAGCCATTAGAAGAGCTTGGCTGCCCTTCTAACCACAGCTTCAGGCATCTGAATGCATGCCCAGAGCAGAAATGGAGACACAAAGGGATTCAGATTCTTATGGGATTATTCTGAAGTTGAGAGAATATTTGTGAATGCTTAAACATTGATGTTTCTTGACAAGGTTCCTCCAGTGACAAGAAAGACAAATAAAATCAAAAGTTTACTCTTTTTTTTCCCTGATACATGGTTGAAAGTTTTCTTGTTAAAGTTTAATTTATCTGGAAGAAAATTTGAAAAGTTGTGTCTTAAATTTTGGTAAAGCAGACTAACATTTATTCTGGACCTTGGCTGAAAACGAGCAGCTGAGAATCATATGATGCAGCTGGAAGAAAGAGAGGGAAGTTTGACTTTTCAGTGAATGCAACTGCTTTGAAATACTGTAGTTAGTTAAATGGTATCTAAATAGCTGAGCCACAATCAATTAAGATTTTACAGATTTGGATCAGAATTATACAACTGAACTGGAGAAGAGAGAGAAGTATGTGCATTTTGCAGCATACTGTTTGTTGCATCAGGACTTTACTTATTAATATGCTACTGATTTGAGCTGTCTCTTGGAACAGCAGCATTGTGAGCAATTACAATCAATAAAAAAAATTCAGCCTGTTTCTGGTGAATGATGCCAAGGCAGAAGCACCACTCTGTATTCTCTATATGCTAAACTTCCTTTGAGGAAATTAATATAAATCTTTTATCAGTTAGTCTCCAAAACTGGATGATGGAAAATATTCAAAATCCAGTGCTCTGCTCTGATCAAATGGGCTGTGCCCTGACATTTTTTCCTTCAGTGTTTTTTCCTCTCGGGGTTCAGATCTACACATGCCTGCCATAAATAAAAACAATGTGCAAAACTAGCAGACTATTATTTCTGTGGCGTTCCTTTCATATCAGTGATGTAATGGAGGAGGTAGGTTGTGTGGACCTCTCAATTCCTGATTGATTGAAATATAAATATCTGCTCTAGCATACTCATCCTGCATGGAAGATCTTCATATAAACAACATATGAACACAGGTACATGTAATATGTAGGATGCTGCTTGCATTCTTTGCATGTAAATTCTTACTGAAATGATGTTTTCTTGGCAATATTTTTCTCTACAGTCTAGCAGCTGTGCAGGCTCTGTGCCTACAGCATAGTGAGGCAGATCATTATTGTTCTACACTACATCAGGAGCATCCATATGCTGGGTGAAATGCTCAAGTACGACAGCCAGGTTTAAGACAATATACAAAAAAGAATTATATGTACCTCTTCCATGATATTGCATCATGCTCAACATGCAGGAGAACAACAGGAATCATGACTCGTCCTGTAGACCTAAGAGAGAATAAATTATGAGAGTCACAAACTGAGAGAAGTTCCTAGGTGAATGGCAAACGGAAAATGTTTGGAATAACTACTAAATTTTTTGCCCAATGGAATAATGGAACAGATATTTAATTTTGAAGATTAGCAAGGGTTAACCAGATGTCATAGCAGTACATCTGTTAAAGACTTCTTTAAAAATCAGGGTAAGGCAACTTTATCCCTAATACCTGACATATCAACATGTGAAGACAAGTTAACACTACTATAGTAATGTAGGAAACGAATTTCAGCCATTATCAAAGTCATGGGATACATCTTATACATGATGCCAGTATCTTTTGTAGTTGGTTGTTTTCTCTTTTTGTGTTTTTGTGTTTATTAATATTTTGGGGCGTTGGTTTTTTTGAGGGCTTTTTTGTGGGTGTGTGGTTTTTTTGTTTTGTTTTTTACTTCATACTCCTGTGAAGATTCTTTTTATTTTGAAGTACATTTGTTTAGATTTCTAAATCTGCCTACATTCTTTCATTCTATCCTAGTATTCCTGACACATAGCAACAACAAATTAATAATTGGGTGCCTAATTCCCCTCTGAGATTTTGAAAATATTCTTTTAGATACTTCACCTTATATCAGAATAAGGAGTTCCCTGAAAAGTTTATTGCAGTATCCCAACAATAATCTACTCTTTTCTCAGTTGCCCAGAAACCCATCTAACATTTGGTAAACTACTATTTGGCAAAAGAACAAGAAAATTGAAGCCAGTGCCCATGTGGCTGGACTACAGAACTGTGAAAGCTATCGACTGAACTCACAGGATGTTCAGTGAATCCATTCTGATGAAGAAAGCGTAACTGAGGCCTTTCATTACAGTTCTGTCCCCCCAGACAGCGTGATTCACATATCAATGTGCTGACATCTACCCTGTTTTGTTGAATGATTTGGACTGCTTCTGGAGACAGAGTAGTCATATACAGTGGATACAGAATTGGAGTTCAGCTCCGGGTTTGTCAGCCAATCTGAATTGACCATGAGACTGTTACTTCTCACCAAGTATCAATTTTCCATTGCCTTTCTTATCAGTTAAAATGCAAATTAATAGAATCTTGCTATGTATTTGTAACAATACTTCACATAAACTAACAGAAGTCCAGAGAAAGGATTGTAAAACTTGTTCTTGCCTGTAACTTTCATTTATTCCTGTTAACAGCAATCTAAAATGAGCATAATTATCTGTGGACAAAGATGATGCACACAAAAATGGTAACACTGCCACTCTTTCAAATAAATTTCATAGTCTTAATTTTCGCAATTCTGTTCTTTTTTTAGTTATTATTATTTTTCTGTATGCATAACATACATTTCTCATTTCTGATTTCATTGTATTGAATCAACAAATAATTCTATATGTTATTACTATTATAAATGTAATTAGCTGTTTTTTTAAAATTCTGTTCTTCAGTTGCTGGCCATGTCTTTGTGTGTAACATCATTGCTGCCTGTTGACTTAAAATCCTATATTATTATTATACACTCTTATTTGAACACTTTAAATGGTTTTACGAACTTCTAGCTAATCCACAAATCCTTTGCTATTGAAATATAACCTGATCTCATATACTCAAGTTCACAGAGTCACAGAATATGCTGAGTTTAAAGGGACCCAGCAGGATCATGGAGTTCAACTCCTGACCCTGCACAGGACAGCCCAAGAATCATACCATGTGCATTGTCCAAATGCTTCTTGAACTCAGACAGGCTTGGTGCTGTGATCACTTCCCTGAGGAGCCTGTTCCAGTGCTCAACCCCCTCTGTGTGAAAACCTTTTTTCCTGATATCTAACCTAAACCTCCCCTGACTCAGCTTTCTGCTGTTTCTTGAGTCCTGTCACTGGTCACAAGAGTGAAGAGATTGTTACTTGTCCCTTCATTTCCTCTCATGGGGATTTTGAAGACTTCAATGAGGCCTCTTCTCCAAGCTGAACAAACCAACTGACCTCAAGCTGTTCCTCATAAGGCTTCTCCTCCAGACCTTTCACCATCCTCGAGGCCCACCTTTGGAAGCCTTAAATTCTGATATATCCAACATTTCTTGTTCTTCTGTTTAAAATATTGCTTTTAAAGTCTTTTTGGTCTTTTATACCAACATGTCACACCCATGTGCAGAACTCTTTCACTTTTCTGCCTGCTTCACCAGCAAATTCTGATTCTCTTCACAAAAATAGTGTACTGTTTTTACAAGGGGGCAACAAGGAGAACGCACTCTGATCTTGTAGATAAATGACTCTAGATTAACGAGTCATTGTACAGTATTGGTAAAAGTCATGCAAAAGAAATGTTATAACATTACTTTTTCTATTTGAAATCTAAAAACTCAACACATCACAATATATTGTCAATTATACTTGGCAAATGGTGACATCATGAATAATATTTACTTATTTCTCTGGGCATTTGGTTTTAGCTGAATTGTAGGCATTTGTATGTATTAGAAACTAGCACTTGAAGCTAATGTAGAAATTTGGATCTGTCTAACAGAAGTCCCATGAAGGTGCCATTACTGAGAGCAGGAATCTCTTCATATATGCCCATAGCATGCTAGTTCTAACATGACTGAGCAATTGATTTTCACCTGATGCCTAGGTATCTTGAGTGGTGTAGTCTGATGTGTCTTTTCAGAGGGCACACAATGTTATTCTAGATACTGTGGTAGTGGCTGCTACTTTCTCTGTAATCTTCGAGTGAAGAGACAGTGTTCACTTCTACCTATAGGACAATCTAGTTCTGCCTAGGGGATTCTGTCTGGGGATTTTTAAACCCACTTATTTCATATTCAAGCTTATAAGACACTGTGCTGTTGGTACTAGTAGTTTTTTGTCTCTCTGAATTGGAGAGAGACGGATTTGATGTGTGGAATGTTGGTTAGATACGAAATTGGCATCCAGAGGGTAGAGATCAATGGCTCAGAGTCCCGATGGACATCAGTGACATGTGGTATCCCTCAGGGTTCTGTACTGGGACCAGCATCATCTAAAGACTTCACTAATGAGAGAGATGAAGGGATCTGTATTTCTGCACATTGGCATGATACTGTACCCATATGAATCTAAATTTTCCACCATTTTAGCCTGGTTTTGTGCTTTGCAGTGCCATAAATTTAGGAAGTAAGACCCCAAAATATCTGTAGAGCCAGTCTAGTTAAAAAACAATATACTGTCACTTCTCTTCTACCAGTATAATTAAACAGGAGTTAGAATTTACAATATGTTGACATTTTACCAATTAAAGATAGACAGGGAGAGATGGAAAAAACCCCAAACAACAAAGGCTTTAATGATGGCAGTTAACTTCATGTGGTTACTCAGAATGTGGCTTCTTATTGCATGTAAGTTATTAGGAATTTAGTGGGTTTTTTTTGTTTTGTTTTTTCCTGATTTAAATATATGAAGTTCAGTAGGTATTTATTTTCCATTATGTATTTTCATTTTATATCTTGGTTCACTGCTATGCTTTTCCAGCTGTTACTTTGGAAAAATAATTATAATTCTGTCAAGCAAAGGTACAGTGGTGGGTTCTACAGTTTGGTAAATTTTTTAGTGCAGCTCCTGAAAAAAGATTCCCAGCTTATTTATACAGGATTAGGTTCTTTTCCTGCTTTAGTCTTCCTCAGAGTCAGTGTGATATAGTTTATGGTATAAATACTGGCACACAGTCTCTCTGCAGGATTTGCCACAGTGATAACACATTCTCCCCCTGGCAAGTGACACTGTGGGGGATGACATGTTTTTGACCATCAAATACCTAAGGGAAATTTATAATTACTAGCCTTCCATGATCAGCATGGCTGCTACAGTCTAGTTACAGTTCATTTTTGCATTTCTCAGCAGTACTCTCAGCAGGGCTACTGATTAAAGATAGGTTTTCCCTTATCTGAAAGGTTAATGAAACTGGAAGCTAATAGGTTGCATTTTGAATCAAATATTGAAATGTCAATACAATCATTCAACCTATAGTTTTGAAGTCAGTGACAATGGAACCAATTAAAAAAGGAATCTGTTCTGGAGAAGATGTTCAAAGAAAGAAGTGAATATAACAAAAAATTCACAGAACTAGAATACAAAGACGGTCAGCTTCCCTGATTTAGGACTTTCTATTATTTGATGCAGAAAGAGGAAAAAATGTTTAAAAAAAGTTACTCCTAGACAATAAGTTGTCATACTGATGCAGAGGATGGGATGATAGACAATTTAGAAGAATTTATCAAGAAAAAGAAGTCAAAGCAAGCCTCCAGACTTGTGGCAAAAACTAAGTGGTAGACAAAGAGTGGTCTAGAAATCCATGGACAGTGGATCCCCATCTAGGACCCATATTACAGTAATTGTAATCCTCATCAGCTCATCTGTCAGCAGACATGAATCACATGCTGAAAAGTATGCAAGTTGACAGCAATTCTCAATCCATATACTTTGAAAGGACTCAGCAGCATAGAAGCATTTCTAATGCACATCCTGTGTTGAGTGCACTCATTCCGAAACATAAATGATCTTTGCAGTTTAGTCAGTTCAGATCTGTAGCACATTCATTTAAACCTCATAAAGTTAATCACCTTTTGGAATAAAGAGGAGTTAATAAGCTACAGTTACATTGCATTAAATTGACTTCTACACTGCACAGGCATGGTACTTTAAGAGAGGCTACAGCGATTTATTTTGGACAAGGTTCCTTATTTAGACAGTGCTTGGACTAGATCTCTATAAGGTGGGGTATATGGGGTACAGTAGGTCAGGTGCCCAGTCTGCTGTAGTGTGCAGGTACCAACCTGGTCACTGAAATTGTGAGAAGGTGGCAATTTACAGTGCTCAGCTCTGTGCCGACTGAGCATGCTACATCATAATAAAAGTAGACAGGGCAAAATGATTTCCTGTGTCACTCAAATGGGGCCTATTCCAGACACTCATGTCATAGGATACTATGGATAAAATACCAAGCTCATCTGGAGTCAGATGGTTTTTCCTACTCCTGAATTTACTCTTTAGATTGCCAAAGAAATAAACTGCAGACATCAGAGTTTATTGGGACAAGGTATTAAACACAAGCTTTTATGAAAAAGGTGGGGCAATGGTCTCAGACTGCTTTACATGTCAAATTTAATTTTTTTCTTGTGAGATAAAATGGTCTGTACAGTTCAATCTCTGGCAAAAGACGATGCCACCCAAAAAGTAGCTAAATGTAACTTGAGTTGAGAGGACTTCACTAAGGTGACAGGTATATGTTCTTAGCAGAAGAAAGACTGTTTAAATCAAATACATATTTAAAACAAAAAAATCTGAAAGATATTAAAACAAGTTAGGATGACAGCAACTTTAACAAAATTGTCAATTAAAAGACTGAAAAAGGAGAGTGATAGTCATAGAGTCTTTATGGAGTAGTGTCCAAGCAGTCTAAGTGCAAAAGTTTGCTTTCCTAAGGATTTATATGAAAATCATATTAATATCAATTATTGCGGGTTTTTTAAATTAAAATTAAAATAATTAATTTGACTATGTTTACTGGCAGTGTGAGCTTCTTAATTACCAAATAATCTGCAATTAGATTAACAGTGTAAGTTGGTCCTGTCATTATACCCAGCATTTTTGAGAAAACAAAATCTTTTAATGGTATATTAATTTAAAATATTAAGGTAAAATTAATCTGGAATAAACACAACATATTCATATGAAACAAAAAAGTTATAAGCTTATTTAAAAAATTTTGGACAATATCTTCAGAAACAGAAAATAGATTTACTCCTTGTTAAATTAGTCATTAGTGGAATGCCACCTTTTGAAAACAGCACTGACAGAAGTAGTGTCATAATGCAACAACACAGTAAATGACAGTAAAAAGTCAACATTTACGGGCTGTCAGTCATCAGTTATTCTCTTTCTCAGCCACAAGATATGTGTTTCATTCCATCATTTAGAAACGATTGTACTGGCAAACAGGTGGATTATGGTTTTATACCCCTGATTTCATTTGGATTACTGGGCTTTTAAGTATTGAAACTTCTTGCAGATTTGTTATGTCTCCTAATACTTGGATTGTATTTCAACAGGATCTCAAAAATATCTAGATTTTGCTTGAATTTGCATTAAGTGTTTTCTCAGCCTGAGCAGACTGTTTTCACTTTTGCAGAAGACTGGAAGACTTTTTCAGCAATAGCAGGTCTACATCACATTGTTTCTTGCAGGAAAGTTTGTTGATTCATAAATGTTTCATAACAGTAGTTCTTGTGAATTTGCCATCACAGGAAAAAGACCTAATACATTAATTGGCAACTGAAGAACCTTAAACTGACTTTTATCATGTCCTTCAAAAAAAAATTGGAATTAATACCTTTTTCTGAAAAATTCATGACGTATCTTCCAATGCCTTTAATATGAATACAAAGATATCCCAGGTAACCACATTGCAAAATTTACATTTTTCTGATGTAAATGTGCCTTTTTGGGGTTTTCATAAAGCTTTGCTTTTTCTATTAAGAATTTATTACACTCACTGTATATTAATTTTAAGTTCAAAACCTTACAATTTTTTGCTTGCCTTCTCATGCTTTTCCCTTTCACCTAGAACAATTTTCAAAGTCGTAACCATCATCAAAAAGACTGCTGAATCAGAATGATGTATTTTAGTGCACCAAACTCATGAAGGTAACTCAACATATCCCATTTTACAGTAGTTACATTAACACTTCCATACTTCTCTTGAATGCCATAGAGGAGCTGCCGCTTCTTCAGTCTATTACTTCCTCTAATGCAACTTTCCTAAAACAGAAATTTGCTGCCTTTCTTTTCCATTATTTCTAACTTTAAGCATAGAAGGTAAAGAAGTCCCCATTTAATTTTCTAATTCTAATGTTGCCTTCCATAACTTTTAGAACAACTTCCCTGAAGTCATCTTTTTGATGTAGTTTCTCAATTATCATGAATAAGTTTGTAATTGGGTCAGATCTCATTAGATCTGAACTAAAACCTGCAGGAATCCATCACATACAACCTTACAGGTGTTAAAAAAAACCAGAAAATTTTTAACTGATTGGGAATATGTGACCTTTGCCATGATGGAAGCAAAATAAAGCCTCCAGTCAATAAAGGGTCTTAATATATTTCAGGAAAACTGGCCTTTTCAAGCATCCTTTATCTCTCTCCTTTTTTATTACTCATCCACATCCTAGTAAGACTTTTTTACTTTGCTAACATTGTGCCATTGTTCCTTGGTTTTATACAAAGAAATATTTGTTTTTCCTACCAAAATCCAACATAAATAAAGAAGTGTTCACTCTAGAAGCAGATATTAGGCTTTTTTAACAAGTTATTTTTTCATAGCCTTGTACAGTTGTACCCACTTCTGTGACCAAAGCATGTGAATTGGCTTTCTAAAATCATGTAAATTTTCCCTCTTCAGGAAACCTTATTGCCTTTTACCATGAAACAATTACCTGAATGGGTGAGGTACCTGACTTCAACAAGGCTTTTGACACTGTTTCTCACAACATCCTCATAGTCAAATTCAGGAAATGTGGACTGGATGAGTGGACAGTAACATGGATTAACAGCTGGCTGGCTGGCAGATTCCAGAGGGTCATAATCAGTGGAACAGGGTCTCACTGGTGCATGGGTTGAAGGAGATGAGGTGGTGAAACAGATGTACTTGATACTCCCTTGAACTTCCATATCAGAGGAGTAACCCTCGCTCCTTGCAGTCATCACTGTGTTCTTTACCTTCTGTGACAAACTCCCGTAGAAAAGACTCAACACTACTTCAAGTCTTTGGGTGCTGAATAAGACTGGAGTTCTGCAGGAAAAGGAATCTATAATCATGTCTGCAGTTCTGTATGCAATATTACTTCCTGAGTTAATTTTCACAAGCCATCTTTATGCAGATATATTTAAACTTTTAAGTGTTTCATGATAAAATCCAAAAAATGCAGTTCCTTCAGTGTAGTTTTGGATAGTTTTTTCCTGCCTTTTAAAAAATGGGGCTGAAGAAACAGTTTTTTATGTAACATCTTATTGAAAACTTTGTATAGAACTGACTCACAGGTGTCAAAGAAATGTCAAGAAGCATTACCAAGGAATTTTATTACATGGTTCCTTCTGTTATTTTGCTACATTATTAAAATATTAGATAAATTCAGGACACTAAGCATTACCTGCTAGGCCATATATTAGCAGAGGGAGATGTGACCCAACCTTGATTATCATAGAGAAATAGTACAATTTGATTCTGATTTTATGTTTATTTGGAATCATGAAATGAAGTAACTTTTCTACAGAAACTGACTTATACGTTTTCTTTGGTTTAAAATGTTTTATATAGGATTATTAATATCTGATAATTTGTGAAATACTTTCTTACTTGATATACTAAGCAGGGGATTTATTAAATAATTTTTCTATGATATACTGAGCAGATTTCATTTATACTCCTATGAAATAACAGTAACTAGGTGTTATTGCATCTATATAACTAACTCTATTATGCTTGACAAAGATTTACTAAAACTTTTGGAAATATTTTTGTTCCCCTAAATACACTATATTTATAGACCTATATATCTGACTAAATAGTGTTCAAATATAAGTGTCTTTTCTCTCTGCATAAACTTGTGGAAATTTTGCTTTGGCCAGAAATGGTGTTTTAATCTCCCTGAAAATTCCAAGCAGTAATTACAGCTGGTAGCTGCTAGATAGACTATAGGAATGTAGATCCTGCTTGGCAGCCCTTTCCCAGAGCTGTGATATCACAAATAATTTTTTAAAATAATTGTTGTCCTCTCTAATCTGATGGCAATGTTTCTCCTCTTTATATGTTGATTTCTTGTTTACCTGAATCAGAATTCAATTAGATTTGAAAAAAATTAGTTTGTTCCACATGAAAGGTGTTTCCATGTGAAGACAGCCTCATTGAGGCTAAGCACCTTTATTGTCACCCTCAGGTAATATAACAGTGTTACCACCACTGGAATTTTCAGCTCAGTGAAAATATAAAAACTAGAACTCAAGCACACAATTCCACAGGGAAATCTCACACACTGAGAAGCATGTTCCCAGTCTCACACAGAATTCAAGAACTGTACATGCAGGTTCCAGAAACCATGACAACAATGTGTCATTCCTCTAAAACCTTCATATGGGATCAAACCTATATCATTAACCACAGTGCTTACCTTAGCTTGGTAACCTCATTGGAACGATTAATAAAGATGTGGCAATGAATTTGCTAGAGAGTACATCAGCCACATTGAAAGACCTTTACATAAAATAAATTAAAATATTAAAGTAAGACATCTTTACTTTAGTTTTAAAACCTTAGCTCATGTGTATCCAGCCTGCTTCCCTCCCATTGAGGTAAGACTGATACATGAAAACCAGAAAGATTCTTGTTGATTCGGTTGACAACTCTATGTCAAAGAGGATTACTGAAGGAAAGGTGGATAAAGTAATCTATTCCACTGAGAGACAACCAACCATCCAACCCAAAAATAAAGGAAAAAGAAAGTAGGAAAAAATAGCGTTAATCAAAACACATCAGCTCACATTCAACAGGGGTGTGTCTACCATTCCACACAATTCTTACTTGTGTGAGTAGTTAAAGTCACACATGTCTTTGGTCCCTTTCTGCATAGGTGTTGTTACTGGAAGGCATGCTGTGCTGTTGGCATTACTTTTTTACACATAAAAAATGAAAGTTCCCACTACAATTTGAAACTTTGCTAGAGATGGAAAACTTTGAGGGCCCTCTGGATTATTACTCAGGCCAGATCAGGAAAAAGTTTTTCATCCAGAGAGTGAGCACTGGAACAGGATTCCCAGGAAAGTGGTCACAGTACCAACCCTGTCTGAGTTCAAGAAACATTTGGACAACACTGTCAGGCACGTGGTGTGATTCTTGGGGTGTCCTGTGCAGGGTATTGGACTTGATGATTCTGCTGGGTCCCTTCCAACTCAGCATATTCTATGATTCAAAGATAGGAATCAGATTTTGACTGCAGTTGAAAAAAAACAAAACAAAACAAAAGCCCTGATGTAAATAATGCATATAAAAAGATAATCTGATTTCATTATTCTTTAAAATAAAGATAAAATGAATTGTGATTAGGATGGATGATTGCAGAAATCCTCTATGGCCTGTTCCTGAGACTAGAGGAAGTAAAAAAGTATTAAAGTAGGATTGTTTAGGTCTTTAGTATGTCCATTCAACATAACACATTCAGATGGTTTATGTCTAATAAAAATAAATAAATACATGTAATTATTTGTTATGAATCCTGTTAAAAACAGTGAAGCAGGCTTGAGCTGTATGAATTAAGAACTGAAAACTGCAAAAATATTGGTCTCTGATCTCTTTGTATATTTTATGCAAGACATTGATCATTACCATTGTGTTTAAACCAGTTTTGGTGGCTTTTCTCCATCAGCATTCATATATCACATAAATATGAAATTAAGCTTGTGAGTCTTACTCCAAGATTTATGTTATGGAGGCTTCTTGGAGGTGAGATGGATATCTCATTTAGAGTCTAGGAATTCTCGTTTCTCTTGGCTTTGCTTATCTCAAGTGTAGACTCTTAGACTGAAGTCTAACTTGAGTCTCTGAGACCATTATTAGGTCTGTGGCTGGGGGAATTAAATGTGACACAGTCTGTTCTCAGGCCTAGGATTCCTTGCTGGCAAATAAGTGCTGGATTTCCTTTAACCCAAAGTCAAAGTAAGAACTAAAACCAATCTAGTTTCTGTGATGAGGTAATTTGGAACTCCAAACTGACAGAACAATATAGATGTACGCAGATAGACTGTCTTAAGTGAGACTCCTGAACATTCTTAGTGACTATATGTCTCACTAATTCTTTTAGACAATCAGTTATCTTAGAATTGAAAATTAACCATCCTTTAATAATCAGGTTTTTTTACATTCATCTAAACATTTATATTTTTATTTATATATATATGTTTAATAGCACATCTCTATACTTCTGTAAGCTTTCTGTTTTATATACTAGGCATTTCAATCCACTGGGAATGCTGCAATTAGGGGTGCTACAGAACCAGCAAATTTTAATAAAGCAGAATTGTCTTGTACTCATATAAACAAATGGAAAGCTTTTCATGTGTAAGGGAATGCCCACAAAACAAAACCATCTTATTTCTCAGTGTCCTGGTTTTTCCATACTGCGAAAGTCCTTGTCCATCATCTGCAAACTGAGACACACAGGCTGCCAGGCAGTCCAAGGAGCCAGCTACATCAAAACTGTATATTTGTATGTAGCAAAAGTTGACACTGACAGATTTGTTACTTTGAAATAAGCAGTACCATGGAAAATTTAGGTGTATATGCACAGAAATGTCAAAGAAGAATTATCTTTATTAGTATATAGACTTTTCCCCATGAATTATCCCTACTTGCTGTCCCTGCTTTAGTTTCTCCCTATCCATATAAACAAACACAATTTGGGGGACATATGGTGAAAAAAGTATGTGAAAATCTGGTATCCTAGAGAGGAATACCTTGAGCCAACTTTCTTCTTGCCTTAGAATTTTGCTTCAAGTCCTGGAAGGATATTGGCTGTTAAGCAGTGTCTACTGTGGCAGGATTGTTGTGAGATGAAAGGGTCTATTTGGAGTGGATAGCCAGGGATACTACAAAACCTGTCAGCTGGTCATACATATCCATGAGCTCTTCATCCATTACCACTATATGTAGAGGTGTAAAACTCAAAGAATATCCCTCCAAAACTTATGAATAATATACTTGTACACAAATCAGATAGCACTAAATACTTCTGTTCCAATAATTAAAAACCGTTTGAAGGTCTCTTTGTGTAAACTTGCATTATTAAAATAGAACATTTATATATATTTTTTTAAATTGTTGCTCTTATCTGCATCTGTGGGTTTTTCTATTAAATGCATTTTTCTACATTCTCATTAAGTACAATTCTCTTGAAAACAATATTTTTTTGCTGGTTTACTGTTTAACAACTCCTCTGATCATCTAGTTCCTGAAAAAGGAAGCCTCGGTCATGGATTTTCTTACTGACAGTGTCTAGGCAAGAAGAAGAAAAAACTTCTGTATTTCTCTGAACTGAACACTAAGTGTACTCTAGAGCTCTAATCTAAAGTGCGATGGCCAAAGATGCTTATAAAAGACAGTGAGATTTTCTGTAGTCAAAACATAGTGATAGAACAACCATATTGCTGTGGTCCTAGAACATCAGATCTTACAAGATACTAGCAGTTCATCTGTCAATAATTAGATGAAATATCTTCAAGGAAAACCAAATCAAAACAAACCAAAAACAACCAAGTCACAATACGGGTTTTGCGATAGTTTTGCATCTGGAACATCAGTGAATCAACATCTCAGGATACTGACAGTCACGCTGCTGGAAAATCCTTTACAAATTGAAAATTAATACAAAATAGTCTCCTAGTCTGACATTTATTACTGAAAACATAAAATATTCTCAGACACTTTCTGGCTTAAATTAACAACTAATGACAGAATATGAATCTGGACAGTAAATGATCATTTATTTTAAAAAGTCTTTTTGCTATATCAAATTACTATAACCTTTTTTTCCTGAAAAAACTGGTTTTTTTAGCATTGCTTTGTACACAGAGCTAAGAGGTTTCTTAGCATATTTGTTCTACTTTGGTAGTGGGTAGATTAATCTTGTATTTCCATTGTATGTATTGGTTTATGATCCTGTTGGGTTCTTTAGAAACAAAATTAAATTATTTTTTTTATTAAATCATTTGAAATCTACTGCTTCACCCTACACACCTGTGCTTTTTTTTAAGCTTTTTTATTTGGTTGGAAAAATTTTTAATTTTTGATTGTTTTAGCAACATTGCAGTGTTGTTGTATACTTATTTCTCCGTGTATAAGGTTAATTTCTTTCATTCACTTTCTCCTCTATACTTCCATAGTTGTATTCATCAGGCACTTAATTGATGTCAGTTCTTAGTGTCACTTTGTTGCTGATGATATGAATACCTTTTCTTCGCCAGTAAAATGCCAAACCATACACACGACATGTTTCTGAAAGCAAAATACAAAATAAACAAATCAGCATTTCAGATTTCAACAAGGCTGACAAAGAACTGAGGTAAACCTGTCTGCTGTAGATAATAAAAGTTTGATAGACTGATCTAGATATAAATGGTCTGGGGGACTTCGGGGCACTCAAGGTCTTTCCACATGGCATGTTTGTAATTTAGAGATGTGGGATACAAATGAAGTTGTCAGCTCTATCCTGTCAGGATCACATGCTCTGGATGTCAAGGATGGGGAGCTCAGAAGAAAGATTGAACAGCTGAACTTTGCTATGTGCACCACAAAAATTTGGTCTCTTAATAGACAAAACAAAGGTGCCTTTTCTACCTTATTCCTGCTGTAATTTCATGTTCTCCAAAGGCTTTTATTTGTGCTGTCATTCTTAAAAGAGAGTTTCAACAATTTTGTCTGTCAAGTGTCATTTAACAAATTACATGAATGGTCCAGTTGAATGCAAACTGGTTTAATGTACAGTTTTATAGGCAACAGCAGCTAAACATTTTCTGTGTTCTGGAATTGTTATTTGTAGTTAAGTATTCACATTATTTTATAGCAGCTCCACATCCTCCATCAGAAATGTTTCTTAGATGAGTAAGATTTGAATGATAAATTAGCTGAAGGTTTATGACCGTGTAAGTTCCTTTTCTTGGTGATCATAGTGAGCCTTAATCTTGTCATCTTTAAAATACAGGATCCATCCCTTAATTCAAGTCTGCCTTTAATATCAGAGCATGACCACAAGGCTTTTGTCAGAAAGATAGATGACCAAAGGAACTTTCAGATTTTCAAAAGTTGAAAGTATAATGAAAGAGGAAATAGATTGTCTTTCTTGACAGCATTACACATTCTCATTTGGAAGAACTGTAAATCACCAAATGAACTAATGCAAATTTCTTACAGAGAGAACTCTTACACAGCAAAAATCTCATTTGCTATAAACCACTACACAGAAAGGCAAAGTTCCTGCAATTCACCTATCTATCAGAGGTTATCAAGAGGTCTTTAGTCTCCCTTATTGTATTTCCCCCTATTCAAGTGCCCTTTTGAGCTCCCGTCTTGAAATTTAGGACATTCATTAGGCATGGACTGTTGACTGCAGAATAGCAGAAACATGACATTTGACATTTTTATCATAGGTCACTAAAGGTTTTTCCTCTAGCAGTGTTCAATATCAAGCAGGAAGTAGTCATAAGCATGAAGTCCTCAGCCTGCAGTCATGAGCTCATTTATTATCAACAAATAATTCTAATAGACTGAGCATGATAATCACTGATAATCACATTCTGTCTACTCAATACCAGACACATTTGCAAAATAATCTTCCAAATACTGTATGACAGTCATTTATCCGTTACACAGATAAAATTTGTCATTGTGTTATCAAATGCAGTGTAGATCTTTATGTAGATGTGCTCTAGGTATATCGCAGACTGCTGTTTGTATGGCTCAGAGCAAACGCTGATTTTTAAGACTTGTAAGTGTATATCCCATTCTTTACTGAGAGCACTTCCCCAGCCATATGCAGAGTATTGGTATAGTTTTGCAGTAACCTTGCTATCTATACAAAATTACCCTGATTTCACTGATTTCTTATAAGATAACAAAGCAATAATTTAGTTATTATGGTAGTGCAATACTATTCAAAATGTAATGTATCTGGTGTTATTTAACAGTAAGATCTAACATTTTTTCAAAGCAACCTTTCCAAAAAACCCCACAGTTCTCATGCTGTAATCTTACTTTTACATTTATTTTCATTTCAACATTCATTTTATCTAAACAGGCTGTCAGCCTGGTCAAAATGTGTCTTGGGGGATTTACTTGGATAACTACAGAAGAAAGGTCTGCTTTTTCCTTTTTCAGTCAAAGTGTCACACCAATCAAGGCGTACTCCACTGCTATGCTGAGCATAGAAAAGTTCTGACACACCTCCCTTCCACCTCACAACCCACTGCTTTTACTAGTGACTTCATCATTGGGGAAATGGGAGCTTTGCAAACAAAAGTAGTGAGATGAGATGACAGAGAAGACTTCTCTTAGGTTGGGCAACCAGTGTTCAAATTCATGGTTCCAGGAGGCAATAGTGAACTGTTCACAGAATAGGGAAATGCAAAATAAAAGTGATATTCCATGAAGCTTGAACTCAAGTAGTAGAATTGGTCTTAAAGGATATTTTTACTTTCCATAATGAAAGGGTTTCAGTGAAAATGAATGGTTTGCTCTCCATAAACTCTATTCAAAAATCTTTAAGTTTTATCTGATTAGGCAGCACATTTATTGGGAACACCGTCTTTATTATGTAAGAATCTGTGGTATTTCTTTTATGTTGTTCTTTGATTAAGCATCTCCCAGTTTATCAGCCTGTTCAGCAGAAGACATTTTCTGTCACAGCCTCAGAAATGTGATAATTTATATGTAAATGATTATTTATACAGCTTTATTTATGACAAGTGGGATTCAGAAATTAAGACTGTCTGGAGTCTGAATTTCTGCCTATCACCTTTGAAATGACAACACATGCATAGAAATTAATTTTTTGGTAGCTAAAGAGCATCTGGAGAGATGGAAGGTGGTTTTATTATTATTTGGCCTATGGCTGCATTACTGTAAGTGCCTCTTTCTAAATGGAACAAGTGTTTTATTATGTTTGCTAGTGCCCTAGCCCTATGAAAGAAAAATGTAGTAACTGCAGCAGCAGATGGGTAAGCCTGTGTGACTAGCAGTGGTTTTGTGTTATTATCTCTATCAATCAATGATAACTTTTAAGTTGGTGTAGTTCTGTTTTGGTCATGCCTGTTCTTATTGTGCTGCTACATTAGAACTTCCTATGACAGCCAGTTCCATGATAAGTGGCAATTTAAAGGCTGTAGCAGTAGAAGGTCAGGTGTTTGTTGCCTGTATTATTACTGAAAATGAGGAGTCTCCTGTTATTATGCCTACAACAAGCACATAATTATATTTTTGTTCAATTTTGGTAGTAGAAATGGCACTGGGTTTGTGGGGAGCACAGGCAGATGTACTTCCTCCCTTCCTGCTCAATGAACACTGTATGTTACAGTCTAATTATCATATTATCTAAAAGGCGATGGTAACAAGGTGGAGGGTGGTCTCTTCTTCCAGGTAACTAGTGACAGAACAAGAAGCAATGACCTCAAGCTGCACCAGATTGGACATCAGGAAGAATTTCTTCACTGAAAGGGTTGTCAGACATTGGAATTGACTGCTCAGGGAAGCGGTGGAGTGACTATCCCTGGAAGTCCAAGAGACAGCTGGACGTGACACTTAGTGCTATGGTGTAGTTGACATGGTGTTGTTGGATCAAAGGCTGGACTCAATGATCTTGGAGGTCTTTTCCAACCCCAATGAGTCTATGATTCTTTTATCTGATCCATAGACATGGAAGCCTCTCACACCTTTCTCTCTTATTTCTTACTTCTCTTCATTTCCCTCTCACCTCTTCATTAATCAGCCTGACCATGCATCCCAAAAAAAAGAGCTTATATTGAGCTTCTTGGAAGCATTGTCCTACTCCCCAGTGAGGCACCCATGTGATATTCTCAGCATCTGATGTTTAGACTTCTAGTGGATTTCCATAGACCTATGGTTCTTGTGATACTGGTGATCAACTCTTCATATCAAGTCCTCTAGCTGATGAATAAATCAACAGTTTACACCCCTCTTGGCTCATGTAAATTTAATACTGTAAATGTTAAGTTGCCACATAACAGCATAATCATTGAGAAACTTGTGCTTCTGGCATGAATTGCATGTAGATCATCTTCTACGTGTTAACATTTCAGTTCTGATAAGCTGGTTCTTTCTGAACAAATACTATTAACAGAGCATGTTATTTGATTTTTCCTTACAATGAGCTTTTCTAGGCTATTAAAGTCTTAAAGAATTAAAATGCTCAGGTGTAAATGCACTGTTTCATGGAACAGTGAGGTTGAGTTCTACTCTTTGTCCACAGCTTTGTGGATGTTCAGAGATATTATATAGTCTGTTCAGAGCTATTTCTAATGCATTAGAAGTAATGTGAGATGGGTTTTCCTCACACCAACAGTTGGGTTGTTCATTTGTTGCATATTAAAAAAAATTAAAATCAGTAAGTTTGATCATGTCCTGGTGTTGATCAATATAGTGATTTTTTTTCTATCGAAGGAGATAAATTTGCTTCCCTACAAATCCTTTTTGATGATTTCACCAGAGGGGAAAAACCCAAACAAATAAAAAAGGATTTTTTTCCCCCCCCAATATGTATGTATCTGCATCTTACAGGACATGGTGCTCAGTAGCCTGTCACAGGTGCAGGTGAGGTAACCTGTGCAGGCCCTTCATAATAGATACCATACTCAGAACAATACAGTGGTTCTTTGTAAATAAGAGCAAGCTTTATTAATGGTCATATTTATACCAACACTACCTATTTGAGGTCTAGAACCAGCTTTCAAGCACTAATAATAAAGACTTTAAAACTGACATTTATCTCATATTTCTGGAGACAAAGCACTAAAATCTGAAAAGACCTTTTAAAAAAATTACACTGTGTAACAAAAATGTAATTTTTTCCCTAAATATCCAAGACTTCTTGACTTATTAAAGTATGCAAATCACTCTAGCACTTTGTTTAATTGCTGTTTCCTTAAATCTATCAAATCTTCTTAATTCTTCTTTTCTTTGTCCTTAATTAACACCCATTCCCTACTTGCTAAAGTGTAACCCAGAAGACCTAAGCTTGTGAAATTCCCAACTTATTAAACCTAATTGCTATAATAATTAGCAACCATTGGCAAAATATTCATCACACAAAAAGCAGGAAGGCATCTAATTAGCAATCTCAAAATGCTAAGCATTAACTACTTGATATTTTACCTGCCATTTCACGTCTTTGTTTCTGGAGATGTATGACATAACACATTGTTCTAAATAGAAATAGGATAGAAACTTTTCTTAAAAATATGACTTTGTTAAAACTGAAACTTTTCACTCCAATGCCCAATCATTATTTTTAAAACTTCATTTAATTTTAATTTCTCAGGCCCCAGATAGAATTGCCTGGCAAAGGAGAAATGTCAAAATGGAGACTAGCTCAGTAGCTGCGATTTTCTGTAGGACACAGGAGACAGACAGAGGAGGACACTGAAAAGGAGCATTCCATAATCAGTGTGAGAACCATCTTCACAAAGGTAGTGGTTAGTCTGAGTTTTGTGGGTTTTTTTCTCTTGAATTTTGCTTGTTTTACTCTGTTTGAAAGGAAAAACAATATAGAATCATATTTAATACTGGTATGAAAATGCTTAGCTGGATCATGAGCTGGAACAGAAACATTCTGGAAATCTCAGAGGTGTTTGTATATTAGGAGAAAATTGTTTTCCAGTAGTCTCAAATCTACAGTTTGATACAACTGGCATCTGATAGAGTTTCTAAATCTGTTTACATATTCATATAAAATGGAATTTCATGATAATTTACATAATGTATTGAGAAGACATTATACAGAAAAAAAAAGATTTTATAGATTTTGTATGACAAAAGAAGTTCTTTCCTGAGTGGAAACATTCACAAGTTTAAAACAATTTCAACTATAGATGTATTTACATTTATTTTTTATTTAGCAAAACATAGAGTGTGGCTGCACACAATAGAGTTATTGTATGAAGCAAAACACTTTCATAGTTTTTTCTAATCTGAAATTCCCCTGTCTTTAGGAATTTGTGCACATGAGAAATAGAAAATATAGATAATTTATTTAATGTGAAAATGTCAATTTTACTTAAATACCAAACTCATAAAATAAAACCATGATTCCAGGGAGGTTTTTTTTTCCACATCATTATTCAGTTTTGTCTTCTAAAGCCCATAGTCCCTCATGAACAGCCTCATGTTTGTCACGCACTGAGCACAGATCTCTTCTCGTGACTGTGTCCTGACACTTGTGGTTTATCATTGTCATATCACTTCTGTGGTAAGTGTAACACCACAATTAGTAAGATGTGAGATAAAAAGATACATCAGAGCAAGTGTAACTTGATCAAGAACCTTAATATGCAATTGAGAATAGAAACATGAAGGTTTTACTGTGCACTGTGGGGTGTTGACATATAGTAGGCTGGCTTTGCTTATAGTCAAACTGTTCCAAAACAAACATTTAATGGTGTTCATAAACACAGTATTTTGGGAAACTTTGACTTGTATCAGAATATTAGACTTTACCTTCCCTAGTGGAAATTAGACATTTTTGACAGAAGTTTTTTAGTTTTATAAAAATTTTAGTTTTTTCTGTCAATAAAAATAACGAATAATGTTTCAGATTTATGTCTTCATTTTACTTCTGAAGAGGGAAAATAAAGATATCTATCTAAAAACCCATACAGGTTGTCAGAGAGTAAACACCAAAGAAAGTATCTGGATAGTAGTTAGATAGTGACATCCTAAGCAGATTTTGTGGTTAAACAATGCACTAATGTAAAGAATTTATTATATTGCAAATAAGTGTAAAGCTGATCTTACCTCATCTCTAAGTACAAGCAGTTGCTAGAAGTTGCTACTGTTAATAAAATTAAAAAATTAAATTATAAATTATATTTAATTATACATTACAAATTTTTATTAAATATAATTATGAAATTGAAAATATCAACTCCTGTATGAAGAGGAAAGAAAGCAAAATATGGGAGAAAATGCTTACCAAAGTCAAAGAATAAGCAGGGTAAAACTCACTTACCTGTATTCTTGCAGTGATTCCTATCATAATGTCTGATCTCTTCCCATAGATAGATGTCCAGTAAGACACAGTCTGTTTGGTAAAGAAAAGGGGGTGTGATTCACCAGGCTCTGAGATGCATAGAGAAATGAGAAGAGAATAATGTATGCAAAAAGTGTTCACTTTTTGCAAAATGATGTCAAAAAGAAATAATTAAAAAGTGGATATTTATTGGAAAAGAGATGGAACCATTATTAAAGTAATATAAACATCTTTTCACATATCTTGAATTTAATAAATACAGTGGTGTGCAGACACTGACCAGTTTCTGAGATTAGAACTGGAAACTCTGTTGGCTCAGTTTTGCAATTTGGGTGGAACAGTGTGCCATGTGAAAGTGCAGCTCCAACATAAACTGTTGAAAAGCCGTGAGAAGTGTCAGAAGCGTATTACTAATAGCTATTCACAGAGCTTTAGCCCCACTAGAATAGCGTAGAGTCCAGAAAATGTGTGACACTCCACTTTGGGAACGTCTCATAGGGTGATAATTGCAATATGGCCTGAACAGGTAATGGTTCAAATCCCTTCATGGCAGAGAAAACAAAGTTGAGTCAATCTCCTATAACTTGAATAACTATATTTTTTAATAAATCATTTTGATATTAATATTGGTGGTGTGTACATTTTCTTTGCATTTTTGCAATGGAAGATCTCAGCTTTTTCCCAGTGGAGATGAAAACTAAGCCTGGCACATTATGTCGTGGCAAAATAGAATCCTTATTTCTCACAAATTTCTCACCAATTTGTACATTGGGTTTATCAAATATACTAAGACACATATGCAGTTTTAGTATATTCCAGTAATCTCATTATCTGAGACAGAAACAAACTGTGGAGGCAAATAAAGAAATGAATCAGAGTACCTAAGTAAGACCAAACAGAAAATTAAACTGAACCAATTCTTGATTAGATCTTTATTTTTAAGACATCATGTAAAAAAAAAAAAAAGCTTATTTTCCTCTACATAGTCAGAATATCGGAATATATAGTAGGCAGAGCTCATGATGTTTGAATTTGCTTCACTGCTTTTCTTGAATATTCTCTTATTCTTCACTATTCCATTTGTGATTTCTATTCTGGTTTCAAATAAGACATATTTGCAAGCACAGGAGAATACGCAAGTAAATTTAAAATTTATGTATACACACAAACAAAAATAAACAACCAAACCTAGGGATCGCAATAAGGGACAACAGCTGAGTGGTGAATCTGTGGAAGGAACATAATGGATACATGAGCAATTTATATTGTATTCTATAGTTTTATAAACTTTGCTTTAATATAGCTTTATAGACATTGTAAATTGTAATTGCTGAAATGGCTGCAAGTTTCCTAGCTAGAACAAAAGGAAATTAGTACCAAGAAGAAGGTGGGGTTTGATAAGGTAAATAATTATCTCATTCTGACAGATACCTGTAATAAACCAATTAAAAGTGTATTTGTAATGTATGTTTACATCTGGACAGTAGCTCGTAACCAATTATGTGCAATTGGTCATGAAATCTTGTATAGAGAAACTATAAAAGATAAGAACTCTTTTAAAAAATCGGACATATTGCAGATCTTACAGGTCATAAGCGTGTGTACCCTGAACCCCTCTGTCAACATGAATCTGGATATGAGTTCATGAAACTTAGGTTCCAGCAGAGTTATCTACATTTGAAACATAATACAGTGTATGTTGTTCTAACTTTATTTCTGCCGAGAGACTGAACAGATCCTGTCATCACTTGACTTTCATAATACTGTGTAGATAAGATGATTCTTATTTGCTTAAAAGTCATGTTCCATGAAGGTAAAACAGGGGGTTTTTTTGTTTTTACACCTAAAGAGTTAACTTGAGAAGTTAAATTTTTATTTTATATAGTTTAAATTATGAAGTTTAATATTAATATCAAAAGCAATTTTTAGAACATATAAATCATGACCATCTGACAGCCATCAGGGCTATCATACTGTAAGAACTAAATTGTGTGGCATAATGTTAACAGTCAATTTATAGTGCCTATATATAGTTTGTCCTGGGGTATGTCTAATAGTGTTTCTTCCACCTCAAACCAGGCAAACATATGTGTATAATGCCCACTTGTGTGCATACAGACACATACACAAAACTTGATCTTTAAAATGTATGTACGAAGTTCTTATAGGTCATGAAGTATCTCAAATACATGTTATGATACTTAGGTTTTATTTAATATAGAAGCACTCATAGAAGATAGATTCTTAAACTCAGTTCAGTATCCTATAGTTGTTGCAAAGGGATGTTAAAGAAATACTACTAGGGGTTAAATTTAAAAGTAAACCGTTACCTTTCTTTTTAGAAAAAAAAAAGGAAAAAATAATAAAGGAAGTCTATTATTTAGCATGAAGGTTTACAGATTACATACCCTCTTAAAAACAGAGGAAGATAAGAAAACAAACATCTTTCTCATGTAAAGGGATGTTCTCATTTGTACCCAGGGATGCACATTTACTCTTACCTTAGATTCTACAGAATTTAGTCCAAGATATAATGTCCTGTTAGTACCTGAGGTTTACGTAATTTCTCAAACAGTTGTTCTACAGGTCTTCCAGGCTTACAGAGCTTGTGAGAACTTAGTGAAATATTCTAGTTGCATAATATTGTATTTACAGGCATGGTTATTAATACATGGTATTCTCTCTTAAGGATTTAAATCTCAATGGGTTGTTACATATTGCTCACATCATGCCATTCCCTCACCCTCCCAGTTTCTTGAATTTGCAGACATCCTCAAAACTTAGTTGGTTAAAGCATGGTGATAATAATGCCAAGGTTATGGGTTCAATCCCTGCATGGGCCAGGAGAGGGACTCAGTGATCCTTATGGGCCCTTCCTACTCAGAATATTCTGTGATTCTGTACAACTCATTTTTCATCACCTGGTCTCAAAGATTTGTCTTTACATCTGATCTCTTGTGAAGACTGAAGATTGGAAGTTGTGTGTCCAACAACAGGCTCCACTCTGTATCATATCAATAATTTATTATAATTATAATTATAATAATACTGTGTCTTTACAATGTTATATTTTTTTTTACCTTATTTTAATATATCAGTTATTATATGACAGAAATTCACTGGGTAAGGTGAGATCAACTATACATTTGCAACCAGATGTTCCTTGATAATTGAGTAGAAACAGCTAGGATGACTTAAACAGGCTAATGATCCTCTTGACTCTGATTCCTCAAGGCTGAATCCTTCCCTGTATCACAACTCTACCAATAATAGTCTTACTTTTCAAGACTTGTTCACTGCAAACTTTTACTTCAGAAGAATTGTGGTTCTTATACAGTCACTGAAAATTACAGGAGAGATTTAGTTTGGTAAATTGCTTTTCTAGTTATAACCTTACAATAACTAGCAAATCCCTTAAAAATCTCTTTTAAAGAGTAGGCTTCAAATAGTAAAATTACCTACATCAATTGTGTTTGAAAAGATTAAATTTAACAGTCCAAGGGCTCATCTTCATAAAATTCCTGCACAACAAAAGCCGAACCCCCTTTCTAACAAACATTTTTTACCTCCAGAGAGACTGGAGACTCTCTGCAGCTAGCAAGATTTTCAAATGCTGTCAAAAAGACTGAACTGCTGAATGATTCTTTTAACCAAATATTAAAATAGTGTTTTATACCAAAAGCGTGTGCTATAAAATGGAACTGGGAAAAGTTTTAAGACAGATTGTAACAGAAGAATCTTTTATAGAAAATATTTAAAAGATAACATTTTCTGTCTATCTGATAATCAGTATCTTGTTAGACACAGAAGAATAACAAGACTCTCAGCCAAGTTGGAGCAAAAAACAAAAATAACTTCTGATTATTAATGCAGTTACAGCTTTATTTACAGATTTAGCCCAGCAATAATGTCTAAAATAAATATTTATAATGGTTTAAATTAACAGGGACAACACTACCTGCATTTGTCAAGACATCATCTCTAAGAACATTATAGCACATCGGGTTAAGTCTTGAATTTAATACATTGGGTTAAGTCTTGAACATGTATGTCCTATCAAATGCAGTGATTAATAACTTTTTTAAAAATCAGGTAACTGGATAATACAAACATTTATGTCAAGTATTTTAATATGTATACAAATCTTCAAGACCGCAAGTTAAAATTTTCAGAAATATATTAGACTGGCTTGTGACATTCAGAGCTAAAATACTCAAAGTGGTAGAAAGATTATATTTCTTTTGTGTCTGTTGTTATAATACATGCCACATGGAAATGCCACAGCACCAAGGAAAAAAATTAATGCAACAAATCCTAAACACTCTCTACAATGTAATTTGGTACAATATTTCTACAGTGAAGGGTACAATAATGTAAGTGTTCACAAGGGTATTATTTAATAGAAAAAAATGTTTCATAGATCTCAAGGCTATAGGTAGTTACATTTTCCTTTTAAATATTGAATACTCTGCTTTCAAGGTGGCCACATTAACTTTCTTCTTTATTATAATTTAAGTTAATTACATTTAAACTTCTTCGACTATATAAGTAAAGATTAATAAAAACCAAAATAAATATTCAGTGTCTATTCATTCTGAGATACTTACAGAAAAGACTTATATCAGTTTAGCAATACAAGTCCCAGAAAAATATGGAACAGTCTCTTCTTCCTAATGTAATGTTTCCAGGTTAGCTATAAATATCTCTATGTGAGAAGCCAGCCTTCAGAATAAATGCTTTTACCCACATCTATTTGAAATTAAAGTTTTGAAGATACACAGCTTCTGAACAGCAGAGCTGACTCTCTTTAGACTCTGCTCCCATCATTCAGCCAGTTTTGTTCACAGAATTTGGCTTTGCTAAACTCAGTCTAGAATCTCTTCTGGTAAAATATTGTTATTCCTTTGTCTCCGCAAAACTTCTTGTCTTGTCCTCTCCAATTAGTGACAATTGTTATAGAACAGTTTATTTAAGAAGAGGATCAGTACGCCGGCTGGGGGAAAAAAAAAAAAGATATTTACATTTCATTCAAAAATTATTTCAACTACAGCTTTGTTTACAGGTAGTGTGGGAGAGAATGGTGAACAGGTAACTGCTTAGCTTAGTCACTTGGATGGTGAGATTCAGATCTCTGCTCTGAGTTTGAAGAGATGAACATTTGAGTCACTGTTACCAGCTAAGGCATAAACTAATACAATGTTCTGAATTTTGAATGTGGCTACTATGTGTGAGGAATTCTCTTCTTACCAGAAATTACTGCCCAAGCATAAGAGGCCGGCCCAGTGCATGGTCCGGCAGGAGAAATTCTGGTTAGATGCTTCTTTTTCCCACATGTGCTTTCCCTCTTCACCCCAAATACTGCAAAATCAGTTCTGTGATCATTCCAAACCATGTTACCTTCTTCTGTTTCTTGACTAGTTAAACATTAACATTGGGTTGTAACAGTGAGGATACAATGAAATGTATCACAGTTGACTACTGGATTTTGGGTGTTTTTTACTTGATTGTTCTGGGGTTTTTTTAGTTGCTTGTGTGCAGAATGTAGGTCTGTTAGATATCCCATGCTTCTTTATGTTGTTCAGCTCACGAAAGCTAGGGCTTGATTTCATTGCCTAATCACAAATGGGGTGTCTTTTGAGATGCCCCGGGTACCATATTATGGCTTCCAAATGCCTATCCAGAAGAGCACAGGTCTTCCATGATCCTTTGTCATCTTTCACACTGGTCCCATGTCCTAGATCTCTAACAAACATAGATGACTTTGTGTAGGTAAATGAGCCAAGTCCCTAGAGTGGCAATCAAGTGGAAAATCACATTTGAACATATAGGAAGTTTGGGAACAACTTATCAGCTCAAAGTACCTTAAGCATTCTGGCAATTGCTCTGTTTCAATTTTTCTCCTACTGCCATTTCACCTGCAAGGCTAAGGTAGGGTCATACTGTCTCCTGCAATGTGGTGAAATCAAGAAGAACAAATAAATAAGGATGAAAAATGCTTAATGAACACCTATTTAGGTTGTGGGCTTGATGTTCATTCTTTCAAAATTACCCTCTTTTACTCTTGGTCTGTGTGACATTGCATATTATCCTGTTCTCTCATGCATTTCACATATTCTGTGAGAAACAGGGGGATATCATTCTGTAATTCACTTATTAAGTAAATGTGACTGCTTTCCATTTTAGAAATATAAGATATCCGTATTATTTTGTGTAGTATTATAGCTGTTTGTGTTGGAGAAGTGAAAGGATACATGGACGAAAAAAATCTATTAATATAGCTACTCAGATAATTTACCTGTATTTTCAAAGGAAACAGAAATTATAAGTATTTTTCCAGAGTCTGCAATGGAAGTCTCACCCACAGAGCTGAAAAAAGGAGCAAATCTTGCAAGAGAAACCTGATTACAGTGAATTGGCATTTGGAAGGATGATGGAAGCACAGTCTTAGGATTCATTTTGTTATGATGAATGAAATCAGCTAAAGATCATATGTATCAGTCATCAAGATCTTTTTGTCAGAAAGATTTTAAAATCTTTCTGAGTTTTATCCAGCTTTACACTGAAACTGTTGAGGGAGCAGAACTGCATGACTGGATGACTATCTGGGGACTGCATAGAGGACAGAGTCTCAGAAGAACCAAATTAGCTTGATTTAAACTGCCATGGCTAAATTTAATCTACTCTTTTATCATCCTTATAACGTTATCGTGATCTACATGGCCAAGGAATACCTAAAATTATAAACACATCCTCACAGCTGTCATTTGTAAGCAGCAAATCCTAAAGTTCTGTGATCCTCTGACAAGTATCAGCTGAATGGAGATTCGTATCTTAAACAGACTGCAAAATATCTGCCACAAACAGCCACATAGCACAAGCACTCACAAAATATTTTTAACACCTTCTCCTCTCTCTTGGTTTATCACAGCTTACACATTTAATTTCAGCTGGGGATTCTGAACACTACATAACAAAGGTTATGGGAGCAAATGAAAGTTTATGAGGTACACACATGTCCACATATATCCAAGAGTAACTCCATGCAGTGTTAGAAAAGCTGTTCATAAAACTGGTTTTCATGTAACAATAGAATAATATATTTCTAGCCTTTGATTGGGTGCCAAAATACTACATTTTGAGAGACTTTTTCTTTCAATATCAGAATATCATTAAAATGTTAACCTTTTTCATAATGAATTCTTCCCATTCCACTCCTAATGAATTTCATAATGATTCTTTCAGTTTTCTGAATTTTATTATATACAAATCTCTATTTGGAAAATATTCAAACAATTCACAAAGCAAATACATTGCTCATGTCAACATTATGTTTTTGGTAAAATTTTATTCAGTGGTTGTGAAACAAGAGGGTCAGTGGATCCTATCAAGCCTATCAATTCCTAGGTCAGTGTAGTATCTAATATCTAGTGCACGAAGTTGCAAATTCCTGACCTCATGATTTCTTTATACTTATTGTCTCATTACAACTATAGCTATTAATACTTGTATTTCCCAAAAAACTGAATTTTAAACAAAGATTTTGATTTTAGATATGTTTCCCCTTCAACCACTTCACTAATGGTTAATATACAGTTGAGTATCTCAAAGTAGATTTTGCTCTGGATTCATTCAAATGAAGGAGAATTTGTTTTTATTTTCTCCATACTGCATTACTTGTTCCTACTTGTGGACAAGATTTGAAATAAAGTTATACCCATTACACAAAAACCTTCAATTTGGTTAATCTAATTAAATGAATCCACTTTAAAAAATAACATACTATGATTTTAACATGAGTGAAAATTTCAGGGCAATCATAAATCAAACATAAACTTCTAACTGGACCTGAAACCTGACCAATTCTTTCTACACGACTTATTTTATATTTGGTTAACTGAATCAGATTAACAATTCTAAGCTAAGAATATGCATTTTTTCCAGGCTGCTGTGGAATGTCCCAAATCATACAATGTCAATTGTGCTTTTTACATTGGAAAGAGAAAATTCCCTACCAGACATCTCTGAAGCACAAGTTAAACCTACCTTAAATTAAAGACATAGTAGACTTAGGTAAAAGGTGGAATAAATTATTCTGGATAAATTAGGTTGCTTGATAGGCCTGTGCATCAGACTAACAGGTAAGCTGTCGGATTCATAAACTAGATGTCAAATATTACATGTGTGAAGTCACACACAAATTGCCAATCGTGTGACAGTGATGAATTGTACTCTATAAAAAGACAAGCAATGTTTGGAAAGTTTTAAGTCAATACCATAATTAACTTCAAGAAGCACCAGCAGAGACTCCACAGTACATCTTATACCATGGAGAGCTATTTTAGGTAGGCCAAACTGATGTCCATCCTGCTTCTTGGCAGCCAGTATATTCATATTTCTCTCTGACTCCAATTGTTTCTGACAGAAAAGAGTGTTTTCAAATGTTTGTGTGAGTGGCTTCAACTCTTGCAAGAAACAGATGAAGTGATCTTTCAAATGTTCACATACAAACTACTAGCTTAATTTTCTTCACTCTCTTTTCCTCTCTGGATCTAATCTTTTTAATTGTTGTTTGTCTGCAGTGCTAAGTAGCAAATGGATTTTTTTTTTTGATCAGTAGATTTTGGTGATAAATGGAAAATAATTACTTTGAATGAACATCATATTCCATCTAATACAACAGCAGAAGCCCAGGATGGATATTTATTTGGTTGGTATATTTATACAAAACAAATATTATTTTAATGGTATTTTATTTGTAAACATGTCCATGAATCAATCACCACACCTTGTGTTCTTTTTCCCAGGACCAAAGCAAAACACATATTCAGGCATCCCCTCCCAAAAATCTACTCCCAAAATCTCAGCTGAAACACTATTCTTTCAAGAGTGAAATAATTGAACAGCCCAACTTGGTTACTCAATTTTTTCCTCAAGGTGCACATGCTACTAGCAAGCTCCTGTGTTTAAATCTTGATCCTCTTAAAATATTAACAGCTACTTCAAGTTTTTCTTAAAAATGGAAAAGATAGATCTCTAAGTGGCAGGAGCATGATGATGCAGATCACATATAAAATAAAGTCATTAAAGTAATGAATGTTGAATGCAATGTTTGGAGTCAATGAAGAAGCTGAAAATAATTTCTAAATCCTACGGGGCCCCAAGTACTATGCGAAATTAAAGTATATAATTTAATATCTTCTTCACTGACTTAGCAAAAGTTAAAAAAATTTGAACTGTGGATGTTCAAGACTGGTGATGCAGCTAATGCAAGAGTCGTCAGTTTACTGCATGTGTCTCAACATCATCAGAAATGAAGCATGACCTTTATCTGTAGTCCTGCTGTTTGGTCACTGACATTTGTTATAGAAAAGTGAACTGAATTTCCATGCCTTTTGGTATCAATGTTTAAAGCTATCTAAAAGAATTCTTTACATACTGTATTAACATCTTTCCCACCAAAATAATTTTTGGGACTTTTACTGGATATGATAATTCTGAACTGTAATGATTTTTTTTTTTAAATTTTGGGTGAAATAATTAATAATAATAATTGAATAAATTAGAATAAAGATACCGATCCATTATGAAGGTTTATGTGTTTTAATAACACCTCAAATAATGCTACTGAAAAGGGCAACTGAAGCTGTTCATCCTTAAACATCTGTTTACCCTTACAGAATATTTAATAATTTTTGAATTATTTATTTATGCATATTTATATATATTTTTGTTTTGTGGTCTACTTATATATATTTTCTTGCATACACATATCTCCTTTCAGAGTAGTGAAGTTCACCTGCTTTTTCAGCCAAACAATAAGGTATATTTATATTAATGAAGAAAAGAATTTAAGGCTAAATTGAAATAAACTCACCAAATCAAAACTTTCTTCCCTCTCCCTGATTGGGTGAGGTAGTCTTTGTTTCTTTTACTTATAGGATCACTTACAGAATATATGTTCTTGTCCTGCCCTCTTTCTGCTAACAAATTACTATGTTTTACAAAAATGTGTATCAGACAGTAGTCAACATGCTCAAGTGTGTAAGATTTACAGAGAGTCGTGTCGGCGGTGATAGCTGTAACACCCCGAGATATTCAGTGGGGTCCCAGATACTCCACTAACAGTGAAAACAAAGAGGCAAGATGAGGGCAAAAGAGGAAAGACCTGTATTGCAGTGTGAGCTAGCTTTTTATCCATAGAGTACGGAATGCGTGGAATTTGGGAAGGATTTCAGGGAGTTTTGTGCAAAGGGGTGCCTATAAATGGAGTATACATCCAAATATGGGTAAAGAGAGACAGCAAGAATGGGGAAAAGCCATAAATTCTAACTAACAGGGCTAGTGAGCTTAAGGGGAGGGCTTATCAAGAATCAAAACTACATTTTACATACAAGCAGGATATTTTCTAACAACATTGTTAACGCTTTTATAACATAAAAACAATTTCTCTGAGGTAGGAAGTTATCTATTGCTTCAGTAGTTCAGCTGCATTCCAAAGCTGTCTTTTCTTCAGTTTTCTTTTTCTTCAGACATTTTTCTTCACCAGGAATAAATTTCTCAGGAGGTATTTCCAGCAGAGCAGTCCTGAGGATAATGATTTAGGAGTGTTGGTCGATGAGGACCTTGGCACGACCTGACAACTGTGCTTGCAGCCTAGAAAGTCAGCTGTGTTCTGGGCTGCATTAAAAGTAGTGTGACCAGCAGGTACAGAAGGGTGATTGTCGCCTCTGCTCTGCTCTGGTCTGGTGGTATCCCACCTGGAGTACTGCATTCACTGCCTCACTTCTGGGGCCCCCAGCGTAAGGACATGGACCTGTTGGAGTGGGTCAAGCGAAAGGCCACAAAGATGATCAGAGGTCTGGAGACATCTGCTGTGAATATGCTGAAACTATGAAGGCTGAGAGAGTTGGGGTTGCTCGGTCTTGAGAAAAAAAGGGCCTCAGAAGACCTTATAGCAACTTCCAGGACCTAAAGGGGGTGTACAGTAAAGTTGAAAGGGACTTTTTACAAGGGCATGTATAAAGATAGGACAAGGGGGAATTGTTTTAAACTGAAAGAGGTTAGTTTTACATCAGGTATTAGGAAGAAGTTCTTCATTGTGAGGGTGTCTTCCAGAGAAACTGTGAATGCCCCATCCCTGAAGGTGCTCAAGATTAGGCTGAATGGGGCTTTGAGCAACCTCATCCAGTAGGAGGAGTCCCTGACCATGGCAGAGAGGTTGGAGTGAGATGACATTTTAGGTCCCTGACAGTGCAAACCATTCTATGTTTCTGTGATATTCTTCATGTATGAAAACAGGAGTAAGGTCAGAGTGGGGAGAATCCAAATATTTCGAAGTCCAATTTTTTTTTTAAGCCAAAACCATTTGTTACTCATCTCAAAAAGTCAATTTCAAAAAAAAAAAAAATCAGAAAGTGGAAGAATGAGCTCCCCAAAATCCTGTTCACAAAGAAGGAACCACTTGGAGTTGCCTAATAGGAGAAAACAAGCATCTTTGAAGCTAACTAAATTCAGAATCACGTAAACCCAACACTGACATTGACAGCACTTCTACCATCTGAATCTTTTGTACTGCTTAACTTTGTCATTTTTTTGTCCAGCTGAGGGGGCAGCTACAAACACTCAGGTTCAGACACAGTGATGGCTTGCTATCAGTCTGAAAATGCAAGTCATGAACCAAAACAGCAAGCAAAATAGTCTGAATCTGGGTGGTGGGTAAAACAAGCAATTATGTGCAGTAGAATCAAAGGTTCCTTTTCAATTAATATATTTTTTCTGTTCACCATTTTTTCATCCAATGATCAGCCAAAATAGGATGTAGAAACTTAGTTGTTTTCCTCCCAGAATCTATTTTATAACTATTCTTCTGTCTTCTTTGGTCTTAGATTTAGGACTACAGAACTTCTTTCAAACGATGATGATACTATGGTGGAGACCAAAACTAATACATTTAGAATTACTTCTGTGCATTAGACTATGAATAACTATTCTAACATCTCAAAGTCCCAGAGAGAAAAGGAAGTTTTCTTTTGCCATATTGCTGACCACTAGGTCAGCACTGTAGGACTCTGTGTAAAAACTGAAACCTAAAATATCAAGTGTGTTGGTGGATTGTTTTCTTGGAGATTTATGTTTGCTTCAAAGAGATTTGGAGAGGTTGTTTCTTTACTGATAGTTTTGTGAATTGACTGTGAAAAATTTATGCTGGTTTACTCAGCTTATTCCTTAAATGTATTCCACACGATCACCGTTGCTACTAGAAACACATTTCTTTCTTTTCTGTAGTGTGGGAGTCTTCTAATTAAAAAGCTGCATAGCCAAGTTATTTAAAACATGGTTTTCTTTAAAAATAACAAAAAAAAAATAAAACCAGCATTCTCTTGTAAACAAAGCAGCATAAACATAATGATATCACATACTAACAGTCCATGTGTTAACAGATGTAGTTTATTTTATTTACTAGATGAGCAGTCTGCATAGCTGAAAGTAAGAATTTGAGGACTACTAAACATTGCATTTTTTTTCAGCATACAAACCACCTGCATTTTAGCAGTTTAATCTAATCAACTGTGAAACATTCACAGTGTTCAACAGACCAGAAATATTGTAATTTCTCACCCATGATATAATGGTCTAATGCCTATGTGTTGGGCTGCAGCATGAAGTATCATTCGGAAAAAATCCAAGACTGTTTAATAAAGCTCTCTCCTCTCCTTTTTACACTATGTGCAAAGTACATAAAATAGTTGTTCTGAATAAACCCTTTTTTTGTTCTGAATTTATATTTATCATAGGTAAGCAGCCTTCAAAGAAAACACACAGAAAAAGATATAAGTATAAGCAAAAAAACCAAAACCAAACCAGAAGGTTCCCAGTAAACTATACATTTTGACAATCAGTTTTCTTACTTTAGAACAAAGAACATTTCCACAGTGATTCCTGCAGAACTTGAGAATTGTGAAAATGTAGGACACATTGTCAGTTTATGTATTATGCATTCATGAAAGTGATGAAAATCTGTTATTAACTCAGGGGTTCACCTATGCTCTGACAGAGCACTCAGCCACATCTCAGCAATAACACTGCATACCTCTATGAGACCAGCATCAGTGTAGCTATGTGTACTGGCCACTGACACTAGGAAAACAATTTCCATATGCCTTTTTGGAATATTCTATTCAAAAATTCCTAATCTTCTTTCTATTCCTTTATTTTTCCACTCGGAGATGTCCCATCACCTGCTTTAAACTGTGAAGCATAAAAGTAGGCATTTCCCTCAAGGAACAGCAAGAATCTACATCCATACCTACACTGTGTGTCTTCAAAGAAGCTGATATTATATAGAATAGGAGGTTCCAGCTGACATTATTCAGATCTGTATGGCAGAAGCAGAACTCACTCTTGTTAGGAGTGAGGTGGAGAAATGGAAGTGGGAATGAGGCAGAGAATAATACAGAAGACATAACTGGAATTGAGTGTTCCTTGTCTCTGTTTTTAATTCTTATGATAAATCAAGATTTACTGTAAAAGATGTAGAAGAGAAGGTACAGTAAAAGAATATAATTATATAACTTGAAAAATTAAAGGTTCTAAATTAAAATCCAAGGATATAACTGATAGGGGAAAAAGAATAAGTATCTATTATGAAATACCTTTCTCATCAGGTAAAGCTAGTTTTATTTGAAACTGTGTAAGAATGTCTATACTTTTAATTAATCCACTTTAGCTGCTGAACAGTAACTTGTTAGAGAACACCAACTTGAGCATGTACATAACTCACAGCAACTTCAAAATAGGTATTAAGAGAAAAACTTTTTCCCAAAGCTAAATAAATGTATAATATCTGGATCTCGGGTGTTTATTTCTGTCTGTGTTCAAGTAGCTGGACCTCAAGTATGAAACTTAAAAAGAATCTCTGTCGTTCTGTGTCAAAACTATCTAGCTCAGAACCACAGAATACCATGAAAGTCATTAAAGGTTGTGAGAGACTGAAATGTTAATGGTTAATGACTCAAGCACCTGACCATTTGCAAAAGGAGCAGGTTGCTTTGCTGAGGCCAGGTTTGCAGCATTCACCCCAACTGAAAGGGGAGAAGAGTTTTTTGTGTGTGGTGGTGAAACCTCTGATTCATAAGACAGAGAGGGTGAACCACCAGAGGCTACAAGCTGGGTTTTGAGCCAGATAAGTGAGAAGGCTGATAAGAAGCAGACCCTGCAGAGGCAGAATGTTTTTTATTATGCTGATGCCCTCCCTAACAAAACTGGCTCAGCTGTAAAACTCCCCACCTCTGCCTCAGGGGAGGTATTGGGACATTCACACAGTTGGCTTGAAGGTATTCATCCCTACTGATGGGGCATAACCTGCTCAACTACACTGACATGAGGGGCAGCTGTCATAGAAGGTGTCATAAACCATTAAAGATCCCCAAGGTGCCTCCACACTCATTTCTGGACCTTCCACCAGTGGACTGTTCATGATCCACAGTGTTGCAACAGTGTAGAACTTTCCCCACCAGGGGAGGTACCTGAACGTTCCCATGTACACCTAAGAGTATATCAATCCATTGAACTTTGTGTTTCGCTGGCCTTCCCCCACCCCTGACAGCTCCAACCTGTGATCATCCCTTTGACCAACAGCAACAATCAAACCTTGTTGCTGGATCCAGGGATGGTGACATCTTTCCTCTCCGCTGTCTTTCTATTCTTCTCATTCCTTTCTCTTTCTTTCTTTTCTTTATACATTTTCTTAAGAGTAATTTTTATCCTTTTGTATTGCTATCTTACTCTAGATAATAATCAAACCAGCTGCATACCTCCTTTTCATTGCAACAAATTGTCCTAAAGTAAGTCCTACATATATATATATATGTGCATAATTTATAAACACCGATCATTCTGTGTTAATTGGCCCCAAAGGTTCTATTAACAAGAACCTGAGTTACCCTTGCCTTCAGAGGTGGGTTGTAGCAAAGGTCACTCGCGCATTTCTAGTTCAACAGGATATTATAAAGCCATTATCGTGGAGCAACCACTACATCAGTTAGTTCATATTTTGTTACCATCAGACCTCAAATGTATTTATCACATATCATGCTTTTATTTTTAAAATGAGCTTAAAAGAGCTGATATTCCAATTTGCTTGTCACATTTTTTTCCTTAACTGCTTATTTGACTTACTTTCTTTGTTACTCGGGGACATCAGTATCATTCTTAATGAGACATCTTTGAAAACTTGTTATTTTCTAAGCTCTAAATATTTATTTCCTTTTAAGCATCTGGAAGGGTTCAGCAGCATTACTACAGCACTACCAAAGTCAAACCTCTGACAATTATTTTAAGCTGCAGAAGGGCTTTGAAATTGTGACAATAGCAAAGTGCAGCTTAAGAAGGTTAGAAGCGGGGAGAAAACAAAAGCAAGGTAGAAGAGTGTAGAGTGCTAATCAGCAGAAGACATAAAAAGAAAAATGAAACCTTTTGACAAGTAAAAAACTCCTGAGAGACACAGAATAAGAATAAACAAGAGATTTTCTTTTTATTTCCTTTTAAGCACTGCCCAAGGGGAGTGCTTTGATGCAGAAACAATGTGTAGATATCTGAAACTACACTGTCCTTATAGGCATAGTAAACAGAATGAGTGAGCACCTGTGTAACCCAGAATATTAAACTAAATCCTGTAATTTCTTTCCTTTTTTTTTTTTCAGTCTAGTTTTGACTAACTTCTGCAGTTATTTAATGTCATTAATAAATTTTGTGAGTGTTGATTTTGCATTTATATGTCTGATGAGTATTTCCATTCTCTTGATCCCCCACCCTGAGACAGGGCCTTTAGGGACCATGGAGGATATCAGACTGCTGTGCACCCTATTCTGGTATGGTCTGTCCTGTGTGCACCAACGTGATGGGAGCAGGAGTGGACCGAAGGTCAAACTGAAGTTGCGAGAAGGAATAGGGCAAAGTGTATGGCACAAGCTTAGGATGCAGGACTTGATAGATACTGTCATAGCAGAGAGGTCAGGGCTGGGCTGTGACTTCAGCAACTGTTTGGGCCGAGCAAGTTCCTATCTGAGGAATTCTGACACCAATGAACATTTGACCTTTAGGACCCATTCAAAATGGCACATAGTGTTTCCATGATAAAATTTCAAGAATTTCTAGAAAACTGTATTATATTCAGCTACTGTAAATTCTAGATAAATGCCTTCAGCTACTTTTCCCAACCTACTTCCACTTTTTTTTTCCTCAAAGGTTCTGTAGTTGTGTCTAATATTGAATTTCAGAATCAACTTCTAAGTCAGGAGGAAGGGTTTTTCAGTCAAGCAGAATGCTGCTTAAATCCCCTAAAGAGTAAAAGACTTGCTGTGTGGCTTTGAAAGTCCACATAATCTCTTAGTGCCTTCATATTCCAATCAAAAATGCTACCTTCAGATTTTTTTATCTTACAGCACTGTCCATTACTTTGATGCTCTGATGGTTAGGAGCATAAAAAAACCCTTAGGAAAAAGTGTATCAATACTGTATATATGAGTACCTCCAGGATGAAGAGTTTAAAAACCTCTTTTTCAAGGTAAGATTGATATGTAAATACCATATACTCTGAATGGCATTCCAAGGAAGAAGATTCTCATAGGAAGCATAACAAGGAAAACATCCCCTTAGAAATATATTACTAGCTGTTTTGCAATTCATGACTAGTCAGTTCATTTGCATTTATGTATTTCAATATATAGTAGAGCTAACAATATTAGACACATCATGCTTGGCAGTTTCTTGGACTGAATAATAGAATTTAAAATGAGGTTTAGTTTTTCCAGTTAACCTCAACACAGGATTATTTTTTTTTTCAGACTTGACTGTATTTTTACAGAAAGCCTATGAAGTTGAAAACCAAACTAGCTCAGTCCACATTACTTTAGATGCACTGCTTTTATGTCTCTAATAAGATGGCCTAATGGCCCCGCTCTACATTTATGTGGAAACCAATAGACCCTTCCATCAAGTTATAGTGCTTTTCAGAAAACTTTTCCATCATAATTACTGTTCGCCTAAATATATTTATATACACTTGATTTGTATGATTAGACGTCATTTCATTACATTATGTGTCTGATCATTAGTTGGATGTCGTTCAGAAAGCAATTCTTGAAATCAGGCATTTTCACACTGAAATTTATATCATTAAATGTAATCATTATATTCTCAGTAGAAAAAAATAGGTCATTTTGGCGCAGTTCAGGTTGACAGTCACATTTGCTGTGGGTTCTGCATTTCCACATGTGAAAAACATGAACTCTATAAATATCATCTTTCAATTAAGCACTGTTATGATATTTTTAAAGAAGTAGTAAATATTTATGTTGTGTTGAAAACTATGAACATGATGAGGAAGTGGCTTTTTTTCTAAAGACAGTGATCTGAATTATTCAGTCTAATCTTGTAAATAGGATGAAATAAATGTAAATAATTGCCATGAATGGTGAAGGACTTTGTAAATATTCAGTATCCTAGATGGAGTAAAGCCAGCTTCTATAACAACTACTCATTTGAAGAGTATTCCTACAAATTCATATAACTTTGAAAAGGTATCATTTTTAACAGAAAATCTTGTAATCAGTTCAGTAATGTTATGTAGAATGTTGTTTATAAGCTTCTCACAGAATAAAGTGAGACATACTTTATTTTTTGGTTGGTTTCTTATTACCTATGTTGACAAAAATATTACACAGGAAAAATTACTAGAAGGCTACAAAGCATGACAAAGATACAGCTGGACTTGCGGCTGAAACAGTGAAAACTGATCACTGTCTTATTCAGTGGAAGCTCTTCTGTTTATAAACGAGAAAAATAAAAAGCTGTCTGGGATTTGCAGGACTTGCTGGTCCTTCGGAGCCTCAGTTAAGACCTGACGTCATGCTGTTCAGGTTTACTCTTGATATTCACTTCATGTAATATTTTTCAGGCATTAAATGAATGCTTCAAAGCAGATAGTGTTGATTTCTATTTAAAAAACTGTTTCATGATCTTATTCTTCTGCATTGTTCTCCTTTCAATCTCTGTTTACTCATTGACAGTTTGTTTTCACCTGTTCTTGTGTTACTACTGGCCTTTAGTTTAACTAATTCTTTTCACTGCCTGATTTATTAACAAATGGTAGCCTTTCCTGGTGTTTGCTGAAGTGGCCAAGCACTCAGTCCCATTTTGCATACCACATTATAAAAGTTGTGCTCCTGTCACGTGTGTCTACTTTAAAATAGATTTACAACAAATGGAGGAACTGAAATGTAAATCATCATTATATGTTCATATGTTTTGAAGTCTTTGCAGTGTGTTAGTGAAGTTACAGAGATCTGCAATATGTGAGAGTCCCCCATGCAGAATGTAGACTAAATGATTGATCTGTTGAAGCCAAGCAGAAGGTGTACTTGTCAAATGATTTGAGTCCATGATTTGAGTCCGTCTGCAAGAAGAAATAGTGCAGATAAAACATGCCTATTCTGATGCAGAGTAATAGCACTCCCATAGAAGAAAACAAGGTTGTCATCTCCCGCATGTTAATTTCCATACTGTTAATTTAGAAATATACAGAAGCTGGAAACTATATGGCATATAAGGATACATGTGCTTAAGTAGTACATGCAAATATTATTTCATAAAAAACTTTACATAAATCAGAAGCCTATGATTTAATACACTAAGGTTTTGACTGCTAGCCAGCAACAGTAATTATTAAAGCTGTCACACACCTTTTTCACTTCTTAAAGATGATTCACCTAGTTTCTGTTCAAAAGTTTCCATACAGAATGTAAGAAACCCAGACAAATTAAATTGGAATTATATGCAAAACAGAGTCACAGATACATATTAAAATAAAGACACATAAATATGCCAGCTGGGATTTGAAGAAATTGAACACTAAATTATAAATTGATATAACTGTTAAAAATAACTTTTGGGGTTTTTTTTTGCAAAGCTTTCTGAACTAAGCAACTGTTCACAGAATGACTTTCATAGATGTTTCTATTCAGCTTAGTTAAGCAAGGCCTGTCAGATCCTCACGTCTTCACAACAGTTGCACTGAGAGAATGCACAATGAATGTTTATAATATCATTTTCAGAGAAGCATAGAGGGCCAACAGGCAGTTTAGTCAGAACAAGCATTTTAACTGCCTGCTTTCCCCACATGACACATTTTCCAGACCAGTCTTGGAAACTGCATTTGTACGTTCATGCAAACATCTCCACTGAAGCTTTCCATGTTTAAGTACAAATTGGTTACTATACATAAATAGAAACTGTGTCTGGGAAAATTTTCTCCCCCAGAGGACAAGAGATATTGTTCCATTTGAATGCCAGTGGAAGTGGTACCTGGTTGAGACCTTGGCCTCCTGTTATTGCACTGGAGGGGCAGGGAAACAGAGGAATTAGGCAAGTAGGAATCTAGATTTAAAAAAAAAAAAAAAAAAAAAAGTAGTAGTAAGGAAATAACTTAGGTTGAATAATGCGTAAAAGTAGAAGCTGATGAGAAAAGAGTTGACCAAAACAGTGGCAATCACATAGGTCCAGTTTTATGCTTTTCCTTTAAATCATGTATCTCAGTAAGGAATGAACAAACAACTGTTCAGATACCACATGTCCTAAGAGACCTTAGGACATATTAGAAGTTCCTCCTTAAATATTTTTCATCAAGGACTGTGCCTCCTTAATGGTTTGTCCACAGACTGTAATTTTGTTTTCTATCCAAGAAAAATGGTTGTACAGTCAGGAAACCATGTTATCTCCCTGCCCTCTCTGTTTTAAACTTTATTTTGTTTTACAACAATGATCCAGCTGTAGTCAGTCATGGTTCAAATGCAAGATTTGACATGTGAACATAAAAGAATAGAGATTCAGTGACCTACATGGCACAATTGCTGTATTGGCTCTTAAAAGTAAAAAGATTTTTTTTTGATGTGTGTTATATTATACTAAGACATGCCAGGTAAGCTTTAGTTTTGCGTATTTGAAACTACAATTTTTCTTCTAACAGCTTTTCAGCACCTATACGAGCTTTTTCTCTGCTAAAAAGAATGTAGGAAACAACAAACCCATAGCCATAGACCACACCTTCTTTTAGCATCCTGTGGTGAATCCATGCCTTGGAGATGCCCCAAAAACTGTTCTCTAAAAGGAATAGTCAAGAACATATATGTTTGGCAGCTACCAGGTGTTTAGCTTTTTTTATGAAGTGAATTTCACTGCTGAGGACCTTGTCTTCCAAACATTTGTTATTTATACTGAAGACATTGTGAGTTGTTCAACCTGTATGTATGTATTTTTTCATCAGATTCACTACAACTGACAAGCTTTGAACGCTATCATGCTAAACCAAACCTGAATAAATATCCTCTTCAAGTTCTGCATGTCCACATAACAGAAATAGGAGACTCATAGCAGAACTCTTAAGTTAAAATGCAGCTTTTGCCTTTATGAAAAAATACAACAGTCAAAATTAAAATATGTACTAGTTGCCTATGAGACTAATAAGAAAGAGATTTGCATCCTTAGTCATACACACATGATATGAGAATAAATTCCAGCATGCCAAATCATCAGGGGAAATAACAATATTAAACTAAGGTCTTCGTTTTTGCAAAGAATCTTAAAGGCTTGGGATATATAAAACTGAACCTGTGTTTATTAATACACACATACACACAGAACATATGGTGACTATATGTGTGCATACATATCTGTGTGCATATATATGGGATATGTGCAACCTATTGCAAGAAAATATGGTTACCACCTGATTTGCAAAATCCTCACTTTGTCTTAGGTACTATTGAAAGTAACCATTAATAGTTTGGAAAGGATAACAAGTTTCTCAATAGCAGATGTGGTCAGCTGTAGCTGAAGCATGCAGTTCAAACTCTATGTGAATTAATTTAGCTTGCAAAGGTCTCTGCTATGTAGGGGTTAGAGCTTTTAATACTTTCTTTAGTAATGAGGCCACAAATACTGTTCCTGCCCTGACAATTTAATGATAGCTTTTTATTGTGGTTTTTGTGGTATGAGCTAGAGTAACTCAGTAGGGTATTTTAACACCATTTTATGATGTTTATAAATCTGCAGATCCAGAATTACAAGTCTCTCACAAGTTACTTTGCTTTGTGTGTTTGACCTATTGGATTAAACAAACTGTTCATGGACATTCAGTGCAATACACAAAAAACCTCATTTAGAAACCCTGTGAGGTACCAATAATCACTCTCAAAAGCTTAACTTAAAGTTGATGGATGTTTATCACCCAAAGTAACTTTCTGAAGATAAATATAATTGTACATCTGCACAAAGGGACAGAAGATAAGATTTCATGTGACACTACTGAACCTAAGCAGTGGAGTGATGAGTTTAAGTCAGCAGCGGCTCTCATGCTACATGCCTTGAGAATCTGTGAAGGCATAGAACAGGATATCAACACCTAATTCCCTATTAAGGTGAGACAACAACTTGAAAGTAGGAAGTTTCCTGAAGGGAAACTTAAGTCTTTTAGTATGACTGTCCCTGGGAAACAGTGCTGGTCAATCAAGTACTGCCAGTTGTGAACTGTCAAGTTTAGAGGTAGACACTGAAAGGTGTGGGAAACTGAGATTCATTGACTGTATTTCACTATAACCACTTATTTCCTTACTTTATTAAAAAAAAAAAAAACCCTAAGTGAATATTCTCATTAGAAGAGATATTGCTTATAAAAAATTAATTCTATAGTAATGCAATAACAGGAATGATTTCATGTTCCTTCAGAGGCATTGTTTTGTGGTTTATTTCTGCATATTATGAATCTCTAAATTATCATTTGGGTGAAACTTCTCAAAGTTCATACTGTCCACGTACAAGTTAAGTTCACAGGCCTGGTCCAAAAAAACCTTTCATAGCACACAAAAAAAGCTAATAGAATGTTCAGAGCCAGAACCCTGAGTGAAATGCATGCAGAGTCCAGCAGATTTTTCAAACAGTAGAGTCAGTATAGAATATTGCAAACATTTAATTATTTATTTAAGAAACTAAAAATGCACACTCCAGAGGATTTACTCTTTCTTTTTTTTTTTTAAGAGGATGGTAGAGTTTACATGTTCAACTTAATACTTCTAGAAGTTCTACATTTTCATATGCTAAAATGCACACTTTATCTTCAGAGATAGAGTGGGGTTTTTTCATTTTTCAAAATGATATAAAATATTTACAGCTGTTGGAGTTTTTCTAAGCTACTTTGTTCACAAATTTTTTCTTGGAGTCTTTCAGCATCATACATTCTTACTTCTTGCACTGTGGATTATATGGCATAAACCCTTCATGTGAGAAACCTGAAGGTATTAAAACCATCATTTTTTATTGCACTGTTTGAATTCCATATGTATGGGGTATACATATACTACATAGACAATACGTAAATATTTGCAGATACAGAGTACAAACTGTTGAAGATTTTTTAGACAGCATAGTATTTATTTGCTGGTTTATCTCAGTTCAATGGAAGTGAAAGATCTGATCTAAAATAGGAGTTACTGAAATCTTTCTGATTCACAATATGAAAACCAGCCACTTTTTGGTGTCAATAATTCTGTTTAGCACATTCTTCTTGGACTGGATTCTGCATGTGTTAATCAGTGAATTATTAATTCAAACCCTGATAACTAGTGTAATATTGTGATAAATGAATACATGTATATGTAGTTTTCCTCTCAAAGGGAAGTCGTCTACATTGTATCTTGTGCCAAAGACTTATTCTGTGTGAGACAATAAGTGGCTCAGTGAAGAAAATGAAAGGCCTGTGGTCCATTTTAGAGCAACTGTTCTGACTTCTGTTGTGACAATGCTGTCATTCTTTCTTTACATGGATATACTGTCAGGAGGAGCACAGACAATTACCACCACTCCCAGTAATCCATCTTCAGCCTCAGTGTACTCTTTTTCATAATTTCTGATTCAGTAATTGATGCTTTGGCACATTTGTAGGTCATATGTAGTCTGCTGAACTTGTGTTATCCAATATTCACATAATCAATATGAAACATTAGCACATACCTACCGGATGCATCTAAGGTGTGGTCCTATTGAACTTTTTTAATTACTCAGATTCTTGTACTTGCCCTTTAATCCACTCTGGATTTTCAGATAAATAAGATTGTTGCCTACATGCAACAACAATGATATTCTGAGCACACCAAGTTAAAGGTCCTGTAAAGCAAATCATGGTGCAATTATCCTGTAACACTCAAGTGACCTTCATTATTTACGTACACATTTAAGATACTGCTAGTGCAGTCTAGGACTGCTGATAGTTATTTAAACAAAGAAAGGATTTTTGAGTATGCCAAGGAAGCAGTGTGCTAATCTTTTACATCAGAGAGCTTTTATTCATGGGTGTTTATTTACCCACAAAGGTCTTGAACTTGTTCCTCTGAAGTCAATTGGAATTTTTCTTTTGAATGGAAATAGTGTGTCTAGCAGCTAAACTAATCTGAAATGGCTGTCCCTGCTTTGACATTGAAGTCAAGAATTGGTAAACGTAATTGCAATAGTCTAGAAAGAGCAAAAGTCTCTTAAGGACTCCTGGTGCATATTAACTGTGGACTTCTCTGAACTTCTTGTAGACTTTAGAAATACATTTGAAACATTGTTTGAAAAGCAATCTTGCAAATACTTCTTGCCTCCTTTTTAAAATAATATGTTACAGCACAACCAAGATAAAGAAAGTGTCCATTAAATTACATGGCAGATTACTGAAACCTGTCTCAAGTTCATTGTATATGACAACTACAGGGATATTTGCTGAATACATTGCCAGTATTATTAGAATTGATTCATAGTGAATAATTAAGGCTTAAAACTTAAAAAGTATTATTTCTTATTATTATAAATGTCCAATCATTATGAATTCATTCAGCATTATAACAAGAGTTGTATGGTTCATGACAAAAAATTAAGAAAGGCTTTGAAGAATACATTCAATTTGTTACAGTATAAAATGTAGAAAAATAAACCTAACAGCCTAAATATAACAGTAATATACTACACATCACAGTTTAAAGAAAAAGAATAGATTTTTTTTTAAATTAAAACCTAATACATATATATCTTAACTGAATAACAATAGAGCTCATTTGCCTGAATTATTTGTGTGGTTGAAGTTTTCAGAGGAAACATAGAGAAAGAAGAATGAGAAAGAAGAATTCTTTCACACACTTACTTGTGTGGTGGTAAGGACAGACCTAAAATGTGATCAAGACTCTCCTTTGCTTATTTCAGAGTATTTGTACTTAAAAAATCATAAAAGAGGATTTCCCTTTTTAGCAACTTTGCTGATGTCTTATTCTTCCACAGCCCTTACAGTCCTGCTGGTTGGCTTTATTTTTTGTGCGGAGATCAGACTGGAACATAATGTACATAAGAAAATGCTATTCAGTAGTACAAAACTATATGCCATCGAGAAGCATGATTCAAAGAGAGTGTACTGCAGCTTTGTTCTAGGATAACATCAGTATGTCTATTTATTGGCTCATAAATAACTTGCAATTTAAAAACACATAATACGCATATATGAAACCTAGTAAAAAAAAACAACAAACCAAACCAACAAACAAACAAACCCCCCCTCATAAAATAGCCCTTTAAAGATTCCAAAAGTTTTGAAAATACTGGATTCTTCTAACCAAACATAGTAACATTTGTAGGCATATTAGCATGTTAATACACAATATGCATGTATTCTTATTTTCAAATAAATTTTAAAATTGTGAGTCACTCCATTTATACTGAAGGTTTTAGAATATCTTATACATGAAATAGAGTTATATTCAGATATCAGATATAATGTTGACTACGAATATTTTAATTCCTTTTAGCAACATTATCCATAATTCCTACTGAGAATGAGCTGATTATTACTTATGAATGATCTGATTATGATTTATAAATACTCAATAATTTTCTCTGAAGCTGAGATACTAACATCAATATTAATTTTGATGTGATTAAATATGATATAATAAAGACAATAAAGAGCTAGTTTTGATGGAATAAATAAACTTTTATGGGCAAACATGTTAACCAGGCCAGCTGCCTTATAATTCTAATATATTAAGAGTCAAATGTGATTTGTATTTTTAAGCAGTCACCAGAGCAAATAGATGCCATTCTATTAATGTCAAAAAACGTTATTTTCTTAACTGTCTATTGGTGATAAAAATTAAGACAAGTATATGGAGTGTTAAATCTTTAACGGCATACTGTTTTCCCCTTTTTTGCTATTCAAAGGCAAGAAAACTTATTTGATGTTTCAGGATTATGAAAACTATAATTACAGGTGATAGTTAATAAGAACAGACAAAAAAGCCAGTAAAGAGAGACTGCATTTGGGGCTGTGGATGTTACTGTAGATGTCCTTGCTACAGAAACACTCCATTTCCTCTTCTTTATAAAAACACTGTGTACAAATTAAAGAAGACTAGAAAGATTAAAAAAAAATGTAGCAGCAGTAAGCTCATATGTATAGCATTATATATTTTATTTGGGAAATAGATGGTAAAAGTGTCTGAGTCCTTCTGGTCAGCATGTCTGAGACTTTGTTTAACTCTGAGACCTCTAGATTCACTATTACACTTGTCAGTTAAGCATCTCCATCAGTATTAGAAGAGATCATGTTCACGTGGTCAGTAACTCTAGGGAGATTTTCAGCTGTCTCTTAGGTGTCAATGGTAGGGAGAGTGTCCTCCAGATAGAAGAGGTTGTCTGTCCTATTCTTATTTTGTTCATCAGTTTGTCTATGCTTTTTTCATGACAATTTGATCTAGTTTCCACTTCAGACTCATCTATCAGACTCCCTGGATATTTTCCATGTAACTGTTCTGTCTTTCCATCTTAAATTTTTCTGAGTTTAAAAACTCATGTATGAAAAAAAATGATTTGAACACTTATTACCTTGAGCAGCTCTGAGATTCAACTTCAGTATAATAGTAAAGCTGGCTTGCATTATTTATACTAATAGCCCTGGTCCTCTGTGCATCTTTTCTACCTAGCATTTTTTTAAGATGAAAATACATATTTTTAGTGTTTGTTATACTCTGTGATGGGTTGACCTTGGCTGGATGCCAGGTGCCCACCCAGCCACTAAATCACTCCCCTTCCCTGATAGACAGGAGAGAGAGTAAGGTGGAAACAACTCTCAGGCTTGGATAAGGTACTTTATTAAAGCAGAAGCAAAGCAAATGCTTGCCCGTGCAAAAGCAAAGTGAAAGATATCAGGGTTTATTCTCTACTTCCCATGGGCAGCGATGGTCGGCCACTCCTGAGCAGCAGGGCTCCAGCATGTGTGACAGTTCCTCAGCAGGCAGCCACTGGAGACAGTGAATGTCTGCCTTCCTGCTCCTTGCCTCAGCTTTTGTATCTGAGCTGACATCATTTGGTATGGAATATCCCTTTGGTCAGTTTGGGTCAGCTTAGGCCTACTTGGGTGCCCTCCCAGGGTTTTGCTCTCACCTACGGAAGGAATGTTACAGTGCTGATGCTCAGCAGTAGCCAAAACACTGGTGTGTTATCAACACCCTTCCAGCTACCAATGCAAAGCACTGCACTGTGAGGGCTATTAATGGGGGAATGAACATAGTTAAGTCAAACCCTATACACACACTTATTTTTAAAAAAGGAGGCAAACACAATCAAATTATTTTGTAGTCTATCTTTTCAGTGTATCTTCTGCATTTTCATTAGCTTCTGCCTTGGATTTTTTTTTAAACGTTATTATAATGAAAACTCACTAGAATTACTATTGAATTTGCCAGTCCATACATAATATTGCTGTATATTTTATTAGTCTTTAGAAACAAATGAGTCTCTCATTTTCTGTTAACAAATAAGGCACAAAAATGGTTTTTAAAGTCACTTTAAGCAAGTCTATTTATGATAATTTTTGTAGCTAAGATACGAAGTCAACATTCTTCCTCTGCTTGAATTAGTTTGCATTGGCTGCATGAATTGTGTATGCAAGTAAGTGACAAAAAGCTATTTGCTAAACATAATTTCAGCTACAATAACTGCTTATAACTTTGGAGAAGACCTATCAGGTCTTATCAGAATTATATTTTGAACAATGTAAATATTCATGTGATAATTTATGGTAAGTGGCAAGGGTAGAGAACTGCCAGAGAAAGATGGGTGTGAGGGGGCCATTATTGCCAGACTCAGCAATATGAATATGAGAAGATGAAGGCAAATGTAAGGCTGGACAGGACTGACTGAACTAGGTGATGGACAGGAGGGTGCGCTCAAGAGAGATGACAATGTGGATAAATAAAATAAAAAAGAAATTCTAGGTTGAAAATAAGACATTTGACCAAAAATCTTTCCTCCATCTGAGGAACATTTCCAGTGAAAGTTCTTTTCTCTCAGATGGAGAGTGCTCTGTAATCAGTATCTGAACTCCTGATTATGAAAGCATAGTTTTAAAATAGAAATTATGGTATATTTTTCTTTCTTTAAGTGGTGTTTAGTTTTTCTCCAAGAAAATGTCTGGACACAACAGGTTGCTGCACCATGCTGTCTATCCTAAAGCCAGAACACAAATGGCATTCAGATATCCTGGAGTGAAGACACTGATTATCAGGGGATGACGAACAGCAACAGAAATGATTCAGCCATCTAAAGTAGACATAATTGGAAAGAAATGCTGCACAGAAGATTCAAACTGATTCATTATGCTCTTGTCTTAGGAGCATGATGAAAAGTCCCTTATATCCAACTGTGCTGGTAACCTCCTTTGCATGCAGAGGTGCTCTTGAGTATCTCACAGACACAGGTTGCATTATCTTCAAGTGACCATTTTGATGGGTTACAGAGGATACATGAAAGAAGGAAGGAAGGAAAGAAGAAAGGAAGGAAGGATTTTTAAAGCTATACTGGGCATACGAAAACTCAGTCTCAGTACAGCCCTGTCGCTATCCACCCGGTCTGTACGACAGACTTACTGAGCTGGTTTGCCTGAGAGCTGTGCTCACATGACAGCAAGGCTTCCTTAGCAGAAGTGGACCACATCAGAAAATACAGTGGTAGTAGTTTAGGACTTTTGCATGCAGATGGATAGACAGGCCCAGTAAGTCCAGCAGAGAGCTTAGCCATTTAATTGCATACAGAATTTGGTCTGTAGAGCTTGTGAATGAGGCAAAACAGCAACAGGCGAATTTAGAAAGACAGGTGAAAGGAAAGGCAATGGTCAATTGTAATGTTTTAATCATGGATCAACAGTCCATATCTTTCTTCTGCTTTGAAGCACTATAATCCTATCTTATCCACAAGAATATTTAAGTTCTATATAAATTCTCTAGATAACATCCTGCAAATATTAAGTACTTTAAAACTATGTGGAGATGATGATTTAATTTTCACTTACAGAGAAGAATATCACCTCCCCAGTCAACAGTAGAATTTCCAGCAGAGGTCCTTTGCAGCACAGGAATACTCACATAACAGCCTTGTTTATTTTGCATAATGGAAGATGATTGTAGCACAGGGTGTCATGTCTTCAGGCAGGAGCTCTGTAATCTGTGTTTGCAGTGCTAATCTTCCATATTTATTTTGCTGTTCATTTTCTGAACTTGCCTCCTGCCACGCACTGTATTCAGGATGAAGTTTATTTTCAGAAAGCTGACATGCCCTCCATTTATCTGTTGATAAAATTATGATAACTTTTAACTACATTTAAGACATTATTTCCAAGTAACTATATCAAGGATAAAAAATTAAGAATATGCTTTGTTTTTCACCCTTTGCCTCTTTTATTTGTTTAATCTTTCCTGTGCTTTCACAGCTTGCTAAATGTTGGAGAAATACAAAGAGAAAAAAGAACTACTCGATAAACTCAATAGATAGAATTGTTTCAGATTTTTCCTATCACTCCTTTGCGCTTCTTATGTGGTATCATATAACATGTATAGAGACACATCCTTTTCAATCTGCATTTCATAAACTTTCTCTAGTCAAGTCAACATGAAATCAAGAATCTGGAGCCAAATTCAAACCTTCATAGACTCCAGGGGTTTTATTTTAACCCCATCTGTAGCATTCATCTAGTAGAGTATTCAGTATTCAGTAAGATACCCAATCATCTTGTTTCTGAACAGATACACAAGACACTATACAAGGTTGCAAGGAAAAAGGATTATGTTAGGACACCTGTGCTACCCAATGAATAAATGTTAGAATGAAATATATGTCGGTTATATATACATACAACTTATATATGTTATAACTTTATATATATGTATAACTCACAACTTTGTTTTTCCACTACATGTTACTCCAAAATGATGTTCACTGACATCTTCAAAATATCAATATAATTCAATATTGCCTTATTATCTTTTTTTTTCAACTGTAAAATACAGTGCCAGCTATAGAACACCAGCCAATGTCCTATTAAAACAACTTTTCTGTTTCGTATAATTTGTGCTTTCACAGGGCCAATGGTAACTTTCACTTACATAAAAAGAAAATAAGCAGTAAGTAATATTAATATTCTATGCTCTTTTACCTTTAGAAACACTTGTATGCGTCATCTCAGTCCACTGTCTCGAAGCATCATATTGAAATAATCTTTCCAAACATCTCTGTACAACATCTCTGACTAGCACCTTGGTTTGTATTGTCTGATGATAAAAGTATCTCTTTTCAAAGAACAGGAGTATTTTATTGGGCTGTTTGATGATAGTGAAGAGAGAGGAATTAGACATCTGTTCTGCTCAATGCTGTCTTGTGAAAGGGGGGTTTTCTTGAAGGCTTTATACTGGATATTTTATCAACCTGTCTAACAGTCTTTGAGGGAGGGGCAAAGGTAAAGTTACAGTTGATATCAATTCATGTTTAGGTGGAGTTTGAGTGACTTTGGTCATTAGCATATATTGGGGCATGAAAAGTAATATGAATTTTCAAGATAATGAAGCAAAATTCAGCTTTGATTACCATCTGGATCATTCCTTTGGCTTAGTTCTATTACTTGCATTGTTTATGATGGAACATAACCTCAACACTGCTGTGTTGCTCCATCTTTTTTTTTTTTCATATATCCACTGATCTCAGCAGAATATGAGTGTAAAACCTTGGTGCCACTCCATTCTTTGTTTCATGTTTCCCTTAGAGTGAAGATCCCTTAGCATTTCTGCTCCTAAGGTCGCCAAACACTTTTTCCCTGGTGAACTAGAGCCAATGCACTCCTTGCTGAACTTTGTTTTTCAGTCTTCTCCCCACAAATGCTATAGCTGAAAATCATAGAATCATAGAATCATCTGGATTGGAAAGGACCTCTGAGATCATCAAGTCCAACCCTTGATTCAACCCCACTGTGGTTATTAGACCATGGCACTCAGTGCCACATGCAGTCTCATCTTAGAAACATCCAGGGATGGAGAATCCATCACCTCCCTGGGCAGCCCATTCCAATGCCTGATTACCCCCTCTGTAAAGAATTTCTTCCTAATATCCAACCTAAACCTCCTCTGGCAGAGCTTAAGACCATGCCTTCTTGTCTTGCTGATAGTTGCTTGGGAGAAGAGACTAACCCCCACCTATGCAGGTTTTGTGAATATGCAGTACTCTTAAAAGCGCTTTTAACTGATTTTACACTTGCTCAGCAAACAGGACAAATTACATTTTTCTCTTTCTTTTCTGTTTCTATTACTGTCTCATGGGGTAAAGTGACTGGTGTTATTTTGAGAAGTAGACCACATTACCACAGTAATATGTGAGTAATTTATAAGGTTACTGCCTACAGAGTCTCTGATTTTTTACTTCAATACATTTCACTTCAAAGGGAAAAAAACCCCAAAAAACTAAACACTTAAAGCATATTTCTTTTAGTGATTTAAGGTCACTAAATAATGGTGCCTTGTTTAGTTTCTAATCAGAGAAGATGCTTGACATGTTGTGTCACTGCTGCCCTAGATATTCAAGGAATTCTCTGACCTTCAAAAAGCAGATAATTACTCAAAATATTTCTCTCTGTACCTTCAACACTTGTTTTTTGTCTGTGACTAGGAAGCAAGAAATAGGTGTTTTCTCCACAGCTAGCTAGAATCACTAGAATAAGTAATGAACATCAGTACATAACTGAAACTTCCAGATGTTTCAGAACTTCAAGACATTAATTAAGTTACATTTCTGAAGCTTTTCTTTGCCTAATCACTGGTTTAATGCACATACACTTTCCCTTCTTTTGTCAGAGTTCAGTTGTGATGAGGAAAATGTTAATATTGATCTCTCTCTTAAAAATGCTGAAAGAACATTTATGTTGATAAGTATAAAAATGCATGCCTAAAGTAAGACAATTTTTTTATTTAGAATTACTAAAATACTTTCCCTTGTTCTGTTAAAAACATACTAAGGCAATTAAAAACCGACAAACTGAAAACAGCATCTAAACAGATAGACTACACCTAAAGGAAGTGCTTCCACTATGTATTTATAAGCAACACAGGTAAGTAAGATCAAATATTTAAGCATCAATTAATTCTAGGTTTGCAGCTGCTGAAACTATAATTGCATGTTAATAATTCCAAGTGTCTTTAGAGATGATGAAAGAATAGTTCCTGTGATAAAGGGAGCTTCTTTGCAGGATCATAATTCTTTTTTTTTTTTGCTTTTTTGCTTTGGAATCAAATGTAACATGTCACACTACTTTTCTAAGAGTTTGGCTATCAGATTAACTGATCCTGAGGTTGGCGAGTTGTTTTCTGTTTCATTCTGTTTTTAAGATACTAATTTTCAGCAGCAAATAAATGCTTCATGCAAGATTTAGGATACAAAATGAAATACTTATATATGAAATGAAACTAGCTTTTTAGTTTGATAAGCTCAATAAATAGAATTGTTTCAGATTTTTGCTATCACTCCTTTGTGCTTCTTACTTGGTGTCATATGACATATATTCAGAGTATCAACCAAAGCAGAGTAAATAGTGACACCTGAAAGACCAAGCTCAGAAGTGTAATTCCTGGTCTTAAATCTCTGATTTTAGAGCTAACATAGATGTGTCCTATGGCAAAACACACATTTCAAACGTGTTCTTCTAGCATTATTTATTGGTACTCTGGTGCTTGGAAAGCTTCCAAAGAAATAGTAGGGTTTTTGAAAAGGATCTGAATAGAATTAGAAACAGTAGAACAAACATTTAGGAGAAAATGAAAGAAATAAACAAAGCTTTATGCAAATAACACCCCCATTTCTATTTAGTGGTTTATCTAGTCCATTTCTGACAAAGAACAGAACCTGGAAAAGGCAACTGAAGGAATAAGGAATGCACTGACTGAGTGAAGAAATCCTCTCTCTTTTTTTGTATGTATAACTGTTGCTGCTTTGAATATTTATTCATAGTGGATTTTCTTTCTAATATATGATATCCTGGTTTCCATGTTAACTTGCAGTAGTAAAAATCTTACATATTTCTCTTAAAGGCACTGTATTACTGATAAAAGAAAAATCATTTAAATTTGGGCTTCATTTTTTTTGAATATGCCTCATCCTTGTGTAAGGGAATAGCACATAAGTATGTAATTCTTTGCTCCTTTTATTTCTCTTTTATAACTGAATTGTTTCCCCATTTATCTCTTTTATAAGTGAAATTTGGATTTTGTGAACATATGCAAACAAGCTTGTGTGTTATTTGTTCAGCTGTAATCTCTGAAACAATTTAGAAAAATATGAATTTGAAGTAATGTGCCACATTCCTGCTATCAGAAGAACAGCAGAATTATAAGGAACAGCTAAAGGTAGATTTTCCAAAGTGGAACTTTAAACCAGGAGAATTTAATTTAAACTAAAGGATAATTTCAGGGAACCAGAGTAACTCAGATTCAAAGGAACACAATTTAGGACCAAAAGAAATAGAGTTATATTTTTAAAAATGTGCATAATGCTCTTTTATTTAGGAGTATATTGACAAAAATATAGGACTCCTGGATTTAAAATTGAAAAAGTTAAGTAACTTTCTTATATTATTCTTTTTCAGGTATGGAAATATTTTTAAATTCAAATGAAGAATGGCTTTAAAATATAAAAATATTTAAGCCTGTCAATAATTTCCTTTTAATGTTAAAGTACATTTACATCCACAAAGAAATGAATGAATGGTAAAGAAATTTGTAGTTCTGTTGTGTTAGTGATTCACAGTGTTATAAGAAGTAACACCATACCTAATTTAATTACACTAAATGTTGTTATCCTAGTTTATCTGGCTAATGCAATTTAATCACTGTTAAATGGGGATCATAATTTAATTAAAAATGAGACTAAATAATAGTTTCAGTTGTTGTTTCTATGAAAGATGTTGTTTTTCATGGAAAAAGCACAAAACCTTTTATGAGGTAAAGAAACCTTACAACATTGCCTTAGGAACATTTCCTTCCAATTAAAACATTCATAATACTATGAAAATATAATATTTTATTATCATACACACAGAGACAGAAAGCACCAGCAATGTCTGGCACTGAATTTATTTTCAGAGAATCTTCCCACTCCATATCACATTTCTTGGTGCTTACCAGGCCACACTGTGCAGATGCTGAGGAAAAGATTAGACTTTGTATTATACAGAAGAATTTGTCAAGGCCATGAGAGAGACAGAGCTGTTTCTGGTTCCAAAAGAGTTATCTTGAATCTTAGTACTTTTTTCCAGGAGAAAAAAAAAGCAGTGTTTTACTGGGATTGAGAAATTAACTGGGTTATTGCAGAGCTGATCCAGAATTTTATTTTATTAAAAATTTCTCAGAATAGGTATTGGAGGACAGGGAGAAAAGAAGAAAGGACTAGGATGAAAATTCAGTCTTTGTCACCCTTTCTTCATGATTTTCAGATATGTAAAATTTCAGAGTTTTGAAAAACTCGCTATGAGAGAAAATAAGTTTAAAAAGCCTGTGTCTGAAGAACTATTTTCAGATACAGGTTTCAAGGATGTTTAGAAAATGTTAAGTGACTAGTTTTAAATATTCTCTTATCATCAGTTGTTTCTTCTTTTATTTTACAACAATACTCTCTTTCTACCTAGAAGTCAATTTTTTAAAAAACAAATCAGCTTTTAATGTTACTTTACAATAGAATCACCATGGGTACATTTGGGATTTTAAAGTACTTTTTTTTAAGTGTGCTCTTCACCCATGAAATTGATACTTACCTGCTGAAAACTCCAGAAGCTTGTTGTAGAATCCATTTCTACCTTTACACCTTTTCTTGTCTAACTTTGTGTTTTGTGGGGGCTTCTTTTTTTTTTTACTATTCAGTTATTTTAAAGTTTTATTACAATTATAAGAAACGGAAATCATGTATTTTGGAGATAAATTAGAAGTATTTGTTAGTTATTTTGCAGGTGAACTTTTAACTCTTTAAGAGCTGGATTTCCTCGTCTTGTGTGACCATTATCTGTGATATATCAGACAACCTAGAATGTTATATAAATATTCATAAATTATTCTATCAAACATTTGGCTAAACTGAATGCTACAGTAAGTAATATATGAGCTACTCCTCAACATCCAGACTTTTAAAAGATTTTGTAGTCTCTGGGAGTTCTACTTAGCTGGCTAAGAGGCACAAAGAGAATGTTTTCCATCATCCTCAGTAGGATTTCCAACATTTCAGTATTTCCTAACTGCAAATGTTTTGGCGTTTCTTATTTCTGTGGAAGACATTTCCCTCTCTGAGGAAGTTACTCATAGCATCACAGATTTTCTAACCTATTACAAAGGTTGACATGTTTTCTTTTTTCTAGCTATTTGTTGTAATTTATATGCATACAGCCATAAGGAGAGAATATCAGAGGGTGTAATGAAGGTGTCCCCCCTCTACATTTATTTTTTTGAAAGCATAACTTTACATTACTTAGTATATCAGGAAGATTTTCTCCTTCTTTAAAGCTGGTTGATAAAGGGATTATGATTTTCTTGCACAAGTTTTCCCTTGAACTGAAAAATAAATTATTAGAGACTTTTCTTCTTCTTAAGAGCAGAAAAGAAGACAAATTTTTGTATCAACAGAAAATATTTCAGGCATTATGAAATAACAAGAATAAAATTTCAAAACAGTTTCTCTTCCAGAAATTGTCAAAACAGTTCACAGACAATTTTCAAAATTCACTCACTTCTACAGCAGCTATTTTGCTATTGGAACATAAATTGCAAGTAATTTTTGATCTCCTACAGCTGCTTTTACAAATTCAATATCTATGTGCTTTAAACACCATATCAAAGCATAGTCCTCATGTATGTGGCAAAGGCCTTTTTTTACCTAAATTGGATCTTAACTGCTTTCACCCAAGACAAATTTCAAAATTCCATGGGTTGTCTCCCCCCCAAAACAAGAACTTCCACAAACTAAAAATAAACTAAACATACAACTTCTCTTTTAGCTCTTCCTCTGTTATGTAGGTGCACTGCAAATCTTCTGAAGTATGAGGATGTGATACAATATGGTTACTGAGAATAGCAAATTTTCACAGGCTGGTGGTCTTTTAAATGCAGAGTATTTTTTCAGGGACATTTATAGCAAAGAAACATGGAACTTTAACAACCTAAATATTTATATATATACATACATAGCTACATATATAATTTGCAGTCCATGTAAAGCATACATCTCAGTATATTAAGGAAGGTCTAATGGAAAATCCAAAGCTCATCATATACTTCATCATATAAAATTATCTATGGACTCCTCTACTTTAGCACTTTAGTAGTCCAACACTAGGGGAAGATCTGTCATTGCAGTAATAAAATTACAATGAAATTAAGAGGTTTCAACACTAGTATGGTCTAATAGTATTCACGATATGGATAACAATGGAGCATGAAAGCCTTTAATCTGTTAAATTTAGTCTATAAAATCTCCTCTTTTCTTGCATAAACAGGGGAGAGAAAACTGAGGGTTAAAAGGAAAATAAAATGACAGAATACAGCCATTAGGAGACAAAAAAAAAAAAAGCAAGGACAAGGAAAATAGTAAAATTGATTGACAAGTACCTGTAAAACTGCTGCCTACACAGTATATTGCAAATTAAAAGTCATGGTCTATAGACAAAGGATTTGCAAGAGCTGAGTTATCAAAAGGATTTAGTCCAAGGCTTTAAGGGGCCATTTTATCACTTTATGGAACAAGAAGAGGAAAGAAAAAAATCGTTTGCAAGGAATCACAAGTCAAAGTCATCAAAATACACAAAAGTCTGCAAAAAAATATACAAAACTTCAGTGGGGCAGAAGCTACTGAGGCAGTGTAGGGATGAGCACTGGAGAAAGAAATGCTACCATTTAAGTGAAAAATGGTATGTGTCATACATGAGATAATATTATACATGCAAATCTAACAAGATATGGCAATTCTGTGGTAACACACTCGTACTTTCAGAGAGACTATTGCAAAGCAAACATCTCAGTGTTCCTTAAGAGTTAAACTGTAAAGTTCTAAATAGAAATTTATGATTGAGAATACATGATTCTGAGTGTTAGGAAGAGGTGGATTTTGATGGGTTGAGCTCGGCTGGACGTCAGGTGCCCACTAAAGCACTCTGGCACTCCACTCCTTGGAAGAATGCTGAGAGGAAAAAAGATTAAAAAAAAACAACGTGGGGCAAGAGGAGGGAAGTTTAATAAAGCAAGGAGCTCTGAAAACAAAAGAGTCATTCTCTCCCTTCTATCAGCAGGCAATGTCCAGACACTTCCTGGGAAGTAGGGCTTAAATACATGTAACAATTGCTCTGGAAGAAAAACAATGCAAGAATGAATGTCCCCCCTCTCCCTCCTTTCTCTTAGCTTTTAGTACTGATGAAACACTGTATGGAATACCCTATGGTCAGTTTGAGTTACATGTCTTGGCTGTGCCCTCCCAAGATCTTGCTCATCCCCAGCCTACTGATGGATGGGCAACATTGGAGAGACAGTGCTGATGCTGTGCCAGTACTGTCCAGCTCTAAGCACTGGGCCAAAGCACCTTCCTAGCTACCTTCACAGCACTGTGAGGGTTGCTGTGGGGAAAATGAACTCCATCTCAGCCAGGTCAAACAGAGGGTTCATAACTGTATCAGTAAAATTGATCTTGCCTGGAATAAATCTCTGTGTCTGAGCTCAGATTGCACAGAATGGCCTGTGTCCACAGTATTAAGCTATCTTATTTCTTGGAACTTGGCAATTGGATGCAAATTCTTATTGTACATTAATCCTGAGTTGAGTTTTAAGAGCTGTTTGAAAGGATATTTTTTGGCCTGGGCCAAAACTATTTCATAGATTGCTCTTACATTTCCCAAATATGGGAGACCACATAACCTGTCAGGTTTATAAATCTGATTAATGTATACAAATTTATAAATTTCCAGAATGAGAAAATGTATTCTCCCAGGCAATCAACAGCAGGACAAGAGGGCACGGGTTTAACCTCTGCCAGGGGAGGTTAAGGTTGGATATTAGAAAGAAGTTCTTTACAGAGAGAGTGATCAGGCATTGGAATGGCCTGCCCAGAGAGGTGGTGGA
>JAWMRA010000041.1:30571712-30731455 GCA_035584735.1 Pseudotriccus pelzelni | reverse complement strand
ACCGTCCCTGGAGGTGTTTAAGATGAGGCTGGATGTGGCACTGAGTGCCATGATCTAGTAATCACAGTGGGGTTGGACTGAGGGTTGGACTTGATGATCTCAGAGGTCTCTTCCAACCCAGTTAATTCTATGATTCTATGATTACAAACACAGATCACTAATACACACTACATTGACAGTCTTTACCCCTTTCACAGGGACTGTTTAAGGTCCACATTCATTCAGATCACACAGATCCCCCTAAGAACCAGTTTTGCATTTGCTTTCTATGTCATATTTTTTCCATACTTGACAGAAAGTGGCTTCTCTGTAGTGTAGTAGGAAATAGAAAATTATTCTACTCTTTTAGACAGTCAGACAAGGCCTTTTGAGAGCCTCATGACTTTTCTGAGTCACTTTGCTGAAACAGTGCTGATGAGCTTCTCACAGGGGCTCTCAAGCTCTTGAGCAGATACCTCTTTCAGCTTTAGCTTCTTCAACTATTGCTGGACAATAAGCCTCATCTGATTTGGTTTTAGTCACTTAAAGGTAAATTGATTATGGAAAATATGCAATAGTATTTTAAATTATACAGCTGTTCTTTCAAAATATTTCAGATGGCTCAAAATAAGACAAAAACAGAGTCAAGATGAAAACCACTTTTTGTTTTCCTGTAAGTGTTCGGAAAGGGGAGGTATAAGTTCTTCACCTTTTTGTGGCTCCCTCTAGAATTCAGCTCTTACAGCAACAGTTGCAAATAAAGCTTAGCTGTTCTCTGACTGTCATAACCTCTCAACCAATCTTGAAATTCTCCCACTACTCCCACTGTACAATGTACCAAAATTCCTTTTACAGCTTCTAGTCTCCATCATCTGTTTTCTTTTTCGCTATCCTTGTCAAGTCAATGTTTTTTAGATTGAATTTCCTTTAAATTGGATTTCCAAACCTCTGCAGAGTCATCAGTTCTTTATTATCCTCCCTTGCAGTACTATTGAACATAAGCCTTGAATCCATGTCTTATTAGGAACCATAAAGATTCAAAAAATCACCCAACAGTGTAGCTATATTTTTATGCCAGAGGTTGTACAGCTCACCAAAAGCTTGTCTTTGATCATTGAGCTATCACAAACCTTATTTATGTTGTCTTCCTCCTTAAGCTCAGTAAGGGTGGAGTTAAATTCTAATGATGACACAAACAACAGAAATCATTACCAGAGGCTCTTCTTATTGCAAATGCAGAGGGATGAGAATTGATTTAGTGATATATATTTATCATCATTTGTGCATGGGAAAAAAGAAAAGACTGAAATAGGAAACTGTAAAATCAACAGAAATCAAGAACTATCAAACATTCACAATGGGGTAAGTTGAGAAATAAAAACTTTCTGTGGAGGGTGCTGGGAATCAGATTTCTAGAGCAGCTCCCTCATGGAATTTGGTAGTACATCTCTGAGAAAGGGAAACTTAAGGGGTACGTTGGGTTGTATTAGAAAAATATCTCAGTTTGCTCCATGCTTCCACCACAGAAAAAACACCAACTTTCAAGGCTCTGAACATTACTTGATTGTTTTGTCAAAAGGAGCAGCAATGCCACATGAAAGAAACTCACTCAGCACATTTAAACAGTATCTTATTCAGGTAATGTTAGTACCTACTCTACCTTAAAATATTACATCGTGTTTTAGTTGAGCCATTATCATTGATAAGCAGATTTTTAATCAAGGAAATAAGGCATAGTTAATTATGTGCATGAGTTGTGCTTTAAATTAGATTTTATTAGCTGTGCTCATCACCTTCCAGCCCACAAACCAGGTGTGGCATCACAGCTCTTTCTTGAACTACTGCTTGCAGAGATTACAGCCAGAACCAAACTTAATCCAATTAGCAAATAGTGTCCTCAGTGAAAAGTGAGAAACTGCTGACAGTTGCAATGACTGCTATTAGTGCTCTTCAGTTAAGAGATTCTCTAATTACAGAGCTTGACATCCTCCAAGGTACAATGACAGCCTGAAGATACACTGTGAAAAAAAAAAAAAAAAGAAAAAAAAAAGAAGTAGATTAGAAGTGTAAACAAGGTCTGTTAAAAAAAGTAAACCAGCAGTCAGCATGACGGAAAAGAAAATGTTATAAAATTTGAAACAACTGTAACTGCCAATGTGGGATGATAAAATGTCTCCTTTAAAGAAGAAAAATTAGTATCATTATTTGATAGAGATTAATTTCTATGAAAGATCTAAATTGCAACAAATCAAATGCTATATACTTCCATGAAGTTACAAGTCTATTTCCTTTGCTGGCCAGAAATATTTGTTCTTAGTATGGCACTCTGAATGCTGATTTTTGCATGCTGGGTCTACAGTACAAGATTTAGAATGGCTTTTTTTTTTTTAGGCCTCACAGCTTCTTTAGACTTCCAAAAATCTGTGAAATAATATTGACTATTTTGATCTTTATGAGAAATCCTCCATGCCTAAGCTATTCCTGCATGTGGCCTTTATAAAAAGTTCATCCACACCGGTTGTGTGGCCCTGCCTACCATCTCTATTTCGTGCTCAGTGAGCATTCTTTGCAACTTAGCTTTTGTCCAAGATGTCTTTTTTTTTTGCCAGTGTTCTTCCTGGTTGTGTTTATCTTATATTTCATCTTTAGCTGTGACTTTTTCTAAGATGAAGAAATTCAAACTCAAGAAGTATTCTGCTGTTTTGATGTATTTCACTGTTTCTTTGCCAAAAATTTTATTTCTGCATACTATTTGTCAAAAAAAAAAAAAAAAAAAATGATGTGAGTAACACAGAACAACCTGAAGAGTAAAGAAAGTTCCAGGAAGAACATATTTTTCAAGAAATGTAATGGCCTGGTGCTGGGGAAGAATGAACAAACAACCCCTCAACTAAGAACAAGATGAACATGAACTACAAGAACAACATAAGAACTACTGAAGTTTGTTGAGTGTACTTTTTTTCTAAATAAAATAAAGAAACTAAGACACATGAGACCAATGTCTCCCTGTCACCTTATGAAGTTTTATCGTTCTGCTACAGTCACTACTGCACAGTGAGAGAGAGAGGAATCAGTATCTGAGAAGTACAAAACATACTGCAGAGCATGAAGAGCAGCAATGGAAATGCCTATATATTATCATAAAATGAAATACAAATACCTTTAGGTAGATAGGAAACAAATGTTAATGAGTTTAAAGCATATATATGTGCCCTTCTTGGAACTCATTAGCATGGTTTAGATGTTTCATGGGTGTATCCTCAAGTGATCCAGAGAATCACATAGAATTATTACCTAATCAAAATGCAAAATTTATTGATGTGTGATGTAATTAAGCAATGAAGTTTGAATGTGTTCATTAAAATGGAATCGAAAATAGATGAGACTTTAGGGTCAAGGTCCTTCGACAGCTAAGTTTCCCCTAAAGTCCAATCTGATACAGATGCAACTATTAGTTTAGCAATTTAATGAAAACTCATGAAGTTTGAAAAGGTTAATCAGTTCTTTTTATTGGACTAAATCTGCATGAAAAGAGTGTCAGCTTTGGACAATGTTATGAGATGAGATACGTACAGTAGTCTGGCCAGGATTTCTTCTAAAAACCTATGACGTAAAGTATGAATGTGGCACATTTCAGTTAGGATATCAGTTTGTAAAAAAAGAGCAAAAAACTTTGCATAGAGAAAATATAATCTCCTTCCTAATGAATGTTGCAATCATCAGTAGAAAGGCAGCCTGTTTTCTGGCATGATTTACAGAGGTTTGATGGTATCTTACCTGAGCTTGCTTGAAGTCAGCTAATAGTAGTGAGATTTCAGACATCAGCTTTGTGAGTAATTTTCTCATATGTAGGCAGTGTTTATGCTGTTGTGGATAATTACTGGTAATTAGGTAATGTAATGTAAATGCACATTGGCTAGTAGCCTTACATACACACACACACACACATATATATATTATATATATATGGAAAATATGCATTTTTTATGGAGGTATGGTGTTAGGATTTGTTCCACTTAGCTATCTTCTACTAAAGAATCAGACTTTCAGTAATGAAATGTCTTCTGTGCATTGTGGAGATCAGTGTCACTGCCATTGTTATGAGCAATTGCTGTTAGACTGTTGGACATATAAAATTGCAAGCTGATCTATTTGGATAGCCTTCTTATGTTGAAATAATTATTTCCACAAAAATAATCTAGGATATGGCTGTGTAGATGGATGAAGGCAATTCTGCATTTCTCTGTCCAATCTGAATCAGATGCTCTGAATATACAAAGATTATGAAAATTGGAAAAACATTTATCTCAGTTAATGAAACAGGCTGCAAGGTAAGGTAGTTACAAATCTACTAGAGAAATGGTAATATGAGCCCCGTTGGGTCTTTCTTCATCTCCCTTACCCACACCTCCATTTGCACTTCATGTGATCCCACATGACCCTACATGACTACCTGAGTGTATTAACTCAAAATCAGAGTTTTCATGCGTGGCTTCCAGACTGAAAGTACCTGCATTCAGAAAGCGTAAAATAGCCATAAATCATCTGCAACACATAGGCCCATCACAGACTCTTCAAATTACTAGAAAGAAAAATTGTTGATGTTATTTTCATTTTATAAACTTTGCACACTTTTATAAATATATATTGGCAATGTCTGTGGGCAAACAAGGTCTACTTGTAAAACAACATGGTCACTGAAGGTCAGTTCAGAAATGTTGAAGGTACAGCTGGTGACATTCACAACAGCTCTCAAGGATCCTAAGGTTAAAGGAGGAATAGGTTATGGACTGGCACTTAATCTCAGGATATGAAGGCAGTGACACTATTTGTACAAGTTCAACTCCCCTGCTGAAGATGAACCTACTGTCCATTCTGTCATTCTCTAGGACTCATTGGTCCAGGGTAAAGAAAGAATATAAACTGTATATACCACAGGCTTCCTCTTTCATATGCTTCCTCTTGCATGTTATTACTTCAAATAACTATCTATTCTAGGGTTTGAGGATTCTAGGGCAAAGAAAAGCGGTGCACTCACAGGTAGGTTCGAAGGAAAATATTAGTTTATTAAGCAACTGCCACTATTAGTTACAGATATGTCCAGCTAAAGCAGTGCAAAGCTTAGAAGGTACATACTGACCCCAGAAGAAGTGTTTGGAAGGCAAGGAGTCCAGCTCTGAGTCCCGTGATGATGAGGTTTGGCAGGCAAAAACACTTTGTGGGCATCCCCACTGAGGCAATGTGGTCCTCGGTGTTCTGAGTGCCTCACCTTGGCATGCAGGCTCAGACATTTCATTTGGGGAATTTGCGGTCTCTTTCCAACATGTGTGGCCATGACACGACAGAAGAAGGGGTTTCCAAATTGTCATGTCTGCACTTTTGCAGTGTTCTGATGGACTGGAGTGTCCCTGTGCCAGGAGCACTCCAGGGGTCACTACTCTCTGCAGGAGTTGTTACTTCCTCATATCATGGTCTTCATAACCCCTATCTCTCCTTGGCTGGGCAGTTGGCAGCGTGCCTGGCCCTCTAGCTCTATTGTAACTAGTCATATTCCCCTTTATCTTGGAAAGTTCCTGTTCCCATAACCTGTTCTTGAGTCTTGGCTGCCAAAGGCTGGCCACGGGCCAATGATTCATGGATGTGTTCGCACACACTATCCATGAGAGTAATGGGAACTGAAGTATATATTCTCTTTTATGACCACACAGACTCAGCATTTCTTGAACATGTTGACATCTAAAACTTCAGAATGGAAATTAATTAGAACTGATGCTTACAATAACTCAGCTAGTTATATTTTGAGCTCTAAAATAGAAGTCTCAGAGTCCAAATTATGAAATAACCTTCCTTTTAACATATACAGAATCACAGAATCTTATGTTAGATGTTTCTGCTCTTCCTGTTTGTTTCCATACATGAATTTGTATTTAAATATTAAAAAAAAATACATTTTAAAAAAGTGTTAATAGCAAGTTTTTAATTAGCAGTTGTTTCACTCCTCCTTGCTGTTAGGGCTGTATCCAGTTTTTTTTCACCAACTGTAAATTATTTTGGATCTTCCCTGTTTTCATAATCATAGAATCATAGAATTAACTGGGTTGGAAGAGACCTTCGAGATCATCAAGTCCAACCCTCAATCTAACCCCACTGTGATTACTAGATCATGGCACTCAGTGCCACATCCAGCCTCATCTTAAACACCTCCAGGGATGATGAATCCACCACCTGTCTGGGCAGGTCATTCAAATGTCTGATCACTCTCTCTGTAAAGAACTTCTTTCTAATAATATATTGTGTCCTGCTTAACTAACTTAATTTCCTTTTATGAAAAGGTTACCCAATTAGTTGACTGAGGGAAACCAGTTGGTGTAATCAAGAAGATTACATCCAAAATCCAAAAAAGCATTTCAGTAAACCTTTTGATACTGTCCCTCACAGGATCTTTCTGGGTAAAATGTCCAGCACACAGCTGGATGAACACATTATGAATGAGTGGTGAGTAACTGGAGAATAGGCTGGGCACAAAGGGTGATAGTAAATGGGGTAACATCAGACTGGTGAGCTGTCACTAGCAGGGTTCTGCAGGGCTCCATCTTAAGCCGGGCGCTCTTCAACGTCTTCATAAATGACTTGGATGCAGGACTCTAAAGTATACAAAGTTAATTTGCTGATGATACTAAACTGGGAGGAGTTGTTGACTCCCTTGAAGGCAGGGAGGCCCTGCAGAGAGAACAAGACAAATTAGAGGGCTGAGCAATCAAACCATATGAAATTTAACAGTGGCAAGTTCCAAATTCTGCACCTGGGATGGGGCAACCCTGCATGTACAGACAGACTGGAAAACTAGGGGCTGGGGGTCCTTATTGTTGGCAAGTTGAATATGAGTCAGCAGTGCCCTGACAGCCAGGAGGGCCAACCGTGTCCTGGGGGGCATCACCAGCCAGTGGAGGGAGGGGATTGTCCTGCTCTGCTCTGCACTGGGGCAACCTAATCTTGAGTCTGGAGTGCAGCTCTGGGCACTGCAAGAATATAAAACTACTAAAAAGCATCCAAATAAGGCCATGAAGATGGTGAAAGGCCTTGAGGGGAAGCTATATAAGAAGTGGCTGAGGACTCTTGGTTTGTTCAGCCTGGAGAAGAGGACACTGAGGGGAGACCTCATCACAGTCTACAGTTTCCTCATGAAGAAAAGAGGAAGGGCAGGTGCTGATCTCTTCATTCAGTGACCAGCAGGGAAGGTTCAGGTTTGATATTAGTAAAAGATTCTTCACCCCCAGGGTAGTCAGGTACTGGAACAGGCTCCCCAGGGAAGTGGTCACTGCACCAATCCTGAGTGAGTTCAAGAAACTTTTGGACAATGCTCTCAGACACATGATACGATTCCTGAGACTATCCTGTGCAGGGCCAGGAGTTGGATTTGATGATTCTTGTGGGTTCATTCCAACTCAGGATATTCTGTGATTGCCTACTGTTCCTCTTCTCACTGTTAGTACTGTTTCCCATCTTGCTCACTAACTAAATTACCTAGGATCTTTCTTGTTTTCCTAATATATACTTTTATCACCGTGATGTTTTCCATAGTCAATTGAGACCAAAAGACTTTATTGCAGCCCAGATATTTTACTGTAATCACAAACAGCAGTAAGTTAATATTGTTCTACATACTAGAAATTACTGAGAAAGAAATGCTGAGTATGAAAATAAGGGGAAAAATATAACTCAGGGAATAGAATTCTTTATCAAAACATTTCTTTTTTTTTTTTTTTGAAAACAATTAGTAATGCAATTTTATCATATCTAATCCACTAATTTATGATATAACTATTTCAAAGAGAAAAGAAGTGGTTAGAGGTAAGCAGCAGGGCTCAGAGGTCTGGGAACTATTACTACTTATTGTGACTCCTCTGTCATTTCATTTTGAAGATTTCTGTGATGATTTCTCTTACAGCAGAAAATGCTTTAACTTTGTGCACAAATTAGATGCAAATATTATGTGCATTTTAAACTAGTGAATTAAGGCAAAAAGTGAATTAATCCAGACTTTTCAGGAAGTTTATCTAGTAAATGGGGGTACTTTCATAAAACAGTTAGCCTTTCAGAAGCACTGTATGATGAAAATGAATTCTCCAAACTCATTTCAAGCTGAAGTATTTTTTAATAGTCAAGTTTTTTTAACCCAACTGTGAATTAGGGATAAGAGCACACGTAGTTATTGCTGGATAGGTTTTAAATCTTACAGAACATAGGTGTTAGAAAAGAAAGAATGGTTCTATTATGTAAACCTTTGTTAATCCTGTTATATTAGAAACCTGTGTCATGCAGCCACTAAGAAAATGAAACAGATAGAAGTGATCAGCCATTAAACTCTGGGGGGACCAGAATCTCAGTTCCTTGACTTTCTGTATCCCTTTGTACATGTTTCAAGCACAGTCATGAAAAGAACAAGAAAAACAGCTCTGCTCTTTAAGAGATACTTTTTGTGTGAGAAATCTTAATCACCTTGACGTACTTGTTATATTAGTATAGAATATTAGTATAGAAAAAGAACAAAAAATGTCGCTTCCTCTCATATTAGGGATTTTAGTTACAGGCTTTTATTAACAGAAAAACCTCCACCCAATTCTAGGCTATTTATAGACAAGCCCTCAGCAAAACTAGTGTGGGCTCAAATGTCAGTTTTCTAGTAAAATGTTATAATCAGTGTTCTAGTTGACTGCGTCACATGGGAGCTAGGATGCTGTTCTACAAAATTTTGGGAGAAAAAAAAGGTCACTTAGACTTACGAGCAAACTTGTGAAAATTTTCTCGCATTCAACATCAATAGTATTTAGTGGATACATACAATTTAGAGACATAGTTAAAAGCATTTTATAGAGCTGAAGCACTAATAACCCTAAAATAAAGTTGCTTGTCAGATTAGAGTTCTGTTAGATGAAGTTTGATTAGGATAAATTAATTTTGCTGAGTTTGACTTTTGCCTATCATACCAGGGCTCTTAGGGAAATTCTCAAGCATGGATTTAACACTTTTTATTTTTAAAGTGAGAGAGTCTTATGCAGCAAAAGAAGTTCCGGTTTTCATAACCCTTATCTGGCAAAACAATATGATCAAAATATGTAGAAATTACATAGTATCATATAATCACACATATTATAGAAAAGCACATCTGACTTGTATGCCATTTGCAAGTACCCTGCAGTACAAATATGGCAGTTTATTCATGGATGCAAAATCAATGCAATATATTTTTATTCCTTATAATTTTGCAAGTTCATTAGAAAGTCACACAGGTCTTATATTGGCAAAGACCATGGTATAAGAACAGCTTAACCCTTCAAATATTTTTGTGCAGTTTATGCAGAGGAAATATTTTTTATGTCAAAAGCTATCACTCTTTACTGTTTATCCAACCCAATTTTCAGTGTCTTGGCTTCTCATATTTTCAGTTATTTGCTCTCTCACATTTTGGTGAAAACTGTCATACATTTATTACATTCACAACCAAATATTAAAAGATTAGAGCAAATTCCCTACAGTAAAAGGCTGGGCTACATAGCTGAATAATAGAAGATGGTGACTGCATCTCTTCTCATCATGTTTCCTTCCTACTTTTAGACAGGTGTTGCAAACTCATATTTTTTTGCCCCTTTTATGAGATATATTTTTGAAATACTTCGCTTTTCTCTCTGCGGTTTTTTAAATAAAAAGAAGTGTTTATACAGCTTTATGTACGACTTCATCAGCATACATTAACCAGAACAAAGAATGTATACTTTTAGCCAAAATTCCTTTTGAAAACCTCATTTGACTGAATAAAGAAAGATTTAATGATTAATTATGACTGCAAAAGCACTTCAGTTGATTTCACTTATTATTTTAATAATTCAAATATTTGTGTGTATGTTATTCCAAGCTTTTCGATACCTTCTAAAAAGAAATTCTGTTACAAATAAACCATTGAGTCAAATTACATTTAACAACAGTCATTTTGCTACTAACAAGTTTCAAGTCAATATTAAAGATTAGTCAACATTGAGATCTCATTGACATTTTTCAATATTACTTTAGATGTGGAAGTTGAGGTCATTCTTAAAGAAAGCTCAGTGGTACTATTGAAACTAGCACCAAAAAAAAAAAAAAAAAGAAACATCTTGAAGAACTGCTTAATGGCAACTGAAATTTGCACTTCTATTTCAGACATTTAATGGAAACGGAATCATCTCCAAAACCTGCAATTCATTTCCAATCACACACTGTTCTTCAGTAATGTAGTAACAATTATCTAAGTGCTTCATCCAGCTACATGTCTGTTTTGTCTGTCTTCACATTCATTTGCAGCTCTTTATTTTCAGCCAAGGGTTCAGAACTGCTGTGACACTGGCATAAAGCAGCAGAACAACAAGCAAAAACCTATTGGCACAATGCCTTTCCTACTAAGTAGCAACTAATGCTCCCCCTTTCCTTCATTAATTTCGTTTCCTTTTTTTTTCTTCGTTTAAAAGCCAACTCTTCAGTAAATCATCTTTCCCAACATACAACAAAAAGAATGTCAGAACCTGTTGAAGGTTTCTGTGACTTTGTTATCTTAGCCTGTTTGCAGTGTTCAACACATTTTTGACATTTCCTCAAGGACATACAGTCTACCACACAAAACTAGGGTTTAGGGAATCCCTGAAACTTAATGGCAGTTTAACTTTAAAGAAATGTGACCAACTTCCATTAAGTGCATTCAGCTTTCAGTTTCAAGTCAAAGGCATCCACATCAATATTGCAAAGAACTTCCATATAATCAATACTTGCCAATGATGAATGAACATCAATTATTAATAATGGATGTGGTTTTGGTTATTTTACTTATGTCTGCTTTCAGAGTATTATAAAACATTGTTCCTGCCAAGTACATCCATTACAGAAGTATAACAGCTCTGAACATAAGAAAAAAAATAAAAAGAGTAGAAATTACTGATAGATAATGTTTACTAGCCACACATACCTCTGGCTGGGACCTAAATTTTTACCTAAACTCCTTTTCTGTGAAATCTGAACATTACGGTCACTGAATGCATTTGCCATGGGAGAGAGGGAGCAACACATGAACAGAGCATGGAAAGCCATACCAGCATCCTAAGAAAGCTGTAAAGCAGCATGGCTTCATTTGCCTCGGTGACTACATCTACATAGAAGGGGAGCACCTGCTTACTGGTTTTGAACCTCCACATGGCTTTGTTGTGCCATGATGCCCGGGACTTTTGATCTGATCACTTAACAGACCAGCATGCAAAACTTGCCATCTAGGTCATCCAGGAAGGGAGGGATGTTACTATTCTATATCCCAAAAAGAAACTCTGGCACCAGCTTGTTTTCTGTAGTCCAGATCTCACCACACTCACAAAACTCAGCAGATCTGCACAGTAAAACAACAATAGGAATGGAATTAATCTAATTTAACTATCAATGTGTTAGGCATGTTTTCTTAGTATGTAATTTAACCTCCTTTTAAAGAAAAAGGAGAGAGAAACATTCAAAGGTGACTTAACCCACTTTTGTTAGCCACTCACATTAACGTGGCATAAATTATTCCCACAAAGGTCTACTTTGTCCCTTAATTGAGAAAAGAATTCATAAAGGGGGGACTGTAAAAGAGCAGGACAACTTCAAGATTGTTAAATCTATAATTTGATACATAAAAGGAAACTAATGTACTGTATTAATATTGAAATAGTTTTTAGAATATTTTAAAGATTAAAATCAACCTTAGAGTTTTAGTTTAAAAATGCAGATGGACCCAGACCAGCTTCCAGTTTTTCCTCCCTGACAGTCTGTCCCAGCATTCTGCCTGTAATGTCCCTTCTCCTTTTGCCTCCAACACTGTTGCAATGTGCTTATCCTCCAGTCTTTCTTTTGACTCCATTCAAATTGATCATCCTTTCATTTTGTATTGGTTGTGAACTGGCAAATGAATCAGTGGAAGGTAAAAAAGTTACCTGTCTTCAGTTCAGTGACCTGGTTGTAAGTCCAAGCCCAGGGCACTGTAGAAATGAAATTGCAGAAAAGTTGCGGAAAAGTTCTGACAATGCCAGAGTTAAGATGGGAAGCTATTAAGTTAGTGCAATGTAGACTAATTGAAAGAATGCATGTATTTTATTTCTGACTGAGGACAATTCCTGTCACACTTCAGATCAATGTAACAAGGCAAAGGAGGAAGAGAAAAGAGAGGTCCTACAGAGCTTAAATGATGTGCAATTGTATTTTTATTTTTTTCTTTTTAATTCATTGTAATTGTCCTGAAAATATAGCTAATGTTTCTCTGCTAACCTGCTGAAATGTCAGAGTTCTGCAGCCTGTCAAGTATCACAAGTCTCATCAAGTACCAGAAGAATCTAAATGAAAATTTATTGAACCAGGATGTTTGATTTTTAGATAGTGAAATCCTTTCCAAGTTTCAGATTTGTTTTCACATAAGCAAAAATAGTGAGATCATACCACAGTAACCTGTTGGAAATCCTGAAAAAAAGTTAAAAAATCATCATACTTTGATAAATCTGTTATTCTGAGATCACAGATAAATCAATTTTAACTCCTTTTGGCCAGACTTTCTCCTGAATTTCTCCATAATCCTGAACAACACCATGACTGCTCATATAAAACAACATGTGTCATAGGGTCAAGAAAACACCCTTCATAATTCACCTTGTGCTTGATTCAGTGAAAGATACAGCTTACTTAAACTCCAGACAAATAGCATGGGACTTTGGTTGAATTTAAGTGTCTTCTTCACAATGCTGCTGACTATGTAAGTACGTTATCACATCAAGTATCTTCTTTGCTGAAATATTTTTTAGATTTCTGATAATAAGTACATATCTTTTGGATACTTTTCATATGGAAATGTGTGGACTGATGTATGTACTTGCTTCAGGTCTACTGCAATATTAAACTACGTATGTGCCTGTTTCATACAAGTAAGACTTCAGAGTAACACAGTCTAATAGACCACTTTAAGAGCACATTTGGCATTCATTCAAAGTTATCAGTAGAGAAGAAGGTGGAGTCCACTTCTATAATAGTTCCAGAGGAAGGCACTTAAACTCACTACCATTTTCATCCTGATAGAAAATAATTTTTATTTCTTTTATTGAGGTAAAATTGTAACAGATCCATAGTTCTGAGGTCAAAAGAATGACAAATATTAGTAAGGTGCAGCTAGACAGTTTAGGTAGTAGTGATCTATTTTCTACAGTATTTATAGGTATTAACTTAGAATTTTAAAAAGACCCAGACACACACACACAAGAATAAAACCAAACTAGACCAATAGCTAGATGAACATCTGTTGACCTGAGTGCCTTACCCATTTGAGCTAACTCAAATGACTGGGAAACACTTGGAAATATGGTCAGTCAATAACTAGAAATTTGCTGATGCTCAATTTTTTTTAATGAACATTGCTTTGTTATGTGGTTTCTCTCAATACGATAGCATGAAAATGTGATACCTATCTTTTATATGAGAAACATGCAGTTTTCAAGTTTTTTTCAGAGTCCTCTTTCCCAACCAATTCTGTCACCAAAAAGTTTTTAAAGTTCTCTTAAATTCATGCAAATAGCTAATTTTAATCAGACTATTGCAAAATTTTCTCTAGAAAACTAAGTCTTCTCTGGAGTAAGTCAATATTTAAACTTTTACTAATACTTCATAGTTTTGGTAAATTTTTTTTAAAGTGTATTGTTTCATCTTCAGGAGGTTTTTTTGTTTGTATTTGTATTTTGTTTTACTCTTTTTTTGCTACACAGCAGTAATTTGTTATTCTTTTATGGTTGTTTAGGTTCCTCAGCTTTAAACTATTTCTTGAATATTTTCATCTTGCTTTTGATGTCATTCCCTTAACCTCCCTGTTTTCTAAGAGGTAAACTCAATGTTTTTGAAGAATTTTGACTCAGACTTCCTGATCCAGGGACACAGATAATTTTTTTCTGAAGGCATACCAAGACATCAATCTGTATTCAATACTGTGCCTCACTGATGTCATGGATTTGGAGTAGAACTGATTGATTTTTATTACTGGATTTCTTAACATAGTTTAAAGTTCTAAATCCTATACTCTGAAATACATCCTTTCTGATGCATACACTTTTCTTTGATATTTTGAATGACCCTTACATTAATAATAAACCTTTTCTTCTTTGAGGTTGTTAATGAAAAAAAAAAATTTAGGAACTGGTTCGTTGAGCTCTGCTTTTTGTTTTGTAAGAGAATTTGGAACTGTATTCTTTCTATACTTTATATAAAGCCATAATCCGGGATGGGTTTCTTTTTTAAGTGCTTTGATATTAATGACCTCAATTACCTCATGACTAAAAGCTAATAGACCTTTTGGAAGTGTATGGCTTGCTAACCCAGTTGCACCTATGCTTTATGAAGTCATAAATTGAGCAAAAAAGGAGCAATATTACTGTTCTACTCTTCATCAGTATCGATCAGACATGCAGTAGCAGAGAATAGCTTGTTTTCCTTTATCTGTCAGAATTGTTTTTGCGGTTGTTTCTGTCCTGCTGCTTGGGAAGACATCCTATCTTCCTTTTGAGCAGTCACATATACAGTCCATTTCTTGTCCAATAGCCACAATGACATGCTTAGAGTTCAGTTTTACAGTCACCCTGTGTTCAGCTATGAGTGCTGTTTTTTTCCTTACTAGCAGTATTCTGGAAAGGGCTATAATCCTTTTTCTTTCCTCATCTTTAATCCTTAGCAATAATGATAACAATAGTAATTATTAATAGTATGCTGTGACCAATCTTAGTGGTTAAGAATATCTTACTCGAATTTGATAAGTAAAAGTTCTACAGAAGAAAAAAAACCCTAATCAAAAAAAACCACCTCCATAACCACACTCCCCCCCGCCTCCAATATAGTATAAGTGCTACTCCATGCAAGAATTTCACAAGCATGGAATAGATTCTTCTTTGAAATATATATTTTTGCACATAATCGTATCCTGTCATCATCGTGCTAAAAGATTTGAACAAGCAAATGGAGTTAACTCCTTTTAGAGATGAATCCCCTTTCCCTTCTGGCTTTAGTTATATCTCATTTAGGATTTAGAAGAGGATTATTCTATGCATGCTGTCTTCAAAGTCAAGAAAAAAAACCCAACGAAGTAAGAATGATCTACTAATTTATTTAAACTAAAAGGAGGAAAGCATAATCAGTGCTTTAGGAGTATGAGTTATTTCACTGCATTAGTTGTCCAGCTTGATGAACTACCAGACCTAAGCCCCATTTGTTTGCACTGTGAAGTGAAACATTTTCGTTGTGTTTAAGGATCAAGTCGACCATAGATTTCCCTTGTGGAGAAGATCAGTTTTCAATAAAAGCTGAGTAATCTGTATTTACTGTCTATGTTATTCACCTACTTAAGCTTCTTTGGAATATAGAATAAACCATAATCAAGATAAAGCACCAGTTAATTTATCCAGGAGATAGCCATCTCTAAAGCAGTTTCTTCACAGTCTTTGCCTGCTACATTGACCTTTGTAGAGGATACAATTAATCCTCTAGCATAACCAAGAGTATCGGCTAATATCCTGACAGCAGAGTCCTGTGTTTAAAACTCTCTTCTTTCCCTGAAGTATATGTATCTAGATAAATATGCATTTAAACTAACAATGACTTCATAAGGTTTCAGTGACTTTGGTAAAAGGGAAGTCTTTCTGTTTTGCAAAGCAAACTGCACAGCATGTCTGCTCACAACAGGTATGTTGAAATTTTCTATCAGTTTCAAAGATAGTCTTGGTTAAAGAGTACTCTCTTTTAGGCACAAAGAATCTCTTTGAATCTATATTCACTAATCAATGCTGTCGAAAACATTTGGTGACTAAGTACTTCAGCTTCTGAGTGTTTAACTTGGCCTCATAATCAGAAAATGGAGGCTCCCTCTTTTCTAAAACGCAAGCCTTCCTTCTCTGGGAATGGAAAGTATTAGCAGTGTGAAGTATATTCTTCCAAGTTTAGCTTCTTAGACGCTAAGTATTTAGTTCGAAGCAGTCATCCAGCTCCCTCTGTAGCTGGCAGGAAGCGATAAGTGTAAGCTAAAGCAGTGATATGAAAGCTGGAAAAATACAAAATCTAATTAACGGAGCTTTGAAAGTGACATAACGAAGAACCTATGAGTGTGATTGACAATCTGACAGAAAATAGACTAAGAAGAAAGATGTCTTCAGCCCATCAAAAATCTATAAAAGTGTACTCAAACACTTCACTCAAACACCACCTACTATTGTAAGTAGGAAGATGCACAGACCCAGAAATGTGTGCAGATGATCTTTAAAGATATAGAGCATGAAATAAACATACACTTGGCTAATAATTGCTACTCTTTCTGTGTATATGGATAATGCAATATTGACAAATTAAAAGCATGTCCAGATTGATAATCGATTGGAAAACGTATGCTACAATAGAGGTGAATTATTATAGTGAAGTTGTCAGAGATGAAAGACCTGGTATACCCGGCAAGCCCCTTCGTGTCAAAGAGCTGAGAGTGGTCCATGGAAGAAAACAGCTGAGGGTCAGCAGAAGAGAGACAAAGGACAGACATTCAATAAAGAAACCCAAAACATTTTACAAAGCACATTCATCCAAAAGAGCTGGGAAAATTACTCTTTGCAAGTGGTGATCTCCCACTGATTACAGACCAAGACTTAATTTACCAGTTTCAATTAGAATATTCACTTTCGGTGAGTTGAGTGCAACCCATGCCAAGTGCACTGGAGGGAATGAACTTTGGGTGTCAGTAGAATTTTCATTTATGTCAGCAAAGCTGTGACATTAATCATGCAACTGAAGAAACACTTTTAAAACTGAAATCAACATTCAAGTCTGGCACAGGAACCTCTAATTAACATAATTTGTGCTGCAGGACAGATACCTGGACCTTCAGTCACTAGCCATCTACAGATGATGGTAGATACCCAGCAAAAAATTGTGCTTTGAAGAAAAAGAAATACTTCTTTTGATATTTTGGTCATCTGCACTGTACTATATGGAATTTACACCAGAGGTGAATTCATTATTCAGTCTTTCAATGGTTCCTAAGTAAAATCAAAAGAGAAGGAAAGAAAAAGAGTGTTATAACTTATCTTTTGTGAAAATCAGACATTTAATAGATATCATATATTTATCAGAAGGAGAATAATTTGACCTTTTACTCTGTGACAGAATACATTCTGACTTTCACAGACTTGTTTAACCAGTGCATTTCCTTAATTACCTTTCAGTTCACTAACACCTCAGTCATTCCAAAGCTGGTCCATCTGCTCTCCCCTATGTTACTTGTGAGATGAAGTGGAATCATTTGTTTCAAATAGGACTGCAGAGTGAATCATTTGTTGGTCTTCCAGTGGATTTGAAGGTCAAATCTTAAAATCTCGGAGGAAATTTAAATTAAATGAAAGCTAGTTCTTATTATTTGGATACTCAGTGAATTTCAAGGCTTAATTAAAAAAATTTAAAATTTCCCATCACTATCAGGATGATTTATTCAATGTCTTTCACTTTTTTCATTTAACAAATACAGACTCTACAGGCTTTCAGGTGTCAATGAAGAAACAACAACCTTCAATAGCACAACAAAACTAAACCAAAACTGAATGTAGTTTGGTATAAAAAACAACAGCAAAATCAATGGTTATATTGCCAGGATAATGTATTTTAAAGGCATAATATATGCCATAAAAAAAAATTGGATTATGTCCCATCTTTTGACATGTCCTTTAATTTTAAAAACAAAGGCAAGGAATAAAGTTAACAGACATTATTACCACCACATTTTCATTAGCTTTCTTAAAAATCTTCCGTTCTTGAATTTATTCCCTACTGTGTTACTCCTGTTTTAGAATGGTGTATTCTAGTACAATAAGCAGAATTATTCAGTAGTGAAGTACTGCTGAAAGAGACAAGGGCATCTAATTTATTTACCTCTGGACAGCTTGCAAAACAGACAAGTTCCAGTACACGCCGACAGTGTAATTCCTGACAGCTTTCTCTGGTGTGTGAATTTGACTTGTCCTTTGAAACCTGCTAGTAGGGAACAGGGAAATTGAGCAAAACAAACAAAAAAATATTCATTTTGATGCCTTAAAACCCTTTGGATTTTTTAACTTTTGTGGACTTTAGAAGTAGCTGTGTAGTAAACGTAGATTTTAATGTAGCTGTATAATATGCCACCCTTTAGCACAGCAGTTTATGCATACCCAACCCTAGTACCCCAATTCATATCAAAACCCTCTAAATTCTTTTAGTGTGTTTAGACCTCTTTTCAAGGTAGAATAGTAGAAAAACATCTCTATTTAAAAACATTGCACCCTAGGCCTGAACAACAAGCTACCATGACAAACAAAAGCAACATTCAAACCCAAAACTCTGGAGTAGTTCCAAGGACTGTACGTGCTGGGAAGAAGATGGAGATGAGGAAGAAGGGATCCCAAAGACATCAGACCCAGTTCCTGAAGGGGCATGTCAGGGGGAAGAACTGGGCAGAACCGGCGAGTGGATAAATCTGGGATTGGATGGATCGTATTATAAAACTGTAAAACCATTGCCTGGGTGCCTGCACATCATGTGTATTTGCCTGGGCCTGAGGGCCTGATTAAATGACATGCTCTTTTTATCTTATATACTAAATTGGTCTGGAGTTTTTTTCTCCATGATCTCTTTAGGTTACACTTTGAATTATAACACAAAAAAATATGGGATTTTAAATAGACAAAATGGTATACTGATGAGGAATAATGGTTCTCACATTTGTCTTTAGAACAGAACTCTGTTAGGTGATATAGAGATGGGCTGTTGGTTATCTTACAGATGAGTTTTGTTTTGGGGGAGTTCCTATTTTTCAGCAGTGTTCAGGCAAAAAGTGACTAATCTGAGTGACTAGCTCAGATTTAGATACATATTTTATATATATATATAGCTACATGATATCCAGCCCACTCCAAAACATTTATATATAACATTCATTTTACTAGCATTCATGTTACTTTCCAGCTATAAAGAGGAAACAATGTGAAATGAATACTGTTAGGTTAGACGATCAAAGACTCTCCTTCATAAACACGAAAGATCACAGAGGCATGATGGTGGGCAGTAAATCATCAATACTTCAATCAGAAAAAGAAGTCACTGCCCTAGCCCCAGGACTGTGGCAGTGGTGGTTCAGCTCCATGGGACAGGGGTCATCCAGAACCAGGAGTCAGTGTGGAAACTCTCTGTGTTTCTCCCCACAAACAAGGGACATTGCTGAGGAGTTTGATGAACTCTGTCAGAACTGGCAAGGTTACATTCAGCTAGGGTGAAGGGCAAAGGGGAGGATATGTTCAGTGTTAATCTTCTTGTGAAAATTCACACAGTCTTAGAAATCACATACAAAGAGCAGCTACTTCTTTACAGAATCTCTTTTGTATAAGGTTGCTAGACTTCTTTTTTTTTTTTTTTTGGCCACTTAATGTAGTGTGCATATGGTGACCATTCCCTGCAGGATTGCAGGAGTTTTAAACATACGTTAAATTTTAAGCCCCGAACTACTTTGAAGTGTCCTTTCAAGTGACAACAGCATGGAACACTAGTGAAGGAAAGCAAAAGAGCTTCAGGTAAGGGTTGATACCTTTCTAAAAGTGGAAAATACAAGAATTCAGAGCTGAAGCTTGTTTTTTTGATTTCACTAGGGAGCAAGTTCATAACTTTTCCAACCTGACATTTTACACTGCCAGAACTGCCACATGGGCTTTCTTAGAAGTATCAAAAAGAGAGAGAGGAAATAAAAAAATAATAAAGCTTTTAGTTAGGAGGTAGATGTGCCCTTTGACCTGAGTGGTTAGCAAAGGAAACTTAAGGTTGCTGTGGTTAGGAGAAACTGGTAATGGAGTTTTTCTTCCTCACAAAGAATTCCTAAAGAGCTATTATCTGAACACAGTAGCAAACACACAGTAGAAACATGGATTAAGAGTATGAGCAAAGAGACCTTCAGAAAATATTTCCTTCATAATTTAGTTGTTGTACAGATTGGATGTTTCACAGCTGAGAAAAGAAAATTCAAATATGTTTTTAGGATGCATAAGAATTTGAAAATTTTTTCATTATCCTTCTACCTGCTCTGCCTCCTTTAAAGCAAATCAACCACTTCATGTCCAAACTTCACCACACCATGAGCACATAGGCCTAACTTGGTAAATACTTGCCTATATGCTGCACAAGCAATATTTTCTGCTCTGCACCTGTTATGTGTCTACAGCACAAATGTGTTGCATCCCCTCACAATGACATTGCCTTGCCACATCCTATAAGAGAGACGGTGATGTCTAGAGCTTGTGCTGAATGCAAAGCAGCTCCTTATGAGCCTTCTCCCATGCTAGAGATTTGGGGAGCTGGAGCAGGAGACAGATGGGCCCAGCTCTGTGGCTGGGTGAGGGGGGCATTGGACTGCTCAGAAGCTTTCATCTTAGTGAGATTTTCAGATACTCCAGAGACATCCCAGGAGCAATCTTGTGTGCACATAATGTGGGCAGTGAGGAGAACAGGGAGAAATTCAAAATCAAATGTGACATCCTAGTATAGCACTAAACTTCTGTGACTTGAAAGTCAGGTTTTACACTGAAAACATGGTGTCTTGACTATGAAGTCACCTGTCCATCAATAAGTAAAAAGGAAGTACTTTTATAACAATTTTGGTGTTATTTCTCTAACACTTCTGAGGAACTAATATCTTGTCTCCAGAACAAAGAAACTTTAATCTAATATGACTGGCATAGTCAAAGGTTGGACTTGATGATCTTGGAGGTCTTTTCCAGTTGTTATGATTCTATGACTGTACAGTGAATACTAGTACACCAGACCTCACTGTTTCTTGCTGTATCCTGATTCACATATAACTTCTATGTATTGCAATTTAAATTAAATTCTTTAACAATGTAACCTTACATAGTGTATTTTTCCATGTATATACATATGCACTAACAAATAATTTAAGGGCTGAGACCAATGGTATGAGGTTCAACAAGACCAAGTGCCCCGTCCTACACTTTGGCCATCATAAATCTATGTAGCACTACATGCTAAAGGGGAAACTGGCTGCAAAGCTGCCCAGTGGAAAAGGATCTGGGGGTGCTGGTCAACAGCAGCTGAACATCGGCTAGCAGTGTGCCCAGGTGGCCAAGAAGGCCAATGACATCCTGGCCTGGATCAGAAATATTGTGGCCAGAAGGACCAGGAAGTGACTCTTCCCCCTTTACTTGAAACTAGAGAGGTCACACCCTGAGTGCTGCGTCCAGTTCCTCCATGGGCTGCAGGGACACAGCTGCCTCACCTGGTCTGCACCACAGGCTGCAAGAAAACCTCAGCACTGGCACCTGGAGCACCTCCTCCCCCTCCTTCTCTATTTACCTTCGTGTCTGCAGAGTTTTTCCTCTCACATATGCTTACTCCTCTCTGGCCACAGCTACATCTGCACCACTTTTCTCTGGCCTTCTTAAACATGTTGTCACAGAGGTGTTGCCACCATTTCTGACTGGTCCAGCCTTGGCCAGTGGCACTGTCTTGGAGGCAGCTGGCACTGGCTCTGCCAGCCACGGAGGAAGTTTTTAGCAGCTTCTCACAGAATTCGCTCCTGTAGCCGCTCTGCTATCTGACTACACACCCAATACACCCAGGTAAGGTATCTTCTATCTTACTCAGACAGTGGAATTGCTTTACACCCGCTGTTGCCATCAAGCTTAATGTTAAACAAATATGTTTTGGTGGGTGGAGGCCAATAACACGATCTTATATGCGGGGAGATGAGACTAGATATTCTTATACTGAAAAAACATCCCCTGTAACTTGAACTCATAGCTGCATTGCTGAAATAAGTTTATAAATGTCTGTGAAGAATTTAGATAATGCAGTGTTGAAACCCCTATGGCTATGAGAAAATTGATCGTTTTTTCTTGAGGAAAGGATCTGTATAGTATGTGATAAATAAGATACAGAACCCTACACTGAACAAGAGAAAAAGAACATATTGAATAGCTATTCATTATCTGAACAGTGTCCTTTTTAGTTCATTGAATCAGCACAAGACCTATAGGAAAAAAGTTTGTTATACAATAAGGAATATGAGAACTAAAACCAATCTTAATTCTATCAGCCTTAATCCTGCATTTTCAGAGCTTCTTGTATTAGATTTGTGAGCCTAATAATGTTCTTCTCAAACTTACCTCTATGTTATATATAAAATGTAGAACTGGAGTTGATGGTGTAATTTCCTAACAATCACTTTACAGACTGAACACAATAAAGAATCTCTAAATATTTTATTATTCCTTAATAATCTAAGCACAGTGTATAAACTTGATTGTCATATTGATTCTTGGTAATTTAATATTTCAGTTAATAATGGATAGGAAAGGCTTAAAATATTCATGCATTAATACAAAGCAAAATCCTCCTGTGTTGGCCTACCTGACCAATGCATAGCAACATTTAAAATAAAGTTGAAATCTAGTAATGGATACTCACAGACTTTATCTTTTATATGAAGCATGACAGAAATAATTCAGTTCTTGTGTGTCAAAGATGGATGTAACCATGGGTTTTGTAATTTAGATGATACGCTGAATTCTATCTTTTTGATATTTTGTATGTTAGTGATATAGAAATTGATAATGAACATCCATCTACATATATGTGGAATAGAGTTCCATGTCTAATTAACAGACATATGATTAAATTTTAAAAAAAAAACCAGTAAATTGAAATATAAAGCTAGACTATTATGGGGTGCTGTGTTTAAAGATCAGTTGCCACAGTAAATACACACCTAAACAAATAAATAAACAAATATAATCCATTAACTGTATTCAGTTTTGTCCTGAGTATTGCTTTTTATGAGAATCCCTGCTGAGTTTTAATATTCTACTTGATTTTGAAAGTCATGTCATATTCATTACTGATAGCAATATCTGTATAGGCAATTTTTTCTTAAGACCTGAATTATTTCTTGATATTTTTTCCCTATGGAATGGAATCCTGCAATTTATTATTCTTTTTGTTTGGTTGGTTTTTATTTCTTAAAGTAATCAAGTCGGACACCTATTTCAGCAAGAGTTAACATGCTATCTAATCATGCTTATAAGATAAGCAGATGAAAAAATACAAGATAATAGATTTTAAATGTCATTTACTGGATGTAATTTTTATATTTTTTTTCTATTACTAGTTCTTAGAATTCTTTAAGTAGAAAGTAATTTAAGTGTATTCTTTCCATCGCCATATGTAACACTTCACTTTATCGTGCATTTAAGATGTTCCTGAGTTTGAAATAAAATATTTAATGAGTACAGCTAATATTTCTGCAGAGTTATGTAACGTTGTGTCTTACCTTGCTCTGACATTCTCCTATTGTGTGTCAAATACATAATATTCTGCTTTCCACTAAAGGACCATCTTGAAAAGTAGTAACAGTATCTATTTCTAAAACACTACCTAACATTCTTGGAAAGATGTAAAAAATTACATGCACGTATATTTATGCATATAAATGTATGTATTTATTTTTAGATAGACATATAATAAATATATAGATATTATTATATAGATATTCATGAAGGAGAAATGGTGCTTAACCAACTGGACTGCCTTCTAAAATGGGAGAACTGGATGGATAGATGAGGGAAGAGCAGTGAATGCTGTCTCCTGGGCATCAGCCAGGCTTTTGATGCTCACTTCCATAACACCCTTATAGGAAAGCTCAGGAAGCACAGGCTGGATGAGTAGTTGGTGAGATGAATTGAGAATTGGCTTAATGGCAAGTCTTGGAGGGTTGTGATCAGTATCACAACGTCTAATTGGAAGTCTGTCACTAGTGGTGTCCCCACAGTTCAATACTGGGCCCACTATTGTTTAATTTATTCATCAATGAATTGAATGAAGGGCAGAGGCGCCTCAGCAAATTTGCTGATGACACAAAGCTGGGAGGAGTGGCCGATATCCCAAAGTGCTGTGCAGCCCTTCAGAAGGACCTCAGCAGGTTGGAGAGATGGGCAGAGAATCATCTGAAATTCAACAAAGGCAAATGCAGGGTCCTGCACATGGTGGAAAGCAGCTCTGTGGAGAAGCACCTGGCAGTCCTGGTGGACAACAAGCTGTCCATGAGCCAGCAGTGTGCCTTTATGGCCAGGAAGGCCAGTGGTATGCCAGAGTGCATTAGTAAGAGCACTGACAGTGGGTCGAAGGAGATTATCCTTCTCAGTCCTAGTGAGGCCACACCTGGAGTTTTGTGTCAAGTTCTGGGTTCCTCAGCACAAGGGAGACATGGAGCCCCTGGGGCAGGTTCAGCAAAGGGCTACAAAGATGATTAAGGGACTGGAGCACCTCTCTTAAAAGGAAAGGCTGAAGGAGCCAGGCCTGTTCAGCCTCGAGAGCAGACAACTGATAGGGTACCTTCTGAATGTATATAAGCATCTAAAAGGAGGTGTCAAGAGCATGGAGCTGGGCTCTTCTCGATGGTGCCAAGCAATAGGACAAGGTGCAGGGGGAAGAAATTCGTGCACAGAAAGTACCATCTAAACATGAGGAAGAACTTTTTTACTGCGAGGTTGAGTGCATCCTGGAACATGCTGTCCAGAGAGGTTGTGGAGTGTCCTTCTTTAGAGATAATTCAAAAGCTGTCTGGACACAATCCTGAGTAATGTGATCTAGGACAACATGCTTGAGCAGGGAGGTTGGACTACAGAGCTCCACTGGTCTCTTCCAGACTTAACCATTCTGTGATTCTGTATGATTCTGTGATTGCAATATACATTTTTAAAATAATAGTGCATATAGCACAATATGTGATACTATGATACCATAAGAATGCATTATTTTTGTGTAATGTATTGCATTATATTTATATAGATATGAATTAAACTACCAGATATATTACATGCAGTGCTTTCATTTTTTGCAAAAACCTTAATCAAATAATAGATCTTTGGAGCCCAATATGTAAACTTTAATAAGAATGTATGATCCTAGAAATCTATAATTATTCCTGAAAAATTTGATCCCCATGTGATAAAATTAGCTTCTCATTAGTTTACTGTTGCAGTACTTCTGCTTCCAAGGTGTTATTGATCTGTAGAACTATGAGAAACTTATTGATGTGGATTTCCATGGCAAAAAAAATTCTTCTCTCTATTATTATTTCACAACAAGATCTCTCCCTGCAACTACAGTGCAACTGTGCAATGATATCTCCCAGCTGTGTATTTTGAATCCACTGCCTTTTAAAAGAAAGTATAAAAATTTTTATTTTGAACTGACTGTCTCTGGAATTATGCGTAAGAGAAAAATATTTACTAAATATAAGCATTTCAGCTTTAATTTTTTTTATAAAAGCAGTAAAAAAAACTGTTAAATGAGAATATTTTTAGTTACCTTTTTTGCTTTTTTAGCTGATATATTTTTTCAAGTAGATATATTCCCCTCAAAAACACACAATACTTGCACAGGAGCAGTTTTTCCCAACCAAAACCCCACTGATGTCTGTGGTCAGAGAAGTATAAGAATGCACTACTGAAGCCCATCTCAGGCAATCAGGTATAATTTCTCCACAAGTTATTACATTGAGAATAGCTCATGTAGCAACAAAATATCAGATGAAATACTTAGATTTATTCAAGCTTTATTACTCCTGACCAATGCATTCAGAATATTAAATACCCCAGTTAGATCTACCTATTTATCAAATAGAGGTAGGTTCATCTTGTGAAGGTTTCTGGGATGAAGAAGGAAAGTGGGTTTTGGAATAATGAAAAGAAGGTATTTTCCTAATGGAAAAACAGCAAAAAGTTGAATGCAAGTAATGAAGCTGTAAAAAGATGAGGCAAGATACTAAAAACATCAAGAATTGCAAGTCAATATTATTTAAAAAAAATATGTATTTCTAGGCTTATCAAAAATTTCTCTGGTTCAATTTGTACGCAACTATACAGTTTCAAAAGGCCAAGTTGGTCACTATTACAAATTGTGAGAACCATGCTCAGCTCTATGTCAGGGATAAACCTGCTGACATTTGCCACTCGAGTGTGATTTTTTCCATACTATTATCTCATGTTATCATCCCTAAATAAAATCACATATACCATGCAGCTCACTATGAAACCTGCTGCATACTGAGTAACTTAAAACTCTCTTGTGCTGATGAATGTGTGAGAATGGTTTGTTGCTTGTTGAGGTCTTGGAAACAGGACATACTGTATTCTGGCAGTTATTCTGATCTCTCTCTTCAGTGCAGTTGAATGTTAGCATAAAAAAAAAAAGAATTATTTCCCAAAAGCAAACATAAATCACAACTGCTACTGATTATTTTGTGAAGGTTCTTTCCTGTTTCAGCTAACAGCTGTGAGGATGCTTGTACACTTTGATCCAAGATTTTCATTCTAGATATTGTTATTATCAAAGGGATCATGGTGCAATGATGTATGCAACTTTACATTTGAAACTCTCCCTGTGATGTTTCTCAGATTCAGACAGTTTTGCTAGATTTTTCTGTCCTCCCCAATCTAAATAGGAGATCTGTTTTACTACCTTTAATCTAAATTTATTGACTGTTCAATAACCTCAAAAATGTTAATAGCTTTTTTTTTCTGGGGCATAAAAGAAGCTTTCAATGATTATGCTGGCACTTAATCCTTAATCCATAATCCATAGTGAAAGAAATATTCTAATTTCCTGGGGTGGGTAAGATCCAAATCTCAATATGTATATTATGTGTTCTTTGAATTACATAAACATGTAAATTTATAACTTCATGTGTTAGATGAATGAGAATAATGCATGTTTATCATTGCATTTCAGATGAGAGGGGCACTCCACTCCTTGTCTGTTATTCACCCCAGTGCTAACCCCCAGATCCAGAGTGTTGAGGAATGCTGTGCCCTTCATTACTATGGAATACTATTTAAATGTTGGCTTCCTAATGAAAATACAAAGCTTTCAGAATATCAAATCTCAGTGTTCTTATTCCCAGTGAATAATCTGCCGTCAATCACAGAATTTCTGATGGAGACTTTCTGTAGTAAGGTACTGTTATATAGAAGAGAACAATGTAGCTTTAAATGTGGTACACTTTGAGCATTTTCCAAATGTAAGATTATATGAAGTTTGTAATTTCCCAGCCTTAGCTAGAGGTGAACAACGTTTTTGCACAGGCAGTAGTGCTCTTCATAGACAGGATTATACGTCTGCATAAATCTTTGTAAAAGCCCATTAGTGGTATTTTCAGGAATAATCTAAGTAGAAAAGCATCTAGAGTAAGTGGAAGCATTAGTCCAGTTATGTCTAAAAATTATTCTATTGATCATGAGCCAAAACTGAGCAACATAAAGATCATGCCACCTTATATGGATGAGAATTATTTTTTCTTGGCAGGCTATTCAAGAGTTTGCAGAAATAAAATAATTAATTTTGTTTAATCTTCCTGATGTCATATACATGCCAAAATATTTCTCCTCCTTCTTTTTTTTTTTTTTTTTAAATTGGAGATGAGGAATGAGGAACCAATGGGATATGCAATTCTAGGACACTGAACAATTCCTACCTGACACATTGTGATATGTATCTTTTTGCCAGAATTTAATATATAGAGCTTATACTGAAGCAAAAGATTTTGGGAACTTCAACACTTTGGCACATTTGTACAGTGAAGAAGAAAGAGGCCAGGAACTATGTGATATGTGGGATAAAGGACATTATCTTTAGAAATTTTTCTCCATAAAATTATCAACATCTGATTCAGGGGCATTGTTACCTCGTATCTATTTGTGTCACCAGCAAGAGGAAGTCTCACAGGATACCAAATAACTAAAAGGGCTGGACACTTGAAATAGATCAGTGATAAAGTGAAGATATTAAATAATGTAGTAGCTACATCTATAGAGAATCAATGTCTTCTCCAATGGAATTTATGAGGCGGAACAAGGTCTCTTCCACAAAAAAATCCTTTAAGGACTCTGATTTGAGGAAGTTTTCTATGACTATCGTAAACGAATCTAAAATAATCAATGAGGCTGAAACAGACTAAGAGATTCAGGGGACACCAAAGGTGTTTCCTGCACAGCAAAATCACAGTAAGATTATAGACAAGTTAATCTGAAAGTGCTTCTGAAGACTACATAATTCACACACTTGATCCGTGTCGGACTGTCTCCAGTTCCAGACCAGTCAGCTACGGCTTTGTCTGGCTAATTGTTGAAGTCTCCAAGAATGGAGGTCCAGGGCGGACGGCAGGGCAGGAGGGAGGCAGGGAGGGAGGTGGCACCCGGGACTGGCCTGCTGGGCCCGGTGTGGGGAGCATGTCCCATTCCTGCAGCGTCACCGGGCCCATGGAGGGGCAGCAGCAGCACTGGGACAGGGCCGATGCTGGGAGCTGCCGTGGGGACGGGACAAGCTGCGTGCATGGCCAAGGGACGCTGGGGAAGGGGATGGCAGAGCTGCTTGGGCTTCAGCAGCCAAGTCCAGCTCTCCAGGGAGGTCAGCGCTGAATTTGATTTAAAAAAACCAAAAGGAAGACAGACTGTTATGTTTTCCTTTTGAATCCTGAAGTTCCTTGCTTGCTTTCCAGTGCGAGTGACCATGCACTAGAACAGATTGCCCAGAGAAGTTGTGGAGTCTCCCTCAGTGGAGATATTCAAGGATCATCTGGGCACAATCCTGTGCCATGTGCTCTAGGACGACCCTGCTGGAGCAGGGAGGCTGAAACAGAGGACCCACTGTGGTCCCTTCCAACCTGATCCATTCTGTGAGGTAAAGACTATTTTCTTACTGTCCAGTCTAAATGTCCTGAGATGCTATGTGACTCTTGTCCCTTGTTGTATTGTTTAGCACAACAGAGAAGAGTTTGTCTGCCTCAGTCCTGAAATAGCCTTCAGGTAGTCATAGGCTGCTATTGAATCATGTCTTAGACACTGCATTGCCAGACTAATCAAACTCCTCATAGATCATGTGCCCCAACCAGAATGTCAGTCTTCTCTCCACTTTACCACAGACCTCTGGGGATGCAAAACTCAAAATTCAATGTGCAACCTTACTAGATCAGAGCAGAGAGACATGATAACTTCAATGAATATGCCAGTCATGCTGCTTCCATTGTAGCTCAGTGTGAGGTTTAACTTGTTTGCCATGGAAGTGTATTGTTGAATACAAATTTAAAGTGCATTTGCTGTAATCCCTAGGTCCTCTCCAGCAAGACTGCTGCCTGTCAATTGTTTCCCGACTTGTACTGATTTTCTGAGTGGTTCTGCATTGTCTCTGTTTGAAGGGAGCATGAGCACATGAACTGCAATAACTGTATAAATGTTTGGCATTTACAAAGGGGAGAATTTTTCTGTCATTTTAGATGCTATGGGAACTCTTAAATTCCGCAAATTCCTAAAATGCCTAATAATTAATTTTACATGAGTAGGAAAATCCAGTTCATTCAGAATCCAAGACCACCAGTTTTGACTGAAGCAAAACATAAATTTGAGTTTAAGATAAGTATCAAAGATTCTTCTTCCCTTCATTTGTATCAGAATTGCACTTAGTGAACCTAGAAGTAGCAGCAACCAGCAACAGAAGTTGTAAATCATTGTATTTGGGGGTGTGTGTTGATCTGCTGGAAGGTAGGAGGACTCTTCAGAGGGAAGTGCCCTGGAAAAGCTGGAGAGATGGTCTGATTATAACGGGTTGAAGTTCAACAAGGCCAAGTGCCGGGTTCTGCACTTTGGCCACAACAATCTGTAATCTTCACTTTGTAAATTCTTTAGTAGTTAAAACTCACAACCACATAGATTTCAATAAGGAAAATAGTTATAATTAAAATATTAATATTTATGGTTAAGTCAATATAATCAATATTGTCTTATAGAGCAATTAAATTATTTCTCAAAAGTTTAGCTTTCAAAACATCTAAATTGTATAACTTTATATCTATTTTGCTTTAGTAGCATCTGCCTTGCTCTAAAAAAAAAAAAAATCATATTATGGCATATATTTTTCATTTTTTAGAAAAAAGTATGTAGAAATTAAATTATATTTATATTATGATTTCTCAAAATACAATTAATTTTTTCATGTTTAAAACAGGTATATTGTAAACTACTACAATTATGTCTTATAAATTATAATTGGATTTTTATATGAATATTTCAATACAGTGTTCAAAGGTATAAATTTTGCTAAAATAGAAAATCTGAAAAATAGGATACTCTCTGAATCCCAAAGTTTTAGCTCTGTATTACAGAATTTTAAACTGCAATGAAGTATCAAACAGGGCATATAATTTCACATATAATGTGATATGGGTAGAAAAGTAAATAAGTGATGTGGACAGCAATGCAACAGTAAATGTAGCAAAATGGACTCCTTCCTTTCCCTTCCCTTCACTTTTCAACACTGGACTCTCCTAAAGATAAAGTTCAAGAGATTTGCTCCTTGAAGTTAATTCCAGGTCAGAGAATCATATGTTATAGCTATGTTACAGTATAGTACTGTGCTCGTATTTGGCTCTCATTATTCAGCTTTCCATCTGGCCTTTTTTTTCCTATGCTTTCCTCTTCACCGTTGAGCATATCTTCCGGTAACCCAGAAGATGGGGATTTCAAAAATGGATATTGGGATACTCTTTTGGGATTCAAATAAAGTAGATTCATTGTTCCTCAAGGACAGAATTTACATGTTACTTTATTGATGAACAATTTAAGAGTCTGGTTGGATGCCACTGGGCATCAATTACAATTCTTGCAAGGACCTGGCGTGAATTTACTCACGATTAATGAGATGTCAGCAAAGTTGAAAGAAATGTATTGATGTCCAATAACAAAGTAATCAGACACTCACAAGGCCAGGTAATATGAACATCTTTCAGAGAGGTTTCATCTATCTTAAATGTCATGAACAGATTCACTACACTTCTCAAATGGAAAGAAGTGTGCAAGAAACAAGTACAATACTGGGACCATTCAATTTCTTAATTAAATGACAATATAGTGAATTTATGAAAATGAAAGTGTAACTTTTCAGGCCTGCTTTTGTAGTTGTGTGTGTGTGTACATATATATGCATGCAATAAATATACAAACACATAGAGTTACATCTGTATAAATTTTTTAGAAAAACGACAACTTTGAACATTTTTTTTCTCACTTTTTTTTTTTTTCTGGGTCACACAGAAAGGAATTTTTAAGTGTCCAGGCTTTGTATTTTGGACTCTTCTGGTTTTGGATTTTCTTTCCTGTGGCAGAATGTAGTGTTGACAAGTGCTTAGGTTTCATAGGGTGTTATTGAGGAGGAAAAGCAAAAACAAATTAAAACCATGAAAATTTGGACAGCAATGATTCCAAGATTTCAAATGCAAACCTGCTTCTGAAATGCTATTTTTCTCTAGACTGTAAACCTGTGATTCTGGGCTCTAAAAGGGGCTTTGCTGTGTAAAAGTGTCAGAGCTTAGATTCTGGAAGCCATGCATAAATTATGTATAAACCTTTTATCTGAGAAAATGACAAGTTATCAGATTTTAAGCGGTAATGCAGTGGTAACAATATGCAACTTTATATGACAACCTAGAATTGAAACTAGGCATTTAAGTTCTCTTCAGCCTGAGAGAATCTGGCTTCTCTCCCACAGTAACCTGATCAGAGACATCTGCACTGCAGTCTCCTGCCCCATGACTCTGAGGGATCAAAAGATTCAAGTCACCAGGTTTCTAATTTATTCCTAACTATAAGAATGAGAATTGAACCACTGGCGTTCTTCCTATTGCAGCTGTCTGACCAAATTCAACTGAGAGAAATTATGCAAATTTTTAGAGCCAGACAGCGGAATCACTTGTTTGCTGCTACAACGAATACATTATGAACTTGGAGGTATTACTACTGTAAAAATTTTGCAAGCAGAGAAACTCTAGCCAAGTATTATCTGCTACGAGCAGATGAGTAAGATTCTAGTAAATTAATGGTTACAATTATTTTTTTATTTAGTTATCATCACAGCCGTGTTCTTATAATTGAAACTCATTTCTCAGAGATAGCTTTTTATTTGCACTTAAGTGAGCTAGTTGAAAAAGAAAATTCCTTTGTTGAAAGAACTCCTTAGAAGCACTCATCTGAAAAATATTGCTCTATCCTAGAAGATGCTCTAAACTAAGCTGAGACAACAAAAGTGCATAAGTAATTAGATCCATTGAGATACATTCTTAACATAAGGACCAAATATATTTGATATAATATAATTTCATTGTAGGCAATAGCAATAATAGGAATAGTAAACTGAGAATGTTTACAAAAATGAGGGGCAGTTAGAAAGCAAAGCAATATCTCTCCATCGCTAGTGTTCAAATGAATCAAAAGTGCCCATGTGTCTAAAACTGAAACCAAGTAATGGTGCATGAAAATTTCCTGATGAACTGCAGCTTTTAGTTTCCTCCAATTAAAATGGAAATAAGGAAGAAATTATTTGCATATGCTGGAGCATCAGTTTAAAATGAGCTCTCCAATCTTCTTTATCTGCTTGATACAATGATCAGGTTTAAAAATCAAATATGTAATTGATTAGACTGGAATATGTATTACATTGTGGAGAATCATGTAAAAATTCTTTGATATTTTGCATTTCTATAATGAAATTTTAACTACTGCCTCAGGATAATAATGGGAATATGATAGTAATTCTCAATAGGATTTTCCTAGCAAACAATTTTTGATGACATATTAAATTAAACATCTTAAATAAGAACTTGATTGCCCTTAAATTAGCGTGGCTTTTTAATTTATAGTAATTTGATACCAATTAAGATACGTGCTTGATGATTTAGATACATGTCTACTGTTTTAATTGCAGTTAAATAAATAGATGTTTTTATAACAAATTGGTAATTTGTTATATTTGGATAATAAATAAAGAGATAGCTTTTGAGAAAAAGAATATGAATGTATAGTGTTTGATTTTAAGAATGTACACAGAGCAAAATATTTCACATAATCACTTCAAAACTCCAGAGAAATGCAAAACATTTAATTTGAAAAAAAATCAAATTATTTCTGCAGTCTTTTTTTCCCAAGTATTACTGATAACAAAACTGACGGTACCTCATCTGGACTTTCTTTACTGTTATGGTCAGCTAAGGCCTGGCAGACCAGTGTTCAAAGACATTCTGTTCATGGCCATCCCAAATTTGAGCTCAAAAGGGTAAAAAATCCTCACTCTACATAGACTCCTGCAGTCTGGATGAATACTTACAAAATCCCCTTATGTTCAAAAAACACTGCACATCAAATTATCTGATATCATGCTGGCTTGGACCATTGAAGATGAGTGCAAATATAATCCAGAATTGTGCCATTTAATCCTGAACTTAAAAACCTCCCAGTGAGACAACTAACCCTTTCCAACTCAAAACATCTTTGGGCATGCTTTTCCTTAATAAAAATATTGATTTTTTTTTTTTTTAAATCTCTATTATTTTTGTCTATATGGACAAGTAAAAAAGTGATCAAATACAATGTCCTTGCACTTCCGGTTGAGAGAAGAAAAACCGTCAGCTACAAAGTTATTGTCAATGCAACTCAGATAACCAGTAGCTATGAGGAAAAGAAATAAAAGCAGACAGACATTTGAGCAGGAATTATTACTTCTTGTGAAGAGAAATAAGGGAAATAGCTGGGAAATATATAAATGATGAACAACAAAAACTTTGAAACCTTCTTCTGCCCACATGTTTCCAGGAATCACTTGCAGAATACATATGGTTATATCACAGGAATTAATTAGCCTAATGGACCCAATGGGAAGAAGTAAAAAAGCCCATTATATTAGTGATACTTCTCTGGTTTATTTTATTGAATTTCACACTCAAAGAGCAAAGCATAAAGAAAGAAAATGTATCTCCTGAAATATACAGAGCTGAAGAAGAGCACCGGTCACATGGATAATTGGTGCTGTTAATATGTATGCTACAGATCCTGTGTTCTGCTCCTCTGGAAACATTGAAAAATAAAGCTAATTTTGGTCTTTCAGGTGCGTTGCTACCAGTGCATTCAGCTAAAAAATAATCATTTCCTCTTCTGTGCTGCCTCACTGGATGCCTGAATAAAAACCATTAATGTCCACCCTCCCTCCTCACAAGTCTAGACAACTCCTGCCTAAAGACAGGGATAAGGACCTTATTTCGTAGTGGTACAGCAGAGAGAGAGAAGTAACTTGTAATAAATCACATATATAAAGCTTCTAGTTTAACTTTGCTAATTATAATCAGTAATTAGTTCTACTAGCCTTGAACTATGAAGTCCATTATCACACGCACACAACCATACTTCCTTGTAGATGCACATTTTTCCACTCATTTAGGCTGTAGAGAACTAATTACATCATTTCACATCCTAAAACACAACAGAAGTAACTTCAGGTTATCTCTTTCTGGTGTTAATTTATGGATAGACTTCACCTGCAGATTTGTACTTATTCTGTCTTTGAAGGCTTACCATCTCTCTGTTCTGTTTGTGTTTGCAGTAACTCGTACTTCAGACAAACAGAAAAGGTAAGTGAGCCAAATGTAATCTCAGGAGCAAAAAGTTCCTGAAAACAGTTAAAATCTCTCCAGCATTTTCAGACAAAGATATGGAGAAGAAAAAGTAGAAGAAAACAAATATTTGTGTGCTCCCGGTATAAATGTTTACTTCTTATCAACATTTCCTGATCCAAGAAAAATGAGCAGCATGTTTATTCATACAGTTTGACTAACAAAAAAAATCTCTTGTAACAAGTGCATCATTATTTATATTTCCTCAGATAATGAGGGAACAATACAGGTAATCCAGGTTGTTTCTCAGGGCACATGGACTAAGAAAGAACATTTAATACAAGCTAGGAGTCAACATTCCTTATCAGCAACACCTTAAAGGAATAGAAAAGCAAAAGCAAGAATCTAGAGCATCACTTTTGGTGGAAATTTTAACAAACTGCCTCATGTTCCTCTCCCTTAGAATTTCTGCTGCTGTGCACTGACATATTTTTATCTCTGACACTTATCCAAACACACTGTGAGAATGAATATAATTTTTAATCATCTGCTTTTTCACCACATTCTTGATGAATATATCTTTTTCTGTAATTTTAAATGCACCGGTGCAACACTTTTGGCAGTATTAGTTTAAGAGTTGGACTCAATGATCTTAAGGGTCTTTTCCAACCTAAATGATTCTATAATTATGTGAACCTCCTAATAGTCATGAATGTCTGCGCACTGTGTGTGTAACATTAGCAAAAACATTGCTAATGCAAGTGACGCAACACAAAAATTTGTGCTTTGATAGGTGTTCCTTAACTTTGAATTTGAAAGCTTTGCCTTGATTTGAAATCTGAAATTTATTAGAGGACTACTGTAACTAGCATCAGCTGGCATTTACAGCAAATACCTTTTATGCAGTTTGTTAACAAACCATAACACCTAATCCACTTTTTCTACTTGTTCATTGAGTTTTAGAGGAGATGAAAAGTACTAACTGAAGTTCAGAAACTCTTTGAGACAGAAATTCTATCATTCCAGGTGTCTGTAATTTATCAATAACATCTAGAGTGTTGCTAAATAACTAGAATTATGAATAACTATTAACAACAATTAATAATTTAATTTTTTTAAAGAGCTGGATGCTTATTCACTGAACCACCACTTTTCTTGGTGTAGTTTGGGCAAATAAGTTGAGAAGAACTCCATGGTGTGAAAAATTTTGCCTTTGATACTTGTTCATGGGTGAAAAATTCTCGTCAAATTTCTCATTGTGTCATCAAGTTATATTCTGCTTCTCCTCAGCTGGTCTGTTGGCTGTTTTCAGTGTTTCAGTTTTGATTCTGGCTGTAAGAAATTTTAATGAGCAGTCAAAACATTTTTCTTAATCAACTTTTTGTCCTGATAAGTGACCTATCGAAAGCAGAATTTCTTCATGAGCATGTGACTTTCCAGGCAACTTTCAGGATTATAGTTTTCATTTTAGTGTGACTGATTCTTTCCTGGCCTTCATCATTTAGGTGGAACTGGGGAAAGTTTTTCAGCCATTGTTTCCAGTCTGGCCAGCTACTTCAATAATCTTAATTGACTCTCTGGTAAAACTGAACATTGGCAGTAGCCTTAGTGTATCCTGCTCTCTTCCTATTGTGTATTATTGCTACCTAACCACATATGGGAATGTTCTTATGGGGTTTGGATTTGCTACAGAGTTCTGAAAGATTTCTGGTGTGTGACTAAAATATTCTGTTATTTTTTCTGGGACAAATAGCCTGCTGTAACGTTAGAAAAAAGGACCCAGTCATCCCATTAATCACAAAATTAAATTGGCCTAATTCAGTGAGATTTTTTCCTGAGTGGAAAGATTCAGAAACAAACAAGAAAACAGAAAAAAACCCTTCAGGGTCAGGATTTAAAGTCATAAATTGAATGCTGAGTGGATGCTGTCCTAACTGCTGTGAGAAGGAAGGAGAGGGAAGGTCCAATAAATCATGAATTAAGATATTTCAGGCAGGGATAAATGAAGGAAGTGCATTTGAAACATATGTATGTAGTAAAAAAAAAGTCAGATTTTATTTCTTTACTGCTATGATACTCAGCAGGAAAATCACATGCATTCCTCTGGAAAAATATCAGCTATCCCACTTGCCTAATGCATATGCATTAGATACCTTAAATAAACAACCATCTGATCCAAGTGTCTGAATGTGATTTAGCCTCAATAGACTTTCTAGGCATTCTGACACATATTTTCTGCTCTGTTTGATAGAATTCAAGATGACTGTTCTTTTGGTGGTGACCTTTAATTTAAATGTGTCTACCATAGTCATGCTGTTCCATAATCATTGTATCTTTACAAGCTTACTAGGTATTCTTATTTCCATCTTTGAATAAAATGAGGGGGAAAAATAATCTCTGAAATATTAACGTCTCTTCATGTTTTTATCATCTGAAATATTACTGTACTTTAATTACCAGGCTGAAAGCAATGGGATGTTGTCACCTTAGGAGAGTAACAGCTACATATTTAAGATAGAAGATTCAGAAAACAACAGAACTGGAAAATGTCACAACACATTTACCTGTTCCAATACTGTTCACTGACCAGAGTGAAACTTCCTCCTTTGGGGTGAACAGATTATTGGGAAAAGGCATAATGTTTGTATCTTCCCTTCTTCCTTCATATTCATTGCACTAATAAATTAATCATTGCATTGTTACTCTTTAGAATCCATGTGTATAATGCTTCTAAGACTTTGGAAACAATTTTTCAGATTTACAGAAGTTGAATAATACTTCCAAGTCAAAGTAAATTGGTTCTCAAAATCACCACATCTGAAGGGTAACCTTCTGGCCCCTGGCCTGGAAAAGCTTTAACAAAGTTTGTTGGATCAGTTTTGCACCATTTAAAAATCTAATTTCAGAGAGCAGATGCTCAGTTATTTCTGCAAATGATCCTGTCACTTTTGTAAATCTTTATCTTAAGACACAGTACATTATGAAAAAACAAACAAACAAACAAAACCAAACCAAGCCAACCAACCAACCAACCAAAACAAACCACTTCAAACTCATTTTACTTGTGATAAATACACACTTTAATGATCTTTTGGAAATCTATTATACCAAGCCAGGCCAATAGGTCTGATTTCCTGCTTGTAGAGTTGAATTCTTCCTGTGAAATATTTTGAGTTTATTGGGTTTGATTGTTTTCACAAACTTACAAAATTTGTGACATAGAATTGAATATGATAATGTGTCTTACTAGGATGAGAATGGGAACATGACATACTTTCTTTATACAGCAAGTGATCACACAAGAAATTAGGTTTTCAAGAAGAAGAATTTGCCTTAAAATCCAAGATAATAGATTCCAAGAAAAAAAACCATCAACCCAGATTACAAAATCTGTTGATTTCAGAAGGGAATTGGAAAAGATCATGAGGTTTCTACTACTGGAAGTTTTTCCATGAGCAATTAAGTTTTAGTTGAAAAAAACAGTAATACCAAATTTCATTAAACGGTACAGGCTTTTGAGAAAAAAATCATAGAATGCTTCTGTTTTTAAATTACTTATTCATGCATATCAAGGTTTTGAAGGAATTACATCATTTTCACTGAATTTAGTCTGCAATTTATAATACTCTGAGACAATGTACATTATGGTCTTTTACCTCACTGGGTGGAAAGACATTGATGAAGTCAGGAATGCATTCTATAGATTTGTCCTGAACTGACTAAACAGCTGCACTTCAGTGATGTGGTACATGGAGGAAGAATTCTTCATGACAGTGGCTTAAATGCAATTAATTAATTAAAAGTTGTACAGATTTTCTTCATGGATATTTTCTTCTGTATGCACGTTAATATTGCATTCTGCAACATGGAAGAAGTTTGGTATCACAGATTCACAGAGTAGTTGAGGTTGGAAGGCACCTCTGAAGATTATCTAGTCCAAGCTCCTGCTTAAGCCAGAAGCACAAGCTAGAGCAGGTTGTCTGGAACTGTGTTACGTCAGGTCTTGAACACTTTCACAGATGGAGACTCCACAACCTCTCTGGGCAACCTGTGTCAGCGGTTGGCCACCTTCACATTATAAAAGTTGTTTCTTTGTGTCTCACTTCAATAAGTCCCTGTCTTTCTTGTACTGGAGAGCCCAGGATTAAACACCGTTATGAATCATGTTATACATTAAAATAAGGTATGTGTATATAGGAGTTCTTTCCATTCCTCTGAACAGGAGTGATTTACTTAGCACAAAATATTACTTTGGGGAAAATTATGGGAGTAGGGTGGTCTTTGGAATTAGGATCATTGACTCAGCAGTGAGGTTTGTTATAAGGCATGTACCTTCCTGGGTGGCATAAGTTACTGCATCCAGGATGATAGAATTATTTGTGTCAATCCTGTTCTGGAGAGTACTAGGCAAGAGTAGAAGATTAAGGACGGATACTGCATTCAGTTATATTAAATCATAGCATGCTACTTTTAGCATCAGGAATTTTGATGATCCCATTCTGAAGAATATTGCAACTTTTTTTTTTTTTTTTACATAAATGCTACCACTGAGAAAGTATTTGAATAATATTTGTGTAGGAAGTGTTTCAGGAGGTGTTTGTCAGTCTGAGAGAATAATCATACAACATAGCTTATTACAAGACTGATACTGATATTTCCAGTCCCAACTGCTGGATCGTGTTAGAGAAACACAGTGCTGCATACTGTGGTTTAACTATTCAACTTGACAACTTTAGAAACAGTACGTATACTCATATAGGGCAGAAATAACTTCCAGAAATGCCTCAAGTTCAAGATGCCTTAGGAAATAGTATTATAAAATTTCCTGATCTCAAAAATATTTAAGCAAAGAAAAGGCTGGTAGGGGAATTATGACTAAGATCAGAAGCATGAACACATGAACACAGAGTCAGCCTGGTGTTTTATCACCTGATTCAGGTCATTATCCATAGTATTCTACTGTGTTTTGCTGACCATAAACAACAGTTGAATGGACTACATTATCTAAGGGCTTAATAGAATACAAACTTTTGTAACCTTATCTGAGAAACAGAAAAGCCTCAATGTTGAATGCAATCAGTATTTTAGAAACACCTGGCATGAAAAAGGTTGAGTAACACTTGCTGCCTTATCTATTATATTTGTTTATCGTATGCTATCTTAGAGCAAATGCAAAAGCTTTGATTATCTGGTATACAAAAAAAAAAATTCTCCGGTGTCCTTTTCTCTTTCAGTTACACCTCCTTGCCTGCTTTTGGATGTCACAGGCAAGGACCTTGCCGATGGAGTGATTAAATGATGTGCAGTTTGTCCTTAGCAGTGAAGGTGATAATTACAAAGAACAGCACCTGAGGAGTAAAGATGTTCCCCTGGAACAGGTCTCAGAATACAAAGATCAGCTGTGTGCTGCTCTCAGTAGCACTGGGCCTCTCTTCATTACTGCCCCATCACTCTTCTGAAATTGATTCCATTTCATCCACTTTAATGAAGTTTAACAAAAAATGTCGCTGAAGAATTTCAATGTCTTCCTCTCTTTCAGTAGCTGACTTTCTCCAGAGCATTGAAAATAACATCTTCTGTTCAACAAACTAAGCAAAGTGAACCAGTCACCAAAAGTTAAGTTCTAGAGTTTTCTTTTATTAATCAGAATGTTTACAAATATTTTTTAAAAATTAATTTTCTTTCACAGTAAAAGCTTTTTTAGTCTACTTTGTAATTCTAAGAATGTATCTCATGCTGTATAATATGAAATAACATTTATGGCCTAGTCATACGCTTCATTGAGCATGGAATATTTTATCTTTTCCTGTATTTATTATCTTTGCTCTAGGAGAGGTAATGTTAGCTGCATGTTAAAAAGGAAAAGTAAAGCTGTGCTAAAATTAACGGGTTTTTTCTTTTATTTAGGCTGTATTTTTGAGCCCTCTATTTCAGAATGAAAGAAATAAATTACAAGAAAACTTCAAACATCCTCAGAAAGCTAGGAATTCTCAAGGATTATATGTTAAGTCACAAAAGGGGAATAACCCCAAAGAATTGATCTGATTTTCTCAAAGAAGAATGTTAGTGTAAAAATAGTTAGTGTGGAAATTTCTTTCTGACAGAAACCCAATATCCGCGTGAGCTACAGCCCAGTCTGCAGGGCAAAGAATTACAAATTGTTCAATGCAGTGCAAATGCAACAGTGCTCAAAGTGAAATCCCTTTAGTAGTTCCCAGTGTTATTCAGCTTATCTGCTACAGTACCATATGCTGGACAAACAACAATATCCAATGCATCTGTTAAACCATATGCCAATACCAACCATCTATTCCCCACTCCTTATACAGAATGAATGCTATTATACATAATTGCTATTACTTGGTGAATAGCATCTCATATTTGTGTCACAATCTCATATTTGTGTCACATAATTCTAAAACTAGAAATGGAAACGCTAAAACTGCTGAAATATCTTTATTATTTATCCAGCAAAATTAATAATACACTACTCATATGGCAATAGCCTTATTATGTCCACACATTTTTATACCATGAATGAGAAAACTGAGAAATAAGAATTAATGCATAATTTCTGAACTCATAAACACTTGCTAATGAACTGAAGAACCCTATAAACCAAGTAAACAAGGTACAGTTTCTCATGCTATATTCCCTTCCATTAGGAAACCTTCACTTTGTTTGGCAGTAACAACAGAGATTTTTTTTGTCAGTTTCAAATCATCCCCTCTGTTTTTTTGTTTCCTCTTACTGTTCTTAAAACCTTAGAACTGGGCTTTGTGTTTTATAAAGACGTAAGGTTTTGAAAATTGCAAACAAGCATCTTTGTCATTGTGTTTAAATAGTTAAGACAACAAGGACAGACTTATCCTAGAAAATCTTGGTTTATGTACAATCTGGCTGGTGAGAGAAATTTTCAAATCCAAATGTCTCATGATGATCCTTCATTATCTATATTGGGCTATAGAAAAAAAATGAAGAAAAAATAGGAACAAAAAAAGAAGAGAAAAATAAAGGCCTCTCATTCACTGCAAATATGATCTGTCCGTTAGACATCTATCTTATAAAATATTTATGATCAGTTCTGTCTTGGGATCTTGAGATTTGCTCTCTCCCAGTGATATTTGATAAGAGCTATTGTATCATTTCAGCATTATCTCCAAGGATCAGATTGGGATAGCAATATTTGCAGAAATAGAGTTTAAGCTTCTACAAATCATTTTACACCTGATATCCACCGCAGAATTGACACAGAACAGAACAAATAAGTCTGACTAAACACAGAAATACACATAAAGCATGATCTTCCCTTCCTGGCATTGACGAATATTTCTTTTACTGTTTAGAATTATGTGGAATATATGTGTCCCCTCCAACTGTATAAACTGGCTCATGAGGTTTAGCCATCATGGCAACTACCTTTGAAAGAAAACCTGTTGCATTACTTCATGATACTAAAATCAGTGTTTATGACTAAAAAGTATTGCAAGTCTTGCAGCCCCAGCAACAGCCATAATCAAGATAGTGCAGTGTGAGAGACTGAAATGGTTTATGGCTTAAATATTGTTAAAATCACCAAAATACTAGAAAGCTGTGCAAAGAAGCAACTGCTCATAGAAGCCCACCCCTCCCTGAATATGCCTACTGCTTTAGACTGTGAGGGATGGATCAATGGATCCAGACTGCAACCATCCCTTTGTTAAGACTGAAACCATCACCACCGAGAAGATCAGAAGAAGAAGACCAACAGGACGCCACTGGAATCCATGGAGTGGTGATATTTCTCTACTTTATCTGTCTCTCTGTCATTCTTTCTCTTCCCTCTCCCTCCCTTTTTCCTATTTCTTTCTCTCTCTCTGCCTCATATTTACTGTTAAATAAAAACTCATACTATTGAGTTCGACATATAGTCTGATTAGTACCCTAATGTGGGCAGAGTCATCTCTCTAATAATTTTACTAACCAAATCATTGCATGCAGTTAACTGCATTTCCCTGGCCAGATAAAAATTTTAGCTCCACCAGCAGCTATAAATCATGATTTAGACATGCGACGGCTAAACTGCAACAGAAATTCTCTGTACATGTACTTTTCCAGAGAAGTACACACAGGAGTGCTTGGGTTAGCTTGACCCTTTGATGGTATTCTGGATTTATGTTAAATCCCCTGAGAGTTCCATTGTGCAACTTTCTGAGTTTTGTTCTTTCATCTGTTATTTCAACAAACAAAAAAAGAAGGAATATACAGACAAAAATAAATTTCTTTTGACTGCAAAACCCTGCAATGATAGGATTTATTATCACATAAATTCCACAAAACTGATCTTAATTTGGCCTTAATGTTCTTTGTATGGAATTGATAATCTTCATGGTATGTCTAAAATTAAAATTCCTGCTTTATCTTTACAAATATGATTATTAGAATAACAATTGGAACAAAAAATTATTTAATTGAAATTGGTGGGTATGACCAATGCAATGCAATTTCATTTTTAGCAAAATTTCTAGATAATTTGTTTGGATTATCCATCTATCTTCCTCGCTACACAGATTTTAACTTTAGTAGAAATCTTAGCGTTCAAATTCGAATTTACTGGCTTAATTTTTATTTTTTTTTTTTTAGAATCAAAGATCTTTTGTTCTGATAATTCCTTGATGTACTTTCAACTATTCTGAATATTCTTTGTTCACCGCTTTGGAATAATTTTTTTCTGAAGACTTTAACCAGCCTACAAAGTATAAGACATCATCCTTAATCAAGGAAAATGGTAAAAGTTTTAGAATGCCTCAGGCTCTGCAGGTCATGCCACAGTTTTATTGCTCCTTTGGACATATCATTTTCTAAATCCAAATGAGGAGATACAGAGTCTATTTCCAATTCTGACTTTAATACAAGAACTTTAATAGTCTGAAGCAATATTCCATAGAGCCACAACAGAGGAAAAGAAATTCCTAGTTGCTGCGAAAACCTTTTTTCCTCATAGAACAACCCACATTTTCATGCAGTGTTGTTCTCTTTTCCAATTTAAAGTGACAACCTCTGAGGGCTGTGTTAGAAAGCAGCAGTGGGAGCAAACGCCATTATGAGAGAAATCCTTCCCTGAATTGCATTGACACCATCTGAAACAGGCAGCAGGCCAGCAATCCCACCCTGTTAGTTGAAACTCACAGCTTTCTCTCATTCCTGAAGCATAGGCAGCAGGATAAGCCGAAGCTGTGTAAATCATAAATACATATTTGGAAAATGAAACTCAGAAAACTAGGACAAAATAAATCTTTCTTGACACTGTTCCTGGTTTTCTCATATATATGGTTTATATCCCCCTTTTAAGTTTTAGAAAGCTCTTCTTTACGAAAAATGTTTGTCAGACATGGTGGTCATAGGTAGCCTCTAAATAGTTTCTGTCTTTTGTCTTTGGTGTTAGTCTTCAGAGAGAGTCTTGATCTTATCCCAGAACATATTAAAATTGTCTTCATATCTGGGGATATTTCTGGACCCACAGCTGAAAATAAACAAAATACCTCTCCCCATTTCCTGAACTTTTTTACGCACTGAGCTACTGCTCAAGGATTTTGCAGCAGTTCATTCATTAGATGTTTGCAGGTCTCCTTTAGGACAAAAAGGATCAAACCAAGGAGGACAGGACTAAATTCCTAAGTGACATGGTGAATTTAGACCAGTAAGTCCCTAGTAAAATCTGAATTTAAAAAAAAAAATTAAGAAAGAAAATTAACAAGAAAAACCTAAGGAACTTTCATACCAAAAAACTTGGATTCCTTCAGTCTGAACAGGTCTATCTTCAATGCTTTTGTTATTTTTGAACTGGTTGGCTGAGAGACAAGGACACTTTAGCAGTTAGCTAAAATCAAAACAAATCAAATCAAATCCTACCATAGCTTAAGTACACAAAAAAAATTTCAAATATTAGAGGAATCACAAACATATTAATTATCACTGGGCTGTTTCATTGTTTTGATTCAGGTTTATGCATTTGTTTGAATCCAAAGTTTATACTTGTGTTTAGAGGAAAGAAAATCCTTATTTGTCTTAATTTTTGCACAGAAGAGGTTTCAGGCATTTTGAACTGTCTTTGACTGTAGCATTTGCACCAGGAGAGGAAAATTTTATTGGCCCACCATCCCTCTTTCAAAGTTAATCTTTTGATGAAAATACCTGTTATGTAAATAACTTTAAAACTGGGCTGTTGACTCTAATGTCTGCGTAATTAAAGATCCTGTTTGACCTCTTTCCTAAAACAAGTTTATAAATGGTTATCTATAAGAGATTTTTTACTAAACTGCCTGAACTTAAAAAAAACTAAATCCAATAAATAGGGCAAATTTCTGAGTAATTTACCAAGAAAGCAAACAGTGGCAGTGCAGTTTTTATTTAAGTCTGTGTTCCTGTGTACATAAAATCCTTCTGCCATTAGCGATAGTATCAAGAAATGGGTTCAAGTAGTTTAGGGTATTTTTTTTAAATGGCATACCGCATTGCATTAGTCCTCTGTGAAAATGTTGAGATCACTACAAACAACCTTTCTGAAGGATGTTTATTTCCCTTTGCATCTATATAAGAAACAAACATGTAAGAATTTCAGTGAGAGGAAAGAGAGCATAGTGTCAATGTGGCAAAGTAGAATAGCAAGGAGTCTGTGCAAACAGTACATGAAAAATTACCCTTGAGGTCCCACGCTGCTGTTCAGCAGTGTGCTTCACTGACCTATTTTGGACTGTGGAAACAACCAGCCCTGAGTTAAAGACAGGCCTGTGAGACACCGCAGTTCCTTTCAAAAATATACTTTCATGTTTACATTCTTTTGTAGTGCTCAGATACACTCCAACTTGAGCCTTAAAGCTAGAATATTTGTGTGCATTTTTCATATGCAATTTATATCTGCTTCCAATTTTTATAGATGTAACTTTCTTATAGAGAAAGTTACAGTCTCACAGATGGCGTCCAAGCCAGTGTTTCCGTTTGTGGACCTTTTAATCTATGACAAATTAAAACAATGTAAGATTTCTGTCTATTAGGGTTATCATTCCCCAGAATAGGAAAATGACCCTACTTTATTGCTTTTCTAATTTTTATCATTGATTGGAATTTAAAAGAAGTATGTTCAAATGCACGCAAAAAGATTAAAATAACAGTGGGAAATCTGCCAGTTTCATTTTACTATTTTCATTACAGTAGCTCTTAAAAATTTCATTGGCAATGCCTGGACTAGTAAATTAATACACACAGGAATATGGGAATACGCAATGCTACAGAGTCATTACTATTATTACCTTGGTAACACAGATGTTTTCACAGACAATTCCTGGGCACAGTTCAGGGGACAGCACTGACTAAGCCAATCCCAAAAGGCAGTATTTTCAGAGATTCAGCCATCTGTAGGTGAACTGTGCCATGACACTTGTTCTCAGAGCTAGAGGGTCGCTGGTTTGGTTTGCTTCCTTTAATAGTATAATTGTTAAAGACTTGTATATTGGTGCAACTAAAATAAATTGCATCTATCTCAAGAAGATAAGGGTCCCAGTATAAAAGGAGAACAATAAAAGGAATGTCAGAAAAGATAATTGGAATTTGTGCCAACACATCAGAGTCCTGATGCCTCCTGTTGTCTGGACTTGGTAGAGATTTATGACAATTCTAATAGTGAGCCATTAGCCTAAATAGTTATATCCTCTGGTTCCAGATTTACTTTCCGTAACTGATTGAAGTGGGAGTATTTTTACATACCATTCGCTCCACTTCAAGTTTTTCCTTTTTTTCTCACATTTGTACTATGAAGGATAAGCATGTTGTGGACAACCAAACCAAACCAAACCAAGAAACCCAAAAAATAACACAACACATAAACAATAACAAACACACCAAACAAAATTTAAAAAGAACCTACAATAAAGAAGTAGGATGTGAACCAAGAAAAGCTTAATTCTGGGGAAAGAAGGCAATGAGGAAAAGCAAGGCAGAATTGACAAGACAAGTTAGTAGACTGAAATCCAAATAATATAGAATTGCATCTGAGGAAAGGAAAAATCTCTTAATATCCTGTTTTTCAAGGGGTTTACAATCCTTTGCTTTTCCTACTGGAGACTTTAGAGCAGCAAAGGATGTGTGAAAAGTTCTCTGCTCCTAGGGAAGTCCTTCTTTCAAAAGATTCTTGTCCTGCTGAATGTTTTTTTGTTGAAGAGAGAAATGTCATAGGAACTTATGTCTGCCAAGGTGAGTATATAACACTTCCAGAGAAAAGTACACAGGAAAGTCTATAAAAAGAGAAATTGAAGATTTATATAAGCTATACTTCAAGATTTGCTGAAAAAAATCTGTTTTAAAAGCGTTGACAGTAAATTCTCTTGTTACTCTGGTTATTTAAGATGTCTAGCTTACAGTTTTCTACTGTTTATATTTATAGTTCATTTCTAAATCCCCTAAATAAAAAAATATTCCATCATGCCCTTCCACATAAATTTGATGCTTCTTGGGGAAAAAAATAACTCCAAAAACCCCAAAACCAAAATCAAACAAAAAACCCAACCAAAACAACCTCAAACAAACAAACACCTTTTAAAAAACCCTGCTTCATTACTCTCCTCACTGTTCTATTTCCTGCACTGTCCTTTCCTATCTTGTTTGATTTTTAGTTTCTCTTCCCACTGTCTTTTCGTATCCCCAGTGAAAACAAAGTATTTTTTTTTTTTTCAGTTTTACTTCTTTTGCTGGACTCGTATAATAACTACTTTCCCATAGTTGGTCTTCCCCCAGTATTATACTTCCCATATTCGTCTCTGGGATTTTTTGTGTTTTCAATTTATTTAAGGTAAATCCACTGTTTACTATGAGTAAGATCACATTATTACAATGTCAGACATATTAGAGCATATTCTGCTGTTACAAGTCCATTTCCGATTACTTCCTCTAATGTGCTTCCCAATGCATCTGTGTTTGTTCTTTTGGGTTTTTTTTGTTTGTTTGTTTAAATTTTTTGGGGTATACCCTTTATACAAAGCAATGTGCTTTATCTTTTTTCCTTGGTACATTACATCAATAAAAATTAATGGTCTATAAAACAGCCTTGTGGATTTTTGAAGGCTGTTCTGTAGATTGAAATCAAGTGCAGTGTGCAGATCTCGTCATCTGGTGCATTCAAAGGAGGGACATGCCAACTGACAGACAAACAATAAGCATCTATAATCAGTGTCTAAAGTAGTCCAAAAAAGAGCTGTGCCAAAATTTGGGTGACTGGTTAGTTGATAATTCTTTTTGCCTAAACAAAAATCTGAATGCACCTATCTACACAAAATTTTTTTACTCATCAACATATATGTTTAATTAAAAGTCTTAAAAGGCAGAGCATAGCGATATTACTTAAAGTTATATTATTTTAAGATTACAGCAGGTTTATAAATGGCTGATTTTCTTCTTGCTACAGATAAACCACTTCATATTCCAGGATATTATTTTTTTTTTAGTTCTTTTTGTTGCTAACCAAAGACCATATGTGATTATTAAAGAAAAAAAATCACTTTGAAGGCACCTAGAAATAATATATATATAAAACAATCTTGTAAGAGGCATAATTGACATATTGATTTTCAGTCAACACCTTCCAGCAGTGCCAGACTTACTAGGTTAGTCCTACACTTGCCTCTGCAATGATCGACACACAGTCTGCAGAAGGAACTTTCCAATCTGGAACTCTATCAGATATCTTGTTTAAGGTGTTTGGGATGGAGAACACAGTAAAAAGAATGTGTGGGAGCACAAGGTTACTTCTGTATGTCTTTATTGTGTAAAATCCTTACATTTACAACCTGTTTCTTATTCAAATATTGAGTAGACTTGTCTTTTCCAGACTTCCTCCTTAATAAGAATGTCAAGTCTTATGTCAAATTCTTCCAGAACTGCAAAAAGTAAAACTCAGGTAGTATTTGTAAAGGCAAAAGAGAGTATTTTTTTCAATCATTACCCCTTTAACAATAAAGCTTTTTTTCAGGGTTTCCTTCCATACCAGGTGTGACACCAGAAATCATGTAAGTGCTGTTTTGTGCTACATTAGCATACTGACCTCTTAATGGGTAGGAAGTTTAGCTTTGATGTTTAAAGGTCATTAGCTTCCTTCTAAGTTTCTATTTTTTTCTCATGCTGTTCTTTTACATAAATGTTTAACCTTGAATTCATAGGCTGCTTTTTCATCATGAATGAATGTTTAACATTGAATTCAGTGCCTGTCATTTAATAACCAGGAAAGACTTTCAGCTATCAACTTCACCTAATGGGAGGACAATTTTTGTCTTCATTTGTCAAAGGTCCAGTGATCCCCCTCCCATTTTAAGTGGGAAATGGTAGTTTATTATTAAACAAAAATATAACTATAAAGTGTCCAAATAGTAAGAGTTAATTGAAGATGGTAAAGTGGCCCCCTGTAGGGCAACTTGGCAAACTCTTCCAGCAATATACTTTTACTCAGATCTCAAATAAAACAACAATAGTCAGCACTTAATGAATTTATACCACATTTTATGTCTTTCTACACATCACCTGATGTTTTGTTGTCTGCTGTTGCTTTTAGAGATTTCCCTTGTTGCTAATGTTTTTGTGTTGCAACCAGGTCTAATTTGGCTTTCAGCTAAGCTTTTGAATTTTTTATAATAAAGTAATTTACAGATGCTAGAAGATAAATTAGCACTGCAAATGCAGTTAAATTGCATAATCACACAGATTGATTTTGTGTTAGCCTTTGAGATGTATAGATACCTTGTGGCATCTCTGTCAAGAAAAGGCAGTGAAAGCAAAAACCCTTCAATTTCTCTGGAAAACAAGGAAAAACATGTCAAAGGACAAGAGAAATAGTACAGCTGTTTGACTGAAATGCCTAGTGGTTTATACTGTTCAATATACAGGTGGCACTCAATATGGACATTAACTGTCTCCCCACATGGCATACACCACAAAATACTCTTGCGTATAAAGCACAATTTGTATGCATAGCAAAGAGTGGGATTTGTTTGTTTGTTTGGTTTGGTTTAGCATTGTCATTGATTGGGAAGGAAAATAATAATAATGAAGACTTCTGTGACTTTTACAGATTTTTTTTATGTTCAGAAGAGACTTCTTGAAACAACTAGGGCATCCCAGAATTAATGTGATCAGGAGACTATGTCCAAGAACACATGCAGAATACAAAATTATCCACCTAGTGGATGAAAACATTTAAGTTAATGCAAGGAGCTTTGAAGTTTAGCATGAGAGTACGTGCAACTTGGCTGCTAACATCTTATGAGCAGAAACTATCACTTGCAGGGACACTCAGTGGAAACCATAGCTTTGTTGCAGTATGTACTAAGTTGCAGTCATGGGCATAGATGTACCAAGAATTTCAGTTAATGAGGTGAGACTTTCACAGATTCTGTGTACCAAATCCATGATCCAAACACATTGTCCTCAGCTGCTGGCTAAGGCAGTAGATATCCCAGTATTTATCACTGGAATCAAGAGAATAGGTTATGTCAATCTTCAAGGAAAGGTTTTGAAATAATTAATTTTACTGCACTCAGAAAAGCAGGTCTTTTTATTGCATACTCACAGTCATAAAGCTACAAAGATAAATGCAGGGCAAGCTCTGATGATGTAGAAAATTGAACATAAGTGATATGAAAACTGCTTGCAATTAATAACTCACTTATGCTCACTGTAAGTCACCATCACTGGTGACATTCACATGCACTCATCTAGAGATCTCTGAGCTTACTTTTTTTAATGCTTTCCTTTCAAAAGACAATGTACGAGTTCATCGTCAAAGGCAGGTAAATCACAACCTGGGAGAGAGCCCGTAACAGCAAAGAACACAGAAACAGGATAACAAAACCGGGGAAAAAAGTTTTCAGGCTACATATGTACATCTGGACAAAAAACTTATAAAAAATAAATTAAAAAATAATTAGTATGGTAAATATCTCTTCAAAAATAGGAAAGTGGAGGCAATCAAATAAATGAGGTAATACATGGGAAATGGATAAATGCCTATTTACTTGCAAAATTAGGTTAATTCAGTTTTCCCTGTAACTCTAATTCAACTTACATATGGCAACAACATTTTTAGGTGGACATTTCACAACTGGATGAGAATTAGATTTTGTCACACATTTGCACTGATTTATTTTGTTGCTGGTTTTTAAAAATATTTTCTTTGCTTCTTTGTCTCATATTTAAGTCACTAACCGTTATGGAGCAGAAATTCAGTTAATAAGATATAAATATGTGTTTAATAATATTTCTATGGGTAACTGGCAGCAATATACCTTGTGTAAGGTGTGTTGTCAAATTTCAATCTCAAAATAAAGAAAAAAGAAGAAATGTGACATTTGTACCTCTAACATTCTTATGTTAAATATGTTAATGAATATGATGAGTGCTGTGGATCTTTCTGAGAACACAGTGAGAAATAGATTACTTATAACTGAAATGACAGGGCAAAAGGAACATGTTCTCTGCTGTACTACGTGAAACATAGTTTAAAAACCCCCCAATCAGACACCTGCAATGTTAATATAATCCCTCCAAAAATAATTTAGAGAAAAAAAGAGTACTTTGCCTAATTTAACTAATTTTTTCCATCAAAAAAAGAGACAATATTTCATAAAACATTAAGTAGATATGAATGACATAGTACCACTTTAGGTAACACTAAGATGCAGTCTCACATATATATTAGTATTCTGACTTATAGCTTGAAATCTAATTGAAGAATTTGCTGCATGTTCAAGGGTAGCTTTAAAAAGTTACCTTCTGAGTCAGAACCTCTGCCAGGCAGATTTTGGCATATGGGGCAAAGGACAGTTTATCATTAAGGTAAACAAACCAGTGGTTTAGTGAAAGGTGATTTGTAAATATATGGATATAGGTTAGGGAGATACATTTTTGTTAGTGAAGAAGAGTCTCAGCATTTGAATAGGGAAGTTAGAGATTTATTTTTTTCTTCTATATATAACAATCTATTTAATTTAATGCATCTACCCTTGTTAAAACAGTTAGAACCTGAGGTCAGACCATTGCTATGCTGCAGGGACACACTGATACAGACAAAACAGAACACATAGAAAAAAGAGAGAGACAGTCACAGCCTCTGTGGTTGAACACAGAATTGCAAGGAAAGGAAAAAAAGAAGAGTGAAAAAAATATCTCTTGCGGCTACTCTTTCATTGTTTCCCTAGACTGTGTGCAAATGAATATTGTCTAAATACAAGAGTTTCCTGGAAAGGAAGCTTAAGTTAAGCTAGAGTGAACAGAATCATAGAAATGTAGAATCATAAATTGTTTAGGCTGGAAAAGATCTCTAAGATCATCAAGTCCCAATATTAACCCTGCACTGCCAAGTCCAACACTAAAACATGCTCCTAAGTGCCACATCTGCACATCTTTTAAATACCTCCAGGGATGCTGACTCACACTGTTGGAATCACAGAATCACAGAATGTTTTGAGTGTCTACCATTGTTCAAACATCATCTAGTAAAAACATCTCTGTTGTGAGCAGGGACGTCTTTCATTAGATCAAGTTGTTAAAACCCCATTCTCTGCGAGTTTGAACACTACCAATGACAGGGCATCCACACCATCTCTGAGCCACCTATATCACCACCAGTATCAGCCACATGTATCACCACCCTCATTGTAAAAAATTCCTTCCTTTTACTAAATCTGAATCTACCCTCTTTCAGTTTAAAATCAATGCCTCTTGTCCTGTCACTACAGATCTTTATAAAAAGTCTCTCTTTAACCAGTGAAAGGCCGTAATAAGATCTGTTCTTCTTCCCCCCAGCTCTCTCAGCTTTTTTTCATAGTAGAGGTGTTTTAGCCCTCTGGTTGTTTTTGTGGCCCTCTCCTAACTGGTCCATGTTTTTCTTGCACTGAGGGCCCCAGAGCTGGATGCAGTGCTCCAGATGGGGTCTCATGAGAGCAGAGGGGAAGAATCACCTCTTGGCCACAATCCTTTTTATGCAGTCCAGAATATGGTTGACTTTCTGGGCTGTAACTGCAATGTGCATCAACAAGGAAGAGTCAGTTTTGAACAACTGATGAAAAAGTTCTTGAAAGAGTGTTAATACGAGGAAACTAAAAAGGGTCCAAAAAGATAGAAGAATATTTTACTACCTTTGAGGCAGAAAGGAATCACCTCTACAGACTTTGTACGGCAGTTATCTGTTCAGGGCCAAGTACCTAGCACTATCAGTTCTCTTTGTAAGTGCAGACAGGCAGGCATCGTCCAGAGAGCTCATTACTCATTTCATCTTGACTGGTTTTCTTAGGTTGGCATGAATTGCCTCCCTTCACTGAGTAAAAAGGGCTTGGGTAACTAACTTGGGTAACTAACTTGGGTAACTAGCTTGTCTTTACATTAGATTCATCCTCTGCAATCCTTATTTCTGACAAAGCAAAAAATTTATACAAAAACTATACAGCTCAGCATTGTGATGGGATAGACTCATATCCTCATGATGAAAATGGCAACATGTCACTTTTTAACATCATGCCCTATCCCCAACAGCATATTCCACTTTCTTTGAAAAAAAGTTTCCTGTCCAAGGTATTAATAAAATGCAATTGTTAGTGAATATGCAATTGCAAAGAAAGTTCACAGAGTATGTGAGGGATAAAGACTTTTAAATAAGATGTCAAAATATTTTATTTCAGAGGACAGAGTGATTTTGTAATGTATTAAACAGTTTTCAGTCTTGTAAGAAAATAAAACTATAAAGATTTGTTTTCTACTAGCTCTAGACGTATTAAGAAAGCACTGGTTGAATAATACAATCTGACAATTTAAAGTAATTATATTGTAAATTGAAAACCTTTTTGGATCGAGCTTTTTATACATCTCTTTGAAGCAAACTATTTTCTACACTAATTAATTACTGTTCTATTACTTGTGCTCTTGCTGTTTTTCCATACACTAGAATTTTCTAAATCAGTGCTGAAATAAACATAATTTACTATACAGTTTAAAATTTTGCCAGTAAAACTTTATATTTTTTAATATTCAAATAAACACTCATCCATCATTTCTGAAAGAAATTTTTCACTAACCCATTGCATGTGCCGTGATACTCTGTAAATTTGATATTAAAGTAAAGAATATCTAGATAAATCAACAGCACTGGTTCTTATGCAACCATACATTTTCCTTGAAGTATCTTATGCAAGAACTGACGAGCTTGAGACTGGATTACCTGATCAAATCTGGCATAACTGCTACCTGAGGCATGATGAATGAGGGCTACTACACCTCTAAAGTTCCTTCATAATCCAGTTGCATCCCACATTCTTCCTTCAAATACGTTTGTGTATTACAGATGCTGTTCCATGATAAAGTTTCAGTTTGTTGCTGTATGAGATATTTTAGTCGCAGTACCATTTTGATTTTAAAAAGATGAGTTACCGTGCATAAGAGGACCTTCCTGTCTATCATACCACTGAACAAAAAAAATTACTACAAAACTGAGGTTACAGGAAGAAAGAGAAACATGACAGGCACGTGAAAGCGGAAAAAAGTATGCTTGGATAACAGCCAAAAAGTAAAGGGAAATGTGAAAGAAAGAAACACCTGTTAAAGGAAGTTAAAGAAAATTAAAGACACCTATATATTCGAGGACTTCTTTGTATACACAAAAGAAAATAGAAATAACAACATAAACATTGAAGTATAGCTCCTTATTAGCATCCCATGAGTCCACACAAAACAGAGGATTCTAGCCTAAAAATAACAGAAAACTTACTTCTGAACTTCCTTACAGTTGAATTGACATGTTCTAGGCTTGTTTCTTTCAGGTGAAGTTTGGGTGTCCTATTGTTCATAGCTGAGGCCAGGTCAGTGCAGTAATCAGGCATTACATGCTGAGATTGGTTCTTTGTGTCAGCCCAAATCCCCATGTCTGTGAGGAGCAGTGAGAACATCACTTCTGCACTTCACTGGTTACTCCCAGTAAGGAATGACGTGACCTTTGCCCTGGTGAAATAGCTGTGTACAATGATCAGTACCAGTAATATCACTAGCTCTGATACTCTCTCGCATGGAATTATGTAAATAACAGATATTTTTATTCTGCTGCTGAGTGAATGAGAACAGCATTTTATGCATTCAGACTAAAATATGAATCCCGAAAGATGTCAGCTGAATTAAGAAATGAACATCAATAATCCCTTTTGAATCAAACAAAAAATGTCAAGGCCACCTTGGAAGAAGAGTCCTACCTTCCTTTTGGCAGGTTTTCACTTGGATAATAATTGGACAAGCTGTGTGAACCATCTGAACCCTTCATTCCTCTCAGAAAAGTACTTTCACCACAACTCTGTAGAGGGTTTCTGACAGAGGGATGAATTACTTCTGTCTTATGGCCTGCTGAGATTGTACTTTCCCATTTTGATTTGAAAAATAACACAAAGAAAGATACTCAGGCCAGTACATATGCAGTACCATTGGAAATATGTGGTGACCAGAAAACTGAACTGCTTTGTCACTTATTGTTTGCAGATTAATGGAAGCTCTTTCCTGATTTTTAGTTTAGAGTTCCAAATGCCTGTTTAAAAGAGATAGCAGTATTTGCCAGTCTTGGATAGGAGAGTGACATCATTGTATCTAATGGCTCCTCAGTAATTTAGGATGAGGATTAATCTCAAATAGAGATGTTTAGAAACCCATGGTGTAGACATTTACAGCTGACCTAATTATTTAGTGCTTGCTTTATAGTCAATGGATTATCAAGAGATATTATTTGAGACAGGAAAGCTATGCCAATTTTGCATTTCTTGAGATTCATATAATTTTGCTTAATATTTCTTATATTAAGCACTGTGATGTCTTGAAATAGTGGTTTTCTTAATGAAGGATGATAAAAGACAACATAACAATGAAAACAATTTGACTTCCTAAGAAGGAGTTTGTCTTACAGACAACAAAGCCTATCAAAACTGTGACATTGGAATGAACATTTCTATAGATATTCTCTTTTTTCTCTCTCAATTTAGCATTTTGCTAAATTGAAGAAGGTAACAGTTTAACTTTTAATTGGAAATTGGCAGGCATAATTTAGCTTCCAAATATGTAATTTTATGCTGAATTGTCATATAGCTGATACACCCTTACCTTCTTGAAATTACAGCAACTTGTTCTTAATTTTGGGAACATGTGCATAAGTGACATTATTTATCATTAGCTTTTATTTCAGAAATGGTAGACTTTCTTATAAGTGACTACATGAATAAGCAGCTTTTCCTCATAGATTTAGTAAACATTCTGTCAAATAATACATTATGCACACTATTGTATCAGAAATATTGCATCTCACTGTAGCAGTCTATTAACTGCTTAAATATAAATCAAGCACTTACTGAAAAGGAATAGAGAAAAACAGATTAATGTATGTAAATGAAAACGCCAAGCACCATGTTGTTTCGTCTTCTTTCTACAGAGCATGTGACATCATAGATATATGCACTGGTTTATTGTAGGGTAGTTTTTAAAGCTCATTTCTTTAACAACTTTCATGAAGAATATGACATTTGAGAAAAAAGAGTTGATTTTTTCTTCTTTTTTTTTTTATGATAATCAACATGACTGGCCAGGCATAAATGCATCTTTGATTATTTAAACCACATTGGGAAGCATGAAGATAGTTTTATGAAAATCTGATTGCTATGTAGGGTTTTGTGAAGGCACAAGAAAAGCATACAAAGAGACCTGGAGCAGAAAGCTGGATATTAAGAAAGCTAAAATATGGAGAACATGAGTTAGTTCTCCAAGAGGACAGAAAGTAGAGGAGAAAGCACGTTCATTTAGCAGTAGTTTGTGGCATATAAAAACTAAATAGAAAAAGAGACCAGGACAAATGACGGTCTTCTCTGTTACAAGCCCTCAGTAGCTCCCCTCAAAGCTTACAGAAACAGATCACATATTTCCAGAAATAGCAGGTTTTGAGTGAGGTTAATATTATTTGCTCCTCTACGTTATTTTAAGCACTGGAATACTAACATTTGCACTGTGAGCTGTAGGACTGTACCATCACTGCTGTGTGAGACAGAACCCTTTGGCAAGATACTTAGAACGCTCCCTAACTCTTCACTGAGGCCACACTTTGATGCAAAAAACACATTTTAATGGACAGCAAGAGAAGAGACATGCCTAGAATATTCTGGAACCACACAAGGAGACTTTCAAGAAATTCAGAGGACAATATTGCAAGTCTGAAAGATAGTACCAGAACCTAAACTGGAGAAACAGCTCCTACTTACTGCATGACAAGAAGGAAAATGGGGTGAGGAAGTAGAGAAAATTTAGCAGGCTCAGGAAAACCAATAAATGGATATAGCTGGAAAACTTAGAGGCTAATAAAGGGAAAATATCTGTTCTACTTTTCTTCTTTATGAGGCATCCACTTTTGGCCATTTTTGGAAACAGAATGCAAAACTTAATACCAAAATTTGAAAAAGAAAAAGCTGAATTAGCTGACTTAAAAATCACTAAAAATATTTTTATGCATAACTAGCAATATATCTTTATATATAATTATAAACATCAAATATTGTATAACTTGCAGAAAACCTGCAATAATTAATATTATGGTTTTCTTCATGTGAGGTCAGAACTTAACCCTTGCAATGTTAATTAGTTAAGTATTTAAGTGCTTAAAAAGTGATACACATATGAGGATAAGAAAACACTCTGAAAGTGTCAAGAAATGTACCTCCATGGAAAAAATATTTGCATTCTGACATAGCTGTAAGCTTGGTGAGATCTTTTTAACTATTTTACAAAGACCAGAACTGCATGGTTGATATTAGCAAAAAAGGACTTATCTTTTGCTTTACTTGCTGAATCTGAACAGTTGTTTTGAATTAATTTTCATGTAACAAGTAACATTGCTTATTCACCCAGTATTTAGAAACTGTCATGAGTAGACATTAGGTGAGTAGAGAAGAAGATAATCTACTGTTCAAAATACTTTTATAGTCATATTGTCTGAATATAAGAAAGAACATAAAAATTATTTAAAAATTCTCACTTTTCTGTCAGCAGATTGTCAGAGTCCAATATTTGACAAAGTTCTTTTTTGGTATTTGTCTCAGGTCGAACTTGGCTTCCAGCCAAGTGCCTGGACCACGGTCGCAAACCCTCTCCTTCCCCCTCCTCTCCCCAGACAGACCGGAAAAAAAACCCCTGACAAAACCCAACCGAATTCCAAGCAATATATATATATTGGAATTATATACAGTCAGGATGCTACCCACAGGGGACCCCCAAAGGGAAAAGAGAAGGGAAGGGGAAAGGGGAAAGGGAAAAAGGACCAGAAAAAAACCTCAGATGTAGCTTCACACAATCAACCCCAAAAACCCGTCAGCACACAGGTATCACAGTAATAGCTTACTACGTTCCTCAAGATAGCAGAGCCCCGCGTTATCAGCCGCCGGCACTCTCCGCTCCTCAAGGCCAACCAGGCCCACCAGGCCTCGCTCCTTCACCCGGGCAGAACGACAGCGAGAACCTTCGTCTCCAGTCCGCCGGAAGAAAGAGAGCAAGAGCTTCCTCTCCCTTCTTATTTATACACTTGGTCACGTAAAAATCGTATGGAATACTGGGAGTATGGCCTTGATTCCTCGGTTACAACCTGGTTATCAAGGAAGGCCTAAACTCAAAACTACTACAGTATTCTACATAAACGGAGTTTAATGTTTAATATCTAGTTCACCTACTTGTATATATTTGACATTACATCAGGTTTTGACTTATCAGAGAGATACATCAGTGTACTGAAATGACAATGGAAACACACTGAGCAGACTATAGCGATTGCAATATACACAAGTGTGATTCCTTTAAGGGTCTTTGTATTGCTCACTGGCATGACACCGGGAGTCCCCAGCAACCAAGAAGAAATGGACTGAAGCCAGCTCACACCGATTGCTCTCTTCAAAGTCCTTCCATTGTTTGGTTGTTTTTTACCCAGAGTTGGGCTGAGCCATGTATACTTTTCCCCCATGTTCTTCTCGATAGTCCAAGAAGACATTCACAGACTTTTGATCAACGCTAGGAAAAACACTTACACAATTGATATACAGTCAACTGTTACAGCCGGTTGACCCAGTCAACTGATACAGCCATTTATCTAAAACAGAAATCACCCTGTGGTTCCATTTGTCTTGAGCCAAGTTCAGCTTTTCCTACAATACGCTGTTCTAGCTTGGACTCAGCTTCATAGTTACACCTCCTATGCCCATTACCTCCAAGACTTCCTTCATTGTACGCATTTATTGCTCAATCACAGAGACTTTTAACTTTAATCTTCTAGAGAAGCAAGTAGAATGTACATACAGTATCATATAAACTTACAATTTTAATTGCAAGTGTGGTTAATATAACCCTGTCTATAATATGCAGAGTGGTGTAGCCTTCATCCAAAAATCTAGAAATTAAGTAATATCTGAAGAAATGAAATCTATAAATCCAACAGCTAACTCATACTTCTAAGTAGACTCCAGATATTCTTTTTATTCTTATCTTCTTTAGCCACTCTTACTTTGTTACTGAGAGTGGTCTCTCAGATTTTCCCATGTTTCAACACAAGGTGGCTTTGTTTTATTGCATTTGGTTAAAACAAAGAGGCTATCAACAGGACTACAGTCTACTAAAACTAACTAGTTTAACTTTGCTTTTACATCAGAAAAAAAATCCTGCAATATAATGTCTATTTTTGCACCCTGCTTAAGGTTTCCCCAGAGTTATTTTTTCAAAGCTAAACAAAGCCTTCCAATATGTCCCTACAAATTCCAAGATTTGCTGAGAACATCAGAATTGGGAAAAATTACTTATCAGCATAAAATTCCCTGTTAGCCACAAAGCTGCAATCTTAAACAACTTGGGGAGTAGAGTATGATTATAGGACCAAATTTTATCAGTGTGACACAAAATGACACCAATATAAATTTGAAAAACTCCAAAGGTCCCCTGTGGAGATGTGCCAGATGTTCTTCAGAGTATCTGTGATCAGAATCCAGTCTTAAGACTTTAATAGAAACATTAAGGGAATATATCACCTACAACCAAACACATCATATGAAATGCATAGCCTTAGTTGCCTACAGAGCAAAAATCTGTTACTCTTTGCAATGCTAGCACAATCCTCAAAGCATTTAGAAATACACTGCATAGACTGGTTTTTTTCATTCTTATTTTTGGTATGGCATGACAATATTTTAAATCTGTATTGATTTCTATTCTTTCTATGGTTGGCTAATATTATAGGAAGCCATCAAGATTATTAATATAGAACTGAACAAAAATATCAGTGCTTTTCCACACAAACAAACAAACAAACATACATACAAGTCCTTTGTGATTTATCTAGGAATATATGTATGCAAAAAGTTTTACCACTAAAATATCATAGTATTTCCATGTGTGTTAAAGAAATATCAGAAATTACTAATACCCAATAAAACTAAAGCTTTGCAGTTAGAGAATTAATAGATGGGTTTGGTGTTTGTTTTTTTTCCCCCCAGAGTTTTCATCTCCATGCTAAGTGATTTCACAGTATAAACCTGCAATATGAAATTTATTATTTAGTAGTTATTTTTGGGTGGATAGGAATTTAGTGCTCATTATAATCTGAGAATATAAGAGTTAGTGAAGAGAAGATTCCTCAAGAGGCATTTTTTTCAACTGTCCCTGTTCTCAAGACATAAAATTTTTTAAGATGTTAAACTTGCACCTGGCAACTGTGAGGATTTTTGGTGTTAGTACCTCATTTTGAACTTTTTTGCTTATCATCGCCTCAATTCCTACCAACCATATCAATTCTGTTCCCATAATATGTCAATAGCACGGCATGACAGATAATGCTGAAGCTACCAACATGCTCAGAATATTAGTAACCAGAAAAATCACATTCAATTAAGGTAAATACAGCTCTCAGGCTCTAGTAAGAATACAGGATGATATCTAAAAATAGGCAACCATTATTCTAAACCAATGCCTGTCTTTCTGCCTGAATGAATTACATTTTATAAATAGTTGGTATGTGAGTGAGAAATACAAATGTTTAAGTTATTTCTGTCTACTGGAATTTATGAAATAAGGGCTTGTGTAATGGACAAAAAGTCACCCCTTATCAAATATATGCAATTTAATATTTTAAGACATTTTATTTCCCTGTGGAGTGGCTGTTTGCATTAGTTGAATGGCCGTGTCACACGAACACTTATGAAAAAAAAAAAAGTCACTACTTTAGCATCCTTATTATTAGTAGGAGATGTGGGGGAAACACAACCAAGTAAACTTTTTCAGTTACATATTTAAATGTTTTAAATTATGTGTTTTACTACACTGTAGATTTCAAAAAGAAAGCACTCTGAAGGAACAATCTCATGCTGAGGTCAGGAAAGGCAGGCTGCAAAGAATGTTTGCTTACTGATCAGCTGAATCACAAAATCATTGAATGGCCTGAGTTGGAAAGACCATTGAAAGATCATCTTGTTCTAACCCTCTGCCTTGGGCAGGGAAATCTTCCATTTCATCAGGTTTCTCAAAATCCCATTCAGCCTGACCTTCAACACTCCCAAGGATGTGGCATTCACATCTTCTCTGGGCAACCTGGTCCTGGTCCTGTGCCTCACCACCCTTATGGTAATGAAATTCTTCCTAATATCTAATCTAAACCTCTCCTCTTTCAGTTTGAAGCTGTTCCCCCATGTCGTATCACTTGTAAAAGTGTACATGTCCTTGTAAAAGGTTTCTCTTCATCTCGTAGGCTCCCTTCAGGTACTGGAAGATTGTAACTAGGTCACCCCAAAGCCTTCTCTATCACAGGCTGAAAGATCCCAGTTCTCTCAGCCCTTCCTCATAGGAAAGGTGTTCCATCCTCTGATCAAGTCGGTGACCCTTCTCTGGACTCACTCCAACAGGTCAATGTCCTTCCTGTGCTGGGTGCACACAGCTCTGCACCCCAGAGCTGGATGCAGTACTCCGGGTGGGGTCTCATCATAGTGGAGTGCAGGGGCAGAATCACCTCCCTCAACCTGTTGGCCAGGCAAATGTTGCTACATGAAGAAGATAGGACTGGACCACAGGTACGCAGGAATCTTGTTTAGCTGTTGGCAGTTTTGATGGGATACCTCTTTAGAGGCAAAACTGCAAATATTCACAAGGGAGAAACTTTCCTAATGCGGGCAGCAAAGACAGAAAAAGAGGGGAAAATTTCAAAGCTGGAATCACAACTAGACAAGAAAGACTGAGACTCTTTGTGATGTACACAGCCAGGTCTCAGAGGTGGCAGAAAAAAGATTTCATAGGGACTTCAGTTGAGACTATGAAGTCAACTGTAACCTGACAAACTGCTAAAAACTGATGGTTGAGATCCCAATTCAGAGGAAACCATTCTGTCAGGCTACATGGACAAGAGGAAATCTCATTTATAAGTACTCCTATTTTAATGTTTTTCTTCCAATAGGTTCTCAGTTTTTGGTCAAATATAAACTTGATGCTCCTGAAAACTCTCAGGTGTTTCAGGTGTGCTCATTTTAAAGGACAGGGGCAGGTGGATCTTCAAAACTCCAGCCAAGTCAGGTATTTGTCCTCAGGGATGGTTGAACTTTTCAACCTGGGTGAACCAAGTGCATTGAGAAGATATTATGGTACATCAATGTGCAATCTGCTTGCATTTTCCAAGATTGCAGACTCTGACATGACTTTCAGTAGGATAGTTACTGGAGTAGAACCTTGCAATGGGGAATGAACTCCTTGAGGCAAACATGCTCAAAGTAATTCAGACTCCACACACAGCTGAAAAACTAGTTAGACTAATTAAAATTAAGTCAAGTGTGCTCTACCTCATAGCTCCATTGCAGCTTAAGTTATGAGGACTTTGACAGTAGCTTGCTGTACAGTTTTGTGGATTTGCAGTGTAGATTTCTCTCCTATTAAACCTTGTGATAACATTATCTCTGTTTTCTGCTTTGCCTTTTTTTGCTCAGTGGTAGGTGATACTGGAATTTCCTTGCTTCCTGCTGAGAAATATAATGACTACAGGAAGCAAAGAGTCTCTTAATAAGGTTTCAAAGAAAAGAAGCTAGAAAATGGAGGCATCTGTCTGTGATAGGGGAGTCAGCATAAGTTGTTTTTTATTATATCAGAATTTCTATTAAACAAACAAAAAACAAAACCCCACACTTTTCTGTACTTACTCTGAGAATATATCTGCTATTTTCACTATTTCATGTAAATACTTTAATGATAATATAAATGTACATTAATAACAAAAACAACAATAAAAATGATGTGCCCCTGTACTTGGGTGTAACTATATTGGGGCACATGATGCTTAAGACTGTGAACCTGAACACAGCACTATGCACAAATCTTTCAATGACTGGCACCATCTACATGGATATACCTTTTGCTCTCTCACAAACACATCTTTGGGTATGGGCTTGCCTTCTCACATACTCCTCTGCTTGGCTCTCAGAAAAAAAGTGTGTGTATGTCTGTGTTCAAGAATGGATTCAAGAGGAAATAATTCATCAGGTAGATTTCTATCAGGGAATTGATAGGTCTTTGGAACCATTAGCTATATTTGCCATGCATGAGGAGTTTGTAAAACACAAATCTGATTATTTGTGTCTGTCCTACAAAGATAAAGATCAAAATGAATGACAGACGAGCAACTATTACATGTCAGTATGATCCTTGAATTTCATTAACTCCTACACATTCTGCACGTCTAGTTCTCCATGCAACTTCATTCCACTGAATGGAAAAAAAAGGAAGTTTCTTATATACATAAGTCATCCCTGGAAATAAATTATCAGTGAAGGCTATTTTCAAATAGTTCGTAGTGCCTGCATCTTACGAAGAAAAATTATTGTCTTGATATCATTGCAAATTACAATAGAAATATTATGCATACTAGAACTGTGCTGAATGTTTTATTTAGGAAAACACTGAATCTAAAAAAAACATATCATTTAAAAATTTACACCAGAGTGTTCCATACATTCTTAAAAATTAAAGCTGTCTGGCCTGGCTATATTTGCTTATGAAAAATAGCTTAGTTTTAAATAAAGTCATAAAAATTGCATTCTTCTCATTTCTAGAGGTAATCATCTATGACATTCAATGATATAAATCTTTGCTCTATTCATTTTCTTCTTCTTCTAGGAAAATAAAAATGAAGTGTTTATAAAGGTGATGATCAGAGCAATTGTAATGCAACCTCCATCCTTTCTTTCGGCCATTTTAAAACTGAATGCACTCTGAGAGAGTTTGGAGGGTCTTTATAAAATATTCTGAGAAGTTTATGAAAAATTATTTTGCTCTTACTACCTTTGTTTACCTGTTGTTTTCCATTCCGCCTTTTTTGCTTTCAGTTGTATTGAATGAACTTATGAAAACTTGAGATAATATTTTTCAAAACATTTATAAGGTCCTTGGGATCCAATCCCTACTCCACTTTTCTCTCAGTGGCAAAAGCCTCTGTGAAGAGGATTTTAGTCCACTGGTATAGATCTAATGAAATAATCTTGAGAATGAAGATTATAATATTAGGTCACTTACTTTGAGACATAGTGTTATTTCTATGCTCCTTAATGATAAGTATACACTATGTGTATATCTTGTGCAAGATATATAGGGAAAAACAAATCCACACATAAAGCTTTCTTTTATTTCCATTTTTAAAGATTCTGAACTTTTGAAAGACTCTTCTGACCTTGAAAACAGGTAAGAAAGCATAAATATCCAAAAACATTGACCCTGCTGAAAAGTCATGTGAAAAAAAGTTAAGGATATAATGTTTACTTTAAAGCTACTTGAAAGTAGGCAGAAAAAATGCATTACAAGTAAGAGATCAAAAATTTACGACTTCAGTGAAATCTCCAGGGGTATGTCTATCTGTGACATGCAGAAATCTGCAATTTTTCTGCATTTATATGGCATAATTCTTCATAAGGTTTCATTCATTTTTTTCCATGAAGGTGGTAGAGGTGAGCCCTTCAATCAAAGGAGGAGAAATTAATCTGAATTTGGATAATGGCATAGACATATTTAGAAATATCACTTTCACAACCTCACTCCCCATTTTCATTGTTATATACTGTGTCACGTTTTAAAGATTTAATGAACAATGCCCGGGTCATACTTTATACACTGTGGCTTTGTCTGTTTGAAGGGAAGTCTTCAAAAAAAAGCACTGGTAGATTTGTCCCTCTCTTTCTCTGAACATACACTGAATGATTTGCTTATAGTTAGTCCAACTTATCCGTGTAAATCTTAGGCAGCTTCTATTAAGCAACTCAACTGCATTTCCTCAATGATCAGAACAGGCAGAAAACTTATGTCCCGGATATATGTCTTTCAATGAAAAAATCCCCCAGACAGTTTTATGAAGGTGAAGCCTGTGCATAACCCATACACAAATATTATAACATTAGTAATAATAATGTGATGCTTTTATCAAACTGCTGACATGTTTGGTTCCTGAAGAACCACATTAACTACGCCTGGATACAAGTAGTTTGAAAATATATTGTGGCAAATATAACTGGATTTGTCTACATCTGCTTGATACCAAAACCAGGACTTTTTCCCCGTGGGTGTCTAACAGGCAGTCCAACATAATAAAAAAGATGAAAAGCACTAAAAGTATTTATGTAATAGAGTGTTTATAACATAAATACAAGTATGTGTTTAATAATAGAATCTAACATTTTTAAAATTCTGATATACAAGTAAGAAACTTGCTGGCTCTTGCAAAACCATGAAAATGAACCAGTATGTTCTGTATATTCTCCTTCTTTCACAAAAACATATCATACACTGAATACCAGTGTTATGTTTTGACTTTCACAACAAAACTGTAAGTCTTGGCAAATTATAGGCATTATATAATTTAAGTATTATAATTCAAAGAGCCTTGCCAATGTTGAGTGAAAATATAGTTTTCCCATCTTCTATTTTTTCAATAGTAGTAAAATTAGCTGTGCCCACACCTTTTCAGTAACAGTAAGTCTATCCTCAATGCTTCTGCAGATAACCTGAAAATCTTCAATTCATTTTTTATTTGGAGCAATATAGCAGGAGAAGACTAAATTATGATAATGGCTATGTATGCAAACACTTTTGTAACAGTATTTTATACTTTCCTCTTAAATGTTAAAAAATACTGCAATATCAAGTCAGTTTTGTCCTATTGAAGAACAAGTGAAAGTGGTCCCTTGAATCTGAAACTAAGATCACAGTCATTAGGATTGTGGGAAAAGGGTGTTTAGAAAAAAATATAGATAAGCAGATCTATTTTGTCTGGTATTACTTGGAACAAAAATCATATCTCAAGATATGAGAGAGAAGAAAAAATGTACACAGAGGAAAGGAATAGTTACAGAAATGTGAAACAGTAAAATATAATTCAGTGCCCATGAAAAACAAAACATTTGCCTTCTGCAGAGCCTCCCTATTATGTAAGTATCAGGGAATTTCTGGAATAAATTTACTCTGAAGAGCTGTAAACCCAGAGAAATTGAAAAATTAGAAAATTTAGAAAGATAGAAGAAAAAAGAAGACAACTTTTTTATTTCTTTTTAAAGACATCTGTAACAATAAATGATTAAAATTTAAGGCAGGTGCCACACTTAAACCCTGACCGGATCAATCAATAGCAGAAAATTTTCCATACAGAATTTAGCCACATAGAGCATCTAAATACTAAGATCCTCTGCAGACTAATGTGAAACAGCAAAGTTTCAACTTTCTAAAAATGCAAGTATAACGACATACACCCCAAAATAATCACAGTTTTCCCTAGCAATTGCTTTAGACTTGCTAACAGATGCTGCTGTAATTTAAAAAAATAAATCTTTACTTCTTATATTTTGAGTGAGGTTCCTAATGCAGCTTTTCCAGCCCATGCAAATATAAAATTTGTGATTCTTATACACTAGCACAATTTTCTGTGTTGTCTTTACAAGTAGTCAGTCTCCTTGACCTACCACTTTTCTAACAGCGTATTAAGTTGTGGGCCTAAACATTGATTTTCAAGAAAGAAAGCAAAACTGAAAATTAAACAACTGCAAGACTGCAAAACATGGAAAGACATAACAGCATAGCGGGCAAGTAAGATATTTAGTGCAAAATCATCCTTATGACCTCCATATACATCATAATATGTCACATAATACTCTGGTAAATTTCAGCTGCCAGTATTATGATCAGAAACCAGAGTAAATGCAGTGTACTGCAGAAAAAGAACAGGAGAAAACCAAATACATCAGATAAAGAAGAAGTATTTGCCTTTCACAGATCATCAGCATGTTTCTTTCCTGTACAATTAAAATATTCTGCTAGCAATGCCTTCATTGTGGAATTTCCAAACACTGAGTATTGTCTGCAGAGAACATACAGGCAGGGCCTCTACAGATTTTCTTGCTGATAACTTTTTTGCAGTGAAGATGTAAAGACTCTCTGATTACAATTAGCCACAAACAACTTCTTATTGCTTTGTTAGCCTATGAGTTTGCACAAGAAGGGAAAATGTATATGTATGATGGAAGAACTATCTGTCTAATTGGACTAGGCCAAGTATCCTCAGGGATGCATAAAATGTCTGTTTTAATCTGGAAGATTTAAATGCTTAAAGCTCAGTAAGGTGATCTTTCTCTTTGATTTAATAAATATGAGAAACTGGAAAAGTCCGTTGTAATATGATTTTAGTGCTCCCAACTCATTTTGCATATACACCATCTATTTATTGCTCTTGTAATCAACTGTGTGATTGATTTTTCAGAGTAACAGAACACAAGCTGGGAGTTTTTGTGAACACTTAAAAAAAAAAAGAAAAGAGGTCCCTAGGAATTTGAATTCTTTAGGTTCGGAGATTCAGATGAACTTATAATTTGTATTTGTTGCTGCTCGCTAAATTTTATTCTCCAGCCTTGACCCACAGCATGCATTAATTTTCAAATTATGTTTGAATAGTTAGCAGGTATTCTTATTCAGGGCATGCTTTGACTAGTTCTCAGCAGGCAGCCTTAAACTTTAGCAAAGATTTCTAGCATCTCTGAGAAAATTAAAGAAGTCTGCTGTGTTACAGAAAGCGATAGATAATTAGCATGAAAGTAGAATTTCTGAATGCACATTTACAGAATTATTAACTCTAATTACAGATGAAGAAGTGTAGACTTACTTCATTCAGCACATACCAAGGATTCACCTCTCCCAAATTTACTGAACAGTGCAGAATCTCTTTCTGCTTCTAAGACTTCCCCAGTTTATGAGTAATTTATAAATAAGGGTCTTATCTGTGGTGTTTTATGGTATATCTCTGATTCTGCTGCTTTTGTGTCATTTTTGTATTGTCTTGAATTTCTCCCACTCATTCTACCAAGGCTGACACAAAATCAGGAATCCTGTTTATATCCAATGGTTCTAAAGAGGGGCAAAGTTTTAGTAGTTTTGTACAGATCTGCAGATCACCCATCATATTCATTAGCTATAAATCAGAAAACAAAAAGAGAGGCTAGAACTAAACTAGAAATTTTTTAGAATGTCAAACTTCATGACCTCTTTCTGGATGAAGATGGAATGTTAACAGAAGGCTTAAAGACCCTCATTAAAGCATCCCAGAAACAGTTGAAATTTTTTGTTCACTCCTACCAACTCATGCAAGTTTAATCTACCTATTAGTAGATTAAGTCTTAGAAGTACACTATAATGCTAATAACATTAGTGCCACCACTCCTTTTGTACCAAGAACCACAGGAATTACTTTAAAAGTAGTAGTCTGGTGAACACCTAGAGTTAGAAAATTCAGGGATTCCCTTTGATTACTTTGATTTACATCTAAGCTGTTTATCCTAAATGTCACACTCCAGTGTCAGAAGATGCAAATCAGTATTTTTCTGACTCAGTATTTTTTCCCAAACAATATCAAAATCAAGAATCTCTGAGACCCAAAGTCAGTTCATAGAAATTCATTGATCTAATAAAGTAGAACTAATTTTCCAGAGTGACAAAAGTTATGTTAAGCATAATTGACAAGGACTCTACAGAAAGCTTAGTCCATGTTTTCCCAGATCAAGGAATCTGTTTTGGCTCCTAGCTGCCAAGCAGCACCAGGGCAGAGTTTGTGCTAGAGCTGGAAAGTCTGAAATTTGTACAAGCTTTAAGGAAATCATGTCTAACTTCTGTAAATCTATTGTTACAAAGAATTCAGCTCATATGAAAATTTCCATTCCATGGCTGCCAACCCTACAGACAACAACTGACATTCCTCCTGGTTAAAAAGCCTCTGAATAGCAGCTTTGCTTACCTCAGTGTCAAGAAGGGCAACTGAGTGAAATGAATCTGCAGAAGAAAAGACACGAAAGGATACTTTAAAAGGCAGCTAAAGGTTCTTTCATGCACATCCAGTGGCTAAACCAGGATTTGAACCTTAGGAAATCTACAGGAAAAGACAATCCTTTCCTTATAAATGGCAGTAGGAATATTGGCCATTTCAGTCATAATCAAGAGCAAATGAAAGAAGAAAACAAGCCTCTAATGACCCATTCCTGCTACTGTGTAAAAGCACAAGAGAGAAAGATGGCCTGTGGATAGTGATATCAGTGTTCTATGATGGACATGTTTTGCACTACACAGCACAGGGTAGACTTTGATTCTTTTATGTACTGTTAAAAATGTGCATCGATACGAGTCCTTCATTGCACTAATCACTTATAGTCTGAGTTGGGTAAAATGAGTCTTTTTATTTTATCATGTTTTTTTCTGTCATCTCTTAAAAATGCTCATCTCTCTTCCAGTGAAGTTGTGCTATCCAATGATATATGGCAAAGGCAAGCACTTATTTTACAGAAAATAGGATAGATGGAAGCACTGAAATGCCATGGTGATTAACATCATAAAGGAATCCATGGATATAATAAAGTATAAATATTCGATAACACCATGGAGGAATTAAGAAAGCATCTGTTTACATGGCTTACTATACATATTTAGAAAAAATACTATGTCTTCTGAAAGCAAGATTACTCACTTTATAACAACCAAATAGATGCATATTTGTTCTATATTCTAGAAATATCATAACTGTGAATTTCCCAAAACTGAAGGGCAAGGATAAATGGGTAGTGCATAATAGTTTGGAATATTTAACTTCTGCAAGAAAAGACAGAGTTTATTCAATATGTAAGTTGTAACTGACATAAAATTTCTGTACAAATCACTGTTACTACTTTGTCTGTCAATCTCCCACTAGGCATTTGTGCTGGAAAATTAGGTCAAATTACTTAAGATCAGTTTTCATGTGCTGCCTGAGGCTCATAGCTATAAAAATATGGAATCATTTTTGCTACTTTTACATTGAAAAAGATTTTAATGAGAAATAAAGAATGTAAACCAGAAAGTTTATGTGTTGGTGTTTTATATATCGCAGTAAACTTTAGCAACTACTTAGCATGCCTTGTCCCTTGAAACAGCTATGGACAGCCCTACTTCCTCACTCAAGAAAAGTTACACCATATGCTGGTCTCCTTTTGGTAATGGGTGGACAAGGAGGGCTGAAAAAAATATGGGTATAAGAATGCAACAATGAAGAGGCATCAGGTTAGAAACAGTGATGAATTCAGTTATCTTTAAGGTGGTGCTTTTTAACTATTCCAATGGCATTACCTCATGGTGGATGGTTCATCTGGGATTTACAGATCAGAAAGCGTAAGAGTTTCTTGCTAGAGAGAGATGTACCAAGGCCATCAGCTTGTCTGTAGCATGTGATCTGCCTCACTTCTGTGCTGACACAATTCTTTTAAGCCATTCACTTTTTTTTTTTTTTTTTTTCTGCACAGCTGCTGCTTCATTTATTAGTCTTCTACAAAGGAGCTCATTCTAGGATAGTTCACTCCAGGACTGCTCCCAAAGACAATCTGGGTGAAACTGCATACTGCACACTCCTCCAACATTATTTCAGTTGACTTTGCACTTTCACATGACCACATGCACCTATGAGGTCATGTACCACATACATTTTGTCTCCTGCTATAAAAATACTTCTGTAGTGAGCTGAAACACACATCGGGATGTCACACAGACCAAAAAAAATCACCATCGTGTTTTCCATTACAATAATTTTCAATCAACACTTTCTCTATGCTTCATTTCTAAAGACTGAATTTCCCAATCCTTCATAGTACTTCCCCACACTTTGTTTGTTGTTCTTCTGTGAGTATTCCTTAGTTGGAACAACAACAACAACAAAAAAAGATGTTTCCCTACTTCATAGTTTTCACTTTTTCTAGATATGTGACTCTCCTTTTGAGACTTTCTCCCATTAGTAACAAAAGGGATCTTCTCAGGCTTTGAATGCTGGAGACTATCCCCATCATAAATGAGGTCTTCCTTTGAAATTCACATTTAAAGCAATCATTTTCCTTGCAAGTTAATGTGACTGCATTTTTAAAAAAAAAATACATTCACTTTTAGTAGTATATTTGTTTAGAAATACATTGTGCAGTGGTGTCAACTAGACATTTATATTGCCCAGTGTTAGATCAGCAATATAAGATTTTGGAAAAAGAAAATTAAATATTACTAACCACCCTTCACAATTCATTTTGCATTGTGAAAAAAAAAAAATCTGTACAAAAATATTATTTTTATATACAATAATGTATTTATGTACTTTATGTTTTAAGAGCTGTAATTACTGCTGATGACACATCACAAAGAATGCATTCCTGCCTACACTGGAACAAGTTTGTACAGTAGATGCATAGATATATATAAAAATTTAAAACTTACTCTAAAATTTCCACAGCGTAAATTATCATGTTAAGGAAACTTCCCTGTCTGGCCATCCAGGAGCCACTCTGGCAGTCACACCCTACACCACCTGAGCTGGAACCAAAGCCCCTCTGCAGCTACACACCCCACACTCACACAGTCAGACCAGTTCTCCTTACTGGCTCAATCCCAGTTTTCCCATAGCAGAGTCTCAGACATTCAGATTCTTAAAATAATTTAATCAAGATGCAATAACTAAATTAAAAAAATCACTGCTCAAACTGGGCTTTTATACCTTTACAGTCTAAGTAAGGGGAAGCCAAAGGGTCTTTGGCTCCTACTGTGTCCTTAAGTGTCAGGTCACCCGGCTGGGCATCGTGCCCTTTTATGCAAAGGGTTGCCAGTTCACAGCCCCTTTTCTGGGACTCCCAGAGCTCCATCTGCAGCTGGCATTGCAGCTTGCGCACCAACCTACCTGCACTAAATATACTCCTCAACAACCATACGTACTAATCTTTCCCTATTTCTCTACCCAAATCATCATCATCATCAATAGGCATTTGCTTAATATCCTATGGATCAAAACCAAAAAGAATGACAACAAAAACCCAACAAAAAACCCAAACAAATCAACAAACAAAACCCCCTCATTTTGGGCTTTAATTTCCAACACTAACCAGCACAGAAAATGTTCTTCTAATATCTCTGAAACCATAGTTGTGAATTCTTCATCTTATAAGGAAAAGAGTTCTAAACCTTCCACCAGTAAGGGAAGTGAAAACCTTACTCATAAAAGGCCATGCAGACTTCTGCTGGTGAAAATCAACAGTTAAAGTAAACTTACTTAGAGTACATCATTGTCTGTATAAATAAATTGCTTGCATGCAATCTGCTTTCACAGATTTGCCCATTTTATGAACCTATTCATATTTTTGTCATCTATGACATCCTGTAGCAACAAATTTAATGATTTAGCTGATCTGTGTAAAAAATGCTGCCTTTTGTTTTCTTCAAGATCTGGTTCCTAGGAAGTTCTTTTCATGTGCCTGCACACACCTTCCAGTCCACTCATAATTTTATTGACTAATTAATTCCAGTTACCTCTTTTTCTAGCTATGTTGGCATTACTTGCACAAAAATACCTAATCCATAAATTTCATTATTCTTTTGACTATTTTTATTGTGTTCTACCCGAGACTAGAAGGAGAAGCGCAACTGAAAAGTGTTTACCAGTTTCTCTAAATATGTTCTTATTTTCTTGTTTATTCCTTTCCTAGTCATTCAAAATGCTATATGCAGGTTTTTTGGAGCACTTCCTTGGATGGGTCTGATAGTTATGTAGAATTGTCTACAAGTTCAGAATCTCTTTCCTGAATGCTAATAAGTTATTTAGGGTCTCTTGTTGTTTATATACATAGATGTTATTCTGTCAGCTCATTATTCTACATTTATCACCACTGAATTTCATCTTTTACTGCTCTTTCAGTCTTATAAACTTGTGCAACTTTTCACTGCCAGATTTTGTTTTTATTACCATGAATAATTTAATGCTACCAGAAAACTTTGTCACCTCACTACTCACTTCTTTTCCAGAAAGTTTATGAATATGTGCTACATGTGAGCATGTGAGAAAATGCCATGGACTACGAATTTACAGAAGTGTCTAGCTCTGGCTTCCTCTGTTTTTTTCCATGCCACTGCAGCCACTTCATCATCCAAGGGCTATATAGGATTATAGAGAGAGAAAGGCTAATTATGTAACAAGGTAGGGGTGGGAAGACAGTGCTAGAAACAGAATGAATGTATACAATAATTTTCCAGCATTTCTGGTAGATATAGTTGCTCCTTAAAGGTAAGATCATGTGGGGCTAGCAGCCCATAAAACCCCTAGATTAATGATTCTTCTTTAATATTCTGGGTATTTTTACAGAATTAATTTTGTTTCTTTCTGTGCCTTTTCTATGAACGTAATGTCTTAAAAAGTTACACTCTCATGTTTGTATTTCCAGCATTAAAGCACTATCTGAGGCAGGTGAAGTATGCTAATATCCACAAAGTTTTGCTTTTCCTTCTTATTTTTTGGATTAATGATTGCTGGTTTTGAGAAACTACTAATGTCAGTGCAGTTGTTCCTAAGATGAGCGTCCTGACCCTGTAAATGTCAGTGGATAAGAATGGAGTCCCTGTGCACAATAAAACTCAGCCCAATGTTAATTGGAAATGCAGGAGGGACACCGGAAGGCAAGGAGAAGAGAACTGCTCAGGACCTGCTGGTAATTTAGTCTCTAAATATAGTCTTTAGGCACCAACTACTACTTTAAAGGGGTACACTGTTACTAGAAAGCTAGTCAAACAGATGTTCTGGTTTTAGGGACACATATCTATTGTAAGGTATGGGCTGGGCTTGGCTTGTTCTATCTTAGTTTTTTGCTTGGTTTGTTATTGCACAACTTTTTAATTGAATATACTGTTTAACTAATTCTATTGCCTATGTAGACACATGTACTCCTAGAAACAAAGAAAATACATGAGGGAATAATAATTTTTATTTCCATTTTTGGTTAAAAGAAACAGCATTGTTTACTGCTCTCTTCTCATGTAATGACAATTCAAGGTGGTATTAAACTAAAGACAATCTTTCAATCTGGAATTTTATATATACTTTTATGTGGTTTATTACTGAATGGAACTTATGAAGAAATTGACTTCAAATTAATAATTTCTATCTCTAGCTTAGTTAAGATCATGTGTTGTAATTCATTCTCAGATGTTTTTCTTATTACATTACCAAACTTCACTTACAGCTTGCACTTAATAATGAAATGAAGACAAGTTTGCTAACAAGAGGTAAGAGCGATCTACTTGAGCTCAGCCAAGTAAGAGACAGAGAAAGAGCTACCCCTTTTTAAAACTGGGTATTGGTCCTGGTGAGCAAACAACTGTTTTTTAGGTGATTTATTCATGTGCCGGTTTTGACTGTGGTAGAGTTAATTATCTTGACAGTGACTGGTATGGGGATCTGTTTTGGATTTGTGCTGAAAACAGTGTTGATAATATAGAGATGTTTTCATTATTGCTGAGCAGCATTTACACACTCAAGACCTTTCCTGGTTTTTGTACCCCTTGCCAGTAAGGAGGAACAAGAAGTTTGGCGGAGACACAGCAAGGACAGCTGACCCAAAGTCACCAAGGGGATATTCCATACCACATGACACCATACTCAGTATATAAAGCAGGGGGAAGAAGAAGGAAAGGGGAGGCATTCAGAGTGATGGTGTTTGTCTTTCCAAGTCACCATTATACATGATGGAGCCCTACTTTCCTGGAGATGACTGAACACCTGCCTGCTTATGGGAAGTGGTAAATGAATTAATTGGTTTTCTTTGCTTGTGTTCACAGCTGCTGCTTTATTAAACTGTCTTTATCTCAACCAATGAGTTTTTTAGCTTTTACTCTTCTAATTCTCTCCCCAGTCCTGCTGGTGGAGGAGTGAGATAGTGGCTGAGTGGTACTTAGCTGATGGTTGAGGTTAAACCATGACAGTTCATTTATATATAACAACAGTTATATAAGGAGCAAACAGCTATTGCTTAAACTATTTTGGCTGTAGCTTAGCTATGATTGTGGTAACATCTGTTGTAGCAAGCATTTTGATATATTTTTTAAGTGACAGATAGTAATATTTAGTAGTTATCATTTGTGGCCTGAACTATGTAACACTAGACTGAAGTGTTTAGCTGTGCAGGCAGGGAATGATAGCAAAGATCTTGACAGCATGGGCACAGGATGAAAACAGAGGCTTCAGATCATTAAGCTTTAGCCATACCTTCAGCAAGCAATTTCTAATGATGAGAGGAATGTAATCTTGGAAGATTATCTAACATACATATAAACTACACCGTACATAGAAAAAAGCTGATGTGATCTGGAAAACATAAAATTAGCACCAAGTGGATCCTAGAGTGAATAAAAAGAACATGAAAACAACAACATCATGGTTATGGTGGCAGTTTTGGGATGACTCATCTTAAAGCCATACCACCTGCTTCTAGGAACACTGATACCCATCAACCTTAGGGCCCACAGAAGAACTGGAAGAGTAAATATACCACTGAAGACACTATTAATACTAAAAAGTTTCTGTATAACAATATTAAATGTTTTATTAAAGCTACTTCCTGCAATAATTACCCAATTTGGTTACTATCATTGTAAATTAAGTGACTTTTTTTAATAGTTAACTACTCTTTCATTAGGCTTATAACAAATTATTGCCTTGAATATGAAGAGAGTTTCATTAGCCCATAGACTTTGCGGTCTGTGACTGATTTGGTGCTCTGCCCTGAATCTCTGGTAGGAATTTGGAAGCAACCACTGAAGAAAGTTCTGGAAGTTCAATTAGACCTTTTAAACTTGGCATATCTCTCACTTCCCCTTCCCACTTTGGAAGGATGGAGTTGAGAATTTGCAGCACAAAAAGCAAAGATCATGGGCTGAGCTAAGAAAAATTTATTGGAAATAGCAATGAGATAAGAAAATGAACAGTAATCACAACAATATTAATAACAAAGGGTATAAGAAAAGAAATTATTCATACGAACAAACCTCTCTGGTGACAGACAATACCAGATGGCTCCCTCCACCAGGCAGGTGCCCTGGTAATGCCCCTGGCAATGACATGAGGTGGTATACAGAAACATCAGGGTCCTGGCCATGCTTCTCTCTGCTACTGCAAAAAAATAACCCTGCCCTGGTTGGAACCAGGACACTATTCTGATAAGAACAATATTATTTTTACTATGATAGATATCTGAATAACAGTTTTTGCCAAGATACAACATGACCATGATTTAAAGATGCCACTAATTTTTATGATGCTTTAAAGCTTTACTGCACTATGAAGTAGGATAGCTGTTGTAGATCTGATGGAGAAGAAAAGAAAAAAATATTAAAGAGCACTTGCATACTTGGCACCATCAACATCAGAGGGTAGTTTTGTCATTCTGAGCTGTAGATTAACTGTTGAACCAATGATATTACAGGTATTTTCCAGCATAAACCATTCTATGAATCTATGGCAGGTAGACCCCAGTGACAGCAGTTGAGAGAGGTTGTGGAAGAAACAGCAACAGGATTGACACAAACTCTGAGGTGTTTCTTGGTCAGAAATACATTATAACATGAAGTCAATAATCGAGATTTATTTTAACTGTAATCCTCATCATTACTGTTTATGTATCATTTTTATAAATTATTTTGTCTTTCTGTTTCTGTGCTAAGAAAACATCTGAAGGACGTTCAAAAAGGAGATGTTAAATGAATCTCATCTATCAAAAGCATGATAAGCTGTTCTAGGCTTCACTGCTTGGAAATAAAGCTCTTTACCTGATTTCTGCAGCACTCTACATCCTGGATGCTCCTTCATGGAGGACAGAAAGAAATAAATTAGTTTTCTTTTATTACCTATTCAACTTATTAAAGGAAACATGAAGAAATTGTGAGTCACACTGTGACATGAATGAAGAGGAAATTGTCTGAAAAGAATTCACTTGTAGTGAAATAAACTCACCTAAGATGAAATAAAAACTCTAATGTACTTCACGGTGTTTCTAAGGATTTATATTCTGTTGCTAGCAAAAAGCAAATCAAGCTATGGTACAAAAAATTTGCATACAGAAACCTCTCAGAAAAGACAATTTGCTTTATACTACCTTCCACTTTCTAATAACCCTCTCTTTGTTCACAGTAAAAACTTTTATGACACTCTTTCTGAATATTGCTTTCTCAGTGATGAATTCTCATTTGGAATAAAGAAATAAAGACCTGGTGGTAGAGAACTGTCCCAAATTTGAATTAGATCTTCTCATTCTAAAAAAATTCTACAGCTTCTTAATCTTTGCAATGTACCAATGGACATAGAACCTTCAACTGTGTTATTTGCGAATGACAGAAAATTCACAGAGTATTTATATTGCTAAATTGTACCCCCAGTAAATTTCTGTCACCAGAGTAAAAAGAAAAGAAGAACAAGTTGCTTAAAAAGAACTCACTTATAATGAAATGGCACTTAAATAAAAGTTTTAATTTTTTCTCTATTTTTCTAAGGTATATTATTCTGATTACAATGAACAGATCAACTACAGTATAGTCTTATCACAGTTAGAAAATTATATCTAGCACTAATATTTAATGCATAGTTCATCTAAATACAATAGACATGCACGAGATACAAAAATTGTATTCATACAAAGAGAAGAAAATAATTTATTACATCAAAAGGTGATGCAAGTAAAGCATAAAAATTGAAACAGATAAAAGCACATATACATTAGATAAAACTTTCTAAATAATTTTAATACAGTACAAGTAACTCCAATTATTTCACTTTCAGTTATTAAAGAGAAATTAAAAACCTACCACAAAAATCCTTTCCAAAAAATTCCTTGTTGCTGTAAGACTGAAATACATATTTTGCTAAAACAGTTACTATGTTAAAGCCCTTAAAACAAACATATTTAATGTGTAAACTATTCAGAGAATTGTGTATTCAAGAAACATAGTACCTTTGCTATTATTCAGGTAGAAAATGTTGCAGCTGGTGACAATTCTAACTCAGAACTGGTTTTGGCGTTGAATCTCTTTTCTTTCCTGTTTTTTCTGCTCAGAGGCTCTATAAACAGCCTTCAAAACCATTAACAGCAAGGTACAAGACTGCCACATCATGAGACTGTGGGAAATTAAAGCCCCTTAGCTTGTGCAACCAACAGGTTTTGACTCCTGTACAAGTAGATGTTCCACCTGTCTATGCCCTAAAAATGTTGCAGGAGATGAAAAATGAATATATGGAGCTTGGAAACAAAAAGTCAGTTGAGACGACATAACATATGTGGCATTTTTTCCCCAGACCTAAGCAGGATAGAATAGGGTTGGGGCAGAGAATAAAGGAATATATCCAAGGGTGTAATGGCCTCCTGCTGCAACAATCCAAACACGTAACACACTTTCATTTGGCCTTTTGGATAAACATTATTTGTGGAGATAATATTGGTAGAGACAACGAGATTTCAGAAGAAAATATTTCAGCAAATAAAACTGCAATGTGTATACATAGCAAGTATGGTAAGAATAAACTTTCCTAAAGGCTAGAAGAATTTGCAAAACCAATGGGATGTAAAAGTTAACTTAGTATTTGATTTTTAAAATTATCTCTCTGGCAGCTGCATCTGATACTTAAGTCCTCATAGAAATTGTTAGGATTCCTTCTTTCACATGTAAATCCTCTCTAGCCCTCTAACTCCATTATAGTGTCTTAAAAATTTAGGAAGCAAAATCACTCTTTTCTTATTATGTTTCAGTCTCATACAACAGAGCACAGATCCCATCAACATTCATGCAATCAACGTGGTTATAACCAACCTTCTTCAGTGCTGCTTGTCTTTGTCATGGTTAAAATTGAGTAATTTTTTTTCTTACTTCTCTGTGTTGAATTGAACACAAAGGGAATGATTCTAAAATACATCCAACTTCTAAAATATTATGCCAGCATGTGTGAAGAGCTATTTTCTCAGGAGGAATGAATATGCTCTTTAATACTTAGTCTCCTGTCTCTGATCTGTATTTGTGAGCGGTTTGAAGACTCTAATTAGTTTAAATGTTTTAGAGAAAGTCTGTCATGATCTAATTTGTCCCATTAGTCACTTGGTCTAACATTTTCACAAGCACTCTTCCCTCACATTTGTGCAAATTTGTTTGACTTTTGAAATGGAAAATTGCAGCCTTCTACATTAGACTGAAAATAAAATTACCATAAAGCAAACTATTCATTTATCTTTTTGAGTTTTGGAGATGCATGTGTGCACATTTAAATAACCTAAGAGTTATCACTGTCTAATACAATATAAAAGACACAAAAATAAAAGAAAACTAGGAACTGGCTAAAATTGTAAATAAGCTTGAACTATCAGACTTCTGAAATTTGTGTGGAATTCAAAATATTTAATATCACACTGTTTAAATTGCACCTTTAATATCTAAAAAGTGGAAAAGTGCAGTATCTTTTAAAAAAAAGTTTGCAATGGAGCAAGCATTCAATGAAACTCAGCTCTCACTTGGATCAAAAGCTTTTCTAGGCTTAAAAAACAGATAATGTGTTTCTAGTTGCCTTTCTTTTTAAATTTCATTTTTTTCAGGCTTTTGCAAGTTTATTATTAATCACTTAGATTCACATACATATTCACATGATGTGAATGTCCTATAAAACCATCCTGAGACTAAAATATGTGCAAACTTTAATCCCCAAGTCCCCAGTCAGAATTCCCAAAATTTTGCAAACCACAGTACTGATGAAGAGCCAGCCAATGGCTAGACTTAACACTCTGAGTTTTGCAAATCCTCAATATTTCTGTCATATTTTTATGTATCCACAAATTCAGGTCAGACGTGTTTGTGATTTACCACAGACTTCTCATTCTGCAGTTTAAAAGGACCTAGGCACAACCTCATGTAATTCAGTGACCAATTTAGCTTTGATGGCAAGAAATATGTCGAAAATAATTGAAGCCAAAATCCCAAAATGATGCACCTGTTACATCACAACATTTACACCACGGTTTGTGTGGGACCCTAAAATTTAATTCCAAGGGTTATTGAGGCTGTGTGTTTGCCACGTGGGACACATTGGGACTAATAGTTACTCAGGCAGTTGTGGTAGGAAGAGAACTACTGCATCAAAAAAGGGGGAAGAAAAAAGAAAAGAATCAATGGCAGAACCCCTCCTTCCCAGAACTTACTTCTCCTAAGGACTATAAGGTAATACAATATGAGAACTCAATCTGTCAGTAAAAAGAAAGGTGGAGGGCAGAGAAAAATAGGCTAATGAGAGTAAGTAAGACAGTCTGCTGTGTTTTCATCATGGAATTGATGTTGCTTGAGAAAAGATGGAAAAGGGGAGATAACAGGGCAATGAAAGTGTTATCATAGAGCTGGAAATTCCTTCATGAAGAAATGAAAAAGAAAACCAATATGTTCCCGATGAAGAACCTGGTTATCTGTGTCCTAGAGTGTGATTTGAGCTGGGGTCACAAAGGAGAGGAGCAACAATGCTGGATGATCATCTTTGTATCTGAAGAAAGTTAACACCAGTTACAATCAGAGTTGTTCCAAATATAAAAAATAATTAAAAATCAATATATTTCAGTATTTTATCATAAAAGAAGGGGAAGTGATGCCAAGAGAAGAAAAAAATGCCTCATTTCTTCTTCTACTTCCCTTTTCTTGTATCCACTCTTTCATCATTTTCCTAAAATAATAAAAGAAGAAAACGACAAAAGAAAACTATCAAAGGGTGATTAGAAAATAAAGAGAAGTATTTCTAAAGAAAAACACATCTCCCAAAATTCAAAAAACATGCTAAAAATGGAAACCTATTTCTTTCAAAATGAATGGATGGAATAGCAATAAGTTTAAAATGTTCATATTTTCCTTCTTTCTTAATACAATGACACTTAATCTGAAACTCTTTTTATATTTATAACATTTTCTAGATACTCTTGCCTCTCTTTATGTTCATCTTGAGCTGACCTGACTCCCACGTTTTGGTGAAGACAGTGTCCATTAAAATGGTAGAAAGAGTATCCCTTATTGCCCACTTGTGAGACTGTACATCAAAAAGAGTAGGATTTTCTGGCATCTTACTCTCGGTGATGTGACATTCAGGCATTCAGATTAGGCACCACAGTTTTGTCACACATTTGTTACTGCATGGATCTTCACGGCAGCTGTGTGGAAACAATTCTGTTCTTCTCTCCTAAGAGAGAGCAGTCATAGCAACAGGAAGCTGTGAGAATGAAAGAAATACAGAACAAAACTATCAGTAAAATTTAGGGCTCAATAAAAATAGAAATAGAAGTTATACAACAAGGCATTTTTCCATTCTTTATGTGGAAAAACCCTTGTGATTTATTTAATTCATATAATAGTTTGCAGAAGCTCTAAAAGAAATTCAGTATAATATATTCTAGACATGGAAGTTTTAGTCAACTCCAGACTGTCTGTGTCTCCAATACTCTGCTTTATGCAAAACTGTTCTGATGTTTTTGAACATTTCTCATTCTATACTTTGGAATACTGATGAATACATATTTTATCATGCAAGTCATGCTAAGGTACATGGAAAATAAGGACATCATTGATGACAGCCAACATGGCTTAACTAAGGGTGAATTTTGCCTGAAAAGTACGATGGCCTTCTATGCTGGGATTAGTGTTGGTCAACAGCTCAATGTCCAAGTGAGAGTAATGACTATTGACATTCCTTCGGTGTTGATATTGAGACTGGTGCTGTTTAACATATTTGTTGGCAACTTGGACAGTGTTATTAGTGCACCCTCACACAAAATTGCTGATGACACCAAACTGTGTGGTGCAGTGGACAAGCTGGAGGGAAGGGACCTTGAGGGACTTTGACAGGCTTGAGATAACCTCATGAAGTTCAACAAGGCCAGGTGTAAAGTACTGCATGTGAGTTGGAGCAATCAAAACCATAAATACAAACAGAATGGAGAATGGATTAAGATCAGCACTGAGGAAAAGGACTTGGGAGTGTTGGTTGATGAGAAGCCCAAAATGACTTGACAACATGCTCTTGCAGCCTGGAAAGACAACTGTGTCTTGGCCTGCACTGAAAGAATCGTGGACCAGCAGGTCGAGGGAGATGATTCTCCCCCTCTATTCCACTCTCATGAGATTCAACCCAGAGTTCTGTCTTAATCTTTGGGGCCCCCAACATAAGAAGTACATGAACATGTTGGAGTGAGTCCATAGCAGGGACACAAAGATGATGAGAGGGCAGGAGCACTGTTCTGCGAAGACAGGCTGAGAGAGTTGGGGTTGTTCAGCCTGGAGAATCAAAGACACCAGGGAAACCTCAGAGCACATTCAGTACCTGAACGGGGCCTACGAGAGAACTGGAGAGGGACATTTTATCAAGGCAAATAGTGACTAGAGGTAATGGTTTTCAGCTGAAAGTGGGTAGGTTTAGATTAGAAATTAGGAAGAAATTCTTCACTATAAAAATAGTGAGACACTGGAAGGAGATACCCAGATGTCATGGATGACCCACCCTTACCTGGAAATCCTTAAGGCCAGGTTGGATGCAGCTTTGAGCAAACTGATAGGAAGATGTCCCTGCCCGTAGCAGGGGGATTGGAACCAGATGATCTTTAGGGTCTCTTCCAACTCAAATGATTCTATACTGCTATGATCACCTCATTATGAAACAAAATATCTGTACACATTCATTCTTACAGGTGTTCTACTACTACAAGTATGTCTCTGTCAGTGTAACAAGCTTATGTATAAGGAATAAATGATTATGAGATTTTTGCAATTGGTATTCACTCATCTAGTTTGCAAACTGTACCTGAAGGGGAAAAAAGGTAATTCCCAAGATCTGCTTTACAAATTATACAAATAGCATAGAAAAAAAAAATCCAAACCTGTGTGATTGAAATAATTTTCAAAAGCACCTTATTGTATTGTTCAGATCCAGTACAATATATGTGGGAAGATTGCATTTCTTCTGAATGGCAAAAATGAGTATGTTGATAGAAGTATTAATTAACGCTCAGAAATACTTTCAAAGTAAATAATAGACACACAATCTCTTATTTTTGCTTGTAAAATGATTGCATTATGGGAAGAAAAGGTTAAGCTGGTAGTATTTCAGTCTTCAAGAATTTATATGGGTATGAAATTTATATGAAAGATATGAAATCACTTTCCAGTCATACTTTGTCTTAAAACGAGTAATACAGTAAAAGTTGGTATTTTCTTGATGTCTTTTCCATATTCAATTTCAGAAAATGTGAATTGAAAATTTCCTTATTATACTTACTCTTCATCAAAGAAACTGAGGATTTCAGAAATATGGAGCTGAAACATTGTGTGAGAGGAAAAAGCATCTCAACAATGTGCAGTTCTAGACAAAAAGAGGAAGCACTCCTTCAATAAAAACCTATCCTGACATTTTTATTAAGAATTAGTTAACTGTGACCCTCATTCAATAAAAACATGTCTGAAAATACATTGTTCTTAATAATAACTGTGTCTGTGTATTTGGCAAAATTCAAACAGTTTGTCAAAATTCTTTCATTTTCTTTGGGATTTCTTTAAATTCCACAAAAACTTTGCCCCAGGAAAGTCACTATAAACCAACCCAATCAGGTGCATAGAAGATTACACGATCATGATAGTTGAGCATCTTCTGTCTCTCATCCAGAAACTCCTATTTACAAGATCTAGTCCTCAGCATAAGAAGGTTTCTTTTTCCACAGTTTGAACTTTGCAGGTTTGGTTTTTCATTATGCTTATTCATGATTAAAATTTCTCAAAGCCCCCTGATTTTCTTGTTGAAGTGTGCGAGCAAGAAAGGAGTTTGTCAAAGTGAAAGGAAATAGAACAGAAAAGGGCAGCATGAAGAAGCCTTTTGGAACTGGTTGAGTTAAGAGAGCTGTGAACTGAACTGAAAAAGAAAACCAGTAGTAATTGCAGTGCTAGAGCTGAGGTGTTCGAATGTGACATTATTACAGCTTGCCAGGGGCAGAATAGAACACAGGAGTTGTAGGGACAGTCCCAGAACATGTACCAGCTATGACAGGCTACCTAAAAGAAAAGAGGCTGCTGCCTCAATATGAATCAAACTCAGAAAAATAAAAGCACTTAGGACCACTTAATTAATAAGCATTTAAATTATCTTTTTCCTTGTCTATTTGAACATATAGCACTAAGTGAAAATAAAACTCATACAAAGTCTGCGGGTCTTTGTCTCCACCAATGGGCATGCTTAATGGCAATTTTGTTTTGTTTTAACAAAACTTTAAATTGCAGGCTGTAAATATGACGAGTTTACATAAAGAAGTCTCTGTGGCTTCTACTTATGTCAAAAAAATGCCTTATTTTTCAAAGACTTTGCCAGTTTATATATATAATTCTTCCAAACCCCAGAAGAATGTTTCCTCATACCTCCCTAGTCTGTAATACAGTTAATTAGTTCTAAGGCACGTAACTCTATGCCAAATACATCTGGCTCCTTCAGCTATTTCCAGAGGGTTATTTAAACTAGAATTAGATTTAAACTAGTGCTTGAGAAATATTTCTTTCTTGTCTTGTCCTGAAAATCTGAAAATATTCAGTCTTAACACTTGTGACATGGCTAATGTAGGATGTGTTGCAGTTTTTCATGTTTGAGAAGAGCATCAAACAGTGCAGGGTTCAAATATATCAATAAGTTTGAAAGCATGACAATATGATGTGGAAAAGAAATTGCTGGGCCAAATTTTGAGTCCAATATTTCACATTTATCCAGTATATAAAAAAGTATTAGTCTTTCTCACTGCTTCTAGCAGATCTCCCAATATTTCTTAAGTAGGATTCTGAGTTACAAAGCATTAGACTAGGTTATGCAATTTTTCTCAAAAGTTCTTCCTGACCTGAAATTGAATATCTTATTTTTGGAGAAGTGACATTTAGAGACAGAGAAAAAAAGGAATATTATTTGATACCTGGAATGATGTCTATGTCCTTTAGCAATACTGGAATGAATGGAAACCTCTATGAATTAAACATTAAAAACTCTTTAATAAATGTATATTGTCAAATATACCCGTACTTGGTTGCATGGAGCAATATTTTATATTTGTTGCACAAAACTACAGAAATGCAAAATAAGTCTAAGCATTGCAAAATCATAGTCATACTTCCAACATTACAAGACTGAATATCACTCATTAAATAACTTTAAACTTGGGAAATTCCTTTGACTAGATTTTTTAGGTTTTTAAACTTGTGTGGATTATCACAAATATCCAGAAAACTGCCTGATCAGAATACTCAAAATTATTTTTTATCAATCAACTTTCTTCAGAAGCTGATATTACAAGAATGATATTATGTATCACAGTAACATAAAAGATTTTTTTTTAGAAGTGTTCCCAGACTTTTTGCTTTAATATAGAAAATGTAAGGTTATGAAATTTCAGATTAACTGTCATCTAATAGTATTTTATTCATAATAGCTAGCTTTCAATATGGACTATGTAATTATGACAAATTTTCATTGTATTGAAAATGTGTATGCTAAATATGAATGACACTCTTTATTAATTTCTAGATATCTTTCTAAACTAAGATTCATTTGATTGATGCCTCATGCTACTCCATCTTTAAGCAACATCAAAATTTCTATTCACAGTAGAAGCATAGTCACCATTTTTGCAATGATAGGCAAAAGTCAATTACAACTTACCTTTTTTTTCTCTTATTTTCAATATGTGTACATGCTCACATACAAATGAAGAAGTGTTCTCCAGCATAATTTTCATGTGCAGCCCAGAAATGACTCTTTAAAAGGCAATTAAAGAAAAATATGTTCACCACTGGAAAGAGAAGAGTAGACTTTTGTGTTTAATAGCAGGGATCAACATTTGTAGTTGGTTTTAAGATAACACTGTGGCTTACGGCATTAGAAGTTCTTAATATCATAAGGGTCTCAGGAGAAGGTTTATTTTAAGACTAAATAATATGAATTGCATCAAAGAATTGGCAGGGTTTGTTTTTTTTGCCATGTCATATTTGATAAATTTTGATGGCACAATGTTCCAAATCTATCAGGGCCCTTAGCCAGCTGACAAATATTTCAACGATAATTTTGTTATCAAAAAGTGTATCCTCTTAAACTTTTGCCTTTGGCTGAATTCGTGATCAATTTGTCTTTGAAGAAAAGCAACTACCTTTGACTAAGCTAGTATACAGCTACACCATATAAGCCCTCAGTATAAAAAATAGTGCAAGCTGAATAAGTCTGTTTAACCCCAGGATACCTGCAGATAGCAAATAGGACCAATCTCAGTCATGTTTCTTTTAAGAAAGAGTCATTGCTATTATGACACAGAGTGGAATTTAGGAAGCACTAATTAAAAGATATCCCAGGCCATTTTGTTAGCCCTACACCTAGTGCGATTTGCTAAGAAAACGTGGTTTCTTAGAACTGCATGCTTTTTAAGATTGATGACAATCACTATGGGAATTTCCAGACGGAGGTACCTAATGCAGTCACCAAGCTCCTTCCATAAAGGAGGGAACTTGTTTATTTTACAGTTTCATCATTTTCAAGTAAGGAAACACACTCTAAACAAGACTGGGCTACAAAATACATGATGATGCTGAAGGCGATATTATCCTTCTTCTCAGTCTTTGAGCAGATGTGGGAGCATTAGCATCTTTCCTCCTGAATTAATGAACCTCACCCTGTCTGTGGATTCTTTTCCAGTGAAACTGAATAATAAACACTGTGTGGACAAAAATTATTAGATTGGTTCTAAACAACTTTCTAGCCAGTGGCAGAGTACAGTGTCTACTGAGACCCAGACCAGACCTTCCCCAGGAAGTTGTGCCACCCCAAAAAGTTTTGTAACCAACTCCAAAGGGTTTTGAGTATGGTCTTCAGACTTGTCTCTTAGATGATCTTCACTTCCCTAACCAGAAAATTTGCTATTCTCTGTCTTTGTCACAGTCTCAAAAATTCTGCTTGATTTCTGTCTTCTGACCTACAAGTGCAGTTCCTAACTGCACTGTCTTCCAGAGCACAGAATAAAGCATGGCCATTCAGGAAAACAGTCAGCATAAAGCTCCTCTTCTTCTAGCATTGCTTTTGCTTGTGGGCAGTCAGGAAAGCATAAAATTACAGGAATGAAGAACTATGGCACTGCTGAGTAGAGTTCTTCCTTTGAACACAGCAGAACAGAAATAAAATTACTCTGTTCTCTATCTGTAAAATAGTGATTATGGTTCTTCTTAGTGTGCAAGGTACTTTATAACCTATCAGGTATGTGCTAAATATCCTTTTCAAAATGTGTTAGAAGGATAAGGCTATATCTCTGTAATTTTGGATGCCATGAAGCTATTTTAAAGCCACAGAATTTACTAGTATAAAATGAAAAACTTACTCAAAGAAATAAAATAATCTCTACATTGAGATTTTTTTTTATACTCATTCTAGATAAATACACTGCATATGTGATTCCATTTACACATTATATGAACTACATTTTTGCAGAAGGAAAGTTACATCACAACTATCACTATCCTATAGCATACTGGTGATTAAGCTCCTAACCTTAAAAGCAGTTCTAAATGGTTCAGTTTGTAAAATGTTATTTTCATTAATGTAACAGTGCCCTCTATGTTCCAGAGTTTGCACTGAGGGTAATATTCTTTGAATGATTAATAAATACGTCATTTTTTAATTTTGGGAAAGCATAAATTTACCATGTTAATTTTTTTATAATGATAAGTTCCATCAAAACAAATGACCAAACAAACAAAATCACAAGTTTTATAAGCAAAGAATGAAATAGAAATTTGAATTTGAAGTTGTTAGTCTCTTTGCAAATAGCTGTCACATATCATTTTCTGACATTAAAAAAAAAAACAAACAAAAAGTAGAGGTTTTTTTTTAATGGGAAGGTGGTTCACAAATATTTTTCAAACTCTACAATTAACAATTAAAATGTCTCAAAAATGATAGCATATTTGCTTTCAGCAGAAGATCATAAAAATCAGTTATAGGTTTACTGCATATATGAAATACTTCAAGAGGCTTCATGATGAAATGGAAACACAGATGAATGATGAGACACTGAGATGTATATGTCCTCACGTTCATGGAATCTCTATTACACAGATCTGACCACATAATCTTAATATATATGAAAGGTAAAAATGGGAAATTTTCTTCATATGGTGTAAAAAATTCTCACAGGTACATTTAACAAAAGAAACTGTGTCTGATTCTTCCCTAATGTTAGGAAGAAGAATATATCTTTAGACCCTTTCCTCTTTACTGAGAGTGAAAAGAGAAAAGCAGGAAAAAACATAAACAAAAAAATCTTTCATAAGAACTACTGCATTTACATTGTACAAATCATAAGCAGTTATTCTGGCACTAGGAAACCATAGTTAATTAATCAGTCAAGAGGGAAAAATAATTGTAATGATGGCATTAAACACACAGAGAGGATAGCCTCAGTCCAGGTGGAAAGCATGATGAAAAGAAAGATAAATTTAATTTTTTTCACCTTACTTTTAATACTCTCTCCATTAGGTTTCAGTCTCTAAACACCTTCACAGGAAAGAAAGGGAGAACAGGGTACTAACCCAAATTTATTTTTTTTCAACTGCTGTTACTATTTAGTGCTCATAATATTTCTGAACCTCTAGGTGAATGTCTCTTGCTTGGAGGTGGACTGAAATGAGCCCACAGTAAACTGAGCTGCTTTAAATATTTCATGGCAACATTTTCCTGAACTTTATGAAGACAAAGAGGAGAGGGATAGAAAGGTTAATATATTTTACTTCAGGTGAAATGTTGCCATAAAGAAAATAACTTTGCTGAAAATCAAGGCTTTTTGAATTAATAGATGTTTGAATGTTTTCCAGAGGAAGATTCCTGAAATAATTTTTGGTGAAAAATATTTAAAAGCCAAAGCAAAAGGCAGTTTCTAGATACACTATAGTAGAAACTTACTGAAACTGCCTCATGTTCTCTTTTGGAAATGCCAGTATTTGGCGAATTCTATGAGTCCTTAGAAATAGCACAGTTCCATTACTGAGGATGGAACATTCTAACTGCCCAAGGAAAATTCATTATTTTCTAGTTCATTGTACCCTATGTGCTTACAGAAATGCAAGATGTTGTACAGTTACCTGTTATACATTCCTGTTCTGGGTAAAAGTGCCACTTTCTCAGGAACCTCAAGGTTCTGTTTTAATCACAGAATCACAGAATATGCCAAGTTGGAAGTACCTAACTCCTGGCCCTGCACAGGACCATCCCCCAGAGTCACACCATGTGCCCAAGAGTATTGTCTAAACGCTTCTTGAACTCTGTCAGGCTTGGTGGCGTGACTACTTCTCTCGGGAACCTGTTCCAGCGTCCAAGCACCCTCTGGGTGAAGAACATTCTTCTAACATTTAATTTAAATCTTCACTGATAGAACTTCAGACCATTGCCTTGGGTCTTGTCCAGAGGAGATATCAGTGCTTGCCCCTCCTTTTCCCCTCACAAGGAAGTTGTAACTGCAAAGAGGTCTCTCTCAGTCTCCTGCAAGCTGAACAGACCAAGTGACCTCTGCTGCTGCTCATATGGCTTCCCTTCAAGGCCCTTTAGCATCTTCACTGCCTTCCTTTGGAGGTTCTAACACCTTAATACCTTTCTTATGTTGTGGTACCCAAAACTGCACACAATATTCAAGATGCGGCCATCCCAGTGCAGAGCAGAGCAGGACAATCACCCTTTTCAACCAGCCAGTGATGCTTTACCTGATGTCCCCCCAGGACACAGTTGGTCCTCCTGGCTGCCAGGGCACTGCTGACTCATCTTCAATTTGCCATTGACCAGCATCCTCAGGTCCCTTTCCACAGCACTGCTTTCCACAATCTCATTCTGAAGTCTGTATGAACATCCAGGGTTGCCCCACCCCAGGTGCAGAATCCAGAAAGAAGTGAGCAGGCTTCATATGGCAACACAGTTCGTCAACCACAACACACTTACTGCAAAAGGTATCAGGCACTCCTGGGAGCCTGTGACCTGGAGAGCTGTGTCTGACATCAGCAGGTCTGTCTGGCTGGAGGCCTCTGACATGGCTGGTGCAGTGACTCCTGCAGCTGTCAGGGATTGAGCTCTACAGCATACTATAACTAAGGAAGTGAAAACTAGTATGTTAAGATGACTTGGACTGAAAGGATCTCCTTGCTCTTCCTTACCAGCTATTGACTCTGTTTCTTGCCTCTATTGGCTGCTCCCAGATGGTCAGAGAGGAGCCCTTCCTGTTCGTCCTGCCTACATAAACTGCCATGAAAACTGCCATGCCACACCCTCACTGATGGGCCATGCCCCTGTTTGCCCACTCCTGTCTGCCGTATTCTGGGTTGCTCCTGCTCCCTGGAACATATTTAAACATTCCTCAGTCACTCCCAGCACTACCCCCTCCCTCCTCTCCTGATTGTCTGCCAAGGGCTTCCAGGTTGTGGGTCTGCTTTTTGGGTGTTCCTGGGCTCAGAAACCCCCCTGTACAGACAGCTCTTACCCCCCGCATCTCCCCTCCATCCTCCTCACTCCCCTCACACTTACAGCCTTCCATCAAGAGAATGATGATGCTTTTGTATGGCAATGCATGTAGAACTGCAAGCTTTTATTAATTATCTCTATATTCTTTCCCTGCTCTTTCCCTAGCTACTGATCTTAAGTGTCTGACAACCCCTGACTTTGTTGGCTATCTCCTTCTCTATATTAACATCAAGTGGCTTTGGCATATTTCCAACTGTTTGAGATTCAACAGGATGAAGTGTACTTGCATTGCAACAATCCCATGCAGTGCTACAGGCTTGGGGAAGAGTGGATGGAAAGCTGCCCAGTGGAAAAGGACGTGGAGGTGCTGGTTGAGAGCAGCTGAACATAAGCCAGCAGTGTGCCCAGGTGGGCAAGAAGGACAACGGCATCGTGGCCTGTATCAGAAATAGTATATCCAGAAGGACCAGTGAAACGATCCTACCTCTGTATTCAGGACTGGTGGAGCTGCACCTCAAGTCCTGTGTCCAGTTCTGGACCCCTCACTTCAAGAAGGACATTGAGGTACTGGAATGTGTCCAGAGAAGGGCAACAAAATCAGTGAAGGTTTTAGAGTACTATTCCTTTGAGGAGCAGCCACAGGAACTGAATTTGTTTAGCCTGGATAAAAAGAACAGGGGGGACAATATCACTCTCTACAGCTGCCTGACAGGTAGTTGTAATGAAGTGATGATTGGCCTCTTCTTCCACATAACAGGAAACAGGACAAGAGGAAATGGCCTCAAGTTGTGCCAGGGCAAGTTTATATTGGATATTAGGAAAAGTTTCTTCACCGTCAGGATTGTCAGTCACTGGATGGCGAGAAGTAACTTGCTCTTTTTCTTACTTTCTATCTACCTACTGTCATGGTTTAAACCCTGTGATCAAATAAGTACCACACAATCACTGTCCTACTTCCCTCCCCAGTGGAGACCAGAATTGGAAACAAAAGATAAACCTCTTGGCTTGACATAAGAATAGTTTAATAATTGAAATAAAATAAAATGTAATAACAATAATAATAACAATAATTATATATTATCTTTTCTAGTGTCTACTTAAATTGATTTGAAAATAGGAAATGTAAATAAAGATTGGAAAATGTCATCTCACTCATTAGTATGATGTTGGAGTTTACCTTGGCTGAGCACTAGGTATCTACTGAGCCTGTGCCCCACTTCCCCCACAAAAGGAAAGGGGAGGAGGGGAAAAAAAAAGAAAAAAAAGACCTATAGCAGCAAAACTGCATAGAAAAATAGTTTTATATTTACACAGAAAGGAGAAAAAGTACAATTATAAGCACTATATACCCAGAAGAGAACTAACAGCAAAAACTACTTCCCCAAAACAAATGTTTTCTTTCTCTGAAGAGATAACCCAGCTATCTGCAGAGCTATCTGGAAGAGAAGAAGAAAGACTCTCCTCCTTCCCATTTCTTTTATATCTAGAGTGATGTAACATGGTGTGGAATATCTTATTAGTAGAATATTCATCAGATGACTTATCCTAGTTCCATTTCCTCTCAGGGAGGGCAACAAACCCATCACATATGAAAATCAGAAGATTAATGTAATTTTAAGCAAAATTTCAGTACAACATACAGACCATGAGATTAGTTCAGTTGGTTAAAAGTAGTTGTTAATAATGCCAAGGTCATAGGTCCAATCCCCTGTATGGGCCATTCACTTAGGAGTTGGACTTGATGATCCCTGTGTGTCCCTTTCAACTCAGGATATTCTGTGATTTTACATAAAACCAGCAGTGACAATTTATTCTACCTACAGATAATTACACATAGTTATATATTTTAGAGCTCAGCAAAAGCTGACACTATATCCTGATAAACTTTAGTGACCCAGGACCCCCATGAAATCTGCTAAGAATTTTTTTACTTACCATATGAGAAAGGTAAAATGAAAGATCTCTGCTAAGGAAGTGACATAGTCCTCTAGGAAAGCCTGCTATGTTTTCTCGCTTTGAAGAGATAGACCAATACAGAACTTCTATAACCTTCCCACATATGGCAGTCAGTGAGTGTTTTCTTCATTATATGAATAAAGTGGAGAGAAGTGTTTAGCTACTGAAAGTATGAAAGAAGAAAACCTTCTGAAAGCAAGATGAAGCAGGAAAGAAACTAGAAAAAGCTCAACCGATAGCAGAACCAACATCACTACAACACTTTACAACCTGGATGTGAAGTAATTCTGGTTCCTTGTGAAGTGGAAACAGTTTTTCAAGCAGTTTTTACAGCGAGAGTTAAACAGAACAAAACAAATTATAGAATTGGATTAGAAAAGATATAGAATAAGTACGCCAAGGACAGCTTCTATAAAAGAAACAGACTCTGCAGCCTCCAAACAAGTAGTTGTGGTGGGTTGACCTTGGCTGGACACCAGGTGCCCACCCAGCTGCTCTATCACTCCCCCTCCCAGCTGGGTAGGGGAGAGAGTAAGATGGAAAACAACTCATGGGTTGGGATAAGGCTTATTAAAGCAAAATCAAAGCAAACACTTGCCCATGCAAAAGTAAAGCAAAAGATGGCAGGGTTTATTCTCTACTTTCCATGGGCAGCGATGGCCGGCCACTCCCGAGCAGCAGGGCTCCAGCACGCGTGACAGTTCCTCAGCAGGCAGCCATTGGAGACAATGAATGTCTGCCTTCCTGCTCCTTGCCTCAGCTTTTGTATCTGAGCTGACTTCATATAGTATGGATATCTCTCTGGTCAGTTTGGGTCAGTTGGCCTATTTGTGTCCCCTTCCAGGATCTTGCCCTCAACTGAGAAAGGAATGTTACAGTGCTGATGCTCAGCAGTAGCCAAAACACTGGTGTGTTATCAACACCCTTCCAGCTACCAATGCAAAGCACAGCACTGTGAGGGCTATTAATGGGGAAATGAACACCAGCTCAGCCAGACCCGATACACCAGTACAAATAGATATGATGGCAGTCTCAGAAATCATGAATTGCAATGACTGCAACTATAATACTCCCAAAAGATTTTTTTAAATTATTACTTTTACATTTCAATGTAGGAACACATTTTCAATTTTCTGAATTTTCCATTCAGTCCCCTTTTTTTCTTAGTGTTTCTTTCACTAACAGAGTTGAAGGGTGATGCATTTCTGAGAGGTTATGCTAGTAGGTGATTGGTAGGATGCTACACACTACCACTTGAAAAAGTACAGTTAATCCAAAAGAACTGAAGATGGGGTCATATCCTTGTTACTGAGAGACAGAGGAGCTCTTTCGTACATTGATCATTGTATATTGTCTTCCTCAATACAAACTGGAGGAGGTATAATTGCAAGACTGATAAGAATTGTAAGGTGGTTTAGAAAATTGCTGGTAATAATTTGTTGGAATAGATAAAAGGAATAATACATCAGAATGCAGAGACAATTCTAGATTTTCAAGAAAAATTTTTAGGTAGAATATTTTCTTAGTAGTTGTTTTCATCCCATGAAGGGAAAAGCAGGAAAGCTGGAATGTCAATTGTACTCTATGTTTTTAGTGTCAACTTTTTTTGTCTGAAAGCAAGGTTGTAATGTTGCATTATCTTCTAGTGCAGAAGGACTCCACATGAGCATGATTTCTGATGTCTCCTCAACGAAGACACCAGTCACTGCTGAAGGCAGGCTAGAGCAACTCAAAGTTGAAAGCACTTTTAAGATTTCCAAGCCATTAATTTTCACTGTTTAATAAATACACTTACTAGACACAGGATGGTATCATAAAGTATCCTATGCTGAATTGATCAAGAACTGGTTAACTAACTTAAAAATAAGCCATTAGTGGTTAATCTTTACTATACAGGAGAATGGGGTTCCACAGGACACAAGACACAATGGAACTAACTATGTAATCACCAGTAATAAAACATGGAAGACAAAAATCTATCACAGTAGTAAATAATAATGAACATGTAGGTGTCAAAAGGTAATCTGGATAGCTTGATAAACCAGTTGTATTCAAATGAACTATTTCTAATTCTGCTAGATAGAAAGCTATTCATTTAATATTGGAGTTTGCAGAATAAGATTTTTTTTTTCTGAAAAGAAGAGATTTGAAAGATCTGAGAGTCCTAGTGGCAAGATAACCAGCTTTCAGAACAATGCTGTAGCAATAAGAAATAATCTGCTTCTTGGAGGAGAAAGCGAAAATTTAATTAGAGCATATAGTTGATTTTACCATTGTGGAGAGTGCTATCAGGATATTCCCTATAATTCTGGTCTTTAGATATTTTAGAAGAAGGATAGAAGTTAGGGAAAGTTCATGAAAAAAAGATTAGGAAAAATCAGAAAGCACTGGAGAAAGTACCTTAAAGTGAAATACAGAACATATCAAAAAGAAGATTGTAAGGTGATTTGATTACAATGTGTAAGTATCTTCACAGAAAAAAAAATACATTAAGTACTACAAAGCTCTTTTATCTAGTGCAAGACATTGTAACAAGAATCAGTAGTTGGAAATTGAAACTAGATATTCACATTGGAAATAAGTTGTGCATTTTCATCAATTATGGAAGAAAATCTATCAATGCTACTGACAGTTTTTTTATCTCCTGATAGCTGGAAATCAAGACAGGGAGGTTTTCTAAAAGTCTATTACATCCTCCTATGGTATAAAAGAAGCAGCAGAAAGTTTTTCTGCTTAATTTAAACCATAGTGTAATTTAAGGATAAGAAACATTCAAGGATTCAAACGAAATGTTCCTTTGTAGAAATTCCATATGATGAACAGTCTTATAAAATTGCATCTTATATTCAAATTGATAAATCCTATTTGTTGTTATGACAATGTGGAGTGGAGGTGCTGTCTTACAAACTTTCTTCCCCAATGATCAGTTTGTGGTATGTGGCTTCTGCAATATCCTCAGGAAGTTAAAGCACTCTCAAGAGAAATGCTACACTCACTCAAAGAAAATAAAAGCACTTTCTTCCTCTTCTTATTCTGGTGGCTGGATTTTAAGCAATGCCTTTCCCTTCTTTCTACTCATGTTCACCTCAAGCTCTCCATCATATCCCTCCTGTCTGATCATTAATTTCTGGTTGCTTCTGATCTTAAAATTCCTTTGTCTCTGCCTTTTTCCATGGGCAGCATTGATAAGAACTTTCAGTCTCAAATGTTTCCTTGAAAAAATTAAACTATTAACACCTTGTAGTCTGTGCAGATCTCAAAGATTTAAATTTATTTCCACTTTATTTAGGAAGGAAGTGGCAAAAAGGTCTCTAAAATTATTAAAATTAACTTCATCATCAGTCACGAACTTTAAAAATTTCTGAATTTTAATTTATGAATACTATATCTGATTCTATTTGCCTCTCATGTTGCTGACCACCTGCTTATATATCGTTTATGCTAAAGGAGCATGAAAGCACTGTTAGACTGAAGGAGAAAAATAAAATAATAATCTAATCAGAAGTATGCCCAAAGGCAACACTGCCAGATGTATAGCTGTGTAAGACTTCTCAGGAGATTTTATAATTCATGAATAAAAAATGTTTTGTACTGGAAATTATTTCATCAAGGCTATTTCTTCAGGGGCATTTCTACTTTCAAAACTGGTGACTCTGGACTCCTTTCACACTTTCATCTCTCCAAGAAAGATTTAAAAATCTTGGGTTCATCCAAACTTAAGAACACCCTTTTTTTTCCTATCGTAAGGATCCTACCAGTGGGAGCCTATGCAGTTCTACTTTCTGATCCAGCCTTGGAGACAAGCTGTTTAGTCAAGATCGAAAAGAGGGAAGGTGATCTGTTTAAAAAATGGCCTTTAGGATTTCATGGGGTAAGGCAGGCCATGTAGGATGAATCAGAAGAAGCTCACAGGAATATGCTTTGAACAACTGAATGAAAAAATTTATAATGCCTTGATTTGATGAAGCTGGTTTAAAGCCATTTTGATACTTTCAAACAGAGATCCCAGGCTAGATTTGATGACATCTGTTATCCTGGGATCTATGATCCAGGACTCAGATTGTGGTTGGGCGTGCTATAAACCCATTTCTGGAGGGTGGTAGAATGATAATTAATATCTGTATGAGGGATAAGATCTTGAGCAAGAACTATAATTCAGTCAGGCTGGGATATGTAACATTGCCTCTATTCCTCTTCATAACAAGTTTTGAAGTCAACTTTCCTGGAAATGTTCTGGAATTATTTTTTTTTTTAATAATTATTCTCATTCACACTTCTTACTAGTTATCCCTATGTTCAGGATCAGGACATGGAACACTTTCTGTTCATAGCAACACTCTACATCACTGAAGGTTATTATCTTACCCTTGATTAGTCTTTTCCAAATAAGTAATTCCATCCTCTCAATCTTTCTTTAATATCTTTTTCAAATCTCAGAGTTTGCATTAATTTATCTAGTTGATCTAACCTCTTCTTGAGGTAGGATGCCCAAATGTGTTCCTTGAATTATGGTGCAGAACAGGACAAAGATAGTGTCCTGCATTTTCAAAATGACACTTCTATTTATTCCAATAGAACTAACACTTGCCGGTTTTTTTGCTACCTATCATTACTTATGTTCATAAGTCTCATGATTAATTTTTGCCACCTAGTAGAGAAAGGTTTTTAGCCCTATTCCAGTGCTATAGCCAACTATTTTTGTTGTTTTGTAATATACTTGATTCCATTTTATTTTCAGAATATGTTTGCCCCACTGACATGTGCATTTACCATATGTTTCTCCCTGGCAGATCTGGCTCCTGCAAATGTCCTGCTTGGAAGACGCTGTCCTGCCTTCTCTTGTGACACTGTGTATTACTATGGGTCATTCACAGGGAGCTCATAAAAAATCACTCAGATATTTCCCCTAATATCAGATTACAGAGAATAAATACTAAAAAGATTTCATCTAGCAAAAAAAGGACCAAAAAATAGTTTGAATCTGGAGACTGCATAAACTGTTTCAATTAATGCCAAAACCTTTAGCAGCCTTTATGCCATTCTATAGGCCTAATATTACAGGCTGATGTGCTTTTTGCTGTGGTCTGGATTGTGACCTTTACTTTTTTGTAAGTTGCATTAAGATCATTTATACAGAGAAATAGAAGAAATCGAAGTCTAAGCTATTTGGAAAAAATACATTTAACATTTTTTAAGGGTCATCTAATATAATTGTATGATTTTCTGTCAAAGTTTTAATTCAGAGCATCTCTCTGACGTTCTGGCCTTACAGTGGGAAACAAAACAGCCGAAAACTCTGAGTGTTTACTAGACAGTTGCAACACCTTACATGTTCAAATGACACTTATTAAATTATAGTGGATGATTTTTTCCCATTGCAGATGTTTCAGTAAATAGGGGCAGAGAAGAAAGAAGCTATGAAAAAAACTCATAAATTCATTTGCTTTGCCCTATCCACTGGAACTGCGTGTAAAGGAGGTTTTTTCTTTGTTTCTTTACACTAATTAATTATTTGAATATATATTTGGGTAAAAATTCACCAGTTTTGCCAGAAACTTGAGGAAAAAAAGTTTAGATATTTCTAAGACAGAATTCTAAGGAACATCACAGTCCAAATCAATGCTACATTAGAAAAGATTTTAGCCCAATGAATAGGCTGCTGTTCTGAATTGTAAGTGAGGATATCAGTTGTCCAAAATTAAACATCAAGGAGAAGTTTGTATGTCCCAGGCTATCCATCATGTGTCTGTAAGAGTCCAGGAAAGCAGTTGGGGGGAAGCCAAACAATGAATGAAACCAAAATGGATGTGTGGGAGTCAAACATGAGCAAAAACTTTGTGAAGTCCTGACCTAGTTCAGCTTTAGCCTGGCAGGGTACCCTTTTTATACTACCCTTTAGACATAGCTAGTCTTGTATTTGTTGAATTGTGAAGATCTCTAGCAAGAAAGATTTCCATTTCAGAATAGTCAGTAAAGAGATATACCTGCAGAATAAATATCTCCAGCTTCAAACTCAGCAGGGGAGGAACTTGAAACTCTTTTTTCCATAACCCAAATAATTGTCCTGATGATGGCTGTCCTCCAGCATCCTGGATTTTCTCTCTTTATTTTACTTACTAAAATTTTAATTGCAAAATGGTTTGATTTAAACCCAGTGTCAAACAGGAACAATTTTTGAATATTCAGAAATTGTTTTGCAATGAAAAAACTGTTTACCAATCTACTCAAAAGCAAAAAGGCTTTTGCAAGTACAAACATCAAAAAATGAATATTTAGAGGTACATACAATGTGCGTTTAAAAAAATATCAAGTATGTTTAATCAACACCAGGTTCATTTTATGGGTGTTTGTAGTGTCAAGGCTATCATTAGGTAACACTGTGGTAATGTTTGAGGAAGAAATCACACTGAAGTATAATTATTAACACCTATGGTGATGATTGATAGCATCTTGGAAACGTTGTTGCACTCAAAGTTTCTGCAAAAATGCAGTCCCTGCTCTGAAGAGCTCGTAATCTTCATAGATCAGAGCAACAGGGGAAAAGTAGCTGTGCAGATTAGCAGAGCTCTGTCTGATGTTGAACAAAGAATCAACACATATTGTTCACTGTCTAATTCTGCTTTTTTGACAGTTTCTGAGGTGATATCTTGAGCCCAAGTTTACTGGTATGTTTTTCTTCTATTATTCTTTCCTTTCTTTGTGCAACGCATATCTCTTTGTTTAAATGCTTCCTCTGGGTGACTAGTATCACATTTCATGTTGCTTCAATATCTTCTAGTAGTATCCAGCATGATGAAACCGACTTCAGCAGTGACCTTATTTCAGTCCTGCTGTGTATATGTGATCTTGCATTATTTTTATGTCTGACTTCATATTACTGCTTACTATCAAGTTTCTAACATCACATCCCTTTATTTTATCTCTGCTCCAGTTGTGTTTAATATTCCTTTGCATATAATATCAGACTGATTATGACTGAATTCCATTAATATGCTCTTTGTTCTTTTAGATCATTAAAGATTGGAAATAAGAGACATCACAGAGACTTCATTTATTCCAGTAAAAGCCTTTCAGCAAATTCACATTTTGCCATTGCTCATTAGCCTCTGTTTATATTTCTTCAGCCAGCATGCAGTTCAAATGAAAGTACCTAAGTACTCTTGTCAAAGTAAATAATGTTATGTATTTTGCAACAATTGCTCACTACCAGACATTTCTGCCTAGATAGTATTCTTTGTACAGAAGATAATTGTAATCAAATAATTCTGAGTGAAACTAGGAATGCTATTTCATGACAATGCCTATGTATTTTGTCCACACAAGATATAATAGTCTCAAAATGTGATCATACTAGGTGGATCAGCATTACTACTGCCACAAAAAGAAACATTTTCAGCTTGCTTGCTCTTAATCTGTGGTGCATTTTCCAATTTGAGCAAGCTATTTTCAGTCCTTATGCATTTATTTACAGTGTAGTAGTCCAAGGGCACAAATCACTAAATATATACACACAGGCATGTAGAGATACACACAAAGATGTAGAGACATATTTTAAATATATAGAGACATATATGTGTATATGTGTATATAAATTTAAATTTAATTAATCTGTTTTCACACAGCTATTTGTGTTACATTTAAGATACTAAACATATTCAAACATTTATTTAAAATATTCTTCTAATTTTTGCATCCGTACTTGGGCAGTGAGTTACTCTATTTTCACAAGTGTTATTCTGACTTTGTAGCAAAAGTTTCAGTAATTTCCAGTACAAGTGTACAAAATCCCACTTGTTACTTTTCTTGCATTCATGACACATAAACATGAATACAGATGCTAATTGCATCACATTTTCTGAGCTCTTAGTACTGTTGCATTTCAGAACAATTCCATTATACCTCTAGGAAGCTGACGTAATGAAATTGCCAACTGAAAAGTCATCCTTAATTTATCATCTATGAGAACATTTTCAATATGCAGGCAACACCAAGTTGGGTGGGAGTGGAGGGCAGCAGGGCTCTGCAGAGGGATCTGGGCAGGCTGGATTGATTTGTTGAGGCCAGTTGTATGAGATTCACTAAGGCCAAAGGTCAGGTCCTGCCCTTGGGTCACAATAACCCCACGCAGCTCTACACACTTCAGAAGACTGGCTCGAAAGCTTCCTGGCAGAAAGAAATCTGGGTGTATTGGCCGACCACATCTAAACATGAGCCAGCAGCATGCCAAGGTGGCCAAGAAGGTAAATGGCATCCTGGCCTGTATCAAGAATAGTGTGGCCAGAATGACCAGGGCTGTGATCATCCCACTGTACTCGGCACTCATTAGGCCGCACCTCAAATCCTTTGTTTATTTCTGGGCCCCTCACAACAAGAAAGACATTGAGGACCAGGAGCTTGTCCAGAGAAGGGCAGTGAAGCTGCTGATGGGGCTGGAGCACAAGTCATTTGAGGAGTGGCTGAGGGAGCTGGGGTCGTTTAGCCAGGAGAGAAGGAGACTGAGGGGAGACCTCGCTACAACGGCCTGAAAGGAGGCTGTAGCCTGGTGGTGGTCGGTCTCCTCCCAGGCTATGACAGGACAAGAGGAAATGGCCTCGAGTTGTACCAGGGAAGGGTTGTCAAACACTGGCACAGGATGCCCAGGGAAATGGTGAGTCGCCATCCCTGGAGGTATTTAAACGGCATGTAAATGTAGCACTCGGGGATGTGTTTAGTGGTGGACTTGGCAGTGCTGGGTTAACAGCTGGACTGAATGATTTTAGAAGTCCTAACCTAATAGTTTCTATGACTCTACAATAATCTGAGGGCAAAAAAAAAGTCATCAATTTTATTTTTAATTACGGAGTTTATCTTACTGAAAGGAAAATTATTTATTTCTAGGTAAAAGGAAGGAAAAACTTGGGCCACAGGACTGGGATTGCTTCAAATTGTTCAACATGGAACTACCATGAGGTTAAAAGACGAAGTGAGTTCCCAGCAGAACAAAGACATTCTCATTTTTCATTGTCGTATCTCATTAGAGCCAGCTGATGTGAATTCAACAGTAATGTGCATTTCCTTGGGCAGGAAAGGCATTCAGTAGTATTCTTCAAAGATCAGCTTAGCCGTAGAGTTTTGGGTAGTGAAACATTTTACATCATACACTAAATGCAGACAGAAGCACCCAGAACTACTAGTCCTACTCTCTGAAGAAGTGCGTTTACAGAAATACATAGAACAGAAGGAAGAGGAAAGGAACAGGGAAGGAACAGAAGGGACAGTTGCACAAGCAAATGGGAACAGAATTTGATAGGCAACTGAATAAAGACACAGACTGAATTACTAGTTTCAATTTCCACATTAATAGGCATGGAGAATTTTATTTGCAATTACTCCTTAAATTATTTATAAGATTAAATTAGCAACAGTTCTAAAACACATAATAACACTAAAATAACTCCTAGAGTGACTATTACTGCAAAAACATGCCGAATTACCAAATAATAGAATTTTCATACATTAAACACATAAAATATCACATTTAAAATTATTAGCTTACAGTGTTTTTAAATTGGAATAGCTGCTAGCTTCAAAAATAAATGTCAAATTTTGATGAATACAAATTACATTATTGTATAATCAAGATAACTGGCAAGTACATTTTATTATGGAAGTTTTTAGGGCCAGAAACATAACAGAAAATCCTTTGTGTATAAGAAAAAGTGTTTTTTCTCCACTCACTTCACTCCTAAATATCTTATCAATCTCTACAGTTTACTGTTCCTTATCTTAGATGGCTTCCATGCACTCTGGGTGATGATATTTATTGTGCTCAGTTTTGTATGAGTTGAAAAGTCTAGTCAGCAGCAGAACATGAAATATGTTGAGTTACTAGAACCATAGAATTGTGTAATACTTGGAAGGAACCCAAAAGTTCATCTATTTCCAACCCCACTACAATAGGCAGGGACACCTTCCAGTAGACCAGGTTGCTCAGAGCCTCATCCAACCTGTCCTTGAACACTGACAGGTATGGGGCACCCACAACTTCTCTGGACAACTTATTACAGTGCCTCAACACCCTCAGAGTGAAGATTTTTTTCATATATCTAGTCTAAACCTACTGTCTTTCAGTTTGAAGTCATTCCTTCTTGTCCTGTCAGTATCTTCCCTTGTAAATAGTCTCTCTCCATCTTTCTTCAGGTATTGGAAGGCCGTGATTAGGTCATCCCAAAGCCCTTCTCTTTTCCAAGCTGAACAATCTCAGTTCTCTCATCCTTGCCTCACAGGAGTGGTGCCCCATCACTCTAGTCATCTTGATGGCCTTCCTCTGCACTCACTCCAACAGATCAGTGTCTTCCCTGTGCTGCAGACCCCAGAGCTGGACTCCAGGGGGGGTCTCACCACAGTGGAGTAGAGGGACAGAATCACCTCCCTCAACCTGCTGGCCATGCTGCTTTTGATGCAGCCCAGGATACGGTTGCTTTCTGGGCTGCAAGAGCACATTACAGATTCACAGAATCACAGGATAAAGTAGGTTGCTAAAGACCTCTGAGATCATTATTGATGGCACTAAGTGCCACACCCAGTCTTTCCTTAAACACCTCCAGAAACAGTGACTCCACCACCTGGGCAGGCCATTCCAATATCTAATCACCTCTTCTGTGATTCCTGGGATCACCATTTGTTTTCTGTGAAGAAATGCTTCTTAATGTCCAACCTAAATCTCCCCTGGCACAGTTTAAGATCATTGCTTCTGGTGTGCCAGTAACCGACAGCCAATCTTGGGCTGGACTGGAGGCTGCAGAGAAAGTGGGGTAAGGGATAGACTGCCATTCCACCTTTGCAGAGCTTGGTCTGTCCCCTCTCACACACACACCTCTGCTGTTTCAAGCCAGTAATAATTTTTTCAGTCAGAATGTTGTGGGGAACCATGTTAAAGTCTTTGCAGAAGTCCAGATAAATGACATCTGCAGCCTTTCCTTTGTCTACTTCTCCCCAGCAGTGCAGTAGGTTGGTCAGGCAGGACTTGCCCTTGGTGAAGCTATTCTGGCTCTTTCAGATCACCTGCTTGTCCCCCATGTGCTTTAGCACATCTTCTAGGAGGAGTTGTTCCACGGTGTTCTGAGGCACAGAGGCACTTCTCTGGGACTTCACCTGACTGCCATGCTTTTCCAATGCTATGGAGAACAGCTTGGCAACTGCATCCACCTATTCCCTCAGGATTCTGAGATGCATTTCATCTGGTCCCATAGATTTAGGTACATTCATGTTCATGACCTCAGGTAGTTATGAAGCTGATCTTTACTTACAGTGGAAAGCACTTCATTCCTCCAGTCCCTATCCTGCTCTTCACCCACTTGAGAGGTGTGGGAATGGAGTTTGCCATTTGAGACTGAGGCAAAAAAAGTTGTTGAGTACTCAGTCTTCTCCTTATCTATTGTTACCACTTTTCCAGCATTGTTTTTCTTATTCGACACTCAGCCTTTAGCCTGAGGTGTTGGATGTGCATGGTGTACACCTTCTTTGAGCTTCCCTTTTCTGGTTAACATACCTGCAGAAGCCCTTTTGTTATTCTTTGCACCCCTTCAGTTCCAGCTTTGCCATGGCTTTCCTCACCCCATCTCTACACAACTGTACTTTTCCTAGATCATCTGTCCTGATTTCAACAGCCTGTGCATTTGCCTTTTTCCCTTTAGTTTGACCAGCAGCTCCCTACTCAGCCATGCTGGTCTCTTGCCTCCCTTGACTGATTTCTTGCTCCTGGGGATTGCCAGCTTTTGTACTGTGTGGAAGACTAGGTACATACAAAGTGCTTTGTAAGTTTGTAGTGTGTATTTGATCCCTATCTGCTTATGATCCTTGAACAGTATACACCCGTATCAAAGATCAGAGTTGGTTTGCACGTAAATAACTTTCTAGTAGTTATTTACCAGTCTGTTTATAAAGCATCTGATCAAGACATCATTAAAAGAAGTATGAAAACCCATTTACTTTAATGGGACTTGGATGATCTCCCAAGTGATAAAGAGCAGTGCCACCTTTTCAAAGTCTTCTTGTGCATTTCCATGAGCAACAGGGATGCCTGAGTAACTTTCTGCCAGCAAAAGTGACAAATTCACTGATCATTCCCCTGCTCTTGTCTGCATCCTTCCCTCCCTTGTATTACATGGATTTGAGGATACCTTGCTGAGCCAATTCTATTTATCAGCCTGGCAAAATTCTGATAAGCTACAGTTGGTCTACAGTTTTGTTAGCATTTTTGCTGAGCTACTGAAATAAAGTAACTCACAAAAGCCTCAGCAAAATGTCAAGGTGAGCTGAGCAAAGAACTGTCAAGACAGGACTGAGGTAAAGAAAAATGAAAACTCCTTGTTTTTGAGTTTGTGATCTGCCAAGCTAGTTCATTTCAGCTAGTGAAAATATTTCTGTAGATGTAATTTTGTGTTACTTGTGCAAGATCTGGTTAATGTTCTCTTTGTCCATCTCTCCATCCCATCAGTGTTAATGGATGCAGAGACATGACCTCATGGTCTGAATTAGAACTTGGAATCAAAAATTGTAGTTAATAAATGTTTAAATCTGCATGAATTTTTCAACAAGATGATATAATAGCACACCAATGAAGTGCTCATTTGGTATAAACTAACTTAACTGGCCTGTTAATTCAACACTCATGAAAATAAGAATCCATCTAAGCCTCTCAGGTGATCTGCCATTGTATAAACCTAACATGAACAATAGATTAACCATGGCTAAAACATTTCTCTCTGATAAATATGATCACTGAATATGGCTAGCTGTTTTAGAATGCAGTGATTTAGAAAAGAGAAAGTACAATCTTGGGAAGGAGGGAAAGCCAAGGGTTAGCAAAAACGGGAAAAAATGCACTGTTTGCATCAGGATGATGTATGGTTATGCTTTGGACACACATTGGTTTCGAGTTCTACATTACATTATGGATGTCTCCATCTGCTTATCACTACCTCTGTCCATCTGGTAGAATTTACTATCACTCTGATATGCCATCTCTGTTGCTGCCAAGACAGCTTCAGTGTTTCATCTTACAAAAAATCTTGTGTTTAAACCAGTTAACTTAACCTATCTCACTTTGGCTGCTATTTTGATATGAGCAGCTCTGCTGACAAATTTAGCGAAGTGATAATCCATTGTGAGGTGATCAGGCAATGTGGCAGCTGAAAAAGTAACTCCTCCACCAGTTTGCAAAACACTCTTCTCCTGAGTACTTACATGTTAGCATAGCAGCATAATTGACTATTGCTTTACAATACTAGATCTGTAACAGTGTTTTGGTATGTGTAAATGTAAGAAATTAATTTCCCTTTGACAATACTGAATGATTTCATTTGGACTGAGCAATGGCAAACAGAGTACTAAGGATGGCTTTTGGATCTATGAATGCTCAGTGAAAGGCATTGACAAAGTTGTTACCAAACTGACAAGTAACTGAAGTACATAGAAGTTCACTTGCTCATCAGCTTAGCAGAAGAGAAATAAAGAGGTAATCTTTATCCAGAATAAGAAAGGACTGATTAACACATCAGTAAGGGACCTAATTTTCTATTTTGAAAGGCTGAAATTCAATGTTTCTCTTTTGGAGCAGTTCAGGTTTTCATCTATGGCTGAGAAGACATTGTTTTACCCATACTAAAAAAAAAAAAAAAAAAACAAAACCAAAAAAACCATTGAATAAGTAACAGTCAGTAACTTACTTATCATTATTTCTTATGAAATCGCATAGCTGAAAGGGACCTCAGGACTTTATCCAGTCCATGCTCTGTCCCAGGATCTGTTACATGTATCTAGACCCTTCACATTTAATTTGCTGTTCTAGAGTTCATTTTTTGGAATTTCCCAAAAATATCCACAGTATTCTCCAGCTTGACAATATCTTCTCATTATGAATAAGGTGGGATGAAGATGGGGTGGGGAGTATCTCAAATATATAACAGAGTTAGTAAGCGAAAGTTCAGTTCACTTTTCCAAGAGATTGAGGGCACTGGAAAGGAAGAGTTTTGTTTCACTCACATCTGTACTCATCCAATTACTGTCACTAAACCTTTGACAATGAGATGAATCAAATAAAAGCTTACCTACACAATGTGTTAGGCTGCATAAGAGAAGTTTCTGCCCTATTCATAGGCACCATTCAGCTATTTAATTTTTTGTTTCTTTTTTTTCTGTAGAACTTCCAATAAATCCTCCTTTTGTTCACTCAGAAATGAACATGATTGCAGCTGTGAGAGAGGGCTGTTCTCCCATGCTGTTCTGAGAGGAACTGATCTGTCCTCTTAACAGAATAACACATAAGGAATCTAAAAGAATAAAATACATCAGAGCATTTGTAGTCAAGTCAAAATTCCATTCTTTCAAAGATGTTATTGATTTTTAGAAACTTCATTTGAATTATAAGGAAGAGATTACCATCCTTTATTTGACAGATGACCCAAGCATTCATCCTGAGTACTGAGCAACTCTGATGTAATGTTTCCTGAGGTGATGAATTTCTTATATCAGACCCTTCTGATGTGAGAAGATCAGAGACTTGAATTTGCATTTCCTCTATCTTCAACTAGTACATTAACCAAGAGATTGAAAGGTGTGTGAATTTATTTTTTATCAGAGGTGACTACTGAACGTCATATGGAAAATTTATTTTAACTAATTTTTTTGTTCTGTACAAATGGAAACTTCAGTAAGAATTAAAAAAAAAAAGAAGACAAGAAATTTTATCTTTTAAATACTTTTCAAAACTTATTTTACTTGCTTTGAGGGAAAAAATGTTTTGAAGTTTAAGAATCAAAATCAAGTTTGATTCTCTGTACAACTGCACTAAGAATATATAATAATAAAAAATTACATTCAAAAACTAAAGTAATATCTAAATAATATCTTAGAAGATTCTATAAATAACAGAATTGTGAGTTATAGACATTTACAATTTCCTGTTACATAACTCTGATTTTTATGATGAATTCATTAAACGTAAATCATCTTGCCAGAAACCCTGAAAGAACTAGTATATGCAAGGAACAACAGCTCATGGTCACATTTTTTTCAATAAAATTTGATCAGCTACTGCTGAGAAGGTGTTTTACCCACATTTCAAACAAAACCCAGAATACTTAGAATAACCAGTGCATTTGCCGATATGTTATTATGGAGGAAGGAAATTATTAAATGAGTTAAATTTTCTAAATTGGTAAAAGCATGGTGCTGGTAATGCCAAGGTATGGGTTTGATCCCCATATGGGACATTCATTCAAGACTGGATTCAATGGTCCTTGTGGGTCTCTTCCAACTCAGCATATTCTGCTATTCTGTCAAAGGACTACAGTCGTTAGCAAAAGCACTGTGTTTCTCCAAACTTGATTTGCATACGTTGAGTAGAGACTGACTTTTTTTCCCCACTATTTATCAGAAGATTTGGTCCTTGCTAAACATATTTCATCCCCTGAGAGCTCTTAACACACCTAAATCTTTACCAAACTGAGACTCTCAAAGCCTGTTATGCTTTTAGTGCATAAAAGACGGTTTTCTAATCCCATGCTACACTAGAGAGACTTTCTCATATTACTGCTCCACTTGTTCGACTGAACAAGAAAAAAGAAGAAGCTGCATTTAAGAAAAACTATAAAATAAGGGCAGAAATAAGAGAGAAGTCAACGGAAAAAGAGTAAAGAAGGGGGAAAATAGAAGCAACCAGATAGAAAAGATGCATTCAGGGGAATGGGAAAAAGAAGACCTTGTGATGTGAGGAAACACAATGAAGAACTAAGAGAGTAGTCGCAGACTAAACCATCAGCAGATGCTGAGGATGTTGGTAGGAAAAGAGGGAAAAATTTGTGGTAGTAAGCACAGTACATCTGTAACTGTTAGACAATACTTTTTCTGGACATGGAAATTAATACATTTCTTTCATATGTTGTCATGTCTCTGTTCCCTGAAAAAATTAATTTACTACTTGAAGTCATATTTTGTGACTAAACCTTTTTCCTAACACATAAAAAGTATGCTTCTTCACCAGAAGTATCCCAAAACTGTATGCTTAAACCATTTGATCATAAATAAAAATAAGAAAAAAAAAAAAAGCAACCCATCATTTTGAAGTTTGATCAAATGCTCTGTTTTGAATTAAACCTCACATGTGAAACAAAGCACTCAGAGGTTGCCCTTTGTTATCTGAATTTTTTTGTTTTTGTTATGCAGCAATGAAAGAATTTAAATCTGCATTCGAAACAGCATTGCCAGCAGATCAAGGAAGGTGATCCTTATTCTCTACTAAGCATTGCTGTGGCACTGGGTCCAGTCCTCATCTGAGATATATGGACCTAATTGAGAGGATCCAGCAAAGGGTAATTAAAAATATTAGGGGACTTGAATACCTCTAATCTAAGGAAAGGATGAGAGAGTTGAGGATCTATGGAATCTCATCAATGTCTACAAACACCTGAAGGCAGGATATACAGAGGAGGGAGCCAGACTTCTTTTTAGTGGTGCCCAGTGACAAGAATCCCCACCTGGAACACAGAAACATCTGTTTGAACTTCAGGAATCACTTTTATACTGTGAGGGTTACTGAGCCCTGGAACAGGTTGTCCAGAGAAAGTGTAGATTCTCCATCCTTGCAGGTACTCAAAAGCCATCATGACATGGCCCTGGTCAATCAGCTCTGCTGGAGCAGGGTGTTGAATCAACTGGCCTCCAGAAGGCCTCTTCCTACTTCAACCATTTTGTGGTTCTGTGATTCTACAATTTCAGATGATATCTTTGGTTTCAAACTTGAGGCTAAATGACATACCAGTAAAAGCATCCCAAAGCTGACTTGCGTTAGATTAAATACTGAATTAATTTTGGAGTTAAATAATCAGTCTTGACTGCTGTATCATCCTGATAGAGAAAATACTATTACCAAGAATATAATTTTCACTATTTCTAACATTTAGTTTTAGAAGTGTGAAAAAAAAGTTATGCTTCAAATAATGATATGCCTAAAATATTTAACTTCTGAATAAAAATTTTTCTAGTTAAAAATTTCTATGTTACAGTTTGCAGTTCAATTTTAAGTCAGCTCCTTTATGATATCCTCAATTTGCATAATGTATGAAATGGTTCCTTTTTAAATAGTTCCTAGGCTATCAAAGACTCAGAAAAAGCATTGAAAATGCAAGGGAATTAAATCTCCTGACCTGTGAGTAGTGGACTAATTGAGTCCAGTAGTCTGTGAGTACTGCTATTATTAAAAGAATATTCTTTTAATAATACTATCTTTTTTCTGAAACTGCTTTATCCTATAGCTGAGCAAACCCAACATTTCAGTAAAGGAGTAATAGAACAGATTGCTGTCCTCCAAGACAGTACCCAAAAATTAAATTTTAAAAGTAGTTTTATTACTTGCAGTCATTAGCATTTGAAATGTGTAGAAAGCTGGGGAATTGAAATGAGAGTACCAGGCAGTTGAATGTCCATACACAATCATATTCTCTAAAAGATTCCAAGTGTCTAGAAAAATATCCCTAAGATCTGCCAAGTCTATAATATAATCTCTAGTAAGAATTTTGGACATTTCTGGCAGTGGGAAAGCTTATGAACCTTTCCTGAAGTACCTTGGTTTTGTACCGAAGGCATCAATGGATATACTTATTCACAAATTTATGAGGCAATCATTTCTGTGAGGAGAGCTCCCTCATTCACATTTGCAAACTGAGAATTGTGCCTGATTCTTCCCAGAGTAACTCAGCAGTCTCATGGCCAGGCTGATCTCAGATAAGTTGCAAGTTCTGTCTGATTTCTTCACACAGTCCACTTTTCACTGTCTTTTGATTAAAGGACTTTAGTTTGTGAAGCTGGGGAGGAAGGAAAGGAAACTCCTATTTCAGTATGTAAGAGTGCAACCATATCTTAGAATCCTGTTTAAACATCATTATTCAAATGAGAGAGAAAGAATTTATACAGTGCAGGAGAGAGCATAACTGGACTTGAAACGATTAAAAAAAATGTAACTGCATCTGCCTCAGACTGTTTCTTTTTAGCATTAAGAAAAATTAGATAATTAAATTATTCCCAGAGAGAAAGTTAACAGAGAATTACATTAAATTTTAGGAATATATATACTTGTGTGTATATGTGTTCACACATACGTACACCTCCAGCAGAGGTGAAGTGACTAGCAGTGAAAAAAACCTGCCACATGCAAAGAAGTTGAACTGGATGACCCAAAAAATATTTTCTAGTTATATTAGCATATTATTAGGAATAAAAATATAAATAAAAAGTTCATGCAGTATGAATTGTTTATACAAAATCCGGGCTCAGAACTAATTAATGTATTTTCAGCGCTTTTTTTGTGCACACTACAGTAAATTGCATTTTTAAAAATATTTCACATAGATTTCAACAAAAAAAGGCTTAGGGAAAAAAAAAACAGTTGTCAACATCAAGTAAGAGAAACCTGCCCAAAACAAAAAACAAAATATGATTGCAAAAGAGAAAGAAGTCTCCTCTGTCTGAAAATTTCTTATAGTTGCCAAGGGACAGTAAATGTGTAACTGAAACTAAAAGAAAGGAAGATGACTCCACATGAAGATGACTTAGGTAGGTGCGACAGAGAAATATACGAATAAATTGTTTATTTAATTTAACAATAAGATTAATATAGGAAGACAATAATTTTTTTACATCTAATGTATAAGCTTTTATAAACTTATAATCTTGATGAGAGACATATATCCACACACATCTCTTACTATTTTTATTATTACCTATACCCAGAATGGGTAGATAGCATTTTGTGTATATTGCAAGGGTCTGGAAAGGCTGATAATAAAAGAATGGAAGATTTTTTTTTTCCATGCTGCATGAGGATAGCATTGGTACACAGTCCCTGTATGTGACACAGCCAGTTGCCAGGCATCTTTCTCTCTAGAAGATATTTTATGTGGAGTTGAGGTTTCAAAACAAGCTGATGATCTCAGCAAATCACAGCCCTTCCTATATTAGTGAACCTTTTACCTGCCCAAAGAATAATGCAGTAATAATAATTTCCTAGCTTATGCTAATAACATTGTTCTTGATCTGCATATTGTATCACATTCAAAAAACTAAAATAAAATTAATGAGTGTCTCATTAATAAACTAAACATTTGGGGTTTTTCCTCTTTTGTTTTCCTCATCTTTTTTCCCACTTATTAATTGTGATTTTGGTTGCCTGATACTCTGGGCAAGTTCTTTGACCTCTCACGAGTTCCAGCTTACAGCTGGAAATTACATTTCCCACCTTTTGTTTAAACAAAGAAATTTATTTAAGCTCAGGGGCTGAAAGTTTACTGCTTGAGGTTGTTAGAAAATGAAAGGTTGCACTAAAAAAGTGGAGTAGAAAAAAAAAATAAAATTAAACTCTCCAGTTACTATTACCAGGAATTCAAAACATTCCTTTTCCTTTTTTTTTTTCTTTCTCCTCTGTTTTTTACCTGAAACTATATAAATGAATTTTTTTTTTTGCTATAAGCCTTGTTTTAAAGATTAGTAACTTATCACTTCAGTTCTGAAGAGACATAACCATGTAATTTCTTTCCTTTAGATATAAAGGCTACACTGGCACACCACAAATGCATTTTATTAAGCCTTGCTAAATTTCTGTTAGTTCTCAGAGCTATAGATTTTACTAAACTTAAAAAGAAAAATCATTAACATATGAAATAAAAACATTTCTTTGCTTAAATATGTAATTAATATATTCAAAATTCCTTTAATCAATCAGCCAAAGGTGAGAGTGTTATTGAGGAGTGATCTAAAGACATATTAATAACTGAGAGAATACTGATGTTTTGCAAATAACAATGTAAAACACATGCAAATGGTATAAAGAACAAATTCATCCACAGAAACCACTGAGTTTATCCTGCTGTCACTGCTAAGTATAAAGTATGAAATATTTGGGCCTGATCTTGGTGGCACAGTTGCCTATTGTGATTCTCAGGTATTTTTTACTTTTCTTTTGTTTCAAAAATGTTCATATCACTAAACTTCAACATCTCTGGACTTAGAAAGAGAAATACAGCCATTAGTGTGTGGAAGTGAGAATTCCAGGTGATTAATATCAACCATTTAATAGTATCATTAAATGTCAATGATCTGCATGCAGTACAATATAAATATTTGTAATTAGTAATTTAATTAATTGCCGTGATTAATGAGCTGCATCTAGGTCTGTTTTTTATCTTTTGGAAACAGATAAAAGTTCTGTCTGAAAAATAAAATTCTGTAGCAATGAATAAGCACCTGACAGAGATAGGGACATTAGGCTGTCAAGCAGACAGCACAACTCTGTTTTCAAGCACAACCCTTAAAAATTTAAAACTTAAGAAATTTTGAAAATTAAACTTCATTTCTCAGCAAAATAAGTTTTCATTCTCCTGTGAATCGATGGCTTATAATTTAAAAAAACATGCACCTGATATCACTTTTAGTACACAGTACCTAGCAAGTGTTAAGGGATATTTATTCCAAATTCTGAAGGATGGTCTCTGGGTATTTTGGAGAAGGAGGAGATGGAAGGTGTAAAGACAGGAAAACTGAGTCAAGGTTCAGTGTCTGAGTTCTCAGGCTGCTGCACAAAACTTCCAGCCTTGGACTTATGAGGCTACATGAGTGTAGTTTTGGGCACTACAATACAAGAAGGATATAAAGCTATTAAAGAGCATTCAAAGAAGACCATGAAGATGGTGAAGAGCCTAGAGGGGAAGCCATATCATGAATGGCTGAGGTCACTCTGATCAGCCTGGAGAAGAGGAGACTGAGGGGAGACCTTATTGCAGTTACAACTTCCTTATGAGGGGAAGAGGAAGAGCAGACACTGATCTCTCCTCTGTGGTGATTCAGTGACAGGACCTGAGGGAACGACCTGAAGTTCTATCAAGGGAGATTTAGGTTGAATATTAGTAAAAAGTTCTTCATCCAGAGGGTGGTTGGACACTGGAACAGGTTGCCAGGGAAGTGGTCCCAGCACTGAGCCTGACAGACTTCAAGACACATTTAAATAATACTCTTGAGCACATGGTGTGACTCTGGGGGATGGTCCTGTTCAGGGACAGGATTTGAACTCAGTTTCTTGTGGGTCCCTTCTAACTCTACATAATCCCTGATTCTGTGATTGAGATGTCTTGGTATTCATTGAAGGCCAGCAACGGCAGCTTCATCCTCGCATTTTTCACAATATACATGTACAGGTGAATGCTCTGTTGAGCAATCAAAACAGAACATACGTTTCAGATTGTTATGATCCTGTGGTCTAGTGGTAGACATCCCTCTTTATATAGCTCTAGTTCCTGCTATACAAGAGTGTGTCAGAAATTACATTTTTCTGTTTTAGTGAATACTATTCACTTTTGCTAACCTATATGTCAGCTAGAGAAGAAGATGAATATAGACCTCTGCCTTTACCTCTTTGGCTGATTTTGTAGTCATTGAGAAGAACAAACATCTCCAAAGTGCAGACAATTTGACCAGAGATACTCTCAGCAACATGAATTCAATTGTTCTCTGGAATTCTGTAAGCCACCCTGCCCTTTATCAGTTGTGAAGGGAGTGAAGAAGAGCTCTTCTGTTCACAGGCAGTGAGATGGGCCAGGCCCATTTAACTATAGGTATTTATCTGTAGGTGTACCTAAGATTTACAGGTAGATCAAATATAAACACATGCAAAATTACCAGTTGAGACAGGATTGCTGTAATTTTTAATTGAGCTTTCTGAACCTAACCACTTCTTGTTTTTGAGCTCTAGCTCCTTTTCTTTTAGTTATTTTGATTCTTAATAATTTGAATTTATTTGGTCTTAACATATTAAGAAGGAGTGTTTAATAGATATTCTGTGGACACAGAATATTTTTCAGTTTTATGTCACAAAGGAAAATATTAGTGTTTTCTTTCCACAGTATCTAAAGGGAAACAAAGAAGGATGATCTGCACTTAAACCTAATGCACAGTGACAGACAGGATCAAATCTCCACTTCAACAGATTTCTCCTTCCCAGCACTGCCTTAAAGCAGACTAACAAAAGATCTGTATATGATTTCAACTTAGTCAATGACATGACTTATTCTACATAAGTATTCCTCATGAACATTAAGAGGAAATGTCTGTAGAACATATTAGACATTCTGTTCATTCCACCCATTAACACTAGGACTTTAGCTGGAAGATCAAGTTTAAGAGACGGTGCTCAAAGAGAGCTATTTTCCATTTGGAGACAGTCTATAGGAGAGTAGCAAAGATGGTCAATAGGAATCACTGGAAAAATTGAAGTTACTTAGTCCAGACAGAAAAAGAGGAGATATAAAAGTCTTCTAATGTGTAAAGAGGAACTGCAAGAGAAAGGGAATAAAATATTTTCTTCTTCTTTTGGGACAGAGTAAGAAGTAATGGACTTGGAGTTCACCAAAGATGACTGTGCGAAGCATTTAAAAAGAATGGCAGCTTTGACTACTGATCTGCAATTAAGTAGGTTGTCTGCGAAGGTACGGGCTGTCCATCACAGGAGATTTTTTAGAGCAGGTTATATGAATATGTGTCTTGGTTAGTTCTATCTGATTCTACCTTGGATCTGCAGACTCAGCTAGATGACCTTTCAAGCTCTGATCTATGATTCTATAGAAACAATACTAACCTCCTTTGGAACACACTTTCATACTTACTGTTAAAAAGCTAAGTTTTATCATCAGATCTAGAGGTGAGATAACTTGTTATCTTCTTGGACTGGAATTTCTTCTGCACAAGGACCTTCTCTTCTTCTGTTCTTAAACATGTTATCACAAAAGCGCATTTTCACTGGCTCAGCCTTGGCCAGGAGCAGGAAATTCACTGAGAGCTGGCTATCATTGGCTTTTCCTAGGACAGTAAATGCTTCTAGAAGTTTCTGACACAAATCACTCTATAGTCCCCTCTGGCTACTAAAACCCCTAACAGATGTGTGGAAAAAATTACTGTAATTCTACTTTCTACTTAAAAATATTGAAAGCCATTAAATTTATTAGAAGGATTATTAGACAAATACGTGACTCTATAGAGAGGGTACAACTGTACAACCCATGCCTCTAAAAAAAAAAAAGAAAGATGTAAGCTGAGTTGCTGAGTTTCCTATGGAGTTTGGGTGTCTCTGCTGCCAGCTTATAAATGAGATGAAGATTTCAGGAATAAAATTTTCCTTTATTCTTCTAAGCTCTTCTTGTGTTTATCTTTAGATATGCAACAAAACTTCTTTTTGAACTTCTTTCTTGGATTATTAATAACATGTTTATTTACAGGAAATGTGAGGTTATGGGAATCCAGTCTTCAATCTTACTGTGCTACAGGATCTTTTTCCTGTAATTTCTAAAGTGAAGACTATCTTAAGCACCTTTTTAAGTATTCTGTGATTTTTTGCAAATGCCAGTTAATTATTATTAACTATTAATGTAATTGTAAACACAACTAAGCTCAAAACTAAATATAAATCACAATTCTTAAATTCTCTCCAACACTGGCTTACAGATGATTATTTGTGAGTTAATGAAACTTATGAGTTCACAAGTGAATAATAAATCAGAATTGTGCATCATAACATTTATTCTCTACATTTTGCTCTGTTTGGTTTAGGTTTTTTTCAGAGGGAGGGATTAGTGTACATTTTTTATTATTTTTAAGATTATAATTTGGGGCCCAGGTTGTGATAGCTTTGCATTGAACGATAGTCTTTGGTTTTGACTTTGGAAGTCTATTTGTACAGTAGAGAATCCTTTTGTGAAAATAGATCAGATTTTGACCAATGTTTTCTGCATTATTTATGTTCACTTTCATAATATTTTTGCCATGATAATGAAGTCTCAGTGGTATACAACTTTTCAAAGGGATGCTAATATTAGCTCTTTGTTTCATAACAAAGATTGCCTATTTGGTGAAAATTATGGAGATTGAGGTTTGAAAAGTGTATTTAAGCAAGATTCACAGTGTAACTTGCACTAAATAAATCACCCTGGAGCACTCTGAAGATAGAAAATATCACTCATATCTCCACTATTACTGCTGGGGAAGGATAAAGCAAAATATGTACTGATGAGGATATCCACTATTAAATCTTAGTTGTGAATTTTCTTAATGTAATGGACTGATTTTCTCAAGAGAATATAGAACACAGTAGAAACAGAGAAAGATTTAAACCTCTTTCCATATTCTCCATATAGAGTCTTCTTCAGTCTTTTTATTGACTTGCAGTAATATCAATGAAAAATTTATTCTGCAGAATTTAGCACCGTAGGCTGGATTAGCAAAAAGTTGTTGAAATGATAGTCACTGGTATTTCTGAGCATCTCAGGCCGCTAGAAGAGATCAATGTCTCAGACATCAAAAGAAGTGAAAAGCAGGTTTAGCCAGCTCAGTAATTTAGATGCAGCTGGGCTGAAGCCTCTAGCTGCACAGAGTTGCTGCTCCCTAAGTGTCTTCTGGCACTGGATGTCTTCTGGATCTTTCTCAAAAAATACAGTAAGTATATTTAACTGTAATCACAATACCGCCAATAAAAATCTTTTCCACATCCGAGAACATCTGAAACAGTATTTTTTCACCAGTATTTCTGTCTTTCAATCACTGCTTTATTAGCAATTCTGAAGCATTAATACATCCCATTCCACCTGCATCTCCTGCCCATGCTGCAGCTAAACATTTTATTCTTAATATTTACATTAAAACTCTTAACAACAACTTGGTAAGAGAAAGATGCCTGGCTATGCTGCACTGGTTGCAATATTACTTGCAACCTTGGGGCTAGGCTACCAGTTTAAAAAGAAGGACATGGGCCAGATGGATTTAATCCACTGTGCTGCATAATTGGTGCTTGCATGAGCAACTTGCTTGAAAAATGTAAATTTTTGCCTTGCAAGCATAATAGGACTCTCATCATAAGCATAGTAGATTTCTATGCACATATACTTATTCACAATGCCCAAGGCCTTTCTTACTAATAAGTATCAAATTTAGAGAGCATGGATATGCATATTTGGAAACACAAGTTTACCTCCCTAAGGATATTTTACTGTCAAAAATGCAAATACCCACTGACTCTAAGTACTGTGTAGCTTAATATCAGCTGAACATTGGCAGTAAGAATCCTTTTGGGCTTTTAGGGGAAACATTTTTAGATTTGGAAGAAAAAAAAATTATGTAAATCATTCAGAATCAGAATCTAAATATTTTCTTTAGAAGAACAACTAAATTCATACGGTAATACCAAACAAATAAGAATTGTTATCAACTGACATTTGAAAATTTGCCGTCTGTGTTAAACATATTAAGGATGATGTTTATGTTTTGTCATCCTTAGGCCTCTATTTCACACAATGCTGTTTTTCATAGTTTGTAGTTTATTTTATCATTATAAGAATCTTACAGTGATTCTCTTATCAGATCCAGAGAATGGTTGCAATTCCCTGAAATTCTTATAAGTCAAATCAGGTTTGGTTCCACTGATGAGCCTTTGAAATGCAAGATTTTCTCTTCATCTAGGTGAATTAAGGAAAGTTAAAAAGTAAAATAAAAATAACAATACTACAAAAAAATGCTTGGAAAATAAGTAGTTTTTCCACATTACATGTCTTCTTTTTTCTTGGAAACATATCTTTTCAGCTTCTTAGCTGATTTGGTTTCTTTTTCTCTGAAAAATAAATAGATATGTCCCAATCAACTATTAATAGAATTTGCCTTTCCAAATGTCTAATGGAATTTTTATCTCCTGTACAGCTTTCCCATCAGAAACATGAACATTGTTGACATGAAATATTTCGCTCTAACAAGTGTAAGCCAGCTCTTAACGTGTAATTTATAATTTAATAACATGCAGCCTGTAACTCAGCGGCAACAATTCTTTCTCCAAGAACATAGATATTTCAAAATCTCTGAGAAACCTTGGGGGGAGAATAAATGCATCACTGATATAAATGTCCTGAAATTCAGAAAGTTATGAAGATGTGAATACAGGTGCTCTTCTTTTGTCTGTAGACTGTCATCTCAGTGAAATGCAATAAACAGATGTTTTCACCACAGAATAAGTTATTGATGTATAAGCACATAATTTAGAATTTGGACAAAGCTACTTATTTTGAGTGAACTTTACCTAATATTAGACCTGAGAAGGTAAAAGTTATCATTCAGTTTTAGAAAAGATTAATTTCACCTCATTGACATTTGTAGATCTATTTTATGTTTTGCAAATGACTATACTTCTCTTATCCTACTGTGTCCATATTACTATGTCCATCTTATCATATCATTTAAGCACTTCCATATGAAAAGAAAACATGAAGATAGAAAGAATGACCCATTTACATAATTTACTTAATTAAAGTATAGATGTTAGCTGTTCACTTTATTAAAAACTGTAGGTGGAAGTTTTTGTAAAAAACTGGATTTTGCTGTGTTTATCAGCCTCTCCTTTAACGTTTTCAGTTGGCATCTCCACTTTGACTAAACCATGTGTGCAGCAAAAAAAAAAAAAAAAGAATGTTTGTTGTATGCTAACACAGGTTTGAAATAGATTGTTTGGGTTTCATTTAGATTTACTGACTGAGTCAGAAACAGTAACATGTTTTTATAAAGCAGTATTTGACTTAGGGAGCTATTACAACATAAGCATCACAGTTCAGCCATTTAATTTTTTCAGCTTCACCACTTGCATCTGGTATGTGAGCACAGAATAGAGTTATAGCAGTGCAGAGGTGACATCTGTTTGTAGAAATCTTTTGACCCAGAAACATGCCATGGTCATCACAGCTTCACTTTTTCATTGGCTCTATGACACTGAACACAGGCAGTCTGAGACCGCTGAAATTTGGGATACACCAAAGTAGAAGTGATGCAATGATCTAGAGGTAGAGCAGAAGTGATACAATGATCTAGAAGTAGAGCAGAAGTGAATTATCTCCCACTTTAACCTTTGTATGTGTATATATATATATATACAATTGCTGCTCAATTATCTTTCAAGATAATTTGTATGCAGTGAAAGAACCTCAATGCATCTCAAAGAACAGGGTTACCTTTTACAAAGCCTATTTATATCCTTATTTTTGATTAATGCTTTAAATTTAATTAGTAACAGATTTCCTTTTCTCAGTGTATGCATCTTGCCTGCCGTCTCAATGGTACGTATTTAGAAGCCGTATCAGTCTTTCACTGGCCAGGAGTAGAGCAACTATCACAGTGAAGATCTGTTTTCCTCTGGCAAGTCTGCACATTAGTCATAACAGCATTTCTAAAAGTTACTCAGTTTCATGAGTAAATAAATAGGAAAAAAAGGCAAAACGATTCCAGCAGAAATTAGTTTTGTCACAAAGCTACTGAGTTTAGTTAGCATATTATTTCACAATTACAATAGATATATTTCATGTCACCCACTGATAACTGCATGTAGTTTCTAGCATTGCAATCAAAGACAAACTATACCTTCCAGGGAACCTCTAGGCAAAGTATTAGCATAGTTTTAACTGCAAAGTCCTCTTCAAAGAGGCTTGTATCTCAGCACTGGTTTTGTCAGTTTCTACATTGCAGAAAAGAGGAAACACTGATGAATTTCCTTTTAAAGTTTATATTTCTGATGGGTAACTTTCCTGCAACTGTAAAAAATAGATGAAGTACAAAACGGTCAAAATTCCTTAACAAAGCCCTTTTATTTCAATCTTCACCCAATATTTTATAAGAAATAGTGAAAAAAATTATGCATTTTGCTTTCCAGGGCAATACATAACAATCTCTTGATTACTGATCACTTGAGGGACAGAAGAAAAACATGAAACCAGCCCTTCTGTGAGTAGTCATGTGTAACTAATAGAGTAACTGCAGGTAAGCTTCATAAGCAGAAATGACTTTCCAAATCCACTGAAAATGCATGAGCTAAAAGAGAGTCCATCTATTTATTCAAAGCTACTGTAGCTCTACAAAACTGTCATAAATAGCAAGCAAAGTTATTCATGTAGATATGAAGTTCCCCTTGGAATTTAACTTTATTGACCATGAAATGGTAAGTGGAAAATAAAACAATGATGAATTAATTTCTCTGTGACAGATAATATTTTTCATGTGTGATAGCGTGAAAAGACCTGTGGAAAACTTTTTAGTTAAAACATAATTAAAGCGCAAGTCAGACTACCATTTTTTCTAGTAGGAATGCATGATTTTTTTCCCGGTTTAAATTAACAGTGCAATGAACTGAAGGAGTGTTAAAGCACCATTTACAAATGGTGGGTTACCTGCTCTGTGTTCAAAGCAGTATAAACAACACAATGAGAGTGACTGCCTTTAAGACCTTGGAAACCAAAAATTAGTTAAGAAAAGATGGCTAGATGCCTACAGAAAGCCAAAAAGGATATGGTAAAGCGATATTGTCAGCACGCTGAGTAAGGGGCTAAGCACCTTTTAGAAAATTTAGCACAAAACCAAGCATTAGCAAACTTCATTGAGACTGAAATCTTTGTCACTGGAACAAAGTAATTTCTCCCGTACTCCTCCCTTGTGGACTCCTAGAGTTCTGGAAGCAAGGCTGGGACCTGGAGGCTTTAAGTCCTTCACAGTTTTTACAAATAAGCAACTCCAAGCGTGGTAACACAAGCAGTGCTGGTCCTCAGCCCTGAATGAGTTCACCTCAGGAGTCTTCCAAAGCCACGGACTACAGAACTACAAAAGATTAAATTTGTTGAGCAGCAGCACACTGCAGTTAGGTAACACTGTATTTCCAGGTGTTTTTTTTTAAAGGTTTTCACTTTTGGTTTAGACTGAAGTTCAATGAAACTGGTGCTTGCATTCAGGAAATTAGAATCCTCACAAGTAAGAGACCTTGTTTTTTAGACAATAGTCTGCCCAAGTAAGAGTTGTCAAGACTCATGGTAGACATCATATCAAAGGTGAACATTTACTTGGTAAAAAGTAATTTTTAGAGAAGGAATTTTAAAAGTATGGAACAAAGCATGAAAAATGTATTTGAAAATCCAAGTAGTAAGAGAAACAGATCTTATGAAATCATTTAGGAAACAGTCTTTGTACACTGAGTGAGAAATTAAAAACTTATTTCTATGTCCCATGGTAATCACAGATGACATTTAATAATAGAATAATCCTTCTGGTTTAAAATGCCTTAAGTCTTAATGGAAACTTTCTTTCAAGGTGGCAGGATCCTTCATTTAAGTCTTATTAAACATATAGCACCTAGGGTAGGTCCTGTGTAATTATTTCTGAAAATCCAAACTGTGATCTATGTATCAGAGAACTTAAAAATAAAAATAGTGCAAAAAACTGTGAGCTGTCTGATATTTTCTTGAACTCCCACAGATGCAGCCATGCATATGTGTACGTGCACAAATACACCATCTGCACACACATTTTGAGGTACAAGGCTCAGTAGAATTAAAAAGATATCCTCTATCTCTGTCATGTAAAGACAGAATCAGCAGGGGATGGTAACACAAATACCAATGAAATGAAAACCTTTGCTAATCAGTCATCCTAATATTTAAAACATAACAGAGTCAAGGCTTACTTGTTAATATAGAGGTAATATTTTTGTGTCACTGAACTTAGTTCATATCTTGCACAATTTTTAACATAATTTCCATAATATGGAATAGATTATTAATACAATAAATTCTGTGGGGCAAAACAGGCATAAAATTTCAGATTAGTTTCAAATGCTCATTTGCCATTTCTTAATCCGTCTAGGTCTAATCTTTGCATTACATAGAAGAAACTTTTCTAATCAGAGAAAATTCTTTAAAATTGTCTCATCCCAAAGCTATTTACCTTAAGCTAATCAAAGGGAATAAAGACATTACTGCAGTCTGTTGCATTTTACATCTTTCACTATAATAGTTCACAAACTATCTTGATATAACATGACTTGTTTAATTCTGTTGCTGACTTCTCAGGAGGCAAAAAAAAAAAGAAGCTTATCACATATGTGATTAATTTCGTTATACTCCCTCTTCTATATGTCTTTCTCTTTCGGGTAATGGCAAATAGCATACTTGGGTCCTTGTCTGAGAAGAGTTTTGGATTCTACAGTACTTTGACTAATCAGCACCATTAAACAATGAAGAAGATAGCATAAGAACTCAAGATCAGCCAAGGTGATATATAAGTAGTCAATGCACTGTACCTGTTTTGGTTTGAATATAAATTACTGTGGACAAAAAAAGGGATTATTCTTGTGTAAGTGGGAGGCAGAATAAAACACAGCAAAAGCATGTTTCCCACTTCGAAATAGAGGCAGAAAAGGGAAACTTTTAGAAGGGGGAGTTGTAAAACTTGAGAATATGGGTATAAAAACCCAGCAGTGACTGTGAAATTTTATGAAAACGCACTGGATTCTCTCTTCTCTTCCTTCAAAGGCAATGCTAATCCTAAAAGGTCAAAAGAATATGAATATGAAACACCACTGTGAAAGAAAATCTTTAAAATACATAGGCCAGATCATGTCATATTCTCAGTAACACATGCTAGGTGAAACAAGAGTCTCAGTGGGGGCCAGATTCCTGCTGCTGATGTTGAACAGTACAAAGAACGGGCCTAACTGTGAAATATGAAATAAGGAACTTCTCAGAAAGAGAGTGGTATTGGATGAGATAAATAAAACATGATGACAATTGTCTAGACAGCCGCTGGTCCTGAATTAATTGTGAACAACAATCTCACAATGCAATGTTGCATTATCCAAACTGCATCTGTCATGCTTACCTTCTGAAGCTTTGATTTTTGCATCCGCGGTGTCACATAAAGCTGTGCAATTTTAGTACTATGAAAGCAGCTCTCTTTGTCCGTTCTGTTGGGCAGTAGTGTAAGAATGGTCTCTTTATGAAGGATTTTTTCATGTATAATCAGGTCAGTGATTTTTTTATCAGTAAGAACATTCACAGGAAACTAATGTAGTATTCCCAGAAGTACATTCCTAAATGAAGAGTGTTCCCGAAACTATTTTAAAACTGGTGCTCTGACAATTGGTTCAGAAGGGAGGGAATTGGGCTGTTAGAGCAGAGGAAAACAAAAAATTCGTAAAGGCTGTTAAAAGGATCGTATCACAAATACCACTGCTTCACCAATTATTTGTAAGTTTAGATCACCACAGGTGGAAAAAGGATTTACACCTCTAATATTCTGAATCAGTGATCTAGACACTGACTTTTCGGTAAAAGGAAGCATCATACCTTTATTTTCCCTCTGCTTTTTCTGGGAAGGGCGGTGGGAGATTATCATCTTCCAGAGCAATATGTTCCCACTACAATATACCACCACCTTCCCAAGACATGGCTTGATTTCTGCCTTCTTAAAGCGCCTTCCTGTGTATAAATGACATAAATGACTAATTTACACACATCTTGCATGAGAAGACTGAAATTTGTGCTACTGGACATTGTTTCAATAGGAAATTAGATTCCTAAAACTGGAGTTTGTACCAGTAATTTCTTTCCTCTTCCTGTTTGAGTTCTTTGCTATTGTCATGGTTAACCTGATCTGGCAACCAAGCACCACCCAGCCACTTGCTTACCTAGCCCCAGTGGGTTGGGTAAGAGAATTGAAAGACTAAAAGAAAAAGAATAAATTATGGGTTGAAATAAAGGCAGTGTAATAGGTAAAGCAAAAGCTGCACACACAAGCAAAGCAAAACAAGGAATTTGTTCACCACTTCCCATGGGTAGGGCTTCATCACACCTAATGGTGACTTAGGAAAATAAATGTATGTCACTTCGTCATTCTTCACCAGCTTTATATGCTAAGCATGATGCCATATGGTCTGGAAATATCACTTGGGTCATTTGGGGTCAGCTGCCCCAGCTGTGTCCCTTCCCAGCTTCTTATATACCTTCAGCCTCTTCACTGGTGGGATGGGGTGAGAGGCAGAAAAGGCCTTGACTGTGTAAGCACTGCTGTAACAGTAACAAAAACATCTCTCTATTAACACTGTTTTCATCACAAATCCAAAATATATGCCCATACTAGATACTATGGAGAAAATTAATTCTCTCCCAGCTTGAACCAGCCCATTCTCCAGCTCTTTTACATCATGCTCTGGTTCCATTCTGTCCAATAGTTCCTCATTAACCACCACACCACCTTCACATCCTTTGATATAATAAGCAGATATCTTTCCCTTAGTCTATGCACCACTCTTGTAAAATTAAAAAAAATTCCCATTGAGTTGCTAATTTAGCCCATGACTTTGGGCTATATCGCTTATGGTGATCACAGTTTTTCTCACTATCAACCATCAGTGCCTAAACTATTGAATAAGGAAAGCTAATTGCCCATATAAATTGGTAAGTATGTTGGATGCCTGCCAGGTCTACATGATATTTAAATGTGACCTTCTGGAAGACTCATCTTTTTAGCATCTCTTTCTGCATTCAATAAATAGTTTACTCATAGACACACTAAATCTCCTGGGAACTGATATAGTAAATCATAAAGCAAAAGTAACTTATCTCAAGCAATGAATTTCAGCTTCATATGATGGAGAGGAAAAATCTAGGATAGCAGCTTTTGACAAAAAAAAAAAAATAGAGCGGTGATAGAAAGCAAATATATTCCTAAGATCATTGTTCATAGAGAAGTTAAGCAAAAAAGAGGTTACATTTTCTGAATAAATTATTCACTGAAAAATACTCAAATCCCTCTACATTAAGGCTCCTAATTTTTCCAGGATCTGTGACAAATGGTTTCAGATCATTTGAGTCATGCCTGGGTGCAACTGTAAAACCTCCAGCAACATACAGCTGAAGTGGGAAGAAGTGTAAATACTCACAGCAGCTGCCTTATCAAAAAGCAATCATGATTATCACTGAAACAAGTTGAGCTCTTTGAAAGAATCTTAATCAGCACTTTTCAGACAGATCATCTCACTGGAGACAATGAACAGCAAGCCTTCTACTGTTTAGAGTCTCTGAACAGATAATTTTAAAAGGAATGATTTGTAGATTAAATTAAAAGTATACTACATCAAGGCCTTTTCTCTTTTAAGAAATTCTGTTGTTTTGTAAGTCTGTAGTGTTGCATTGTGCCTAGATACTGACTTGTTGGAATAAAACACCTCAGCCATCATTATTAAACAAAGTTTTCTTACAAATTAAGAGTAGCCAGCTACATAATGGATGTAAACCCTTCTGTGCAGGTTTCTGTGATATTCTCTATATCATCAGCTGAACTGAGGGAACTACACAGAAAACAGCCAGCTATGTCTTTGATCAAGCTATTGTACATAAAAATAGTAGCAAGGAGTGAGTGCATTTTTGTAAACTGTTAGATTACAGCTGAATATTTTTGATAGTATATTCTTCATTTCCTTACGGTCCCTTTCATGAAGCCAGAGCTACAAAAGTTTGTAACTCGTCTTTAAATTCTTAATTCCTTCTTTAAATCAATTGGAATTTATGTCCATTTGTAGCACTTAATTCTGTACATATTTTTATGGAGTTTGTCTTAAATTTAGGTGCATAAGCCAACCACTAATCCCTTTGGCTTTGTGCTCGAAAGTACCTAGTGGGGGACAACTGGATTACTGATGAGGCAGCACAGGCTTCTGCCATAAAAAAACCAAAACCAGTACTAGTAAAAACTATTTGGTATGTTTTTCCTACTCTGGGTTCAAAAAGGGTTCTTCCTACTAACTTTGAAAATACGTTCCTCTGTGGCAGCTTTAGGGTAGCCAGGGAATTCAATATTCATAGCAGGTCCACTGGCAGAGGAAAACAATGAACTCAGAAATATCCTGCAGAATGTTTTTGCTTGTATATAAATAATGCAAATAATCACAAAATATTCTTCATTGGAGGAGTAGTGACAAAGGATCTTCTTTCCAGGAGTTTTAATGAGTAAAAAAATAAGAGAGATTTTCAAATAGTGAAAGCTTTTTGACTTCTAGTAGCCAGGCATAGTACACCCAATAAATAAGCAAAGGTTCGGTGACAAGTAGTGTTTTGTTTTCAATTTAAATTTTCCCTTAAATAAAAAAAAAAAAAACAAGAAAAAAAATCTGTAAAACTCATGCACAAAAGAAATGTAAAACAAATTTGGAAGAGAAAGCAAGTCAGAAAACAAATTTCTGAAACCAGTGTTTATTTGCTGATGCTTTTTATTCCATTTGAAAAATAAGATTATTTTTTCAAAAAGAGACTGAAATAAAATCTTAGCAGATGCATATATGCTGTGTCTTTATGAATGAATCATAGGCATGAAGAGAATTTAGAGAATCTGCTATGAAACATACTCTTGAGAGTGCACCTCCTGTTAGGAATTTTAAACTGAACTAAATTTACCTTCAATTCAAATGACCAATGAATATCTTCAAAACGGCCTTTCAACATACATTTTCAATGTGTATATTTTGCTTGCATTATGGTCAGTTCTAATAGGAAACTATATAGAAGCATGAAGACGCTTTGGGAAATATTCTTTCACTATTATTTCCAGACACAGTTATAAGTACACATGTTCTAATTCACCCAGAAAAGAACATTATCTATTGACGATGTACCCACACTACCTGAGTACCCCCCCTTTTGAAATATTGCTATCAGAATTTTTTCATGTTTATCTGCTTTCATAGAACTGTGAGGACCATAAAAATAATATTTTGGAGTGACCTGAATATTGTTATAGTAGTGACATTCCCAGTATTTTCTGTAACTAAGTCTGCAGCTCATCATTTTTTGAGCTAGAGTATGAAACATTAGAAAGGATGTGTTTGGGCCACAGCATGACAGAGCTGTTGTGTTATGCCTGAAAAAAATACCTGCTTCAAACTGCAGCTGGTATTGGACAAGGACTAAACAAAATTGTACTAATGGACTTTGAGTTGTAAGCCAGGAACCTTCAGAACTAAAACAGAAAATATTTTACCTCAAAATAAAGAGCCATTTCTGCAGATTAAGATGCAAACCAGTGCTTTCTTTTTCTGTGAAACTTAATAGAGGCAATTCTATTCTTATATCTCTTTGAACTTGACTGGACAACAGGTGCCCACCAAACCATTCTATGACTCCCCTCCTCAGCAGGACCAGAAGGCGACAAAATAAGATAGAAAGAAACTCACGGGTTAAGATAAACACAGTTTAATAAAGCAAAACCAAAGGTTGCATATGGCAGCAAAGGAAAACAAAAGATTTATTCTCTACTTCCTATCAGCAGGCGAGATACAGCCACTTCTCAGGAAGCAGAGCTTCAGTATGTGTAGTGCTTGCTCTGGAAGACAAATATCATGACCCAGCATGCCTCTCCTCCCTCAGCTTTCATGGCTGAGCATGCATCATATGGTATGGAATATCTCTTTGGTCAGTTTGGGTGAGCTGGCCTGGCTGTGTTTCCTCCCAAGATCTTGTCCATCCCCAGCCTCCTGTTGATGGCTCAGTGTTGGAGAGACAGCACTGATGCTGTGCCAGCACTCTCAGCTGCAGCCAAAGCACTGCTGTGTTGTTAACACTCTTCTATCTACCAATACAAAGCCCAGCATTGTGAAGGTTACTATGGGGAAAATTAACTCCATCTCAGCCAGATCCAATAGACTATTTCAGTATTTAGATCTTCTTTGTCATGCACTATTTCTAACTGAACAAGAGGAGGAATATTAGGAGAAATATTCGCACCTTTCTAACAAAAATGGTTGAGGAATTCTGCTGCTATTCGCATTACATGAAACATTATATTTGGTAACGTGTTTTTAAATTTGCTGATTTTCAAGCTGATTATCTCTTCTGACCTTAGCCCTGGCTGCTTGGTGAAGTCAGCAATATGAATGCTTTGCAAAATGTGCTAAAAGTCAAGGAAGACTCAATATAAAAAAATCCATTTGCTTCAGCACACGTAACAAAAAAATCCTTTCAAAAATAACACCTTGTAGAATTATGTTGAAATATTTTATTTAGGTAACAGAAATATTTAACTTCCTTGCTAAGCTTTATGCAGCTTTTCAAAACTTAATATACGCAAGCATATAAAATTTGTTAATAAATAGAGGCACTTACTCGAATATGTTGGGACTTCAAAGTGCTTTTGATATGATGGTATTCTTCTCTTAAATAAAATCCTAACAAAGGGACCAGCTTTAAAACATTCAGAATAAGGTATTTTTTGGTCATCTATTCTAAAAAATCCTATCTCACTATCATCTAGAAAAAGTTCTCACAAAATAAAATGTTCATTATTTTATTTTTCTGAAGTATTTATTTTACCATAAGAAGCCAAGTAGTTAAGTTGAAAGAAGATAGATTTCCCAGTGGCATTACCACATAGAATCATATTGCTTCTCCCAATTATTTTTGGTAAATAACAACACATGTAATATATGCTTTATTTTCCTGCAATTAGTCATTTCCAGATGCTTTTAGTTAGTAGGAGCCATATTCATAACTCTTGGTTTTGAAATCCAGAGTGTCACAGTCCTTGGTCCCACTAGGACCTGTTTCTTTGTTCTATTAAAATGTTCAATTTTTTTTTTATGGTGACTTAAAAACGGTAATTTTTAACTTACTGACATAAAGCATACCTTAGCCATATTTTGATAACATTGTGCAGGAAACACAGCTGTGCACCTGTACATGTCCCCTACCTGGTTCCTCTGGCAGTTGCAAGTGAGCATTGCAACTTGAAATGTTTTTGTACACACTGTCTCATCAATAGTTTGTAGGTTGGTGACAAGTGAATGCTTTTGGGAAGTGAGAGGTTTGAATCTTTACACAGAGAGGAGGGAAATGAAATCATACTTCCACTTTCAGAGGAATTTATCTACTGGAGTATTGTAAAAAAAAGGTATACAGTAGCATTAGAAAATTCATATATAACAGCAAACAGATTTGTGACAATGCCTTTTGCCTTTTAAATGCATAAATAAAAAAATAAGGTCCAGTAGTGGAAAGCAGATATTAAGACAAAAATGTATAGTATTCCTCTTTGATGTGGATTGTGTTGTTGGGTTTTGCTATATCCCACAAAAGAACAGAAGTGAGAGAGAGCAGAGTGACTGCTGGTTTTGTCTTTTCCACCAGCACAGATAAATACCCTGACCAAACCACGGCAACTTGCGATAAGCCACTGCCTGCTCAGTCTCTGTGGCACCACTGTAGCTGTCAGGCTTATTTAATTTCTCCATACCAACCCTTGTTTCAGCTTCAGTAGCACTACCATTTACAAAACACTATATGAGGCAGATGCAGTTTCAGGTTTTTAAATGCTTTATCCTATTATGCACTGAGGATATATAAAATGGTAGGTTGAGGGCTGGTTTATCCCCTGCCTGTCATGACAGCAGAGGAGCAATTCAGCTGCTGCAGAATCAAAACCACATACAGCTCAATGTTAGTTTGACCTAGAAAATAGCAGACCCTACATGTATTTAATAATCTGTTTTACTAAGCAGGATCTCAGTGTGTGGTTACTGACATTCACCCATTCAGCTGCATAAGTACATGCTTGAGAAAGGAAACTTATTAGCTTCAGTAATAACACACAAACTCAGTTCATGGCCAGAGCTCAGCTGATGCTCTAATAGTACTCCTCGCCAGCTGAAATAATTCTGGGACTTCACCTTAAACTAACTGGCACTTGTCAACAAGGGGAGATCAATTTTTCTGCTACTATGATGTCGAATTAAAACACCGTATGTGCTGAAGGCTTGTCACAGTTCATTAAACCATTGAAGGAGTTGCTGGCATTAACTCCATTTTACAGGAAAATCTTGTTCAGTTGAAGGCATTAATATGTTTTTCACAGAAAAAAAGAATCAAATTTAAATCTGGAAATCCTATTAGCTTCTGTACAGTTGTTATGTTCTCTACATTTAAATATACCTGGTAATAAAACTCTCTATTATCTGCTAACACATTATAGATTTCTGAATACAGTGTTAATTTATTTAATTTCGTACAACTGATATATCTGATCTGAGAGTCATCTTATTCCCTTCCCTTTTATGCACAATTTTGTGCATAAAACACAGGTTTTTTAATTAACCTATTCTTGGGTAATTTTCCAAGTGGCACAAGTAAAAAATAAATAAAATAGAATAAATACGTACAATCTCTTAGTAAACAAATATATGTAAACTAGTCACCTTACTACAGATAGCATTCCATAGTTGAAAAATCATTATTTCATTCTAGGTAGCATACATATTGTTTTACTTCTGTTTGTTAGAATTTGATGAAATAAATACCTTATGCTAATAGTCAGCTTTATTCACAAATTTTTGCACTAATTTACAGCAGCAACAGCATTTGAGCCAGGTTAAAAGCTACAGATGTAAAAGTGTTATACTACTCCAGAAAGATTTAAAAGTCTAAGTCGTAATTAAAGACTTTAATAAAGGAGTATTAGTAAACTCTTAGTTACACTATTTAAGACTTATAAATCCTGCTCCTGGGTCAGTCAGGTGATTCCAACATGAAGGGATAGCTAAGTATAATCTATATATTCATACTATGTCAGGCATTACGTGTGTAATAGTCCTGGAAGTAACAGGTATCACTTTACCAGTCCCCCCAAACTAGAGGAAGAGCAGCCACATAAAACCAAATAATTCTGACTTGAAGATAGATTTGAAAAATTCACCATTTATGCACAATAGTGACTTCTCCACAGTTGTGTTGTCCCCTGTGGACATTCCTGGAGCTGCCAACTTCATTGCCTGCCAAGTTTGGTTTTGTTTTATTAGTTTGCACATTGCACAGTGACAGTCTCAAGCCTTGGGGATCCAAGTTCCATCTTTCAACATATTTCTTTGGGCCTGTTGTTTCTAGCTTCTCATCAGGTGCTGTCATTTTCCAGTAGTCGGCTGTGGAGAAGTACCCTCTGTGCTTACCTAGTACACTATAGTTCCCACCTACATTAAAGAAATCTCTACCAACCAGAAGAACAGTGATCTTCTGCCCTCCTGGCAGAGTTTTGTATAAAGACGAAGTCTATAAACAAAAACCCACACTGGAATGAAGCCAAGAGATTACATTAGATCTTTCACCCCAAGAAATTTTATCAATTAGCTTACATATGTGAGGTCTCACAAAAAAAAAGAAATCTGATTCATGCCTTGACTAATTTTCTGTCACCAAAGATCGATATTACATTAGAGTACTGTGCAGTGCAACTCACTTAATTCCCTAAGTTATGAGAAAATAAATGACTTACAGTTACAAAACTGAGTGCATAAGCACTGACAATCAAAAAATATCGCATTGCAATGTGTTCTGAGATAATGTCTTTCTGATATACTCATGTAATTTTAGCAATTTATTTACTTGTATATGCAGACAAGAAGTGTTTGTAAATATTGTAAATTCTGAGTAATGTGATTTCAGTAATACTCTCCTATGAGATCTTCCATTTTTATAGAGTAATAACTTTGTTTTACAGCTCGGCACTAGTTCTGAAAAGCTATTAGCTGCCATCTCTCTTTGCACAAGTTTCCAAAAGTTATAATTTCAGCTTTTAATTGAGAGATTGTATGATCACTAATATTTCTACACTTGTCTAATTACTAGTGATTTCTTGATCTTTTAGTAATGTGCTAAGTGAGCAGATGTATATAAAAGTACAAATGGACTAAAGAAGTGAGTTGAGATCTGCCTATACTGGGAATATCTGGTGCAGTGATCCCTTCTTAGGCAACATCACAGCCTAGACAGATTGTCTTTATTCCTGATTATATTCAGTCAAAAAAACGTGGACAACTTCCACATATCTGCTACCAGCCATGGTGGAAAGCTGCATACCAAACTGGCTGGGGGTTTCTGGAGCAGGTCAGCTGTACCCACACTGCACAGCACTCTGATTTACATATCCTTTGCATTTTCCAGAACACTTCTGTGGCCCTAAAACATAATTATGAGTTGTTTAGATTACTGAAGTTTGAAATTCCTGAAATGATGGGAGGACTGTGTTGCTGCTCACATGAATGCTGTGATAGTCATGTATCATGCCACACCTAGGCATGGCAACAAGGGGAGTGAAAGTTTTCAAGGTTCCCTGGGAATAATCCTAGAGAATAAGGAATGGTTAAGTAGCTCTGCCTTTCTCTACTTACACCATGTGCAGTGTGTGGTCCCAGAAGCATGCTATGCCAGGAGTTGCATCTGGGCTTTGTCTCAAAGGGGAGCACACAGCCAATTGCAAAAGAGAATTAAGTCATATATGTATGCGCAGAATCACAGGGGACCAACCAGGGAGCAAGACAAAAGGCTAAATTGTTTGGCAAAATGCACCATCTATTATCTGATTCTCATTTAAAAATATGTTGCTAGTAGCTTCTGAAAAGTTTAACTCTGCATTTTTTGTGTGTTAAAGGTTATTTTTAACTAGAAGTTTGGTGAAATCACGGTTGGCGTTCTGACCCAGCTTTGAGAATTCAACTTGCAGTATCTATTATGATATTCAATTGAATGCAAACCCCATAATTCCTGCATACCAACGTTTTATTTCTAGGTCCACATTTTCCTTCTGCACTGAAATAAATAAAGAAATTTCACTCATCTGCCTTGTGTTCATGCATTATATGTATACACATATGTATTATGAGGAAAGAATATAAATGGAGCAATGACAATTAGTTGCACAATGCTTTTTTGTCTGTAGGTTGCCAAGCCCTCAATAAAAAATGATAGGCAGCAATAGTGATTTAAATCAACATGCTCTCTACAGTTTTTTCTCTGGGTACTGGAAATGAAATATTCTGAATCAGTTCGACTGTTTCTTCTATCCCTTGGTGTCTTGCTAAGCATAAGTCTTTTTTGTAAAAAAGAAAAGACAACACCAACAAAACAACAACACAGCACTAAACATAACCTCTGTTCTAGTTCTGAAGGACATTTCTCAAACAAATGAGGGCACAATGCATGGCGCATACATCAGAAAAGTGAACATCAAACCTCTAAATGAGATACTAACTTATCTGTTAGGGATAAGCAAGGTAACTCCTAAATCAGATGTCTACCACTGTTAGCTGTCAGGGTTTGGCTACTTCTTCTTTCAAAGCTTGCTTGCTTTGTATCTGAATATCTAATATTTAATGGCAAATATTAAATGAAGCATAAGTCCATTTGCAGGATGAATTATAATGTTCTGAGGTCTACAATAGAGGGCACTGAAATAAATAGGTCAAAAAGAGAAAATGAAGTTCTGATATTTATAATTGTTGCATACTGTAATACTAGAGATCTAGAGAAAGCTGATGTAGTTTACTTACAAAACAGTAAAGTGAATACTATTTTAGAAAAATGTAGTCAGATATGCCCAAAGCATAGGGAAAAAAATCTATTAATCATTCTACTTTTTAAGGGAAAAAAGTTTATTTCATAGCTATAGTACACTACAGGCTTACTGTTCCTTAATGATTCATATTTTCCTCAATTTATTGAACAAATTTTCCAAAAGGCTTTTTTTTTATTATTCCTTCAGGGTATAAGAAACACTTTCCCTTACAGAAAACAGTTCTTTACTAGCAGAGTTACATAGATTGTTGTGGTTTTACATTTCTCACAATTGCTTAGAACTTCAGAATGTTAAAGCATAAGCCCTTACTGTTGGAGATAAAAGCTGTTTATCAGATGAAAACGTAAGATTCGATCCTCAAAAAGGGACCATGAGCTATATAATTCATATAGAAATATTGGAAATGTACCTAAAGGAGTTGCTCTTTTAGCTGCAGGTGGGATTTCATAAAACACTGAGTAAATGGAGCAACATCATTTTGGTATTTTTACCTCAAGTTCTGCCTTTAAAGCTGGATTTCTGTAGATAGCTGCCAGGGATAACTAATTTACTAGTATGTAGCTGTGCTAAAACCAATGCTTTTAGGATGTTGTTCCTTGCCTATACTTTTTCCTTAGGGACTGGCAGAAAGTATGTCTCACTTTCTCAGGCTATAGAAGACTCTAAAGCCTACTCAGGAGTAGAGAATAAAGCCATTCTTTCCAATTCTCAATCAAAGCTATTCTTCAATCATTCTGATTTTTTGGCTTAGAAATTAGTCCCTAATGCTCTAAATTGCTACTGGTTGAGGTTTTTTAATTTCTCTTGCACAGAACCATCAACGGTAACAGAAATTTCAGAGGATCACACACCTCATAAGAGGAACTGCTATACTGAAGGTAGTTTAACATGGGTCAGCTTCATGTACCCTCACATTAACTACCAAAACCACCTAAGGAAGTACACTGATGGCTGAAAGGCTGATTGAGAATCTAGTTTTCCTCTTTTACACAACCTGGTGTGCTGCTCCCATTTTTCTCAATTCCCACACTCAGAAGAGAGAAAAAATTGAACGATATATGGTAGCAGAGCTTTCATAAGATAGTTGGGTTCAAGTTCATTGACATCTCTTTATATATATGAAAGAAATATTTTGTGAAGCCTAGGTCTTCTTAACAACCTTCTAAAATCAGGATTTTTTTTTTTTTAACTAGGATGTCAAGTAATCATGCAACAAACAGTTTCATGGGGGGGGATCCAAGCAACTACAAATCACAAAACCCAACACCAAAACAAGGAAGCAACCAAGAATCACTTTTCTTTTTTTATTCTCTCTTATGAACGAAGCTGATGCCCATAGTGATAGGACAATCTAAATTTTTGACAGATACAATGAAGAGAAGAAGAAAACACCCAGAATAGATGGATTTGATAGAGAAAAATGTTATCAATTTGAGCAGCAAAATAAAAGCTCTGTAATACACAAAATAAAATATGAAATATTAAAAACAAGCAATGATGTTAAGTGATTTTTATTATCTCTGGAAAAGCCTTTTAAATGCTGAATGGAATGAGAAGAGATATTAGAATTTTGTGGGGAAAATACTATTTTTTTCTATTAGAAAATTCTGATATAAGGATGCCTAAATTATTCATCTTTTTTTTTACTAATAATACTTATACTAATATACATATTTTGATTTACTTACATTTATAAGAAAAAACATCTAGTAATTTTTTTAGTATACATTGCCTAATAAGTGGTGTTTTATCAGTGTTCTTGCTAGCAGTTTATGCTTTAGAAATAATATTTTGTTCCAGTGCTTAGTAATCCTCGTGAACTGGAGGCCATTACTTCAAAACTCTCATAAAAGCAATTTCTTTTTTTCCCTGCTGTATAAGGAAACACAATAAGTTGTCTAAAGAACTTAAGTTACACAGCTACAGGCTGACTCATGTGGTTGTTTCTATTTATCCTAAAGTGTACCTACATAAAGAATGCAAGTTCTTTTTCCAGGCCATCAGTTAATCTCAAGCTGTTCTTGTGGAAGAATGTGAAAAGGAAGCATTGGGAGAATTACTTGAGAAATTTTCCTTTGTTAGGAAACTCATCCGTGTGTAAACCTAGTGGGGCAATGCCAGTGCCTCTGAGCTGTTTTCGTCACAGGCCCTGGCTCATAGCAGAAACTCTGCCTGGGTGAAAAGAATGCAAGCTGCAGACTGAGGAAGGAGAATGAGAACACACATCTCTACTGAAACTGATTTTGTATCCCTATTGATTTTCAGCCAAAAAGAGTTTGCTAATCCTTTCATCTTTTAAGTTCAGGGACTGGGGGTTTGGTGTGGTTGTTTGGTTGGTTGTTAGTGATATTTTACTTTTTGATATATATTTTCTTTCACCTTAAATCCTCACTAGCAGCTAGAGCAACATTGATTAATTAAAGAGAAGAAGCAGAAAAGAAGTGGCAAGAAGGCCACTGCTTAAATAATATTTTACCAGCAGAGAAATCATAACTCTGGATCACAGTGGAGTTCATCGAATAAAGTGAAAAAGAGAATTTTGAACTTGAAACAATTATGTTCTTGCTAGTAGTTTGGCTGATGTATTTCTGTTAAGTCCAATAAACAGATCTTTAAGAAAAAGGGAAGAACAGTTCATAAGCTTGTCTGGAAAATTCAGAATGCCTTCTTCAGGGAAGAAAAAGAAACCTTGAAAGGGTAAACTGCATCTTCAAAGCTACCACATCACCCCCACCACCAAAACTCAAAATGTTCAGGGTAAAAAAAGAAAAGCCAATATTCTACCTCAAATATTTGCTGTACAGTGTACACCATGAACCCATGTTCTAGGCTGTACAGGAATTCAGTGAGTCTACATTTTGCTATATGGACAAATAGGGAGGTAGATGTTTGGATTTGATTCTGATGAGGGTTCATTTGCTTTCTTTTGTCTCATATAAATTATTGTATCTTTGTTTACTATTCTGAGTTTTTGAAATAAGCAAAAACCCCCACAGAATAATTCTTACCTTCCATTGTTTTGTGTTATGGCTGGTTGCAAGCTAAAATCAAAACTCTCCAGCCATTTGGAACACCTTCAGTGAGGCAAATGGGATATTCTGGCAGTTTGAACTCTCTCCAATTTATAGCTCCAGAGAACGCCTGGGGTGATATTTTTCTTCTCAGACATATTGGCCAAAAGCTAGTGAAATAGGAACGTTGGGGGGACAATAATTTTACAGTCATAATAGTAAAAGTTAAAAAAAATCTTCTTAGAGGAGAATAGTGCAATAAAGAAAAAACCTGCATCCTAACATTCCCAGGCCAGCTTGTGAGCCTTGTATTGTGACTTTTGCAGTCATTATTGTCACTGAACTGCATGACCACAAGGGTAAAAACACTCTTATTAAGGGTTTTTACCTCTGTCGTTAAAACTAGTGATATGATTTGACAGAAAATTTCAACAGACTGAGGGCAAGGTTGACATCTGCTAAAAAAGACTTGTCAAACTTACTTGGAAAAAGACCAGAACATTGGTGCACGTGTTAAACTTCTTTTTCTTGTCTTCTGGGGGAAAACAAAATCTCAAACAAACCCACCCTCTCCCCCTGCCAAAAATTTCCATACCTAAACAACAAAACCCCAAAAACCAAACCAAACCAAACCAAACCATGACAACCAAAGCCTTAATTTGTTCACTGTCATACATACAAAATACCACCGGTTTCTCATATCTGAATCCAACCTTCCTTATTCCATAATTATGTTATTTAGTGTTACATGTACAAAAAAAGCTTCTTATTTGATATGCTCCTGAAAACTTTCTTATCGGGCCCAAGAAGTTAAATTCATAAGAGAGATCAGGAAAAATCACAAGATGTGTTTAAAAATCTGCAGACTGTTAAAAAATAGTTGGAAAGCCTCTATCAGAGTTAGGTTAGTATTATGACCAAAGAGGAGTGATATTGGTTTGGTTAATTCTACCATATAAAATTAATCTCCTCCTAAACTCACTGTAGTTTAAGATCTATTTTATCTATATTGACATGAGTAGTATTTTTGCCTTCCGCAGGAACAAGAATGAAGTTGAATGTTAGCATGATCTAGATCCCTCAGCAATGCCCATGTGTAAGGCTGTAATATGGGAAAATATTGTCCTTTACAGAAAATAGTTCCTTAATTTTTAATGTGTATTTAAATCCCATGAATCAAAGATTACATTCATGCAGCTGATGGGTAAGAACACTCAACTGATGAACACACCATAACCTGAAATGATGAAGACAAAATTAGATTTCTTGATGATATTTTTTAGTAAAAGGCAAATGACAGAACTCATTAAAGGAAAAAGTGCATTCCATTTTCCAGTTTTGTTATTTAAAGTATCAAACGAAGTGGTCTAATTATTGCTTCCAGGGTTAAAATGTACAATTGTGGTAATATGTTATTGTGAATTGTGACTAATTTAGGCATTGTGCTTACATGATTTTCTGTACCAGATTCTAAGTTTTAAAATTATTTTTGTTCCAAGTGGAAGATTCCAGAGAGAAGGGAACACTACTTTGTGAATCAAAAAAAGTAAAAAAAAAAATAAAATTCTTACCAACAATATATTTAGTTTTAATTGTAGCTAGTAGACACTATTTTTAGAGTTATTTCCAAAGACTTTTAATTATAGATTCAGTAAAGTGATCCAAATATTTTTACTCTGATTACTTAGAAAGAATATAATAAGCAGTCTGGCACAGTCTACAAACCTGGAAACTGTGCAGAGGAGATAATTATATAATTGGAAATATGTCAGCATCTTTACTGTGAATAAGAGAAAGGACCTGAAAAGGAAGCATCTTTCTTTTATTTGAATTTCATGGGTTTAAAAAAAAAAAAGTAATCATTCATTTTCTCTTGAGAATAGACGTTGGGTTTCCTCCCCTGTAATTTATACCAAATTGTCCTCTGACATTTCATTTGGCTGTTTTAAATTGTTGCAACTTTGAATAAAACATTTTTTATGCTTTGTGTATTGTAAATTAATTGGTCCTGTCAGATTAATAGCTCTTCTTGGGAATACAGGGAATTATGGTATACTTGACAGCAGTTTTTTAGTGCTCCCATGAAAACTGAAGGAAAGTGATGCAAAAGAAAAATGCAAAATAATACAAGCCTCCCTCCTCCCTGAACAAATAAAATAATAAGCAGACCTTATTTCATCTCAGAAAGTGCCTTTAAGCATTGTCACATCAGATATTTGAGAGCAGAGTATACACACCCTTCAGGAAAGACATTTTAAAATTCATTTCAGTGATTGCTCATAATTGAGTTTAACAGCTGAAAATCCTTCAGCTGACCTCCTGTCTATCTTTGTTTCTTCTTCTAATACAGTTGCTCAGAGAGCAAAATGTCTACCCAAACAGTGTGGAATGACACAGTAAACATGTATATACCGATACACACATATATATACACGTTTCTGTTGTATATGTACAACAGTCTGTATATTGTACTGTTTTTATATACATATATATAGGCAATATGTGTTTCTACTGTAGTTAAATATAAATAACAATGATAGATATTTATATATATCAATTATACCCCTACAAAAAGAATAAAAAAAAACCTGTTAAAGCCATCTGTTTTGGGAATGTTAGAACCAATGTAGGTAAATAATTGCAATTGCTTAAATTGCTTGGGTTTTTTCCATACACAAAGAAAATCTCAGAGCCACATGGAACAAAGAGATCACATACGGAAACTAATTAAAACCTTGTCAAAGTGAGCCTGTCATCTTCAACTGAAGTGAGTGAGAAAGAAAATGGAACAACACTGCAATAAAATTTGGCACAAGAAGTTGCTTTTAATTAAAAATAACTTGAAAGAATTTAGAAGCTGAAATAAGCACTTGAAAACACTATTTTAAAACTGATATACGTCTCACCCCCCTACTATTCTTTCAATACCTTGAAGTTTCTATCTATAAAATTCCTCCTGGAATTGGAACAGAACTGGCCTTATTGGAATAGTATCCTAACATGACAGTCTTGTTTAGTTATGACAAAAACTTGTATTACCTTGTTCTATGAAATGTATGCAAGGAAGTAGAATATGGACAGGGCAAATCAGGTGAAAATGTCAGCAGGGATTCTGGATTTGCTGCCATTTAAAGGAGAGCCTCCTAAAGGGTCAGTTCCACTGCCTCATCAAACCTTTGGAAAAAGTACCAGGAATCACAGAATTACCTAAAGGCCTGAGAGTTTGTGACTGTACCTCATTCAAAAAAAGCTTATCTTATTTAATTTACTTTGGCCAATTCCTTAACGGTGTTGGCTTTGCAGCTAGCAAATAATTTCATTTCCGTTTTGTCCCTGCCCTATCAGCATTTCTTCTTGAAATAGGACCAGCATGTTTGACTATGCTAATAGCTGAACTATGCACTTCAGATCAAGGCACTCAGCATTGTACCACCTATCAAATAAAAAAGGTGAGGAAAAAAGAAGCTTTGCTAATTAGTTTACAAAGGTGGAAGCAGCTGCAGTATTACAATTTTGATTTTCATTAAATTTCAAATATACCTTCTAGAACTGAACCAGAAACAGATAAAAAAGATGCAGAGGAAAACATACTCAAAATTTAAAAAAAAATGTTCTGTAGAACAGTACTCAGGTACCTCGAAATTGATTTTCTAATGAATATTGTGATTTTTTTTTCTAGCTTCCACTGAAATCTTTTTTACTCAGAACATGAAATAAATATTCTATTTACAATCATAATGTATTATCAAATATGTGTTTCAATTAAATAGACAACTTTTTATGGCATATTCTTGGGTAGTTTGAAAGAGGTTTTGTCAGATTTTGAGAAAAATAATGGGCAAGTCAGGGTAGGATTAAAATCTTTAAGCACATTATTTGCAAGATAAAGGAGAAGTAGGAGGCAATCCTGTGAGAAGAACCAAGTATAGGAATTCAGTTTCTCCTGTATTACATAGAAGTGAACAATGTAGCAATGTTAAACTTCAATTCAATCAAGATCCAAGTTATTCTTAGGTAAGTTTTGCGGGTTTCTTCGAATGGAAAGTTTTGGTTACTAACATTTTTTCATTGTGGATTCTGCGTGGGTAAATTCCGCATCATGATCTGTTCTTTGCCTGAGTAGCAGGAGTTTGGACTTTGACTTTAGCTCCTGTAGAATAGTTGCACATACACTGAATATGAATATGAGTATGAATACTTTGTACACTGTTTAGAGTAGAAGAAAATATATTTTCTTAGACAGTATTGACTTCTGAATTGTGACTGGAAATCAAATCATTATGTGCATGTTTAGACTATTTATTTCATGTAAGTGAGCTCTGAAAGGTGGGTTTGTGACTGCAAAGAGATTTCTCCCATTTGTCTACTATAAAAAGTACAGGTAATATTCTATTTTTTTATTCCTTGGTTGAAGGACTTCTGGACTTCCATTAATGTTTTAACCACTCTTTGTGCTTATAGTGGAAAATTGGTCCAATAGCATGAAGACTACAGCCTTTCACTGCTGTTGATGGATATTTAATGTAAACATTTCAAAACTTATTTCTCATAATTAATATATACAGCTTGATTAAGCCCAGGTGCTCTGGTCTAGAACAAACATGATTAATTGATCTGTATGGTTTATGTTGAGTTTGGATATAGTCCACCAAAAAGACTGTGCATCCTGCTACCTTGTCAGATTTCTCAGATCCAGAGTTTGTTCAGCAGTCGCACTGAAGCAGGACCAAAATAAATCATTGAAGAGTCTCTAAGCCAACAGATATCATTACACTTGAAGTTACAAGCTTAGACAGATGTTCTGAGACTGCAATACACACCCATCTGTAATCAGTGAGAATGAAAAAAAGAAATTACACTTGTATCTATAGTGAATACAGATTGAATCCAAAAGCCAGGGCACTTTGGTTCACTTATTTCAAGTAGCTTTGATACGGCTTTATGCCATGGATCTAGACCTGTGATATACAAATAGTAATCCAGGAGAACTATTTAGAAATCTGTATCTCGCAGGTGGTAGACACTCAGTACCACCTTCATACTCAGAAACTCTGAAGAGGAAGGACAGAAAGAAGATTTGTATCCTTTCATTACTTTGTGGCTGCAGAATAGCTGGCTGAAAGATTTCAACAGCTGTCAGAGGTTTTTCTCCCTGAAAAATCTCACAAGAAATCAAAGCTCAAGTAACTTTGGATTTCCAGTTCTACCAGGAATGGCAGCACTGGAAGACCTGCCAAGTCAGTACTTTCATGGCATTTTTACTTCATTGCAGAACAAAGAAATTCAGAGCATAGATATGCATATGAGATTAAATGTAGATTTTGTCCTTCAAATTACAATTTCAATGCCTTTGAATTTCACCCAATCAGCACTCCTGATTTTCAGAGCCTTTCCTTATAACCTTCTTATGGCAGTTTCCTGACATCTCTTGCTGTCACCCACATTCAATCAAGTTAACAGAGACGGTGCTTGCAATTTATATTTTAATTTGATTCTTTTGAAAGGTAACACTGATGCTGGCTCTCAGAAGGGACTGCAACATTAGACAAAGTACAGGAAGTATAGGAAGAGGTTAAACAAGCAGCAGTTGGAACAATTACTGAATTTGAATTTCTATAATTTTTGTTTTGTTCTATTTGATTCGTTGCCCTCATTTACATAGTCGGACTATACATCCATAAAATTCCCCTCTCTATTCCTCATCTAAGTTATTGCTCCATTCATGTGTTAAGAAAACTTCAGAAAGCTTTCATACCTTCACAGCAGAATTAATAAATGAAAACTAAGACATTTCAGTAAACGAATTTATGATGTTTTCTACTTGCCTTTTTTGCTATTAGTATATCTCTCCAATAATCGTGTTCTGTACTCACTGGATCAATTAAAAAGGTTATAAATTCAATTACACAATTATAATCATCATATTGCAATGAAACCTTCTGTAATGAGAACAAACAGCCATTGGAATAATCTCCTTGGGGAAGTTATGGATTCTTCAGCATTCTTTACTTTTAAGATTAATGTGGGTTGGATGCTGGGCCATGTTGCCTAGGCCATGCTTTTGTCAAAAAAAGGTTGAATGAGGTGATCTTCGAGGTCCCATCAAACCTGATGTTCTATGATTCTGTGAATTATTCCTGAACCCTGATTGGAGGAGAGATCAAACACCTTCAACACAAATATTAAAGGTAATTTAATTTTGCTTTCCATAGCATTTATGTCTGCAAACAACACTTCTGAAATGTTTGTGGAAAATTAATATTTAAAAAGTTGGAATTTGTTCAAATGGGTTAACTTATGATTCCAAAGTATGCTCCCAAGAGATTTTGTATTGCTCACCACATTGTCCTTAACATTAAGAACTGTGGTTGATCCTGGAGAGAACTTACTCCTATAGTGGGCAAGGAGACTAAGCTAGAAGAAAACTATCTTGCATCATGTGGCCATATTTTTCAGCTTGCATTGCACAGTAACAACCTTAAACAAACTTGAAAAGAAGTAATTTTTTCCTACAAATGTCACTGCTAAATCATTCTGAAGATTTAGAGGAAATAGAAACAGTTGCATAGATTTTTGGACTTAATAATAGGGTTGCACAGGTATAACATGGCTCCCATGTTCTAGTATTGAACTCTGAATTTCTTTACAGGTGCATTTTTAATGGTTTTTTTTTCTCCTTGTCTTCTAGTAAACTTTTGTCAAATAAAATGAAATAAATTATGTTATGTCACTGGAACTTCTTTTTGAAATATCCTAGGTAGATTGTGTTTCATCTTGATAGTGTTGATTTGGAATTTTCTTCTGTGATCTCATGTGAAAGAGAGAACAGAGAATACGATAATTTAAACATAAATAGACCTTATTTTTCATGTTTATCGTATTGCTGATAAATTGCAGGATGGAACATATGGCACAGAAAACATTAAATAAAACTTCTGATACGGTGTTTTAGAACTGAGACCCCATGTTTACAGAAGAATTACATTTAAGAAGGAAGGAACTGGATACAGAATGGAATGGCTTCAGTGGTTTTTAGACTGACTCATCTGTAAGAACTTTTTCTGTTGCAAATCATGCTGTTCTGGGAGTTTGACCATTAGCTGGAGAATTTAAATCAGTGGTTCATAATTTCCCCGTGAGGACTATAGACACATACCTTTACATCTCATACAGCTTAACAGAGTGCGATTCATCTCTTACTTCAAGTTGCCTTGCTGCCTCTATTTATAACAGATATTAACAAGTACCTAGCAGAGCAGACAGGACTGTAGAAATTAAAAGAAGCTCTGAAAGCACTCAGTTGTGTTTTTTTTTAATTGGTTTGGTTTCTCCCTTTGAGAGACTAGGCATTTGTATATATTGTGGCACTGCAGTAAAAGGTGAATAATTTCTAAAGAGAAGTTGTAAGCAGAGCTGATGATCAGCTGAGGCAGATGTCAGTTCTTGGACCTGGAAGCAAACAGAAGCACTGAGCAAATGGTGCAATGAATAGCACACCAAAATGTTCACATGTGATAAAGAGTCAAGATGGAAAGAAAAAACACATTTCAAAAATTACTATTGTGAGTTACCTTTCAATATTATTAATAAGAAGTTACATGCAGTATTTTCTAAATTTATCTTACTTATTTTAAGAAAGAACCAGAATGTGTGTTACCGAACAATCAGATTTCTTGAATGTTCTGTTAATGAGCAAAGCTCTGCCTCAGACGTTGTATCCCAGAGACTTGGATTTATACTTACCACTTCTGGATCATAGGATCCCACCTTCCATTTTTTATGAAAACAAATGAAAAGAAGAAAAAAGTAATTTAAAATAACACAGTTATGCTCCTTCTACCTCCTATAAAGACAAATAAGAGCAAAAGAGAAATTGAAATAAAGAGGAAACATTCCTAAGCAAAATTCTGCAATGTACGTTCTAGTAGTTTAAGAAGTGGATGTGTGAAAGTTGGCTAGTTTTGCTGCAATTTAAACAAAATAAGCATTATTTGTTCTGTTAGAAATGCCTTGGGTTACTCTTGCTGCCTGACACATCCCAGCTTCCCATATACCTTTTTTGTCAGTGTAGGTCTTTCTTTTGCCTTGTAGTTTGCTGATGTTTTGCGAATATATGGATTTCACTCTATAATACAAAGGTAGTGTTCTTCCAATCCTAAGTGGACTTCTTCTTTCTCAGCTGAAGACTGTAAGCAAGTACATCTCTGGAGTATGTTGAGGTTAAATTGTACTGTGGATCTGCTATAAATGGTAAGTGAATGGTGAAATATCTCATTTTAGTTCTTACATATGATTTAGTGTTGATTACATCGGGGAAGAGAATGTAAATAGATGTATAAGCCTTTATGCACCTTGCATATTTTCTTAAGGATCTCTTTTTAGATTACTGAGAAAAACCAAGGCTCTAATGTTAATACTGTTAAGTCAATACTTGAACTAAAAACTGAAGTGATTTGGGTTTATTTTTCTGACTCATGGAACAGTATAACTAAATTCCAGTTGGGGAATATATTAGCATGTGTAGTGCCTGCCAAAATTGTTTCTGGAATTTCATAGTAAATATGTTTTTTAAATAAGTTCTTCATATTTAATATTGAATGTTTTTATAAGAAGAGGAGATACGCAGGCAAGTAAGACCATAATTAAGAAGTTGGGGTTTTTTTAACCTTGAGCATTTTAATCATCAGTCTGCCTCCCCAACTCTAAAATTAAGCAGCAATATTAAGCAATTAACACCATAAATAGACCCAAGACAAACTATTAAATTAAGCATAAATATTAAATAATTATTATTATAAATAGACCTAAGACAAACTATAGAGTACACAAACTTTCCACCAGGAATTTTCCACTGTCTATACTCTTAGGTATTCAGTTTTCTGGTTATAGTAATAAAGCTGAAACAGAGTATGTAGCCATAGAAAAGATAAGTTGTTAATTTGAGTCAAATTTGGTGTTCAATTTTAAAATTTAAAGGTACCATGATATAGAGTTCTCATTGAAATTAATAATAATGTTTTTGTCACAAAGATTTATTAATCTCTTTGAAGTTTAACAAACAGGATTAATGAAAGGGCTTCACAAAAGTTTATCTTCTCTAAAAATTTGTAAATAACAAAAAATTGTTGATGTTTTTGAGGCTCCCCATGTTCAGTGGCTGGAATTTTGGTATTTTTTATAACAGTGAGATCAGAATTTCAGCTGTAAGTTATGAGGTTGCTGCAACAGTGTTTCTAGCACACAGATATATTTTGAGTTTTTCACATACCTAAAACTGAACTATCACCATAAGTAATAAGATTCCATTCAATTAATATTTTGGCATTTACATATATGAATTTTTATTTGAGATTTTACAAAAATTTTCTACTAAAACTCTTTAAGCCGATTCATACAACTTTTTAGAACTATAGACTGCAATTAATACCAGAAAAATTTACAATGAGAGAACAAAGTTTGCGTCTTTGCAGGTTTTATTGGTTTTGCAGTATTCCTGAGTTTATGCCTATGAGGTACTATTGTTAGCACACATAGGCAGAAAAAGATGTCACAGCCATGCATTATTCAAAAGTCATGCCCTGACAAGTGATGACAGTCAAACATGACAGTTTTGGAGATTCTTATTTGTTAAGATTTCACCATAATCACTTCTCAGACTTCTTCCAAAATTCCCGTTGAATAATAGTTTGAGGGAGCTCAGCAACACTTCTTTATTCTATTAAACTAGAAAATTCCTCCCCACACCATCTGGGCTGGCAGGTGTTCATCATGAGATCTAGGTTGCTATGAGACAAGAGATTGCTTATGCTAATTAGTCACATAGCATGAAACTCCAGTTTTGCTCATTTGAAACAACTTATGTTTGCAAGGGCATATTATCAGTACCTGTAAAGCTCAAGGTGTTAGAGCCAAGTTAATAATGCAAGAAAAAGAGAAGAGAGGGGCTACTCATACGCATAAAACAAAACCTCTCAGGTTTGCCCCTGGCTCTCTGACCCATGGAGAGTAGCTTAATATGAATGATTTATTAGTGTTTGCCTCTGTAACACAGATTAAGTCACAAGGCCAGCTCAGTCATTCGATTTAACTAACAGAAATTAGGAGTGTCTCTCTGAGTTGGAGCTATTGTGTTGAATTTTTCTCCTGAGAACCTTCCTAATGCTTTCAGGCGTGGGACAGGAGAAGACAGGAAATTCTATGCAGTTCAAATATTCCAGTTAAAATTTTTTCATTAGTTATATTATAATGAAACCCAGAAGCTTGAGCTAAGGTTAATATAGCATTCAGTAGTCAATAGACCCAAGAGAGAGGCTACAGAATTTTCCATACTGAAGCTGGAACAAGCAAGGGATGAAACTGAGACAGTCCAAAACCAGCTTAATTTGAAACAAATTCAGGCAATATACTCTCCAGCTCTGGCAGCATTCTAAGTAAAAGACTACTCCAATTTTGAATGAAAACTTCCCAATGCACTGGCTGATAAATACTCTGTTGCATATGACCATCCAATCACTTAGTGTCTTTGTGAATAACATTAAAGTTCAAAGATAGATTGGAAGAGGTATACAAGCACTAATTATATCTCCAACCAGTTGAAGAACCTGGAAACAGGACTGAGTTCATTCTAAAAAGCATTTGTCCAGGATTTCACAGTTATGGTGATTTCATTCCAGTGTGTGGCAACCAGAGGAGACAGCACAACTAATGGTTTCATTTGATGGTTTCAAGAGTAACTTCTTGTCCCAGTGTCCAGGGTAGCACATGCATATTTTTCTTTAATGCAATAACTGGAAGGATTTCTAAGAGACTAGAACTCAGGAGTCCTCAGGCCATGGGGATACAGCAGAACATGGTCTTGTTTATTTTTTTTTGTTTGTTTGTTTGGCCCATAAATCTTGCATAACTTGCAGAAGCACCTTTGATAGGGAAAAGGCAAGTTGTCACAGAACTGGACAACAATACTGTAAGTGAGGTTTTGCATTATCTCTGACAAAGGGAGTCCCCATCACCCTCACCTAATACCAGTTTCTCTGAGTTTTTTCAAATACTCAAAACCAGGACATTTTTCTCTTCCAGGTTTCTATGTCTATTCAGAAACCCAGCTAAGAGGTTCCTAATGAGCAGTCTTTAATCAACTGTCAAGTCATGAGAGATTGCCTTAGACATACTCTTTACCTATACTTTTTCATTGTCTGGTTGTAGCTGCTTCATGCTAAGCCTGCTAGAGGACTGAATCACTTTTTGAAGATGCTGTTAGATGTTTGAGAACTGATCTCACATAGATGAGGTTGTGCCGTCTGTTAGCGCAAGGTCATGAAATGAATTCCGATCCAGTGACAGCATCCAGGTGTCCTGAGGTCATGAATTCCAAGTATATAATTAGTTCAAATAGCATGACAAAATACTTATTTTTGCAGGTAGTCTTTTTTTATTTTTTTTTCTTTCTATTTCATTGCTGTCCTGTTGATTTTTGATGCGCTCAACACAGCTTATGTGGACTGACTCCAAGAAAGAGACTCCAGGGAGTTGTAGCTTCCCCAATGACTAATACTTAATTATATCTGTTCTAGGGAAAACATCCATCTGGCTTAATCAGTACATAGGGGCTCAGATCCTATTTTCCATTCTCTTGATGGCACACACCCACCTTGACAGTAAAGCATTAAAAAAAAAAAAATTACTCTATTTAATGTGACAGACCAGTTAATGAGGAGCACAAAAATGTATTAGACTTTTAATTCGTAGTGTTAATAAACAACAGGCAGTTTCTCACAGAAGCAGTAATTTTTAGTGTGCAGTTTATGCAGTTTTTATCTTCTTTTCCCTGATTTGTCACAACCTCCTCTTTTTTTCTTTTTTTTTTTTTTTTTTTTGATTGAATGAGTGCTCGTTGTAATTTGAAACACTTGCAGAATAGTCCAAATCTGAAAATGAAACATTACTGCCAAAAAATCTTCATTTGGGTTAATACTGCAGGCCACTACTCTTAAGATCTACTGGGGAACCTTAACCATTTCCTGCTCCATCTGCACTGGCAAGTCACAGCAATAACAGAAGTGGATCTTCGAGAATTAATCACAAGATGGTGAAAAGCTGAATTCCATTTGTGTCTTGGAGGTTGAAATAGGGCTCTTAGAAATGGTATATTTTATTTCACAAAGTTCTAATGCCTGACTGTGGCTCTAATTTTGGATGTCAAAGCATTCCTCGATTTTCATTGTCTCAAAATACTAAAAGGCTCAGAATTCCTATTAATTCTGAAGAATGGAACTATTGGAATTCTTCCAGAGACTTTGAGGTTGAAAAGAAATGGTCCCTCCCACCTTCCAATCTCTAAAGTTCCCATAATAAAAAAAATGCTAAAAGGAATTAAAGAAAAAAAAAATCATCTCCATGAAGCTGCCCTGAAAGGGATTCAATATTTTCCCCACAGTAAAAACTGTTGTGGAAAGATATGAAGCAATGTAAAATGCTCCACTGCATTGTTGAATGGAATAACTTGCCTGGAATCATTAAATTCTGATTCACTCATGCAGCAAACAAACTGAGAAACCTGCTGATTCAAGCAGAATTTGATTATTTTATAGACATCATTCTTCAGCCAATTAAGGAGAAGCAAAATCTGGTGCTGTCTTGATGCAGGGCACATGAGAACAGACATTTAATTTTCTGGTACCACAAACTTATAAACTGAGAAGGAAAAAATGTCAAAATAACACAAATTTATCCTAATTTTTTTTAACTGAACCGAATACTCAATGCTTTTCTTTATAAGGTTAGTGAAATGTAATAAACTGTAGGGATATTGTGAGATTTACATATATTATTGATGAGTACCTTCTTATTCTAATTCATTTGTGAGATTGATAGTTATGCCACTGGCATTTACGCCACGTGCTTTTTGTGCTTATTTTGTTTATTCACAAGAAATCTAAGGAAGAGATTTTTATCTGCAATTTGTACATGTCACAGTGCAAACACCAGTTTTGTCACTGTGTACCTGCCTCTGGTGGTCTGAAATGCATGTTTTACAGCAAGAGAAGGAAGTTATTTTTCAGCTTCTGAACAATCAATTAAAATGGGTAAGAAGGAGGAGGAATATGAGAAGTATCCTTTGCACACAAGGGTCCTTTGCTGGAGAGCGTTTGTTCAGCAAACAAGAAGTCAACCATGTAGCTGGATAATAAGACAATTTGAAAGATTAGATGGTGCTCAACATGAGCACCATATAATTTCACTCGTGCTGGACCAAGGAAACATGTTTACTGACTGCTCCAACTAGTCAAAGAGCTAATGCGAAGGAGAAATAACACAAACAGTTCTTTGCTCAAGAAGCAGCACAAAACTAGAAAGAATGGAGGAACGGAAGTTGTAGAAGCAGAATAACACTACTTCTGATTTGTGCAACACCCTTTTAATAATAGGAAGGCTGTTGAATACTTTATCATACTGTTCTATGGTGTTCTCATTAGCATCTCATCTTCTGAAGTGCAGGTCACTTAATTCCCAAATGGTAGTTCTAAAAACAGTATTTCTAACTTTAAACAAAGGTTTTACCTTAGAATTACCACCTTTACAAATTATTTTCAGAGCTGGGAATACATATCATTGCAAGCACAAAAAAGCAAAGAAATGCTGTCTTTTTTTATTATCCCTTTGGATGTCTTCAGGCAAACATCTTCTCTATCTGTTAAACCAAAGTTAGATGCAGACATGAAAATGAGATGCTATGTATGTCCAGAAATAACCTGTCCACATAGCTGTCAGAAAAGGAACTAAAAAAAAACTCTAATTCTGAAATAGTAAACATATAATCTGTGGCTTTTATTCAATCTTTATTACCACTGACATAGACCAAAACAGCATGTGTATGCACACACACATTCAAAACTATGCAAAGTAAGAAGAAAGAGCTGAAATAGTTGCAACCACTAGAAGGATGAAGTAGATGCTGTGATGGCTGTCACAAAGCTTCAGCTATGCATAGAACACTGATTTTGCATGACTAAAAGACTGATGAAATGAGAAGGGGAGACCGAAAAAAAAAAAAAAAGAAAAAGTTCTGTTTTAAAACAAAGAAAGAAACAAATGAATGAGCAGGACAAAAAAATCCAGAACAACAACCTGAGAAATAATTCTGAAACTGAACCCTTCTCTGGCAAGAGGTAACACCAATCTTCCTCGAGCACATTGCTCAGGATTGTGTCCAGACCGTTCTCCAGCAAAAGAGACTCCACAACTTCTCTGGGCAGTCTGGTCCAGTGCTTGGTCACCTGCACAGGAAAGAAGTTCTTCCTTACGTTGCCTCTTGTCCTATTCCTTGGTACCACCAAAAGGTACCATCTGGCTCGATCCTCTTGCACTATCCCTTCAGTGGGGCACACTGCTGGCTCATAGACAGCTTGTTGTCCCTCAGGACTCCCAGGTCCTTCTCCACAGAGCTGCTTTCCAACCAAGTCAGCCCCCAGTCTGTTCTGGTGCATGGGGTTATTTCTCCCCAGATGCAGGACCCTGCATTTGCCTTTGTTAGACTTCAGACAGCTCTTCTCTGCCCGTCTCTCTAATCTGTCAAGGTTCCTCTGAAGGGCTGCATAGCACTGGGGTATCAACCACTCCTCCCAGATTTCTGTCATTAGCATTCCAGAGAGTGATCTGATCTCTTTGTGCTGTTCAGGGCTGCCTAGATCCTTCTGTGGCTGAACATAAACAGTGCTGCCCCTACATGGTAAGTGAACAAGTTAATAGCATTTCCAATAAGACTTGAGAATTTCCATGAAAATGGAAACTTTTCTTGGCTCTTCCTTGCTATTCTATGAACCCCTGTGATTCTTCAATGATGCAGAAGACCTGAGTCACAAATCTGACTTGCATCACTTTTTATACAATGGTATAAATATCAATGCTCTGAATATTTGCCTCAAAGATGCTGACAGAATTTGACAATATTCTTCACAGGAAAAAAACAGCCTTAGCCATGCACAAAATCCTGTAAAAGCCCTTCCCTTAAGTGAATTACTAATTGGAAAGTGCTTAATGCTCATGGTTCATAACTTAGGACATTTATTTATTTATTTATTTATTCTAATTTTGAAGTTATTAAAATTCTGTTGTTAAGCTAAAGAGGCAACTGCTTTTCCTTACTGCACTGCTTCACCTTCTTACCACCTTGGATTTTCACAAGGAAAATGAGCATGATAATTCCAACTTACTTTCTAGCAATGAATCCTTATGTATGGCATACCTCAGCAATTAGTATAATGTCCAAATGTAATGGGTTTACTGGTACAGCATCTGAGTTTCACCTCTGGTGACTTATGTAATTAACTGAATAAAATAAACCAAGCATACTTTGTGAAAGCAGAAGCCTTCTAATAGCAATGGAATAAAAGTTTAAACCCGGTTTTGCTTCAGCTGTATATTCTCTCCCAACATTTCCTCTCCTTCTGTAGATAAGAAGGTAAACAGGAGTGCGTAAGGATTTGAGCAGAGGATTTTTATATATGTGTGGATGTATTTGCATTGCAGTGTTCTGGTAGCAGGAGGCTATAGGGTTGGCTTCTCTGAGAAGCTGCTAGAAGCTTGCCCCATGTCTGACAAAGCCAATGCCAGCCAGCTCCAAGATGGACTTGGCCAAGGCCAAGCATATCAGTGATGGCAGCAATGCCCCTGTGATACTCTAGTTAAGAAGGGGGTGAGGGGAGAAAGTTAGTTCACAGAAGTAAAGAGAAAAGAGAGGAGTTATGATAAACTAACAGAGAAGGTCAAAAAATTAAATGGCTTTTTATTTATAGTCCATTACTACCTGGATATATTAGGTTAAGCTCCCTCATCCACCAGTTTTTTGTGGCAATATTTTTATTTAGTATGGTTTATTCAGTGTTTATTAAAAGTTAATATAATAATTAAATGGGAACTCTTCTCATAAGTCTCTCTCAATTATTAAACAAGTTTGGAATTATATAGGCACTCAAAAATTAAGAAAAGAAGATGGTTGCTTTCAGATCTGTGAGATCAACTCAGAAGGTGATTTTTTCCCCCTTGGATGTTAAATGGAAAAGGTTGTCCATAATTTTTTCTAGATCTTTAACCTAAGTTTTGCTATGGAATGAAATGTCAATGGCATTAACAGGTATGAAATTTCAGAAGCTTTTGAGTAGGAAAGTAAAAAATAAACAGGAAAATATTAATACATAATTATATTTTAATTATTGCCATGGTGTTAAAAATATGAGGGAATCCACAAACAGAAACCCCAACCACAAGAAGAAGATGATAAATTCAACAGAGTTTGTGCTTTATTCTTGTTAACACAATTTTCAGGACTGCTCTCTTAATAGTTGCACTAGTTCTGTCCCTTAGTAAGATTTCAAAAGAGAAACCAACTTCTGTACAGTATGTCTCATGAACAGGACCTGTCATTTGTAGCTTCAGAAAACATTCTTTGTTGTAGCAGATGTTCTCTAGATGTCTTCATCTGCTTCAGTTCATGGATAGGTATCAGTATTGCAACTTTCTTTGGAAATAAACAAGGAAACTTGATGACCCCATCATTGTTCATATTTCTCTTTACCCTTTATATTTTCACCTGGAAGTTTTTAGAAAAAGTGACCATAACTACAGACATTCAGATATATAATTGGTTAACCTAAAGGAAATGTTATGTTTTTATGTTCAGGTTTAGTGAGCCTCTTACAAAGCTAAGCAGAATATGTATGGATTTCATTAGTTCATAGTAAAGAAGATTTTTAAATACAGGAAAAAACCCCACCACATTTATCGTGCAAACATATACAAGCTTTTTTTTAAAAGAGACACTATCAATATCAAAAGGTAAATCTGAGTTTTGCATTCATAAATCATTTTTAGGAATAATTTAAGTCATAACTATAACGGTCAAAGGTTATGTATCTATGGGCTGAAAAACATTTGATCTACATTTACTCTACTGTAAGGTACAGTGTATTAAATAAATAAACCCACTGAATCCTTGGGAGAGAAAAATCTCTTAAAAATACATAACTGTAGTTATTTTTTTTCATACTTACCTATTGGTTATGCAATCCCAAAATCAAAATGTTTTCTGTAACTGTGTAAACCAGATTCTACATAAGGAAACTTTCTAATTCCCCAGTAAAACTTTATAACAGACAGCAGACTTCCATGGAAGCATACAGGTATTTCCAATCTCTCTTAGGCTAAGCCTTCTCTCATTCTAAGAGTCATCAGAGTGTCATCCCAAAGGCAGCAGGAGATTGAAAAAAGTTTCTTGATAACAAGCATATAGAACATATTGCCTTGCATTAAAAAAATCAAAAATGTTTCCCATTATATCAAATACAATTTTCTTCTCCAACTCCTAGGAGGTTTTGAAGATGATTCTACCTATAAATTTTACAGACATTTCAAGTTATCATTTTTCAATAAAATAACATTGTTTATTTGACTTCAGTGCAACAACTTTCGGGAACTTTCAACTTTGGCATAATCTTCATTCTTTAAAATTCCACAACAACGCATTAAGACACATTTAATCACATTTAACCAAGAAATTATCGGTTTTTAATGAAGAAAGGCTGCAGGGAAAAAAAAAAAAAAGAAAAAAAAAAGAAGTTGCACCATTGTACTATTATAAATTTAAATTTACACTGGAATTAAATTTCAACAAGTTTGGCAATGCACATTGTCACATAGTGCAAACATTGCTGAAGATAATCGCAGGAGTCTGTTTTAGGAACTGGGGTTTGATTCATCTTTGGGACACATAGAATAAGCTAATGGCCACAAATAGGGGAGACAAGGAGCCAGTCCTGTACAAACAGATGATGGGATGGGCACCTGTCTGGCCATGCCTGCACCCAACCAGGGCAACCTGTCTCACCTTCTCACTGAACTCCATGTTTAGTGAATTTCCTGGATGCACAGCACTCTGAGGTGTATGTATATGTGTATGGAGGGAGCTGAGTGCCAGGGCTGGGCCAGGCGTGGGAGTCTTATATGCCCATGGTGTGCTGTCAGTGTGTGACTTTAGCCAGCAAGAAGCTGGACCTTTTGTCTGGGTCCTGGGGAGTGTCTCTGGGAGTTCAGCACCTGGATGTATAAGCTACTAATGGAGCATGTGATAGAGGCAGTGTAAGAGGCACCTGGAGAGAGTGAGGAGCCAGATCCAGCTGCTGGACAGGCTAAATGTCTGAGCCCATGACTGAGAAATGCATAGTGTGTGACTCACTAGACAAGAAAGCTGGCACACATGGTAATGTGTGCGTGACTCACATTTTTTATATACACCCTTGACTCATCTATGATAATATTACTCAACAAACAGAAATTAACAAAATAGAGAGCTTTACATTTCAGATTTGAACCTATGCGACAAAATTATAAATGATAGTTAATGCTGTTTTGATGTATTTAGTTTTATAAAGTAATTTCCAATAGTTTAAGAAGAATTATTTGATAACAAGGAAACTCTAGAATAGACTGAGCCTACCCAAGGACCCCATTAAGATAAACCAAACCAGATACAATTTCTGATGCTTAAACTTTTAGAAGTTCATCAGGAACTTGAAAGTAAAGTGTGGTTGAGAAGTGAAGGGTCACTATCACATGGCACCTTAATTCTGAGAGGAATCAGACCTGTTCAGCCTGATAAGAGAAGGCTTTGAGGGAATGTAGCAGCACTCCTCTAGAATCCATAAGGAGATTCTGACAAAGATGGAGCTGAGACCTTCACAGTGGTGCATGACAGGAGAATGAGGGACAGTGAGCACAAGTCAAAACAGGAGAACTTGGATCTGTACCCAGGAAAACATTTTCTGCCATGAGGGAAGGCAGGTGATAGAACCAGTGGTCTGAGCAGGCTGTGAGGTCTCTGGCCTTTGAAGTTTTTACAACCTGACTTGATAAAGTCCTGAGCAACCTGATCTGACCTCAGAGCTTGTGGTCAGTGTGCCCCAAAGCCAGCAGCTTTTGTGGTCTTACTTCGGTGGGAGTGGCAGGGCAGGGCTGCACAGCCCAGGGCTGTCTCAATGCCCCAGCCAGGAGCAGGGCAGCTGCACTTTAGTAGAAACAATTATATGCCATTTCCAGGGTTTATTCAAATCATGGATTAGTTTGATAAAGAAATCAGGTTAGATTTCTATCAATCAGCAGTGAAAAACCTTGAAAGGTTAACTGATTAATAATTGATTTCAGTTTAAGCAGTATTGTTTTGTTGTTGCCTTTGTCATGAGATATTTTTTGCTTGCTAGAAAAGTTTTTTTCTTTCTTAGTAATCTATAAAGTTGTATCTTGCAACATATTCTGATTAAAAGTGCTAGGCTCTAAGGTCCAACAAAAATAAATCTGATCATAAAAATAATTTCCACGTTGTGGCCTAACAATAATGAGTTTGAACACCCATACCATTTCAGAAGCCTGTCAAAATAACAAAAAAATGACAGTTTTAATTTTCAGCACTGATCTTGACTATCTACACTTTACAGTCTGTGACATCAAATTAAGTTAATGAAAAAAATGCAGGATGAATTCCATAAAAACATTTTGCAATAAAGAGAAAACTGTTCTATGAGGTTAACAATAACTTTTGATTTATAAACAGTAGTAAGGGAATATTTACAACAATTTTCTGCATTATTGAAAACCATAATCACTAACATGAAAATTCCAGAATTTGTTTTGCTTTGCATTTGGCTTTAAAGAGCAACTTTCAAGCAGATGAATTGGAATTTATGTATCCAATTCCAGATAATTTTATATATATTAAGAAAAAAAAAAGATCCTGTAGTTATAGCAGCATGTCTACTGGACATGTACACAATATTAATCTTTATAGAAAAGGAACAAAATTATTAATTAGGTGACTTACAAAAGACTAAAATTTTCACTGAAATGAAACTGTATATAGGAGCTGCTTACATGTAAAGGTTTTTTTGCAGATACTTTTTGATTTGAGCGCTCCCCTGGTTTCACCTAGCTATGGTGCACACACCTGCATATTTGAACTTGACTTTGTCTAAGCACCAGTGAACTCTAAAGGCCATAGAAATAACCCAAGTTCACCATCTCAACAATTACGTGAGAGATAAAACATTCTCAGTCCCTAGTCCCTAGTCCCTAGTCTTTCTGTTGGAAGTTAAGGAGCTTTCCTAGGAAGAAAAAATTGGAACCTGGTTTCCCAGGAACACTAAACCAAGGTATCATTCTCCTTAATGATTCTTTAGATAACAGAATAAAATTAAATAAAGAAAAAAAAACCACAAAAAAACCACTCAGCTTTCTTGTACCAGTGCCAACAGAAAAACAATTAATTCAGATAAATTCTGACTAACAATCCTGGATGTGAATCCAGGGGCATCTCATTGGTCTTTCTTTACCCTGGGCTTCTTGGTGGTGGGTTGTTCAAAACTTTTCACTATTTATACAGTTTTGCAAACAAGGGAATTAATGCTCATTGGCTACACAGTTCTCTTATTCTATTGGTTAAATGATTCCCTCATTTCTAAGGCTAATTAGTTGTTTTGAGTTGGTAGGTTTCTCGGGTCGGTGAGCCACCATCTCCCCTGCTGATTTCAGCACTGTTGCTGAGTTGACTTTCCTTGTGGACTCTGTGTCCATTATCTCCATTATACATCCTTTTCCTTCACCTTTGTTTACCTCCCCTTGGCCTGAGATAACACTTGGACAATAGTACCATCTTTATCTTATCCCAGTGCCTTAACTTATAGTCCAAGTTCCAGGTATCCTTGGAGGCATATTTGGTGGAGGGTTCTGAGTCTCATTACTGCAGGACAATTTATACTTTTTGCTATATATTTCCTAAATAAAGAGTTGATAGATAGTGAGTTCATGTATATCACAAAGCTACCCAATAAGTTTACATAACTTATTATTTCTGGATTAATAGCCTGTTTATGACCAGTTGAGTGTATTTTCACATTATCAACAGCCTCTGCCTTCTATATGTGAGGGATGTAAGAGAATATGACTATGAAGTTTACTGAAACTTCATTTTCATCTACATGGAGCATGTAATGAGAAGGTAGAACATGTTTTACATAGGGAATACTTGTGCACATCCATAGCTTTTATTAATGGTGAATTTATTCCTAAGGAGTAACTGAAAAATTTTCATAAAAGATTCTCAGAAAGAGAAGACATAGCTAAGAATATATCCCTTAAAAGAGAATCCTAATTTTCGTCACAGATTAAAATACATTTTTCTGAAGCCAAGAATGAGCAAGTCAAGTCACTGATCATTGCAGACTGGGACTCTGCAATGTTGGGGGTTGACAAGCCTGGTAGTCTGATAGAGAAGAGGTTGCCACAGCCCCATGACTGCAAATCCAAGGGGCAGCTATGATAAGCATGTGCTCTTGACAGCCATTTGCACACAAACACACATATACAAGGTGCATACATACACAAATGACCAATCGCATAGATCAGCATTCAGGCAAACACAGACAGCACCAATGGCCTCATCCTGTTCCCCACTCTGGCTGAGCAGGATTAAAGTCTATCACTGTGAAATGCATTGATGTTATATAAAATGGACCCCTCTAGGGCCCAGACACCAAATCTGCTCAATAACAAGCTCAGCTTCTGGCACTTGGGGACTGATGTGGTACCAGGGACACAGTCCTGCTGCTGGTACACATGCACACAGACACACTGTGGATTGTAAAGTCATGGGTTCAGATGCTCAGTCTGTCTAGTAACTGGGCCTGCAGCTTCGCTCCCCCAGGTGTCTCCTGCACTGCCTCCAGCACATGTGCACACACAGACACACACACACATGTGTACACACATGCAGAGGCAAATGGGCCTCTCTGGCAAACTCCAGACCCCATGATCTCTCCAGTAGCTGGCTTGGACCTCACAGTTGGTTCAGTAGTCCTGCACAGACCCCTTGTCTTTCCAGTATCCAGCCTAGACAGGTGGTCAGTCTGATTTCCAGCTGCCAATACACACACCAACATACATGTTCTCACACAACTTGCATGCACAGTGTCTGCAGTGCTGGCACCACAGATGCGCAGTCCAGCTATTATTCCACTCCAGCACTTACACTCAGCCCCCACCATACACACGCGCACACACCACAGACGGTCTCACACCCAGGAAATGCACTAAACAGGAGTTTAGTGAGAAGCCATGATAGACTGCCCTGGTCAGGTACAGGAATGGCCAGACAGACACCCATCTCACCACCTGTTTGTACAGGATTGGCTCCTTATCTCCTTTTCTCTTTTCTCACACTTGTTCCTTCCCAGACTTCTGTCATGGATTCCTGCACTTGTTCCTTCCCACCCGTGTTCTGTGGACAGCCTCTTGGCTGACTTCTAATGCTGGGTGTCCTCTAGCCCATGGGACTGCCCTGAGACAGCCCTCACAATATCTGTGACTTGGTCATTGGGCTGCCCCAACATCATGGCATTCCTGTGCTACTGCAGAAGCAGTTGAAGACTGGTTGCTTGAAACCCCTAATTGTCTTCCATTCCTCCAAACTGAGAGAAATCCAAGTATATGTGAATCTGTAAAGGTCTCATATAGGACTCCTTTTTTTAACAGATTTGAGAACCCATTATTGTTCCACAAATTAAGTTGGCTTAGAAGTACAGATGTATCTGTGACTTACCTTTTACACACAGTCTTAGATTAGTTAAAAGAAGAAATGCAGTTTGTAAATGTAATACTCTTTTCCTGTCTTGAAAGTGATTTTCTCAAGCCCATTAAATGCAATGGGTAAGACTGCATTTCTCAAAGTAAATCAAGATTTTATATTTGAGAGTGTATGCGGAACCCCCTGGGACAGAAAAGAGCGCTCCTAGAAATACTGATATTATTTTTGCCTCCATTTATATAAGTCCATTCCTTGAAGTGTCAGATAAGAACAGATATTTTCTACAGTTTTATTGGCTAGGATTTCTTTTTTCCAGTATTTGCTGCCTCTTTTCTTCCTTCTCCCTTCTCCCTTCTCCCTTCTCCCTTCTCCCTTCTCCCTTCTCCCTTCTCCCTTCTCCCTTCTCCCTTCTCCCTTCTC